>JAJJWX010003829.1:0-1200000 GCA_023529315.1 Papaver bracteatum | reverse complement strand
AAATCGTTATAGACATTGCGAGAATGAAGAAACTTGTATAGCGGAGTCCTCTCATGGGAGATTCAAAGATCTCATCCAGTCCTGGCAAGGAAACGTGGTTACGGTCACCGAGGCAATGGAGCAACACTTTAAGGGTGATATCGATAGGATCAATAAGGCTTTTGAGAAAGCTCAATGGATAGGATGACTCAATTTATTCCACATATTAAGTTTCTCCAAGGAATAGAGTTCAACGTCTCCAAATGGGAAATAAAACATATGATGAGACAAATGCAATACGAGAAAATTTACGGAAAACCGGGTGATGTGTGTATCTGTCCCGACATGTCTTCATTGGGGATTCCGTGTCGTCATATTCTTGTGAAGTATGAAGAAGTGATACCAATTGATGTTATTGATCCGTTTTGGAAGAAACTAACTTTCGACCTCCCCCCTACGGAAGATCCCGGAAAATCACCATGGGTTACAAAGGAGGCCAAGGAATTCTATGAAGCTTACTCACGAGCCAACTCGGCTAGCCGACAAGTGTTGTTGAGCCAACTGAGGATGATTACACGCCCATGGATAGCACCAAGTAAAGAGCCAAGAAAGGGAGATCCGCCCGGTAGACCACAAACTAAAATTCCAAGGACAAAACAAAGGAAAGAATTGAAAAAAATGAGTAGACGTGAAGAAGAACTCACGGAAACTAAGAGACGAGATCTATCCGCAAGTGAGATTTCGGAAGCCAGATTCGTGGAAGCGCCGGTTCCAAACAAACGTGGTAGGCCAAAGAAGGAACCAATATCAAGTCAACATCAAACGACGGGTTCCGAAGCTACACCCATAGTTGATGTATCTGAGGTTCAAAAGAAAATGGCAAGGCCACTGAATGTACCAACATTAAGCTACCAAGGACAACAAGGCGAGCATTCTGAGGATACACCCATAGTCGATGTATCCGAGGTTCAAAGGAAAAGGGGAAGGCCTCCGAAGGTACCAACATTAAGCTACTAAGGAAAAGAAGGTGATAATTCGGAGGCTACACCCATAGTCGATATAGCTGAGGTTCAAAGGAAAAGGGGAAGGCTGCCGAAGGTACCAACATTAAGCTACCAAGGACAAGAAGGTGAGAATTCGGAGGCTACACCCATAGTCGATGTAGCCGAGGTTCAAAGGAAAAGGGGAAGGCCGCCGAAGGTACCAACATTAATCTACCAAGGACAAGAAGGTGAGAATTCGGAGGCTACACCCATAGTCGATGTAGCCGAGGTTCAAAGGAAACGGGGTAGGGGAAGGCCGCCGAAGGTACCCACATTAAGCTACCAAAGACAAGAAGGTGAGAATTCGGATGCTACACCCATAGTCGATGTAGCCGAGGTTCAAAGGAAAATGGGAAGGTCGCCGAAGGTATCAACATTAAGCTACCAAAGACAAGAAGGTGAGAATTCAGATGCTACACCCATAGTCGATGTAGCCGATGTTCAAAGGAAAAGGGGTAGAGGAAGGCCAAGGAAGAATATTCTCCCGTCTAATACAATAGACATTTGGAGTGTAGGGATTTCAGATGATTAGTTGGATATAATTAAGCTAAATAATGGTAATACGAAGATGTATAAGGATCCCATAACAGGTAGGACCATTAGAAGTTATCATACGAAGATAAAGTCTTACATAGACCAACTTCCTGAGGTTATTCACGAGTTTATTGTGTACACGGATGATGTCGATGGAGATGGAAATTGTGGCTATCATGTCGTGACCGAACAATTAGGAATCTTCGAGACGGCCTTTAGTAAAGGAATGACACCATGACTATATGCTAGAATGAGGATGGCCGATCAACTTGTGAAGAAGAAGATCTTTTACGAGCAACTGGTTGGTCACGACAAGGTGTTTGATGATATGTGTGCTCAAGTGTTAGGACCCGAGAAGGAAATGGCATTTCTTCCTTCTCAATATTGGATGAGGATGCCGCTTTGTGGGCATCTAGTAGCGGATACATTTAATTGTGTTGTTCATTATTTTTCCCCCACCGTAGTCACAACATTTACACCAAAGTGGCAAAAATGCGAGGGATCCCTTAAGACGAGAAGAGTTGTTTTGGCGTACGTGAACGACAATCATTTCGTTATTCTGAAACTCAAGGACAATTGTCCATTGCCACCGATTTGTGGGATGGTTAAAAACAAGGAACTAGATCCGAGGCTATGGAAGGGATGGATGGAATTGTATGATGAGAATCACCAATTATGGGATGCTTTGGCCTTATCAAAGAAACCTCTTGAAGAGGAGGAGGGCAAACTTCATACGTGTGGAGGCGATGATGAGTAATTTGGATATATGTGGTTTACTAATACTCCACCATTTTTTTTTTTTGGAAGTTTGAATTTTAATCATTAAACCATATGCCATTTATGTGCCAATGTGATTTGATTCAAACTTTACTATGCCGGTACTCATACCGGCGTTGCAATATATGTTCTCTTTTGTGCTGGAATAACGCTATAAGTAAACAGATTTCCGGCATAGTTTTAGCAATATTGGCTATGCCGGAACTCTATTCTCTTAAATTCTAGAACTAAACATAATTCCGGCATAGTACACACGATATATTCTATGCCGGTTTTGTATAAACCAAAGTTACAAAAAGTGAATTGCAATACACATAAAATAACATAAGCAAATACTTAATACCATAAAATAACGTAAGCAAAGTTTTACCAAACGAAATGTAAAGTTAAGAAGTTCTAAACCTAAAACAAGTGAATGAAAGATGTTCAAATTTTAACAAGACACACAAATAAAGTAACTCTAATTGTTCAAACCAAAATAATACTATAAAAGAAACACACGATCACTCAGTTCTTGGCCTCTTGTGTACCCTCTTCTTCCTTTCGCCGCACAAGTCTTTTGCCTCCGGATTTTCAATTTGGTCTATCTTTTGGATGATGTTCTCCAGTTCTTTTGGGGTCATCAACTTTCCTTTCTTGGTCTTTTTCTTAAAGAATCTTGACAAGTTTCCAATCCTCTGACGCTGTTAAGGGATTTTTCAACATGTATTTAGTATGTACAATTGTATAAGTTCATACATATAGATTTCAAAAATAGTAATGCACAAGACGTACGTACCAACAACGTAACAAGTTGTAGAAGGTCGTGCATAGTTGACGGAGTTGTAGAGGGACTTTCTGGTTGTGTAGGAACTTATACGGTATCCGGGCGCACAACATAAGGATGCGAGTACTTACGATGACCTCTTAGGAAGGTTGGATCACTCTCACAACCATTCTCAGCCAATTCCTAATCGGCCACATCTAAAACAAGTCCTTTTTATTCCCTTTCAGTCCAATGTGCAAGAACAGGTTTAGGGTCATAAACTATGAGAGTAAGGTTCTTATCTGACTGGCATTGCGGAAAGTCATGAGAGAATTTCTGATATGATGTATCCGTCAGATCTTTTTGCTTGTACCCAAGTTGACGCATTACACGGCAAGGGCTGTGCATAACAAATCCTTCAAGATGAAATAAAGGTCCATTGTAAAATGAAACATTGTCACGCCTTTGTAAATGAACTCCTCTGGCATTCCTGTACGGGTCAAACACAACGTCTTCCATAGCCACCGAGTCCAAATGCATCCTCATTGCAATTAAAAGTTTCCTGTTATTGGGCCTCGGGGTATTGTCGAAGTAGTATTTCTTAGATAGAGCCTTATTATGTTCATATACATAGACAGTCTTCAATCCTTTATAACCTACGAACAAACTTCGGAAGTGTTCATAAGCCCACACCTGTGCCCATGAAAAATCCTTTTAATGAAATGTGTAAGAAAAATAAGAGGCAACTACTAAATTTAATGATAACGATCACCAAATGGATAGTTATATATACCTGAATGATAGTGAAATTCCCATTAAATTGACGGGCATTTTCCTTAGAAGCTCGACGCATTTCTGCCAAAAAATGTGCCAAGAAAGCAGTTCCCCAAGAATACTCATGAACCTTTTCCAATGGATCCAAGTATTGTAGGAGGTTCATATGCACCCTATTACCATTTGCGCCTGGGAATATAGCGGAGCCCAAGATGAACAACATATAGGCAGAGGCACTTTGATAAACTTGTTCGGGAGTCAATACTTTGTTCTTCGTATCCCCAAACAATTCAAAGAGTTTGACGAATATAATAGTCTTCGTCTGGGAAGTCCTTGTCTTGTACAAATTTTCCAAAGTGGTTTCCTTGTTCTATCCAAACAACCTTTCAGTGATCTCATAGATCTTGTCCCATTCTAGGTCCTCAGAGTCATCTCCCACCTTAACAGCTTTCCCAACAACCTCTAAACCTATTATCCTTTGGACATCTTCAGGGATAATGGTCATCTCGCCAAAAGGAAAATGCATGGTGTCAGTTTTAGCATAAAACCTCTCCAAAAAGAAGTTTTCCGTGATGGTATCAGTGTCCACATAATTCTTTATCGCAAGATACAACCCGGATGCTTTGACTACTGCCTTAACAGCCGCACACTCATCCTTCAAAGTCCATACATCCGATTGTTGATGGCGGCTAACACGGAAAGCTTTCTTGTGGTCCTATAAAAACACACCAAACTTAGTTGAATTCACTTGATAGCAGATGCATTTTGTAATAACAAGATGGAAACGGCTTACATACGTTTGATAGATCCAACGATCCCAAGAGTCTTTGTAGGAAAATAAGAGTTGCGGGTTTTTCGGTTGACCCCAATGTTTTCCATCAACGAGGTCTGGAATTATGTCATCTTTATCAGGAATGTGGGCTGGGGGTGCCTTTTCATCATCCTTATATGATTGAACTCCCACATCAGCTGCTTGTGAGGATGAGCCACCAGCTCGTTCGGGTACATGTCCAGTTTCCCAGTCATCTTCATCATAATCACTACTGGTTGAGTCCCTTATAGGTTGATCCCGAATTGTAACCTTAGCAGTAGCTGGATCAGGACGTCTAGGTTGAAAAGACTTACGTTTTTGTTGTACAACAGCTTACCTTTTCCTTTGTCCTTTTTTGATGCTTTGGACCTATGTTCCAATACGTTAAACTGAGTTACACACTGGATTCCGGCATAGAAATGAAACCAAAAATCACTGTCGGTACTAGAACCGGCATAGTAGGAAATACAAAACTGCATGCCGGTTTTTTGTAATTCTATACAGAGAATAACAGGTCCAAGGAAACAAAACCGGCATAGATAGTAAAACTATCGAGGGTGTCGGAACAAGTGCCGGCATTGTCGTATATATTTATGAGTATGCCGGAACATAGTGATTTTTGAACAGAGTTTTTAACAATGAAGGAAAATAAATACGGCATAGTACTGATCAAATATACAATGCCGGGACCTGTTACCGGCATATAGTTTGTCTAATTTCAAATGCCGGCAATATCATGCAATACAATCGGGATTGAAGATATAAAATCCGGCATTATTTTCAAATTGAATTCGACCGCGAACAGAATAGATTTTCAATTGACTTGTTTGCAATTTCAAAATATAATTGTGGTGTAGTGTAAGGACTAAAAAGAAATGATGACTTTGTGTTATATATTATGGGATAAACCCTAAAAAAAATTCAATTCAACAAATACTTCACTTACCGTATCAAATTTTTTATGGTCGCCTCACCCACAGACTCTTCAGGACTTTCTTGCGGTTCATCGACATGTTTTTGTGGACTGGGTTTTTCACGAGATTTGCGAGGACCCATTGTCTTTGGTATGGAAGATGAAATTATGAAGATTGAATAATTTCGTAGACAAAACCGTCACTTAAATAGATTGAGAAGTTTGTAACTGACACATTAAGGATTTTGTAACCGTCCAATAAATGGGTTATAGTGGTTTGTAACCGTCCAACTAGTGGATTTTGTAACCATCAAACTAGTGGAATGATTTTTTAACCGTCCAATAAATGGGTTATAGTGAGTTTCAAATTGTAACCGTCAGAATGACGGCATAGTTACATGGAGAAAATCAATGCCGGAATTCTGACAATATGTTGAAATTGTCAATATGATGACGGCTTAGTAATTGGTGCACCGTTCAATGCCGGCGCTTGCAATTAAAAATAATTTGGTGTATTTATCAATGCCAGTATGTGAATGAAACTTGATGAAATAAACAACATTAACCACAAACCAAAGAAATTTCATATTAATCATAAGGAAATAGACTTAAAAGCATTAAACACTTGAACAACCTTACACCTAAAATGAAAGACCTCAAGGTAATTGCGACTAACATCATTTCTTGGTACGAGATTCAACAAACAAAGTGGCATCGAAATGCCTAAATTAAAAGGCTCTTTTCTCCACTTGGTGTATGCGTCCTGAGCTTCAAACCTATTGTCTCGGTATCTTGCGAGAAACTCGTTGTATTTGAGACATAATTTTACGAGGGAAGTAGTCCGATGCGATACAAACTCATCCCCGTAAACTATTTTAAGTTTTTTGCACTTATCGTCCACGAACTCCCGCATATAAGGACCATCCGCAACAAGACCCCAAAAAAGGGTTGGAGGGCGGTGATCTTCTTGGAAATCAGATACTATGTAGTAATTTTTGATCCATTTGGTTTCTTCCTCAACATCCGCTTCAATCTTCAATTGTTTTACACGTTCGTATATTATCTTTGTTTCTTCGTGATAGTAATCTTCCTTTGCTGCCTCTTCTTCTTCTCTTTTCCTTATAAGTATCTCTTCTTCCATTGCGGAAATTGACATGGTGGTTTGGTCCTTCCTTCTAAGTTTTTCTAGTATCATGGGAATTGAGTTGGTGGTGGATGATGATTGATTCCCTACCGGAGTTGAGACACTTCTTTCATATAAATATTCTCTGAAATCGGTAGCCGGTTTTTTTTTTCCATCATAGAAATGTATCAACTGCAATAGGTGTAGCCACTTTAAATAGATGAGTACACAACGGCTCTTTTCCACTTTATGGTACCGGCATTGTTGGTAACCTAAAATCTACACCGGCATTTTACTTTACAGGTTTATAGTTTGAAAAAATTGTCGTTGGGCATTGATTATGACGTACCGGCATTGATATATGGTTTACGATCATGCCGGCACTATGTACCGGCAATCGTTTTTTTCAAAACTCTATGCCGGAAATACGTAAATTTTACACAGGAACAACAAAAAATTAGGCACCTACTACCGGCATTCAAATATATATTAATACTACTCCGACATTGGTTAACGGGTTTACATAGATATCTATCCACTAAAAAACCTAAGAAATTACCACTAAACTATCAATATTATTAAGAAGAATCCGTCTCCGATTCACCCAGCTGGCGGAAATCCGTGACTTTGGTTACAATGTGGCTGGCGTTGGCTTCAAACAAGAATGGTTCTCCCTTTTCTTGTAAGTAACGCGTTTTCACGGCTTCATGCTACAAAAACAATGCACACATTATGGTTGTTACATACAAATTCCAAAATAGTTAATTATGTCGAATTAATCATACAAAATACTTACAAGTTGTTGTGGAGACAATCTATTGTGGTTAGCTTGATGAATCCGGTGTTTCAATTTTAGATACTCAACCACCGCATTTAGGATGATGTCGTGTCGTTCCTCAATTTTTTTAGCACTTCTTCGTTTTGGGTTACCATAGTCGTGAACAAATTTGTTAAAAATCTTCAACCACATGGAATCCCGCATGATGTTATCTATAATTGAAGGACGAGTTTCGGCATACCATGCTTGGGTGATTGCTAAATCTTCCTCCGAGTCAAACGATGCCATTTGTTGAATGACGGGTTAGGTACTATACTAAGTTATTTATAGATGATTATTCTAGGGTGGATGGTTTCTAAGTTAAGAGGCTAAAGGAGATATATAAGAACACAACGGTTTGGGACTTTTGGGTCCAAGTATTAGCTCTCTTTATATAGTGAGAAACCTCAACGACTAGTTTTTTTGAAAATAACTAGAACCGGAATTGATGTCATTTTGAACAACCATACCGGTACAGAATACCGGTTTTGATTTCCATAATATTACAATGCCATTTTTCATTCACAGAGATTCGGGCAAATATTTAACCTATACCGGCATTGAATCTTCAATATCGACTATGCCGGTATAGGTGAATTCCAAAAAAAAACGGCTAGTTTTTTTGAAAATAAGACCGTTGGAGAATCATTTGTATATAATACCCCCATTCCTTGGCGAAAATCTATACAAACCACACACAAAATAACAAAAATCCTTCTCTCAACAAATCAAGCACGGTTAAAGCTTCACAAATCGATGGGAGATTCATCAATTAGCTCTATTTGCAAAGTAAGTAGATTAATCATTACTAACAATACAATGTTCACTACAATGACGCATAACTAATATAATTTTCTGTTACAGAGTCTTCATTGCAAGTGTCAAATTTGTAAGTCACCATTTCATCTAGCAATGGACTGCCCTTTTATTTATTCAAAGTGCAGAAGATGTGATGGGACACGCCGGTTTTGGATTGCAAAAACTGATGATGCTGAAAATGGAAGAATGTTTCTAAGGTGTTTGAATCACCCAAAGTGCGATGAGTTTCAATGGTTTGACAAAGCTGTTAACCTAGCGGAGTCAAGAGAAAACCACAAGGGCCAATGCAAGCCTATGGATGGGTGTGATGGGTGTTATATGAAGGGAAAGGAATATGTTGAAAAAGAAGAAGAACAAGTGAAGATGATCCTTGATACCCCAATCCCGGACGATGTCTTCGAACAGATTCGGGAAAGGCTCAAAGTTTCCGCAATTGTTGAAAAGGGATGGAAATAGATTATCTCTAACAACGTGCAATCCATTGAATGGTTTCTATCATGTTTTAATTAAAAAGAACCAATCCAATGTAATAGATTACTTAGGAATGAAATCGAATAGCAGCTGAAATAAATTTTTAGAAGCGTACCGGCATTGATTGAACCGACATATCCATGCCGGTTTTCTGTCAAGAAGGAAGTAAGGACTAAAATTACAATACCGGCATTGAATTATAAAAAATTACTATGTCGGTAGTTGTCAAAATCTACACAGGAACATGAAATTTTTTAACTTCTTGTGCCGGTATAGAATTAGAGACAATTTCAATGCCGGCACTATAGAGCCGGCATTGAATTAAAAATTTAAAGGACGCCAGTGTTAGTGTGTTTAATTTTTTTCATAGAAATCCAGACATGTTCAACACAATTGCAAACCAACTAACTAAAGAGTTAAACACATTGAAATAACCACTCATTGTTCAAACGAAAACAAGTTGAATCGAGACATGTTCAACAAAATTACAATAACCACTCATTGTTCACTTGGTCTTTAGTTTCTTGTTGGCGGGCACCTTCCTCGTTTCTCCAAACAAAGCTTCTGCACTAGGGTCGGTTTCTTCAATTCTATCAAGCTTTTGCTCGACTTCCTTGATTTCTTCAAGGGAGAGCACCACTCCTTCATCGTACTTGCAACCAAACATCTTCTTCAAGTTGCGAACCCGACGGCGCTAGTTTAATACATAAACACATAATTAATATCTACTAATATATAACATTATGTTGACATTAAACAACTAAGCAATTAATAAAACTTACTAGAAATCCAATAGTCTTATGAAGTTGGTCCGTCGTAGGTGGTGGAGGTGTAATAGTTTCAGCAGGAGGTTTTTTCTGGGGAGAAACTTCGACGGAGTGAGGGCGCATGACATACGGATGTGACCATTCCAGGTAATCTTCCATGTAAGCTTTATCAGCTTCATCACCATTTTTCGCAATCTCCCACTTACTAATATCTACCAAACATCGTGGCTCTCTGTCCCTCCAATGTGTTGGTTCCGGTTCCGGATCATACACTACATGCAACTTGTTGGAAGTTGAATTGCACCGAGAAATGTAAAGACGATAATTATCAATAGAGATCGACCAATAACGGGATAATTGCTTAAATCCATGTTGGAGCATCACACGGCATGGATCATCCATGATATATCCTTTTGGGTGGAACAACGGGCCATTGTAAAATGCAACGTTACCAAACTTCAAAAGTTGACGGTTTTCTCTATCCTCCTTATATGGGTCAAACACAATGTCTTCTGTACTCATTTCTTTGAGAGCCAATCTCATCTCGATCTGTCGACCTTTATTACCGGGCTTTGGAATGATGTTATACTCGAACTTCTTAGCTCTAGGATCATCGGGTTCGGGACACTCAATGGTCTTCAAGAAAGGGAAATTCTTGAACAAGGTTGGGAAATGTTCATAACACCACACCTATTTCAATATGAAACAGTAAATTTTTATTCTAAGTTCATGATGAATATATACATGTGAACAATATATATAAGAAAATAAGTTAAGAAAATATTTTTACCTGCAATAGAGTGAAATTCCTGACAAATTGGTTTGTTTTAGCCAAAGCGTCCCTTCTCATCTCCGCCATCAGATGGGCCATTACCGCGGTGCCGCAAGAATAGATATAAACATCTTCCAACGGGTCCAGGTACTGAAGAAAGTTTGAACTTACCCTGTTGCCACTAGTGTCGGGGAATGCCCTAGTGCCCAGGATGTATAACAGGTATGAAGCGGCGGTATATCGAATCTATGCAGGGTCTCATCCATCCTACAAACTTCTTTTCTTTGTATTTTCAAACCTCTTCTTAAGCATCATCAGCTTGAATGTATTCGTCTTAATAGACAGGGAACAATGAAAGCTCTCCGTTGAAGTTTTGAAGTCCCAACCGAACAGCTTGTTAGTCAAAGCGTGCAGCTTCGACCAATCAAGGTCCAAACACTCAACTCCTTCTGCAATTGACTTTCCGATTACGTTCAATCCTAGAATGTTTTGAGCATCATCTGGGATCAAGTTCATCTCTCCCCACGGGAAGTTCATTGAATCAGTTTCACCATGGTAGCGTTCAACGAAGCAATTGACCGTCACAATATCTGGCTTCAAATAATTTTCCACCAAACCATACAGACCAGATTCCCTTACTATTGTTTGCACATCATCATGTTCCATAGACAAATCCCAATGGGAAGCGGCTTGGTTTCGGCAGACACAAACAGCCTTAGTATGATCCTACAATTAGAAGATAATACGATTAAGAGATTTCGCATAAATACAAAACAATACATATGCACAAAATAAAATATGCTTACATATGTTTGATAGATAGTAAGAGCCCAAGAGTGCTTGTATCCAAATAGTACTTTAGGTTTTGGAGCTTCACCCCAAATTTTACCACGTTCGAGGTCGGGTAACATGTCATCAATGTTAGGAAGGTGACAACCTTTAACTTTGTGTTTTCCCTTGCCCTTGCCCTTGCCTTGTGTTGGTTGTTCACTCGGCCCACCAACTTCGCTTTGGCTTGCTAATTGACTCGTGGGAACCTCATCATCTTCCTCCTCACTTTCACCTTCATCATGCTCATCCTCCTCAACTGTTCCAGTACGTTCACGGATTACAAGTGCACTACGGTCACCACCACTCTTTCAAATTTCCCCTCTTGTTTCAAACCCCAAACGCTTCTTGAGACCTACATCTTTCCCTCGTGGAGGAAGAGACTGAGGAGTATCAAGACCGTACTTCCTCTTTCTCTTAGTTAGAGCATCTTTATTTTTTACTTTTTTACCTTCCTTGCCTTTTGACCTATAACATAAGCACATGAAGCAAAAATATGCTCAGACATAGTGGAAGTTTAAGTACCGGCATTCCCCATGGGTAAAAAGACGAAGCCGGTTAATCCCTACCGGCATTCAAACTTGGCTATCGAGAATGACGGTAAATAAAACACAACTAACGGCACTCTGAAATTAAATCTGTTCAGTGCCGGTACACATAGTACCGGCATAGAATGGAAGCGACAAAGAGTGCTGGTACTGATCAAAATATCATATGTGTTCCAGTATGTTTATAGTTAACTACCGGCATACAAAAATTCAATCATATCTATGCCGTTTTTAAAGAACCGGCATGCAAGAAATCTAGATTCAATGCCGGTACTGGTGTCAAACTACAGAATGTTCCTGTGTGTTCTAAGCTTACTGCCGGCATACACGAATTACAATTAATCAATGCCGGTACATAAAACCAGTATGGTATTCAACCCTATTTGGATGCCATCACTACACATTCACTATTAGGAATTGATACCGGTATGATATTCATCCCAGATTAAATTCCGGTACGCAAAACCGGCGTGGTATTCATCCAAGATTCAATGCCGGCACTCTGTCAACCTCGAATGTTTTAGCTTTGTTTTGCGACTCTAACCTAAACCCATTGCTATAAATCGATTAAAACAATCATAAACGAGTTCAAAATCACTAACCTTCTCAAAGAAGCCATGATTTCGAGTGTTTGATCGTCCAAGTTCGCCGGCTGGATCTCTTCTTGTTCTTCAGCAATCGAATTAATTCTTTGTTCTTGTTTCTTTTGAGAAATCGATTTGGTTTTCGGTTTGGCTTTTACTTTCTTTCTTGGAGCCATGGTTATGATTCGGGTAGGTAGGTTAATCGACGAAGAAACTTTTGATTTAACGATTAATCGTCGATGAAGAACGATGAAGAAGATGAAGAAAAAAAAAACCCTAACCTAACTGTGCCGGCACAAAACTAAAATGGGGGGATAAAATGTTTTGGTTTTTGATTTTAATGTTTTAGGGGAAAGGGTATAACAGTCTTTTCATAAAGGATTTTAATTATGAAAAGGGTATTTTTGTATTTTCATAATCAAAAGTTACCCCTTATCAGCCACCCCTGGTTGGGGGAAGTAATTCATATCCCCCAATTAATAAAACTATCCCCCAATTGTGGGTTCAAAAAAACCTATTCTCTTTGTGTTTCTTAATCTTTGTGCAAAATCCTATTTTGGCATCTAAACTAGGACGGAGGGAGTATATGGTAATTACATTTATGATTTTGAATTAAGTTTTTATTAAAAATGATTTTATAATTATAAAAAAGAAATGGTATATTTTATAGTTTAAAGGAAAAGTATGTCTATAAACAGAGCGGACAGTTAAAAGCGGACAGACCAAAGTAGAAATTAGGACAGATAAAAACGGACAGAGGGAGTAATAATTTTCTTATCCTCGCGTATGGACGAGGTACTTTCTTATCGATACTTCTCTGGAATTAGTTTAGCATTTTTTTGGTTAATTAAACTTTGGATTTGAATTCCCTGGTGTACAAGACAAGAAAAATATGACTATGGTTCAAATAAACAAGGATTGAGAAGATACTTTTATAATATCCAAAACTAGATATTTTACCCAAACTGAAAACTGACTTTTACAATAGCTTCCTAAAATACCTTACCTACTTATTAATCTCGCCTTTCCTCTTAATTCGCCGTCGTGATATTCACAAAAAAAAAAGTCACGTTTCAAGTAAGATCTCAATCGAACAAGTTGGCCGATTAATTCACCAAGAGTTAGTCCAAGAGACTATATGAGATCAATTTTAAAAACAAATCACCAATTGCTTTTTCTTCCAGGAAATCATTATTTTGATTCAAATCCCTAAATTGATGATTATTTACATTTGTGATGAGAGGCGGAACCAATATAGAGCAAATTGCACACCCTTGCTCTCCCAAAATCACCACTATGATATAGTTTTGTAAGCCCAAAAAAAATACCAGAACTTTGCACCCCCTATTAAAATCCCAAGTGTGTTTTTGCTCTCTAATAAAATCCCCAGTGAATTAACTTATTCCTTAGTTTCGCCAAAAAAAAAAAAACGTGGTGATATCAGTATATTGTCATAAAAAATTGATAATTGATAAACTTGAATTGCGATAAAGGCATGAACTGATATCTCTTTATGCAAACAATTGGACAAGATGAAGGCATAAACTGATATCTCTTTATGTAACAATTCGAAAAGATAAGCCTAATGCTCAACAAGAAACATTTGCATGACTATCAAGTTGATTTACGGGGGTTTACTCAATAAATACTTTTATTTATTGATTTCCAAAGAGTTTAATGGATTTACAAAGTATTGTGATATTGGTTGTATACTTTTAAAATTTATTTCAAAGTTTATGTTACTCGTTGTAGATTGTCAAAAGGTCTTATAAAGTTTGTGTTACTTGTTGTAAACTTGAAAATTCAAAGACTTTGCATACTTCTCTATTTTCAAGACTTTGAGTGACTTTTGTGTATATATTTTCCTTGATAAAAGTCTTGCAAAATATGTAAGATTTTGGAAGACTTCCAATTTTTTTATAAAGATGTTTTTTACTCTCTTTTATTTTATTTCATGAATACACAATCTATAAAACTCCTATTATAGATGAGTATAAATTATATGGTATGATTAAATATTTTTTTTAATTTTAATTATTATGTAAAAATGTACAATAATAATTATTTTAATTTATTATTACACTTTATTGTATTTTTATTGAACAAAAAAATAAGTTATATATATAAAATGATAATAATTCATTTTAATTTAATTAAAGTTACTATAATAAATAAGCTACAATAAATTTTGTATTTTTGTCTGTCATGCATATTTCCATATAGAATTTGTTTTTACAACTCTTCAGGACTCTACAAATGTCTGCAAGACATTAGACAACTCTGCATAACTCCGCAAAATTTTGCTCAATTCTGTACAATTCTTGCAAAGTTATTAATTTTCATGACTCTTTTTAAATCTCAACAAATCTACAAATGTATTTATTGAGTAAACCCCTGTTATTTTCAGTTGCTTAGCCCAAATGGGCCTGGTAACTAACGGGAAAAGTGACTTCGCTTATGTTTGAAAATAAAGTGAGCCGGCTAATTGGCAACCACATGCTAAATTTTAATCATTAAGATTTGGCGAATTGCTAATTCGGGTATTAGACCCCCCATGATTTTTTTTTAACCACAATCTAAATTTAGAGGCTCGTAGTATTTTTGGAACTTTTTATGTAGTGAGTTTCATCCTTATAGAGTTTGAGTAACAAGGCATACATCTTTTAAATCATGCGACATATTTTGAACCACAATACACACTACACCGTAGATTTTATTTTATTTTTTTGAATAGTTAAATCAGGGACTAGCCCTGAAAGTTACAACAAAAATACATAACATACTGGACGTGACACAAAGTGATTTCCATAAGTGACCAGAATCTCGCGTAATCGGAATCCTCATGTAACGAGAATCCAATAATAATAACCAACCCATCGAACAGTAACAGTAAAACTAAACATAACAATAACACCACGTATATGTACGGGTGAGCTTGGATCGTTGAAACGTGATCCACAGCTCGGTAAGATATTTTTGTTGACAATCTGATGAAACCATCTTCCAATTGGAAATATACCGGAAGCCAACTCTGATCCACGTTTTCCACAATTCGCTGGAAAAAAGCATCGAAATTTTCCAACTCGTCGGAAAAAAAATAATGATCCCAGATAAGGTACCAATTCTTTTGACGAAGATAGTCACCGTTCTTAAGATATACAATCACCAGTTACAGTAACCCATTGAATCATGAGATGTGAAGTCATGAGTCCTACTGCATCTGTAAGTTTCTCAAAAACAAATCAAAAATTTCATATATAGATACTTTAATGATGTGTACATACTAGTACACCTGATTAGCATGGCGTGTTCTATGTGTTTGCTGATTTCTTTAGGTGTGGACATAAATATACACCAGTATTCTATATGATTGACACATTCTCTGTTAAGTGTTTGCATGGATGCTTGATTGTTAGATTTTACTTTCGTATGTACATAGTTGTACACCCGTGTCATGCGTCATGGATACATCTATGTCATACATCTTCTTCTAGGCCTAAAATGTTTGATATGTGGTAGTATAGATGCTTCTTAGTTATCTTGTGTAATTTATGTGTACCTAATACATTTTATTGATTGCGGTACTATGTGAAGCACGATATCATAAGCATTGTACAAACGCTTGTGTTTAATTTCATACGGGACATGCTTGAAAATCTGGAAGTTCTTGTAATCCCCGTCAATCACTCTACAGAAACAATGGCAGTAGGACTTCATTGGTCGCTTCTAAAGTTTGATTTTGTAGCTGAAGAGTGGAAGTGGTACAACTCGTTGCAGTCAAATGAGGACTACAAAGAAGATGCACAGCAACTGGCAAATGTGTTGCAGGTGGAACTCAACAAAAAGAGAGCTTTAAAGGGTGAACCACCTATAGAACCGCATGACATAAGCATCATGTAATGTCCTGCTCAAGGTATAAATCCAGACTGCCTGCTATACACTTGCTACTTTATGAAACGAAGTATGAAGGAGAGAAAGAGTATTTAAAGAGATCAGCAGAGGGACGAACAAATTTTTCAGGGAATGAGAACAAAATTGGTGGCCAAGATGCTTAAAAAAGTCGTAGTTTATAAAAATGTATGGGATATAGCAACTGATGAATACCACAAGGAGTGGCGCTTGAGTAAAGAGATGAAACCATTGAAGAGGAAGAAGATTTTATTTAACAGAATTGCTTCTAAACATTTTCTATATTTCAGACAACTTTTCAAATTTCAGCTTTTATCACTTTGTTTATGACTTATCAACACCTTGAATTAATATTTTTATTAGTTTCAATATTAATGTTATTGATGTTACCAATTTATGACTTATCACTACCATTGAAGTGTATATTGCAGGTTTTGAAATATTAAGGTGTACTTGATTGTGCACATTTACTGACAGAGCAGAAAATGTTTAAAAGGTGTACATAAAGGTACACATGTACTGACAGATTTTTATACTTTATCAAAAGTATGAAAATTGAAGACATAAAAATATTACTAAAAATTTTATATCATGCAGAACTAAAAACATAAAAATTGAACATAGCAAAAGTAATTACTAATTGTACAGATCTGAAAAACATAGAATATTACTAAACAAAATAGACTAGTAGCATCCATTGTACACCAAGGTGTACATAGTGGTACACATGTAAAAAGACAGGTAAGAAAAACTGAAGTTCACATGAAGGTGTACATAATGGTACACATTTCCTGGTACTAATTATCCACGCCAAAGAGAATTGAAAAAGACCAAACACATAGAATCTTTTGAACAAATGAAACTTAGAAAAAAAGCATCAGATCATGGGGCAGGTAGCTCTGTTGTGGTGACCAAGGGTGAAGCACTTTGTGCACATCATAGGCCTCTTTTGCTTCTCCCAAGCACCCTTGATACGTTGTGTTTTTCGCCTACCAGGTGGAAAAACAGGAATAGGAACAATAATTCTATCACTAGGATCATAAGACTCCGGCTTGTCATAATTGGGGATCGGCAAGATGATCTCCTGGTATGTCATGTTGTACCATTCAGTGGTGAAGTATGGCTCAACAAATGAATAAATGTCCTCCCTCGTAGCTTCAATGGAAGCACAAGCATGTGCACAAGGAAAACCATTTACTCGCCACTTGTGCCACGTACAAGTTTTATGCAATAGATCTACAGAATGAGACCGGGGAGACTTGACTTCATACAATCTTTCCATGGATTCAACAACAGTCCAAGTACGACCAATGTCGATGTTTTCCTTTAGCATAGCCTCGTATACGGGAGTGAGCCTAGTTTTGAAATTCTCAAGACCTTCTACCCTTCTCTTAGAATTCATCTTCATAACCTTCAAACTAAGATAATAAAAACACAAAAAATGGAATCAAAACATGTTCTAGAAGAAATACAGATAAAACAAGTGTACAAAAATGTACACATTAAGGATATCCATGTGTACAACAATGTACACATTAAGGATATCCATGTGTACAACAATGTACACACAGTTGCAGAATCACAGACATAACATGTGTAAAAGTATGTACACATCAAGGAAATCCATGTGTACGACAGTAAAAAGTAAATGAATGAAACAATAAACATAAAACTCACCGTATCGCATCGAGAAGAGCAAAAGCAGGCAGCTTTTTGAACTCAAGAATCCAGTTATTGAATGACTCGGAAATAGATGAAGAATGAGCAGCATATCTGCATACAGGGAAAAATGCGTTTTCCCATTTCTCCTTTGGAATAGTCCTGATATAGTTAGAAACATGTCCACATCCAATTGCATGCATGCCCCGAAAAGCTTCTTCAAAGTTCGCTGGTGTGTAAGAATATGCAGCTTTGTAAAACAAATCAATAGCAGCCTTGTTATTAGCATCACCTGATCCAATAGGAAGATTTCACTTGATATGGTAAAAGAAATAACTGTGATATGAACCAGGAAATGCTCTGGGAATGCCTTGCAAAAGTCCTTCATGAAGATCACTAAGGAAAACAATCTGACGATCATCGACCACTTGTTTAAGATTATCAAGAAACCAAAACCAATTGTCTTTGTTTTCAGTAGACACAATAGCAAAGGCATATGGGTAAAAACCATCATTTCCATTTACACATGTTGCAGCCATCAAAGTACCCCCGAATCTACCAGTAAGGAAAGTGGCGTCCAAGTAAATCATGGGCCTGAGATACCTATAACTATGCTTGCAAGCACCGAAACAAATGAAAATCCGCTGAAATCTTCTGGTTTCTTGATCCACTTCAAGATTCACAAAGCTATCAGGATTAGTTTGCTTAATGGATTTAACATACCAATTTAAATCGCTATACGAATTCTCATCATCACCATATTGTTTTTCAAATACAACTTCTTTCCCTCTACGGGCATGGTGATACTTAATATTGGACCCATAAGTCTTCTTAAAAAGTGACATGATCTGTCTGGGTTTTAAAGTGGGATCACCCTGTATATTGTCAGTAATCAAATGCTTAACTAACTTGGTTGTCACCGCAGGACTCTTTAACCTCAAACCTACACCACAGCTAAAAAAAAAAAAAAAAAAACTGGAATAAGTAATGTACACTTAATAAGATCTCAAAACAAAAAGCACATATGCAAAAAGAAAGAACAGACAAAGCAAGAATATGAAATTTACACCTAAAAAGCTGGAATAAGTAATGTGAACCACAATGTGCCACCTAAAAAGCCTACAACAAGTAATGTGCACCACAATGTACACCTAAAACAAGTCTACAAAACACAAGAATAAGTAATGTGGACTAATATGAACACCAAAACACAAGAATAAGTAATGTGGACTAATATGAACACCAAAACACAAGAATAAGTAATGTGAACTAATATGAACACCGCTAACCTGTGAGCATTGGAATCCTTCAGCACAAACCGAGAAATGTCACCATTCACAGGGCCAAAGTGAATCCTCCAACCACAACCATCTTCATCGCACTTTGCAGTAAAACGAGTCTTATCATTTTTAAGAATAACAACCTTGTGACCAGTAGCCATCTTGTACTTACCAAGAGTAATCCTTACAGCTTCAACACCACCCATAAATTCTCTACCAATATTGTCAAAAATATAATTCCATTCATCGATAATGAGAGGCTTGGCCTTGTCCGCATAATGATCGACCATCCTTACAAGCTTAGGACTTTCACTTACACAAGAACAAGAAGTACTAGCACCAGAACTAGTGCTACAACCAGAATTAGAACAAGAAGTATGCTTCGGAATCACATCGACATTCAAATAGAAATATTCATTGTTAAGATGAATAACGAGAGCAATTAAACCTTGCAGTTGTATATCACCTTGTATAAAAACTATTTGATCACCATCCATATAGGAAAAACCTATACTCCAAGGAAACAAAGACCTCCAATGCTTACAGGCAAGATGCTTCAATTCATCAACGGTGCTCAAAGTATTAACACGAAAAGCAGCAGAATGCTCACCATGATTCAAAATAGCATTAATAAACTTCTCAGAACTGTTGGAAACCCCTAAATATTACAAAAGAAATGATAATAAACATTTGAAGCTTCAAACAACAATTTCATATAACCTAAAAGTATTAACAGTAAACAGTGTACAGGAAAATACAGGTTTAATCAAAGCCAAAAACATCAAGTAACAGTAAACCTAGATAAAATACTCCATCAATTAAGCTCCAGAATCTTACTGGAACACATAATTCAATAAATCAGAAGCCTAGGATCTAGTATCAGTTCGATTTTATATCATTCATCATAAAACTAAAAAAACATCATTAAAAAACAGTAAACAAAAATCAAATTGATCTAGTATTAACAGTAAATCATCATCTTCACGAGAATCAAAAGATAGTATATAACAAAATATCAGCTCAAGATCATACGAATTGATATCATCAACTCATAAACTCAGAAAAACTAAAAATCAGAAACAAAACCTGAAAATTAGATGTAAGAGATGAAATACAACCAAAAGAAAACTAACCTGAGCTTGAATTCTGATCCATTAACAATCAAATCAAACCTAACCTCTATGAATCTGTTAAATCAACTTCGAATTCAAATCTGGAACGATCGATCTCTCGATCTGTCGTGAATTTTCCATTTCAGGACACTTTGGAATGTGACCTGAGTTGAAATATGATGAAGAAACTATGAAATCCTACCTGAAACGATCAAATCCTCCCTGAAACTGTTAAATCGCCTTTCTGAAACTGTTTAATCACTGACATACTACCTGTTTAGAATTTGAGATCCAAAAAAAAATCGATTTCAAAACACGCATTATATATATGGAGTCACTTCAAGGGTAATTTTGGTATATCGAAAACTCACCGACTCGGGAATCAAACATGAATTTGGACCAACTCGTCCAAGTTTGGACTAAACTGTAGCATCCGGGTTTTTTTTGGATTAGATAGTACTGGGCTTCAGATAAGTGGACTAAATCGTCCAAAGCCCACAAATTTTGGGACTAAACCTCAATTTCTACTTAAACTTTATGTAGACATAGTCTTTCTTTCTGAAACTAAGGCCAAGGATATCTCAGTCATCTCTTTGTTTAAAATATTTCACCTTCAAAATTGGTGGTTGGTCCCACCCGTTGGAAGGGCGGGTGGTCTGGCACTTGGGTGGTTACAGAATGTTCCCTAAATGGCTTCTAAAGTAACGAAAATATGATAAATGCCCTTGTACTAGATGTGAGCACCAACAAAGATGTTTTATACAACTTTTTCTATGGGAGTCCGTCCCACGGTACTAAAGCTGAACCTTAGCATTTCATCCAGAAAGTAGCTCAAAGAGCTAAGAATATGCCATGGGTCCTCTTGGGGACCTAAATGTCATTTTACATCCTTCCGAAAAACTTGGAGGTACAGAGGGTCAAACCTCTGAAGTGACTGAAGTTTTTTCTTTGATAAATGAAATGGGGTTGATGGACGGGTTTGCACTTCCTAATCAATTCACTTTGTCTAATTAGCGTTCTGAAGGAAATATTGAGCAAAGGCTAAATAAGGTTTTAGCTAATACTGAATGGATGACCTCTTAACCGAAGTCTTTCCTCTCTCATCTCCCGCCCATCGGGTCTTACTACATCCATATTCTTCTTAGACTAAACCCGAGAGTTTATGTCTGATTTTAAACCATTTAGATTCCAGGTATGTGGTTTGGAGACAAATCCTATCTTAAGTTGATTCAAGAAAGTTCGGAAAGAGTTCTGATGGAAATATTGAGCAAAGGCTAAATAGGGCTTTAGCTAATACTGAATGGATGACCTCTTATCCAGAGTCTTTTTCTCCCACCTCCCACCCATCGGGTCTGACCACATTATATATTCTTCTCATACTAAACCGAGAGTTTATGTCTGGTTTTAAACCATTTAGATTCCAGGTGTGGTTTGAAGACGAATCTTGTCTTAAGTTGATTCAAAAATGTTGGTAAAGCTTCACCCTAGGATGCACGGGTTTCAGAGTTGTCACCAAATTTAAGAACCTAATGCATACTCTAAAAGAATAGAACAAGGGAGTTTTTGGTAAAATCACTAAAAGAATAAAAGAAGTTAAGACTGAACTGGATAGATGTTATCAAAACTCTAATCATGATGTAACTAATGGAAGAGTGGTAAATGGGGGTAAGAAAAGTTATAAATGAATGCAAACATATTAGATTGGAACATTAGGGGAGCAGGGGATGCGACCAAGAGGGCTGTGATTAATGAAACTTTATTGAGAAACAAACCAAATGTGGTAGTTTTACAAGAAACAAAGACAGAAGTCATTACACAAAATTTCTGTAGAGAACTATGGAACAAGAATGGAATCCAATTCCGTTATGTACCATCTCAAGGGGCTTCGGGAGGCATGTGCATCATGTGGAGTGAAGATGAGTTTGATTTATTAGATACTCTAGAAGATCAATATACTCTCTCTTGCATGTTTAAATCTAGAAGGGATGGGACTGAATGGTTTGTTACGGGGGTGTACGCACCTAATAATAGGGTTTAGAGAAAGAAAGTGTGGAGGGAGATTGCTGGTGTTTCAGGTGTCTGGGATTTACCTGGCTGTGTAGTCGGGGACTTCAATACTATTCGATTCGTTGAGGAAAAGAACAGAGATATTGCGGCTAATAGAGGTATGGCGGAGTTTTCGAATTTCATTTCTGACTGTGATCTATTTGACCTTCCCCTGTATGGTGCCCATTATACTTGGTCAAATTTTCAAGAAGAACCTATATGTTGTAGACTAGATCGTATGTTAGTTAATAGTAAATGGGAGGAGATGTTCCCAGATACTACACAAACCGCGAAACCTAGAGCTACATCAGACCACTGCCCATTACTACTTAATACTCATGGGATTACTAATGCCCGCTTTCCTTATAAGTTTGAGATCATGTGGATGGAAGACAGCTCACTCTATGACTTGATCAAGGGGTGGTGGGAAGGTTTTGAAGTTTATGGGATCCTGGTTACATATTCTGGAAGAAACTCAAGCTACTTAAAGAAAATTTGAAGAATTGGAATTGGACTCACTTTGGCAGCACCAAGAGTAAAATGGATGACATTTTGAATGATATTCATATTATTGATCAGAAGGACGCGGATCATGAAGCAACTCTTGAGGAAAAACTGAACAGAATCAATCTCAAGAATGAATTTAAGAAGTGGGCAAGACTGGAGGCGCTGAGACTGAAAATTAAAGCGAAGGATAAATGGTTGGATGAGGGTGATAACAATACAGGGTATTTTCACAGAATTGCAAACCAAAGGAGAAGGAAGAATTTCATTAGCTGTTTGGTTATTAATGGGGAGATTCAAGAAGATGGTGCAGTGATTAAGAGTCACATTGATGATTATTATGCTGGACTATATAGAGAAAACATAGATCAAAGGCCTTTCATGGAAGATATTCAGTTCTCAACTATCTCATCAGCGGATAAAATCATGTTGGATTCTCCAATTTCTGAGGAGGAAATATTAGGATCAATTAAGGAAATGGAGTGCAATAAGGCTCCAGGACCTGATGGGTACCCCATTGAGGTGTTCACAAGATACTGGAAGATATTGGGGGAGGATTTTATGAAAGTAGTGAAGCATTTCGAGGTAACAGGCTCGTTGGACTGGAGAATAAACAATACCTTCATTACTTTGATTCCTAAGAAAGATACAGTTGAGGTGGTAAAGGATTTCAGGCCTATCAGTTTGATTAATACGTGTTACAAAATCATAGCAAAGGCGCTGGCGTCAAGACTTAAACAAGTACTGCCCTCCTTGATTTCGGATACACAGAGTGCTTTCATCTCAGGTAGACAGATTACAGACAGCATATTACTTGCTAATGAGTGCTTGGATACTAGGGTGAAGCAGAAACAACTAGGATGGGTTATGAAGTTAGATGTGGAAAAGGCGTACGACAAGGTAAATTGGAACTGTCTTCTAAAGATTATGGAAAGAATGGGGTTTGGCTTCACTTGGAGGAACTGGATTCGCACCTGCATCTCACATGCACACTTCGAAGTCTTGGTCAACGGGGTTCCAGGTAAGAAGTTTAGGAGTTCTCGTGGGCTCAGGAAAGGTGATCCTTTATCACCATTCTTGTTCACCTTTATCATGGAGGGATTCTGTCGTATGATTACAAAAGCAGAAGAAAGAGGTCGGTTAGGTGGATTTAAAGTCTCCTCGAATGGACATGTGGTCTCCCATTTACTATTTGCCGACGATACTTTAGTATCTACACCATAAGAGCCATTCTGGCCTGTTTTGAGCTGGTAGCGGGTTTAAGTATAAACTTAGCAAAAAGTGCAGCAGTTAGTATTGGAGCTACCATACAAGACGAGGCGATAGAAGATTCACTTGGATGTATTATGGAAGGATTGCCTTTTAAGTATCTGGGAATGATGGCGGGGGCACCATACAGATGCAAAAAAAATTGGGATCCTGTGGTTGAGATTGTGGAGAAAAGACTGGAGGTATGGGGTCGAGGATATCTATCGTATGGGGGAAGATTGGTTCTTATTATGAGTGTCTTAAGCTCACTAGCAGTGTACATGATGTCTGCTTTTGCTATTCCTCCTTCCGTAGCTAAGAGAATTGAAAGATCAATGAGAACCTTCCTTTGGGGAGTTACAGATGGGAGGAATAGAACTGCTTTGGTCGCTTGGCACAAAATTCGTCATTCCAGACAAGAGGGAGGTCTCGGCATCAAAGTTTTAACTGTGATGAATGATGCCCTTTTATGCAAGTGGTTGTGGAGATTTTCTAATGAGCCAGAGGCACTTTGGAGGAAAATAATTGAGGGTAAGCATGGGTGTGACGGTAATGGCTGGGATGCTAAACAAAGTAGCTCACTACAAAAAATCCTAGCAAAGGCCACTAAAATATCGCAACTATTAGTTGCCAAATGATTCTGAAACTGGTCAAAGGCAACTAGTAGTTCCTATATACTTCAGCAACAATCTGACCACAACTATTATTTTTATTAGTTTCTGAATTCTTTAGCAACAAGTATATGCCAACTACATGAAATATACTAGTCGCCTGATGCTTTGGGAACTAGGCGAAGGCAACTGTTAGTTCCTATAAAGTTTGACAACACGTCAATCGCAACTATTGGTTTCATTAGTTTCCGAATTCTTCAGCAACAAAGATGTGCCAACTATATATACTGCATTAATTTCCAAACTCTTCGGCAACGAAGCTTCCACAATTAACCGATTGTATAGTTGCTTAAGAGTTGGGAAACTAAATCCAGCAACTGTGATTGCCAAAGGTTGGAGCACCCAAATACAGTAACTAGATTATGTTAATGGTTAAAACATTTGTTGACATTTAAATTAAAAGTTTGAGGCCCTTCGGAGTTATATTTCTCCTTCTTTTGTAAATAGCTTGCTTGAAAAAGAAAATTAGCTTGATGTTTTCTGCTCCTGTTTTGAATATTATAATTCGGATGACCAGAAATCACATGTTGAAACCAAAGTTAGATTAAAGAAAATACAAGGGAAAAGGCAAGGGAAAGAGTATCCTCCGAAATTTTATTGAGTTTCCATTAATTAAATAAGAATTGCTAAATTATAATACTTGTTCTTGATTTGCGATCACACTCGTTATTGATCAGAGTCTTTTTTGAAAACTGAAAACATTAAATTGATCAAAAAAAAATAAAAAATAATAAAATTAATTGTGATTTGAAGAATTTGAACTACTACTCTTCCCTTTCCAGATTCCTTAACTGTTAAGATGGCAGTCACTGTTAGGTATGGGATTTACGAAAGTTTTCATAGTGAAATGTGTACTTAAATCGCACTCCGGTTAAATTATCGTTCATGGAAATGGTTCAAGAAAACGAGTGCCTTGAAACACTCTTAAAGTTTACAAAAGATTAAAAGTAGGAATGGTGACAGAGAAGTTTACAAGATTAAAAATATGAACTGTCATGTCTTCCTAAATTGCCAAGTACCCGATGTCAAAGTAGTTTCATAGCTCAACTTTCGCAGGGAAAAAAGTTGATGTGATAGCCTCGCAACACCCCACCCCCGTAAGAGAAACAGAGAAACCCGTCCATTTTGTAAGGCATTGCCAGTTGATAACTGGACAAGTCCTGCAAAATATAGATAACTCGGTAACTAACTCATCATAGATTAAACTTAAATTCAAAATAATCTAAGCATCACAAAGGGAAAAACTTTTATTAGATCAACAAGATGAAATAATACTCACCACTATTAAAATTCCATATCATCACGGTTGTTATTATCATCAAACTCATACTCATCCTCATCATCAGAGGTGTAAACGGCATCCGTGTCAGGTTCCTCTTCATCTTCTTGGCTTCGACAAGCTATTGCTGCTGCAGCACGACCGATAGTTTCGGGTGGAACGTCGTTCCTATCCCAAACAAAACTGTCACTGCGATCCTGATGTGGCTCTCCTCTAAGATCTTTTATCGAATAACTTGAATGCCATTCTTGATATGCCTCACTAGAAATCGAGGTTTCTATTTCAGTCTCCCCATCCGAATCTATTTCTGGAATATTGAAAGACCGACGGGGTTGTGTTTTTATAACCACTTCCTTTTGTTGATTATATACATCCTTGATATAGAAAACTTGTTGTGCTTGAGATGCTAAAATAAATGGTTCATTCACATAATATCTTCTGTTCATATGGACACTAGTAAATCCAAACTCATCTGTTCCTGCAATCGGCCGCCAATCGCATTTGAAAAGAAGAACTCGGAGTTGACCCACATACCGTGCCTCGATAATATTATTCACAACTCCATAAAAATCATTTTCATCTTCAGCGACACCTTCGTCTTCCCGAGGGACACACAGTCCACTATTCTGTGACTTTCGTCGACTCTCCCACTCTCTTGTATGAAATCTAAACCCGTTGATAATGTAGCCATTGTAACTCAAACATTCTTTAGCAGGACCTTGACTCAACGAATATAGTTTATCACTCACTTGACCATCTTTATGCAATTGGTATATCTATTCATACATACATAGAGATGTTTTTAAATGACGAAAAAAACCGAAGTGAAAATCATTAAAATCGCAAAGGAAATTGTGTTACAATGATATATCGATACTTACTTTAGTTTCAAACCAATCAGGAAATTCTTTGATGTGTCTTCTATTAACCTCGGCATCTCTTAGGCCACGGCTTCGCAGCTCTCTTTTGTGCTCCCTGCAGGAGCAGTGCTTAACACAGTTAACCACAACAGTGCTAAAATATTACGAGATGATGAACAAGTTAATGGCTATCAGAACACAAATAAATCACACGCATACTCCTCATATGGCTGCACTTCTTTGGTATTCAGCAAAGCATAAAGTTGGATTTGTTTCATCTCTGACTCCGTAAGCTGTCCCCAAGTTTCAGCTCCAAGGGGACTACCGGATTGTTTGAAAACTATAAATCCATCATCAGGTTGTGGCGCCTCATCATCCTCGTTCCTTTCAAGTTTATTAAATTTTGTAACAACACTATTCAAGTAACGCGTACAAAAAGTGATACATTCATCTATGAGGTATGCTTCAGCCATCGATCCTTCGGGGCAAGCTTTATTCCGCACAAAAGACTTCAACTTACGCAGATACCTAAAGTAATTACAATAAGATTTCAAAGGATGCAAAAATAGTGATTATATAATAAGGTTTTACAAAAAGAAATATTCACACAAGTCATCAATGTAGTTAGACAAGTATTGTACATAAAATAAATGAATACCCTTACCTATCGATCGGATACATCCACCTATACTGAACTGGACCTGCATCCTTTGCTTGTTGTGCTAGATGAATGGGCAAATGCATCATCACAACAAAAAAAGATGGGGGAAATATTCTTTCCAACTTGCACAAAGTAATAGCAATTCTATCTTGTAGTTTATCCAGATCCTCCATCTTGAGAACCCGTGTACACAACACTTTGAAAAACATACATAACTCACTCAATGCTTCCAATATATCCCCATCCAAGTGTCCCCGTAACGCAATCGGCAATAAATATTCCATTAGTACATGATAGTCATGACTTTTCAGACCCATAATCTTTCGATCCTTAACATTCACACACCGAGAAATGTTTGATGAGTATCCATCGGGAACCTTAATATCCTTCAAAGTTCTACAAAAAGATTCCTTTTCTTTCGGCGACATGACAAAAGAAGCTGTTGGCACCACTACTTTGTCTCCCTCTTGTCTCAAATGTAACTCAGGCCGTAATCCCCAGTCCATCAGATCCAACCGGGCCTTAAGATTGTCTTTCATTTTCCCTTCTACATTCATCACTGTGCCCAATACAGTTTCACAAATATTCTTCTCAACGTGCATCACGTCGACATTATGAAAACATATAATTGAGCTTACCAAACTGAACTTGTTGGTGTTCAAAAGTAACCGGTGTTATTTCTGTCAGACCAGTCTGTTTGGCGTTCTTACCAAACTGAACTTGTTGAAAATGAGCCAGCTGTTGAGCGATTTCATCCCCATTCATCAGATGTGGTGGTTCTCGAAGTTCTTTCTCTCCATTAAAGGCTGACTTCTGGTGGCGCCAATGATGACCAGCAGGCAAGTATCGGCGATGATGCATATAACAATACTTGCCCCCATTGCTCAGTCGTTCTGAACATCGGTCAGGCCCACAACATGGACAAGCAAATTCCCCTTTGGTGCTCCACCCAGAAAGCATAGCTAGTGCAGGAAAATCACTGATGGTGCCAAGTAATGCTGCACGACATTTAAAATTCTCTTTCTTTGAAATGTCGTAAGTTTCAACACCTTCATCCCATAATTCCTTCAATTCCTCTATGAGTGGTTGCAAATACACATCGATATCGTTTCCTGGGGATTTGGGTCCAGGAATTATCATAGACAAGATAAAATTTTCCTCTTTCATACACAACCATGGTGGTAAGTTATAATTGATGAGAACCACTGGCCATGTACTATGTGGATGCAACATATTCCCAAACGGATTCATCCCATCAGTTGCTAATGCAAGTCTTACATTGCGAGGATCAGCTGCAAATGTTGGGTGCTTCTTATCAAAGGTCTTCCATGTCTCTGCATCAGAGGGATGCCTCAAAACTCCATCTTTGGAATGTCTTTTGGCATGATATTGCATATCAGAAGCGGTCTTTGAAGACATAAATAACCTCTGAAGTCTTGGCTTCAATGGGAAGTACCGCAATTGCTTTACTGGAATGTTTTTACCCCTTGGTGTCCTTCTGATTGATTCATTATCTACATTCAATTCAGTAGTTTTCCATCTTGAAGCATGACATACCGGGCAAGAAGTTTTATCTGCATTCTCTTTCCAGAACAAAACACAATCATTCTCGCAAGCATCGATCAAAATGTAGCCAAGACCCAAGCCCTTGATTGTTGTTCTCGCTTCATAAAAATTCTTTGGCAGTTTGGCATCCGGAAAGGCTTTGGTCAAGAGACTCAACAACGCGTCAAACCCCTTGATGTTCAATCCACCAAGGGACTTGACATGAAGCAAGTGCACAATGAAGGATAACTTTGAAAACTTTTCACAGCCAGGATATAGTGACACCTGCGCATCGTTCAGCAACTTGTAAAAATTGGAGGCGTCATAGTTCATTTCTTGCAGCAAATCAGACATTTCTTCATCGTCGTCCTGCACCACATTTCCAGTATTGATTGTTTCCCTCACCTGGTCCTCCCCTTCTCCATGGTATACCCAATCGACATATCCCGGCATAAACCCATTCCACAGAATATGTCCGTGCACTACAGACACAAGATCGCTCCTATTGTTATTGCAATCCTTACAAGGACAAATGATTTTCTGGTCGGGTTCTAAATCCCGACTTGCATAGTCTATGAAATTTCGAACTCCTGCTTTGAATGCATCGTCGTCTCTTGGCAGTCCTATCCAGCTCTTGTCAATAGTAGTGAAGTCTTGGAAATCCATCCTATGAACATAAAGAATAAATATATCAATTCGATTTTGATGAGCAATTTAGATGTAAATCTTTAAGATCCCTAAAAACATAGTCTGAATTAGATTACTAAACTAAACATTCTCCAGTAAATTAAACATCAATGGTAGCCAATAAATTTATTATATCAAGACAAATTCCAGGGAACATCATGACATAACGAACACACGAATGAGAATTAGTATTAGTTAATAGCAAAGCAAGTCGCAGTGGAAGCCTAACAAAAATGTATAGAATGGATATAATTCATATGGCAGTACATTTCAAGTAAAATCGTAAGCTTATGAATGACTTGTTTAGATACTTATTAAACGAAAAAGCAAGAATGAAGGTCTATAAAGAAGAGCAAGATCAATTCACATGGCATTTATGGACTGTATTTTAATGTTTCAAAATCGTAATTGACTAGGTAATTTTCACAAACAGTTATAGGCTACTCTAAAAAAATCAATTAGGACTTATTAGGTAATCAATTCAAGGCTTGATTTATGATGGTAATTATAACTTATTTGGCTGCCTAGATTTACAAATCTTCATGAAATCATTTATCACATCAAAATTTATACACGGCTTGATATTAACAGTTAAACACAAAGAAATTAGACAATTTCAAGCTAAGTATGTTGGTGTGCAGAATCATCAAAGCAAGAAAAGAGGTTTATAGACTAAGTTAATTTGTTCAATTCAGGTTAATAAACATATATAAACTAAAAAAAAAATTGAGCCCATAGAGGTCAACAGAAAACATACCTTGGTATGATGAAGGTTTGAATCAAAAATCTGATAAATTTCCTGTCAATTGAAATAAATATCAAAAGAAATTAGACAATTTTGGTGTGTAAAATCATCAAAGCAGGAAAAGAGGTTTATGGACAAAGTTAATTTGTTAAATTCATGGTTAAAAAAATTGAGCCCATAGATCAACAGAAAACATACCTTGGTAAAATGAAGGTTTGAATCATAAATAATCGATAAGTTTCCTGTGAATAGAAGGGTTTCGAAATGATTTTAGGGTCTTTGTTTGCGGTGGAATGTAAAACGATTTTAAGGATCCCTTTATAGAAGAAGAGATGCGCGGGAATAATCCCGCCCAAACAATAATCCATTTGATTTTATCCCGCGCCAAAATATTTTCTGATGGTAAACAAATTTCATTAGAGAGTGGAAACATACTTCGATAAGAACAAGATTGATGCTGGGATCTAATCCACGTGGTTAAGTTGATTAAGTAAAAAAGTCAAACTGGTTCAGCTAGAAAATAAAGCATGGTCCACCACGAGAGATATCAAAGGAAAAAAAAAAAAAAAAAAAAAAAAGTCGTGTAATTCAATCGACGGAAATATTTGGTGTTCGTATTTTCAGCATACAGTGCCATATTTCTTTAGATGAATATTGTTTGTCATATTGGCCCATAGGCACAAGTATGACTCAGACTCAACCATTATATTTTGGTCAATATCTCATTTCAGTTAGTATAAACAATACCGCCAATAATACATGCCACATTGTATTATGATCGATGAGTATTCCCTCTCTTTAGTGCCATGGGTGAAATTGCTATATATATCAAATTGAAAAACTCTCCTCTCCCATAACCGTTTTTCCCTTAATCTCCAACTTCACAAATTTTATCAAAATCTTTTACATTGTATTTCAAATCTACCGGATTTGGTCTGAATTTTTCAAATCCTCCGGTTAGATTTGGATACAATTAGTAGTTAGATAAATAAATAAATAAAACAAATTGTTGTTTCAGACAAGAATGTTTAGGTTTTTTATATATTTGTATTTGTTTTTCTGATGGATTTGATGGCTTCGTCAAGCTATTCGGATTTGTTTTCTGATAGCCATTATGGCATTGATTGGTGGAGTTGCTGCATCGTTTTCAAGTATGCTATGGAAGACGACGATCTATTTCGGAAATTAATACCGATATCTAACATATATGATGTCGATGATGAAGAATCAAAGGATCAGGAATCAAAATGGTTTGAATCAATAACCATTAGAAGGGTGTCAATTTCGTCGAAAAAAAGAAAAGAAATTGTTATATATTGGGCCAGATTGTTATATGAACAATTATCTGACTGTTATCTAAGTCTGTCGTCTGGCTAACCAACTCAGGTTATAAGTCTGGTATGCCATCCAGTCAACCATCGGTCAACTATTAAAGTCAATTGTTGGTCGATAATCAAATTCAACATCAAACAGTCAAGACTCGGTTCACTGATATAGTTTATTCGTCTGACTCGATGCTTCCAGCTCGATCAGTGGACTCGATTCTCCCCACACTGTCTATTTATGCCCCCATCCAGTTTTCCAGCCATGTTGCTAGCCAAGTCCGTCAACAAATCTTGTCAGTTAAAGTTTAACATCCAAGCTTATATATACCTACTAAATTTCAAAAACTCTACACCTAATATCTTTGGATTAGCTTAAGATAACACGAAAAGAAAAACATCATGAATATTATCAGAGAAACTTCATGTTGCAACCTATTGTGGTAATTTAGAGAAACTTTTTTCTAAACCGTGATTCTATAATTTTTTCGAAATCACGGTGAATGGTTACCTCCTTAGCTTCAAGATCCACATTTTCTTATTGCATTTCTTTGGATCTGTCTAAGGCAAGCTCAGCCATTGCTCGACTCTATCTTCACTGCGGTTTCCTGGATATGATCTTTAGGTCCAATACAGGTTCCCAAAAAAAAAAAAAAAAAAAACAATGATATAGGTTTAGTGTTCTGGGAGATATAAATGGAGCACGAGGCATGCTCTCATTTCTTGCTTGGGAGCCAGATAGGCAAGAATAATATATGGAGCATGATGCATGCTAATACCATATCAAGTCATTACATTTTGGACTTATTATTAGTGACGTGGTAGCACCAAGTAACTAGCTCATATATGAGATGCATATAAGACTGCTAAGTTACCAAAATATGTTTTGGTCGTAGAAACCTTTTCATAATCAGTCATGACAACCTATCGAGGTAGAACACATCTCTAGGAGCATGGCTCAACATTTTTAGAGAGGTCTTTTTCAGTTTATCTAATACTCTATATCTAATACTCTAACAGTTTTGTTATTTCACTTGAAAGTGTCTTACTAGGATGAGTTATCCAGATAATTCTATCCTCTTAAGGTTGTAGTTCTCACCCAGGGGAAAGATGAGAACCAACCAGAGGATAAATGCAAAGTGAAATTCCTCCAGCTAGGTGCTAGGCCAACCAAGATGCACTTTCATATGAAATGTTTTTTTTTGCTCCATTTCAATTTTATTTTCGATTATATCATAGTTGCATCAAATTCGATCTACTTTTCGTCAAAGGTTTCCAAATTGCTTTCAATTTTATTACTATTGCAGTTTCAAATTTTGACAAGAAATCCTTAAATATTGCACAATCACCTCCTTCAATTCAAGACATCAAAATTTATAGCTCTAACTTCTTTAATTTGGCTCGGTTTCTTCAGTTTTACTCAATCAAATTTATTTCAATAATCCTACATTTCTCGTTGATTTCCTTAAATTTCACTACAATGCCACCCTAATTGGTGGATCGTTAGTAAAATTGAGTAATAAAAAACTTTGTTGAGTCACAAAATAGTCACAATATGTAAGCCAAGATTTTCCAAGACCAAAATCAGCTACCGTATCAAGAAAAAATACTTTACGTGAACTCAAACTAGCTAGGAGAATAATCCTTGTGAATACAAATCTCTAAGCGTAACAAAAGAAACAAGCACGATAAGTATATGAAACCCAATTCTATAAATCAGGTATGGTTAATGAGTATATCTTGTTACCTAAATTTAAACTAGATAATTCACGTGTACGTCGCCCAATGTCCCGAGGAACAAAAAATGTTCTTGGTGAATTCAAATATATCATTATTAGCTCAATATATATTAGATTTATGACATCGGAGGTTGAGAGTTCAATTGTCCCAGATGACCGCTTTCATACCTTGTGTTCAAACTAGAATCTGAAATAACAAAGATTGGCAAAGGCCTCAAAATCCTTACATTAAACTGTATATTGATGCAACATATAAAGATGAAACAAATGATGTTGGCATCAGTCTAATTCTTAGAGATTTTGCAGGTAATACAAATGGAGTTAGATACTGTCGGAACAAACCAATAGATCCTGAACAGGCAGAAGCTAAAGCATTATTGGAAGCGGTACTTTGGGCAAGATATAAATTAAGGAGTACAAGCATTGCATTTGGTGGATGACTGCCAAAATGTTATCACTGCTTTGAATGGTGGATGCAATCAAGTGGACAACAAGAAATTTAATTGTCGATTGTAGTACTATATTTTGAATTCCTTTGTAACTTGGAAATGCCAAAATGTTATCACTGCTCACTCACTGGCTAAACATGGTATAACTAGTGTTTCAGCTAAAGGATGGTCAAACAATATTTCGGTATGGATAACATAATGTATCCACATGGATAATAATATACAGTAATTTTTTCAATTAAATGTATTTCTTTTCGAATTAATTTTTTTTTTTTTTTTACTTTTACCAGTTATGTATAGGGGAGGTTCACGTTTTTTATTATTATTTTTTTTTCTTTATGGAAGTCCATGGCTTTATCATGCCTTATGATTTATTTTATTTTTTTGATGCCTTCCGAATTAATCAATGGCTTTAAAGTCTAGATTCCCAGATTATAAAAATATTTATATTTATCAGGCTCCTAAGTATAGAGGCAGAAAAGGTGTAATATAAAACAAAGGAAAAATATACTACTAACTATATAGGCACAATTACAAAAATATACCATATACTAGTCTAAAACCAATTTTATAGTAAAGAAAGAACAAAATAATATCCCCTATATATCTTATGCCACGTGGTCGAGAAAAATGGCGACAACTGCATTGGAAACAGACATCTTCTAGTATTTTCTTTCATTAATTTTTGGTTAGAAGCGGGATCCCGCCTTCAAATCGTTTTCAAAAAATTTCAAATACGACAGAAAAATTGGGCGGGCCTTTCCCCCCAAGTCTCTTTATTACTATTTTTATGAAATCCCGAGTTGACTATTTCCGAGAACGAATAAATATTTTTTTAATCAAGCAAGATGTAAACCCATATAACATAATAAACCATTCTCATTACCTATTCTCCTTCTCGTTTCATCTTCTCTTTACTTCGTATGTGAGACAAAACAAAAAGTTTCATCTTCTTTGCTGCTCCCATATGGTCCAAAAATAGGGATCCTTAAACAAATCCAAAGTTATTCCATAAAAAAAGGTGAGATGCAGAGTAATCTTTGTTGTATGCACATGTTATTTTTACCAGCATGTTTTTGTCTAGGGTTTTGAAATCCTTAGCTTGATCTTTCTAAAACTACTAAAAACCTAACAGTATCTGGGGTTTTAGTTGTATTACTAATTAGATTTTTGTTTCAATTTTTAAATTCTTGTGATTTATTTTTTTCAATTCGAATCATTGTTGATGTGCGAGATTCATCTGATGTTGCTGGATAGTTCATAGACTAAGCTTTCTGATTTCCTAGGTTTTTATTTCTATGGATTTATGTATTTGTATGACAATGTAGGCATTAGCTTTACGTTTTAATAGGATTTTTCTCGTACGTGTATTGTTTACAGCTATTTCATATGGGTTATATCTTTTTGATCAATATGTGTTTACTTTTGGACCATAGTTACTAGTGACTTTCATTTGTAAAAGGCTAAAATCTGGTACTGCATTGAGAATTTATCACCTCATAAGTAATAAAAGGGTATTAGGTTTTGAAGAATTAGGTCTAGGTGACTCTCTGATTTATTTAATCTAACTAGTCATATGACTTTTTGTTGGTAAGGTTGTCATTCATGCTATTCAGATTTGGTTTCGTCACTGATCTTTTCTTATAAACATATAACTAGTCAGATGTCTCAAACCAAAAAACCTAATACCCGTACTAGTCAGATGTCTCAAACCAAAAAAACAACACTCCAAGAACAAAATTTGGAGCTCCGACAGAGCAAGCATACCCCCTGGACAGTTGAGGTCAAATTACGGTAAGAATTATATTGTCAGATGACGGTATATAATGAAGTATGTAGCATGTGTTAATTTGTTAATTCATTGTTGTTCTACAGGCAACGTTAAAAATAGAGGAGGAAGGGCTAGTCAACTTGGTCGTCATACAATGGATGATTTGGTTGAACCACCACTGCGTTCAGGAAAATCAAGAAGAGGATCACTATTGCAACAAGTTGGTAGAAGGCAACAACAACCAATGAATGAGCAACCATCATCGAAAATCGAAGAGCATGAACAAGTGGAGGAAGAATACCTTCAACAACCAGAAGAAAGATCGGGAAGAACTCGTAGCACTCCCTTGCCAACGCGTTCACCTCCACGGAGAGGCAGAGGTGGACGAAGTCTTCCTATAACACCAAGCAGGTTACCTCTGAATGATGATGATTTTCTTGATTCCCCGAGGAGATATCCAAGAGGACTTGTAAGTAATCGAGTAGTAACCAGCAGGTCTGATGATTTTATTAATTCTCTAAGGAGATCTCCAAGGGGACTCAGCAATAATCGGGTACAAAGATCGCTTGAGCCGGAGTACAATGCTTCAAACGCCGGTCAAATGCCAAGACATCGTCAAGTACAACATCAATCAAATCAACTTTATAACACTCAAGTATCAAGTTCTTCTCGGCAACAACCATTGGGATTACAACATCAGAGTAGTCGAAGTTCATCTTCCCAACGACATTGTCAAACACCATCAAATGGCGCTCCTCTTGGAAACCGAAACATCTTACAGCAGAATCCTTCACGCTCTGAGCTACAACAAAAAGATAATCCTGAAGATCAACACCTCTCGCGGCAGCATCCTTCACGTTCGGCATCTAATTCTCCTCAATCAAATGAAGTATGTGGTACTGCAGAAACAAGGGGTAAGTATAAATGTATGCATATGTGAAAATAGAAGATGCAGACCACTTCATTTTATTTGTTTGCACGAGTTCACTTATATGTTCATTTTTATTATTAAACAGCTATACCATTAAGGAAAAAGAGAGGGCGCAGCTGTATGAAGGAACTTTCCAAATTCAAGGGAAAAATACTTGAATTGGATCTTCATGGGGGGAGACTATGTGGTTATAAACACAAGGTCGCAATAAATTCAGTATGCATGTGGACCAGGCAAAGTCAGAACTGTCCTTTGAAGTACGAGGAATTTGATGATATTCCTCCTGAGAAAATTCAGCGAGTGATCAACAAACTATATGTATGTACTAGATGTCACTGAGTTATTTCAGTTCAATAAAAAAATTGTTAACATAATAATTCTGATGTTTTAATATTATCGTTAGTTATAACTCCTAGCTAATGATTTTTTTTCTCAACCAGGACTACTTTAGAATCAAGTCTCGTACTGGAGAAGACCCAGAGTTAGCGATCAAGAAAATAATGAGGAATGCATATAACAGGCATAAGCACAAAATTCATAAAGCATATTTGAAACTTGGTGGGCACGAGGTAGCATTAGCCGTCGAACCACCCACTGAACTGGAGATTGCGAAAGAGGATTGGGTTTATATGTGTGAGACATTTGCCACGCCAGAATTCAAGGTATATCCATTAGACTACATGTGATATTTTCGTTAAAGTATCATTGTTTGTGTTAGATTTTTAGTTTGTAGATACAGTTTAACCATAAAATGAGATAGCATATGCAATTTTATGTCACATAGTGATATTTGATGCATCTTTTGGTCATTTACCCTTTTATAGTATACAATTTCATTGCTTTTGTGAAAATTTATTGTTTCTAATTAGGAATGTGTTCTTTACTGTAAGGGTATGCATATGTACTTATGATACTATCCTACTTTGTTCATCTATTGTCAATATATGGTGGATTATTGTTTGTCTCAGTTAGTAGTGCTGAGATTTAGGCTTCCAATACACGTAGCATAGCTAGTCTGGCATTGTTGGAAATAAAATAAAATTTTGTTTTTGATGAAAGAGCCTCATGTAGTTTGTGTAGGAGTAATATATAGATGTTTAAGCTAACAGATACATGTTTAAGCTAACAGTTGTTGAAACTAATAAATATCATTCTATAGTTATGAATACACCACAGAGTTGCTTTAGCTAACAGATTTTTTAATTGATAGAAAAAATCAGACAAAGGGACTGCGGCTGCTAAGGCAAAGGAAATTTACCATAGTGCAGGCAACAGTAGTTTTGCCAGCGTAAAATATGATTTGGTATTACATGGTATCTCATTATTTTTCTTATGATGTTAGTTTGATCTGTGTTGTATGTATGGAGTAGTTTTAACTTAACTTTTTTTGTATGCGACTGGTTGAAATTCAAATATTGCGGAGAACAAGCCTTGTGATATGGTGATTTTGTTCTCAGAAACCCATGGTTCCAAAAAACTACCACCGAAATGTCAGGAGATGAAAGTAAGACATATTGTACAAATATACTTTGAATTTTATGCGTCTTAATTGATCCGTGCAACAATATCTGATCTGTAATTTATGTAGAAAACAATGGAGGACATGAAATAAGCAACACTGCGAGGAGAATCTAGTAAAACTCCAGCTGACATATATGAAACTTTCTATAATGAACAACGTGGGGGTCTTAACAAACGTCGTCGCAAAGCTTCTCACACTCACAAGAGTTTGGCTGATTTAAGGAAAAAAGAAATACAATTGTTGAATGAAATAATTGAGTCTCTACAGACAGAAAACATGCTACAGAGACGACAAACACGTCGACTTACTGATCTAATGAATAGTTTTTTTTCTAAACATTATCCTTCCATGGTTGTACCAGATGTATCATATGATGAAATGGAGGATGATGTTAAGGTATGTGGGCGAGATGACGAGGATCTTGATGTGGAAGATCAAAATGATGAGGATGATTATGATGACACGGAGGATAATTTCATCCGTGACTATCCTGACATGGAGCACCGAAATGTGGAGGGTGCCGGTGATGATGAATGACTTTCTTTATTTCTTTTGAAAGACGGACATGCATGGAGTACCAAAGTGCCCAGGGGCCCAACGAGTGTTGAATTAATCTTTTGATTTTTTTGTTTTTTGTTTTTTTTGGCTTGTTTTCTTTTGGTAATCTAGATATAGGGCAGGGAGGATGATGACGTGTAGTACAACATTTCTTTTTGAAGCATCGTGTCATATGCTGTACTCTTGGTTTTGGAAATGAAATGATTATTTTGCCACATGTGTATATATTATATAAAAAGATAATTAATTATGATATTATCCAAAATACTAATTACCTATCATATTTAATCACCATATTAATCACACCTATTAACTGCCATATTAATTATGGTAACTGACTACGATGTTTATCCAAAATATTAATTACCTACCATATTTAATCACAATATTAATCACTGTAATTAACTGTCATATTAATTACAGTAACTAATTACAATGTTATAATTAATTAACATATTAATTAGAATAACTGATTACGATGTTCCATCTTAATTACCATATTAATTACAATCCATCAAAAAAATCATCGTTGCAAGTGCCTGGCATCTGTCAAATGTTAGTTGCCGTCGTAGTTGTGGAATGATTTGGAAACAATATGATAAGTTGTTGAAGGATTGGGTAACTCTCTGCCAACTGTATAACTTAGTTGCTTCAACTTATTGCAATTATGACATCAACATATTTGGCTACTATCAAATTAATTGCTAAATAAATTGGCAACAAGATTTTAACTTAGTTGTACTGTGGTGTAGCAAGTAACGGACAACTACAAAAATCAAGTTGTTAGAATGTTTGGAAACTACATCGCAACTGCTAAAATTAGTGGTTTTAATTTACTGCATTTGGCTAATCACGTATTTGGTTACTACAAAAGAAGTTGCCAAAAGTACGTATCGCAACTAGGTACTTGTAGTAGTTGCCTTTGCATTTCGAAACAACCCATACGGCAACTAAACCTTGGCAACTACCACTAGTTGCCTTTCTGTTCAGAAACTAAAATCTCATCTTAGGCAACTAAACTAGTATGGTTGCCAATGCTCAGGTTTTTTGTAGTGTAGCCAACCATACGGAATGGGACTGTGGAGAGGCATCTGCAACAGACTCGACAAATTCAAATTGGGAATAAGGCACAAGGTGGGTAATGGGCGAAAAACTCGTTTCTGGGAGGATAGATGGTTGGGAGAAGAGGTGATCAAGGATAAATTTCCAAATCTCTTCGAAGTCTCCAGAAAGAAGGGATGTTGGGTAAGTGAAATGGCTACAATCACCACAGAAGGGGAGACTAATTGGAACTTAGATTTCAGAAGAAGACTCACCGATATAGAAATTGACGAGGCATCAACATTATCTTCGCTCCTGGAGGGAATTGTCTTGAATGATATGGCGGATGCTAGAAGCTGGAGATGGGAGAACAATGGAATCTTCACGGTTAAATCTTGCTATAAAGGCCTGGAAAAAAGATCAGGTATTATTTTTCCGGCTTCACAAATTTGGAAACCAATAGTTCCAACGAAGGTTTCTTTCTTTGTGTGGCTTATTCATCATAGAGCAATCTTAACTCAGGATAATCTGACTAGGAAGGGTTGGCAACTGGCAAATAGATGTATTTTTTGCAAGTCAAGGGAAGAAACTATCAACCACCTTTTTTTTCAGTGCCATTTCATACATACTGTTTGGATGTACTTCATGAATGAGTTTCAAAGGGACAGGGTTACCGGGGAGAATGTTACAGATTTGTTTATCGACCATTGGACTTGCGGACTCACCAAGAATGGAAGAATTTTGTGGGATTTACTTCCGTTGGCGTTTGTTTGGGGAGTGTGGAAACAGAGAAATAAGTGTATCTTTCAAGACTCAATTTACAGTCAGGAAAATTTGATAAGGAAGATCAAGGCGCTGCTGCTATATTGGACCTATACTACCTTATCGTTTAGGGGAACAACATTTCAGAATCTTCACTATAACTGGGGTCTTGTAGTGAACAATCAGTAGATTATCTTTCTTGTTTCAGTTGGGCAGCCTTAGGGTATGTGTACTTTTCTTTTATCTTCGGTTGTTTGTTCATTGGAGCTAGTTGCTTCCTCTCTTCTTTTTCTCTTCTCACCTCCTCCTCTGTAACTATCTTTCATCCTCTATAAAAAAAATTGTAGTATTGATCAAAAACAAAAGGAACTAATGGAAGAACCTTGTGATGGAGTTAGACAAATGGAAGAGTCACTAGTGGAAAACAAGATTTTTAAGTCTGATTGTGTTTTATAAAAATGACTGCCATCAGATTTCTTTATAATTTGAGCTTCACGAAGCATATGTTTTATTGAGAAATCAAAACTGAGTCCCTCTAACAGACGTTATATTAAAGGGTAATTTAATAGACAAAACGTGCTTCTAGAAGGATTACAATTAAGACTTCCGTAGAAACTAGTTTCCTTTGGTCCTATTTTTCCTCGCCAGCGCACACCGCACCCATGTCTCTCTCTGTTATTTCTTTTATCTTTATAAAACCCTGAGAAGCGCACACCGCACCGCACCCATATCTCTCTCTGTTATTTCTTTTATCTTTAAAAAACCCTGAGAAACTTATCTTTGTTTACATCTCTCACTATGTTGTTTCTCGGACAATAAATTTCACAAAACGATCTCCAAAGAACAAAAATCTTTCAATCTCAACTCTCCATCCGTGATCTCAGAAGAGAAAGACAAACGCTAGAAGGCTAGAACCCATTGAATCAAATAAATCTACTCACCTAATATATCTGAAATCAGGGGCTTCTTCTTTTTTGAAGGTTAAATAGTATACGAATTCCCCAATATCTTTAGTCGTTTCTGATATTTGGCTTATGATTTTCACCATCTAATTTTGAATTTTTGGGTTTTGTAGTGAAGAACATATTTTAATTTTTCATATGGTGAAGATGATGTTGATGCTATTACTTATGTAAGGTATACAATCATTCTTACTTTATCTGATTTTAATTTCTCGAATTAGGGTGTCTTTAATTAATTTTTTTTTTTTTCCTATTCAGAGTTTAGATGTGTGGATCTGGTATTTTTGATTGATTTGAAGTGTTCATTTTGTTAGTAGTCACTCGATTTTTGTATGGGTTTTCTATTTTACTCCTCTAAGTTATGGGTTTAAAGTGTTTGCAGGGGACAATTAGCGAAGTTATGGATTTGAAGTGTTCATTTTGTTAGTGTCTCTATGTGATTCGTGTTTGCAGGGGACAATTAGCTATAAAAGGGGCTGGAAACATTTAGCAAAGGACATATTTAGACCAAGACAATCCTGCACTCTACTTGCTTGATAAAAATTCAGAGAGGATATTTTTAAATTTTATCTAACCTTCCATCCACCACCGTCACCTGTTTGTGAAAACACTCAACATCTCATCTCCAAAATTCACCACCATAGATTCCACCTTCACAGACCACCAACACCTCCATCAATCCATCTTGAGTTCCTTCACACCTTCACGATTAAAATTTCGTATAGTTGAGGTCCCAAAAGATTAGTTATATCAAATGGGTGGTATGTTATTTTTCTTGACTTTGTTTAGAATCTTTTTAAAATTACCAGAACTTTTGTTTATTTCATTTGTTTGTAGTTTGAAATTAGCTTGTCTAATGTTGAATGTTTATATCCAGGCAATAAAAATGTTTACCGCTTGGAGGAAAATCACTAAAGATACGATATTGATCATCCCTTCACAAGTAGCCATGCATTTATATGATATACCTAGTATCATCTGTGTTACTGATGGGTCCTTTTCTTTGTCGCAGTCTCGGATCAAAAAGATTATGCAAGCTGATGAGGATGTAGGGAAGATTGCATTGGCTGTGCCCCTTTTAGTTTGTGAGTACCTGCTTCAATTTTGGCAGTGTGAATTCCACTGAATGCTAGTTGTATGTATATTTGGATTCTTCTAAATCATTTACCGGCATAGTTATGATGATAGTTTCAGAATGTCCCTATCCTTTTTATACATGTCCCTATCCTTCAGAATGTCCAATGGGAAGAACTTGGTGTTCTTTGCTTTGTCTGGGTTGCATTCGTTGCCATTCAGATTATTAAGGTTTGCTTTCGTTCTTTTTTATGCTTAAGTTATGATGATAGTTTCCTTCTATTATGTTGCAGCTAGGTTAAATACGTTTTTGCCTTTTTACTGACCACTAATGTTAGTTGAGAACACCCATCCATGGTTTGGATAGTTGTAAGTATTTAGGCATTAATTTTCGTTAAACTACATGACTTTTTTGAGAATCCAAAACTGCGTAAACATGACTTGCATATGACTGTCATTATAATTTTCCAACCGTTGGCTTCCTATGAATTTTGGTTGTGTTGAAGTTGAGTATGTCAGGTACCTTTGGTTCAATTTTTAGGTTCATCGGACTCTGGTAAGCCCCTGTAACAATCAATGGAAATGACTGTTTTCTGCAGAACATTAATTCTGAAATGGATATATGTAGCTCCTGATCTGATGAATGTAACCATTAGATTTTTCTAAATTTTTGGTATGCATCTATTTCTAACCTTATTAATATCCTATACAAATTTCTTAAGGATCGGAAATGGGTAGGAACCCCATTTTCCCTCGAAACATTGACTGCCACTACAGATTTTTTCCTTAGGACAGAATCAAAGAATGCCTGGTATCTCAGGATTTCACCGTTAGAATTCCATGAAATTTTTATAGGTTTCACTCTAGGTAATTTTGAGTTATCTGTAAAAATTATAGGAAGATCAGGTAAGTGGAACATCAGTTGATACTAGGGACAGTTAGGAAGTATAACTAAATGGATTGTATTGTGTGTAAGGCTTCACTCTCTTACCGTTTACACAGCATACTGTTTTCATTTCCAGCTACAATATGTTAATGAAAATCCTTTGCCTAATTGTATACCAATAGCCATGTTAGTTTCTTTCTTAAAATGTAGGCCATATACCGATTTTCCTTGCACAAAATTGAAATATTACTACTTTCTCAAAAATGTAGGCCTACTGTTATGCATGTTGATAGTAGTTTGAGGAAGTATAATGGTTTGCTATGTTCTAATTCAGGTTCATTATGTTTGGTTTCCACCCTTGGAGGCTTGCCACCCATTTGGTTCATCCTCAGGTAAATGTTAATCATTTGAAATAAATTTAGCTTGTAATTGATAAGGCCGTTTTTTTTTTGGTTTCTATCTTGCCTTACCCAAATAGACACCGGTTTTATAAACATGTCTTTCCTATATAAGATAGAGAAGTATATCGTAACTGCATAAATCCCAGGAAACTTGTAAGATTTTCTATTATGGAAATAAAATATGCACAATGTGCTTTCTTTTTTTGTAATGTGTTTGAATAAAGTGTCCTTGTAGTAGGCTTCAGATCTGATGCCATATTTGTTGGTTTTCAAGGTCCAAGGAACTGTCCATGAGACGCTGAATAAACACAAGAAAACTAAACCACTTGCAAAAAAGAGCTGGTGTGGTTTGTGGTACGTTTATCTTCTGCTTTATCTTTTGTTTTATTTGGTTTCCTCTCGTAAATATGCAGTGAAAATTTCCAATTTACTCACCATGTGCAAGGTAATTTTTCTTGTATATAGTCACCAGCTCTCAATGTTTTGAAGTACTATAAATGAATTTGATTTCTACAAACGGTATAGTTTTTTGTCACCTTATCAGAACCTGCAACCTGAATTAGCAGTTAGTCGGCAAATGAAGGCACAAATGGTGAAGTGGTGCGGGTAAAATGCTACCAAATTGTATGGGAGTATTTTATGGTGTTTTCTAGTTAATTTTGTGAAAGGAATTGAGGATTGAGTATTATACTGTAAAGTGTTCAAGTTTTTAGATTTAAAATTGGGGGAGATTTCGGTTGTATTGTATGTACATTGAACTCAATTTTTAATAAAATGTTTATTTGGTAACAAATTCATTATTATCAAAACTTGGAATTTCTTGTCGGTTTCTATCACATTGGATTTATAATTTAAGATTTTGTAATTGGTTCTAGTTTTGGATTCAGCTAGATCAATTTTTTTTTTATTAAATATGCTCCAGCAATACGGCTGCTTTTATCAGCTGTATAAATGGACTGCTGGTACCAGTCCTAATTGAACATGTTTAAAGAGTCTCAGGAGCAGTCCTTTTCATAAATAAGACTACAATATTAGGGCTACCAGAAACAGACTTTTTTAGCTGGTTTAAGTGTCTTTCTGGCAGACTTTGTTTTTTGATTTTCCACTAGTGAGTATCTGGGAATAATTCTGGAATGAAAAATCGGGAGATAATGACATAAAATTAGGTGAAAAAAATACGGCTTACTTCCACATCAAAACGGTGAATCAATATAGAAGAAGCAAAATCACTAAGGTGAAGGACGCCCCAAGAGAATGGAAAGGAAAGGAAAATTATCTGAGGTACAGGTATTCTAAAAGTCCATTTTGAGGAAATAAGCTCAACTACAGGTAACATAGCAATAGGGCGTTTTCTAGAACTTATCCGCAATTGGGTAACAGCGGAAATTAATGCTACACTTGTAGCTACACCCACGGATCAAGAGATTAAGGAAGTGATTTTTGTTATGCCTCTCTCTAAGTCTCCTGGCCGAGATGGATACCCAGTTATTTTCTTTCAGTAAAAAGCTGGGATATTGTCGGAAAAGAAGTCATTCAATTCGTCAAAAAAATTTGAGACTCGCTTCCTCTTAAATGAACTAAACCAAACTTTTCTCACTCTCATTCTGAAAAAAATAAAATCATGCTACTCCAGCAGATTTCATACCGATTAGCCTATGGAAAACGGTTTAAAAGATAATCTCCAAAAAAATTGCCAACCGGCTCAGTAATCTCCCCGTACCAGGATGCTTTCTGTTATAATATGGGCATCCAACTCAAAATCAATTGGCAATGAATGGAGAGGCCTTAAGAATTTTAAACCGCAGGATCTTAGATTGCCCATACAATGTGGGATTAATAATCTCAACATGCCCCCTCACGTGTAGCCTTCCAGGACGCAAAATAAAGGAGGATAATATCTTAATGTCTCTTGAAATCACTCGGGCGATAAAAAGAAGAAAGAAGGGAAAATTGGGATATTTGGACCTAAAGATCGACATGAGTAAAGCTTTTGATAGGGTGGAGCGGAATTATTTAATCAAAATCTTCAAGAAAATGGGATTTTCTGATCACTGGTGCGACCTCATATACCAATGTATTAGCACCGCGGCCATCTCGGTTTTTCTAAATGGTTCCCCGAGAAAAGTATTACATCTATCTCGTGGGATCTGCCAATGGAGTATCTTGTAAATAAGGCTGCACATGGGCCGGTACGGTCCGGTTTTCCTATAGAACCGGTCCTTGTACTTGGTGTTGACTGGTACCTCATTTTGAGGACCGGTACCTGTACTTGTACCTGGTGTTGTACCTGTACTTCCGGTCCCGGTCCGGTACAATACAGGTACCGGGTTTTTACCTATTCAAGTTTACATTATTAAACTTGCAGATAACCAAAAAAAAAAATGTAATTTCATAGTTTTGTATCAGTTAACAAGCATTCATTCAATTATACAAATCAATGGAAAAAAGAGGGTTTTTCCCTGTAAAGCATACATTCACAATAACAACTTTCTTCTTGTTCTCTTCTTCAATTTCAGCTCAAACCCAACTATTTATTTCTATAATTCGAGCAGCATACCACTACCAGTCACCTGTATAACTAACAGACCATTACCAATTCACGTTCTCCAGCTCAAACTCTACCAAATCCATCTACACTTTCTAATTAATTTGTTTCCACCAGCTGCTGTCTCATCTTTCACCAAATCAATATTTCACTGAAACTCAATCTGGAGTCATGTACAATATAAACATCCCCCAAAAAGTTAGATAGACACAAAACAAAGATCAAACAAATCTAACCCATTTCACAATTACCTGTTATTGTTTAATTTCAGCAAAACCAATCGATTCAATCCATGATATTCCAAATTGACCTCAAACAAAACCCTAAATCAAACATGCAATTAAGAACCCATGTTCAATCAGATAGATCAATCAAATAATCAATTACAAACATCAATTTATTCACCTTTTCTTTCCCATCTTTGATTTCTTGTTGTAGAACATCAATACCCCCTTAATCTCTTGAAGTTAAAATATCAATCATCAATACCACTACTATACATCATTAACATCAGACTATCATATTTAATATTCTCTAAATTGAAAAACCCCTAAATCTAACATGCAATTAGTTTTCGAAATAACTGGAGAAGACAAAGAATAAGAAGGTGGTGGTATTGGTGTTGTGACCGAGTGGAGGGGAAGGTTGTGATTAATAAATTAATCAATTGACATAAACAATCAACTCTTCTTCCTTTACAAACTCTAATTCTCTGTTACCTTCACCAATTTCAGATCCATAGACTCTTTTTCTTCTTCAGCATAATCATCTTCATTTAATCTCCATCTTCAACGGAGAACAAACACCACCTCTGATTTCATTAAAAAAATAAAAAATTCTCATCTTCAATCTTCAGTGCCTCCATCTCCTCTTCTCTTCGGTCACGGTGTATCTTTGAAGAAGAAGAAAAATGAAGAAGGAAAAATATTTCGATAGATAATATGTCTCAAATACCTAGGATGGACGACCAAGATTAAATACTAATTAAAAAATCTAACGGCTCATATTAGCCGGTACTAATAGTCCGGTTCCAGTCCGGTACCACCCCAGAACCGGTCCCTGTACTTGTTCTATCCCGGTTCTCAAGTTCCAATATCGGTCCCTGTATCGGCTACACCGGTTCCGGTACGGTACCAATCCGGTTCTTTTGGTTCCAGTCCGGTACAGGGACTCCTAACCGGTTCTTGTGCAGTCTTACTTGTAAAGGGCAAGAAGAAGCTAAAAACAATTATCCGGAACTAAAATAGCCCTTCCATAAACTACCTTTTTTTTTTTTGATGATATCCTAATATTCACTAAAGCAGATACGAGGGAATCTAGGAATCTTGTGAACCTGTCGAAGGATTTTGGATCTTTTTCTGGTCAATTAATAAATTTGGAAAAATCTTGGGACTTTCATACCCCAAACCTTCCTCCTAAATAAAATGGGGCGCTAACTAGAACTTCACATATGGAAAAGATGAATCTAAAAGATACCTACTTGGGGGAACCGCTTTTTTATCTAAAACCTCGGCACCAAAACTTTGTTAACCAGATAGCAAACTTTAGGGAAGATTAAAGGATGGAAGAATGTAACCTTAAACTAGGAAGGCAGGTCGAACCTGGTCAAATCAACTATGGAATCTATTTCAACCTATTAAATGACTATCTCGGTTAAAATGATAAACACCCTTACGAGTCTCTAGAGGGATTTCTGGTGGGGGAAGAAGCAAAAACAAGGTTGCTACATCAAAGCATGGGTATCCTTCACCAAGACGAAGAAAAATGGGGTCTGGGATTCAAAAGACTAAAACTGGTAAATAAAGCTATATAAACAAAGTTTGCATGGAGAATGGTATCGAAAATGAAGGCCTTATGGGTAAAGATGTACGATTCAATATATTTCCGTAACAGCTTCCCTCTGAAGGGCAATGTTAAGAATAAGGATCTATCGGTTGGGGGGGGGATTAAGGTAGTCTGGAAAATGTGAAAAAATTGGAGGTATATGAGATCTGACCCTTAATTCAGATAGAAATATATGGGATATAAAGTGGGACCCTGGAATGAAGGATCTTATCCATTCGGACTTAGAGAAGGTAGCACAATCAGGTATAAACAGAACGGTCTGCGAGTTATAACCCCAAATGTGTCACTATTCATCCATAAAAAACTCATCAAAACAAAAATAACACAAAAATCCCAACAAAACAAAAGTAACTCGCGGTTGATGAAACCCCAAATAATTTTGGTTTCATCATAAAATTTGATGAAACGAATTTTGAAATTTGGGGTTTTTGTATCAATTTTTAAAATTTTGGGGTTTTTGTATTAATTTTGTTTAAGATGGAGTTTTAATGGATCCCAACATTTGAGTGGGTTTTTTGTACCACAAGTTTGGTCACCTTGAGTTTTTATGACTAGTTTTGTAAACAGAATAAGAGATTACACTAAAAAAGATTGGAATAAAATGTTGTTTGACACTGAAACAATCAAGTACATCAGCTGTGTCAGGCCAAGGGTGAACGGGAAAGACGAAATCTGCATATGACCATCTGGATAAAATGGGGGAATACTTCAACAGTGCCTAATCCTCTAAGAAAGATCTGGAATATTCAAGCAACCCCAAAGATCAAGCTCTTCATTTGGAGATGCATAATCAATTGTCTACCTGTCCGTGATATTCTCGCTAATAGAATAAGACTGGAAACAACAATGTGTCTGATATGTGATTCTGTTATGGAAGCTACCCATCACTTATTGATGGAATGTTCGTATACTAGGGCAGTTTGCTTCGGTCTAGGTAGAGTTTACTGAATATGAACTGATCAAAGCCTTCTTAGTTGGATATACAAACCGGGTATACTAACCCTAGGGATTGGGAGGGACATGATAGACTGGGTAACAGTGTGTGGCGTTGTAACATGGAATATATGGAAAGTACAGTGTGAATTGGTATAACAGAAACAATCTCCAACGGATCTTATCAGGAAGATTGAAAATGAAATATTGTTGAGATTATTAGTCTCACATTGTCTGAAAAATATAAGATCTTGCAGTTTATAATCCTTAGGGCCTCTCCACTGATTGCCAATTGGTTTTGAGTTAGATTCTCATATTCTAACATAAATCTAAGATCCTGCAGTGTATAATCATTAGGGCCTCTCCACTCATTGTCAATTAGTTTTGAGTTAGATGCCCATATTCTAACAAATACCACTGCCCAACAAGCAAAACAAAAATTTGTCGTCTCATCTAATGGTATGGAAAGTAAGAGACGGGAGATATAGGAGAGGAAAATTTGGCCCATTCTTTTTTTCGAAATATGCTGGATCTTATGGGATAAAAGAAATAGAAGAACTATGGGGAAAAAAAGTAACCAGGACCGGTTAAAGTCATCATCAATAAAGGGTAAAGTTATGCATTTCTTTGGTGCTTGAAAAACAAATGGTTTAAAACAAATCCATTTGGGGACCATGAGATGTACTCTGGGATCCATCCCTCTTGGTTTCTTACATCAATATAGTTCTAACCTTTCTACTAAAAAAAATAGTGCACAAGAAAGTGTTCAAGCTGACTAATAAGAACCCACACATATTAATAGAAGAAGAGGAAACAACCATGAATACCACTTTAGATGATCCAAAAACTAGACAGTAAAACTATGATTTATATTGGTTGATACCAATTTTACTAGGGATGATACCAGTCCATATAAGAAAAAAAAGATCATGGCGATCCTGACCATTGGATCGATGGACTGGTATCAACCCCTGATAGAGCTGGTATCAGCCCATATAAATCACGAGTAAAACATATACCCTTTTAGGAATATTTCTAAGAATAAGTGTAGTGGATTAAAAGATATGATGAAAGCGACATCTCTTAGTTGTTAAAGACTTTAAACAAAAACGTTCCCTTTCTCTCTGCTCGAAAGCAGGGAAGGGTAGCGGGAATTTCAAAATAGGCGAGGATAGGCGAGGATTGAAAAAGTGAAAAGCGAGGAGACAAGTCTGACTTTGTCTTTTATTATAATAAAAAACCTAATAAAAGATTTTGGGCCCACCTTTAATGTTTTAAATAAATAAAATACTCTTGAGAATCCTTGTCCATATTCTAATTACCTCCCTCACCACTACATTCAGGCTTCTCTTCATCGTGACGTGGCGTCACTGTGCAATCCATACTTTCCTCCACCAGGACCACCGCTACGCTCAGCCTAAAGCATCTCGGAACTTACTGGGGAAAAAGATTTCCAACGATCAACACTCTCCTTTAACACAATCCAACGGCTGTCAACATTTCCACAATCATAGCAACTAAATACTTCCACGTAAACCACTCACAACACAATATGATCTCACGGTTCACACGAAAGAGGCGCATAAAACTAGCCAACAACAAGAAGTACATAATAAGTCTACCAAACTAGAAAACAGGTAAAGAGATTGTGATGGATAAGAAAAGGCCACGCCTTTCATTTCCCTTGTCGGTCTTCTGATGACGACACCCTTATTTTCTCTTATAAAATTCTCTCTTCACTTCCTCTCTTTTCTCACATCTCTCTCTGTAATTCAACAATGGCAGCAGCAACAACAACAATTGAAATCAAAAATCTGAAATTCACATACCCAGGTATTGATGGGCATCCACCACCAAATTCAACTCCATTAATTGAAGATTTCAATCTCTCTTTGAAATCTGGCGAACGTTGCCTTCTTGTTGGATCCAATGGAGCTGGTAAGAATTATACACTTTTATTTGTTTTTGGTTGAATTGTAGTTCTGGGTTTGTGATTTGGGGTGTTTGGAATTGTGGGGTTTGATCAAAATTTGATTTTTGTTTGTTTATAGGGAAAACAACAATTTTGAAGATATTAGGTGGGAAACATATGGTGGATCAATCTATGGTTAGGGTTCTTGGGAGACCAGCTTTTCATGATACTGCTTTGACATCTTCCGGTGATCTTTGTTATCTTGGTGGAGAGGTTTGTTTCTCTACATTATGTTATAATTTGCAAGTATTGAGTTAATGGGGCATTTGACCTCATGGGTTATGACTGTGAAAAGGTACCCATTTGCATTGGGATGGGAGGGATATTCTGTTTTAGGGCTATTAAGTCGAAATACGAATAGTACACTTAGAGGGCAGTTGCCACCCTTTGGCCTATGTTGCTTACTTGTATGATACTATGATGTATCAGTACTAATAGTTTTCGAGCCCATTGATGTTGTCAAGTCTGAGTGCATCTGTTGAATTTTGTATTGAAGCACTTGGGACTTTAGAAAGGATGTGTAACTGAATGTGTTGTGTTTTGTACTGTAGTGGAAACGAGATGTTGCTTTTGCTGGGTTTGAGGTTTCAATTCAAATGGATGTGTCGGCTGAGAAAATGATATTCGGGGTTGCAGGAGTTGATCCTGAAAGGAGATCTGAACTCATTAAGGTATAATACGGTCCCTATTTCTCTAGAATTGTGAATTTCTACTGGTAAATTTCTGCTAACGATTTGGAAAACTGTAATTTGGTCCAATCCTTACTTGTATTGTTAATCAATTCTTGAAGTTAGAAGCTTAAAAGGATGATTGTATGACCGTATTTACGTGACCCTTGAATTTGGTTTTGGTGTAGGTGTTAGATATAGATCTATCGTGGAGATTGCATAAGGTGTCTGATGGTCAGAGAAGACGTGTGCAAGTCTGTATGGGTCTGCTAAAGCCATTTAAGGTATCCTGTTTATCCATCAGTTCATTTTGTAATCCCGGTGCAGCTATTATGTGATAGACAACTGAAAGGTGTACATACCATTTTTCGCTGTTTTCTGCAGGTTCTTCTCCTTGATGAGATAACAGTGGACCTTGATGTGCTAGCAAGGGCTGACCTTTTAAAGTTTCTTCGGAAAGAATGTGATGAGAGAGGAGCTACAATTATATATGCAACCCACATATTTGACGGTCTAGAGGATTGGCCTTCACATATTGTATGAACTGATTCTTCCTCTCTTTCAATCTCAAGGAAGATGCCATATGTTATTTTGTCCTTTTCTGATTGCAATGGTTGTATGACTTCAGGTTTATGTTGCCCGCGGAAAATTGCAACTTGCAATGCCAATGGAGAAAGTAAAAGAGACGTACAAGCTACCCCTTTTGGTTGGTTCTTCTCCTCCTGACTTCATATAAACTTTCAATCACGAGACCAGACGGAAGTCTTGCTAAAACATTATGAAACCATATGCTTGACCTCTTTAGTTTATCTACAGTATATTCCTGTTTCCAATTTCTTTCTGTTTGTTATTTAAGACTCACCGTATCTCGTTTCACTTGGGTCCCAGAGAACTGTGGAGAGTTGGCTAAGAAAAGAAAGGGACGAGGACAGAAAGAGAAGGAAAGAGAGGAAGGCAATGGGCCTTCCAGAATTTGAACAGCGTGTTGTCGGCAGCAACGTGGTTGGGGCACCAGCCGGCAGTGCTGCTCGTCCCCTGAACAATGGTTGGGCAGGTGGAACGCTTCACTCCACCATCAAAGGTGAAGGGAATTTTGTTTTCAGTTCCAACACAGTTCTGCGCAACTGATCAAAAAGGTTTATCTAATATGAAACTTCCAAATTGGAAGGTCTATAGTAAAAAGAGAGTATACATTCAATTTTTTTAGGCTTTGCTTGTGTCAGTGTCCACCGTTTGTAAAATAAAAAGGTGAAGGTCATGATTCTGTTCGAGTTTGCCAGCAACATAGAACGGGTTTTAGGCTTTTTCAGCTTCTGATAGTCTATATTTGATTTTTTTTGTTTATTTTTCTTATTTTGTTATAGCAATGCCGATAGGCTAGCCTTGTAAATGGCAACTAAATGTAATTCTGAAATGAAATCCAAATAGTTCAGAGAAAAGCCAGTTCAGTTGTTTAATTCTGAGCGTACACTGCTGCAGTTAGTCCTACCTTCAGCTTTATTACATTGAGCATACTGCTACTTAGAATTAGAATACATTCAGACCTATATGCAGCCTTCCAAGAACCTGCAACGCAGGTGGCAGCATCTGAGTTGGAAAAATTCTTGAAGTTGCAACCTGGGATTGAAGACTGTTGTTGGCCACAAGGAATTTACAAATTGGATGGAACAGGACCCAATCATTGCTATTGTATTTCCTCGTAATATTGCCAAATCGAAATAACTCCCTTTCCTGATAACATACCACTATCTCTGTTTGGATAACATACCATCAAGGGAAAATGGTACAAGAGAATTAGAAGATTAATATGCGCTGCAATTATTATGGATCTAAAGAGAAACAAATGTAGTCTGTAACATAGAAATCATTCACATAAGAAAGGTTTTAAGAACAATTCCTTTCTCAACATTAACAGGGAGGGGGGGAGAGAAATATACGAACAAGAAGACACATACAGTACCGACAATTATGATGACGAAAATACTAAATAATTCAACATTCAACCAACATAACACCAAAATATCAATGTTGAGATTTCTATGCCTTGTTAGCAATGTTGTTGGAGAGCCAGTCAAGACCTTCATACAACCCTTCTCCTGAAGTTGCACATGTACTCTGGATGTACCTGCAAATGCAACATAAACAGAGTAAGCACAGTTTACAACTTCTAGAATTTTCTTTACAGTCATACAACAAAACACCGCAGACAAATAGATCTTTATAGAACAGATTAAATGGTTTTTTACCAGTGTCGTTGACGAAGAGAATGAAGACCAAGCTTATCAGTGATCTCAGCGGCATTCATTGCATTTGGAAGATCCTGTTTGTTAGCGAACACTAGAAGCACAGCATCTCTCAACTCATCCTGCACGTCACAACAATGAACACAAACACAACAATGTTAAAAACCATTTTGACAAGCATTGAACTACTGATAATCTTGCTTTGGTCAAGATCCTACCTCATTCAACATCCTATGCAGTTCATCTCTAGCTTCAACCACACGATCACGATCGTTGCTGTCAACCACGAAGATAAGACCTTGGGTGTTCTGGAAGTAATGTCTCCACAAGGGTCGGATCTGAATTTTTCAACAGAAGGACAAAACCACGTCAATAACTGTTTTACGATTCCAAATTTTTGACAACTTAATAGCAAAGGAAATCAGAATGAATAAATACAAAGAATATCTGCATACTGAAATCTTTGAAATGTAAGCCAAGTCGTGTTGTTTCCCTATCAACCAAAGGGATAACTGATAAACAAGGCGGCTACATAAACTCTAGCTTATGAATATGTTAAGTCTTGATGGTAAAGATTCTAATCAACACTAGACCGTCAATGAGCACATGAATTGCAAGCTACAAAAATGCACAATTAAGTAACCAAATCTAAATTATGTAAACAAAACATGAACACTTCAAAGCTACGAAACCCTTTATGTAATGTAAGCACACGATATGTGTGCCTTCCCCGGTTAATAGCAGGAAAGACTAACAAACAAGGTGGCTACATAAACTCTAGCTTATGAATATGTTAGGTGATGATGGTGAAAATCTGATCAGCACCGGACCGTCAATAAGCACATCATATGTAAACTAGTAACACCTATCTTACTAATATAAAGAAAATAGGTAATTGTTTGGTGAAGCCTTATTTTGGTGAAGCCTTTTCACATGACAACAATACCCCCATTAAATAAGCCTTTAATCAATATTTATATATTCACAGAAATGACATTGTTTTAAAAATAGATCAAAAAAAAAATTAAAACTTAGATATCTTTAAAAATACATATCGGATTTTTGTAAAATTAGTATATTTGGAAAGCTCTTTGAATTATCTACATAATGAGTACAAACAAGAATATTAAAAAAAAAATTAAGATTTTTTTTCTTCATTATTATCAAATTTGGTGTTATTAAAAGAATCAAATTCAAGCATGTGCATCGCACATGGGGTATTACTAGTTAAGTAATAAAGAAACATAAATAAATATAAATTGCTGTTTATGTTGTCATGTATGTAGGCACACGATGTGGGAGTCCTCCCAAATTAATAGCAGGAAAGACTGAGAACAAGGTAGCTACAAAAACTGTAACTAATGAATATGTTGTGCTGGAGGCGAAGATCTAATCAGTACCGGACCGTCAATAAGCACAACCATTTGCAAATTAATAAACAGTGGCTCTACACAGCCCACCCAAGAACCCACTTGACCCTTTTGGGTATTAATGAAATGTATTCATGAGGTCCCACTGGTACAAAAGTTTTACAAAGGTAACAGAAGGTTGTGAGGTGGGAGTTTTGGAAGATTATAAAATCATTTTTTAATCATAAATGAGCTTCTAGTTATAATTATCTTGTGAATGTAAGCCAAGTTGAGTTTCTCCCCTATCAATCAAAGGGAAGACAGAAAGACAAAGTGGCTACATAAACTCTAGCTTATGAAAAAGTTAGGTGCTGATGGGGGAGATATCTAATCAGCATCGGACCGTCAATAAGCACAGCCAATTCACATACACAATACTATAGACTTGAGCATGCATAAAAACACAATAAATGATGCTAAGGATGATTATTTGAGATGCCCGACTTATTTTGTGTCAACTACCTCCAAAAGAAAAGTTTAACCAGCATTAGCACTATTCCATAAGTAAGCACAGACATATGCAATAACAGACTAGCATATCTTTTGGGTCAATAAGAATCCACAGCATCATGCACATTTCATACAATAATCCTATGTCAGCCACAGCATGGATGTCATCCTTTTATTCAACAAAAAAAGAGACTGAAAGACAAGGTGGCTTCAATTAATCTAGCTTATGAGTATATGTCCGAGTGTTGGTGTCAAAAATAAATCAACACCAGACTGTCAAATAAGCACAACAACATGAATCAATTCAAACAATCACTAGCTATCATATATCCATACCTTGTCTTGACCTCCAACATCCCACACAGTGAAACTGATGTTCTTGTACTCTACAGTCTCCACATTAAATCCTATACCAAACCACACCCAACAACAGATCAGGAACACGATTAACCAACAGTAATTGAAATAAAACAAAAATAAAATAGGAAAGGATACCAAAAGCCTACCAATAGTAGGAATGGTGGTAACAATCTCTCCCAACTTGAGCTTATACAAAATTGTAGTCTTACCAGCCGCATCTAGACCTACCATAAGAATTCTCATCTCCTTCTTGGCAAATAACCTACTGAATAACTTGGTGAATGACAGCCCCATCTTTGTCTGTACCAAATCAACACACAACACAGACAAATATCAAAAATCTAATCCAATTACCCCAAACCAACACACAACATTGTTTTCAAATCAATCACAAATCATGAATCACCTGGATTCAAATCACTAATCTACATCTATCCAATAAATTCAAAAATCATTTTAAAATACAAAATCAACATACTAGATCCAAATCCATCAATCACCTGGATTCAAATCTGTAATCTAGATATAATCAATCGATTCAAAATCGCATAGATCTAGTAATATCACATCCTCAAATCTATGAATTCAACTTCACAAATCAAAATAAGATCTAAAAAAAAATCACAAAAAATTTAAAAAATTGAAGGATTGTAGGAGAAGAGAGGACTTACAGGGAAAGAGGTGTATACGGGGGATGGAGAGAAAGACAGAGATCTTCTTCCTTCTTTTCTTCTTCTTCTGGTTTGTTAAAAATGGAACTGTCTCCACCACGAGATTCTGAAGAAATTTAAGGGTTTATTTATAGAAAAAACTGTTAAACTAACGCCGTCAAATTCGTTGGTCTGATGTGATGAATTTAAAATGTTTGAGAAGATAACGGTCGTTAGTAATTTAACCCTAAAAGGCTAATGCGTTCATTCTACGCTTTTGTGGAACCAGCATATACGAGACGAGACATCCTTTGTGGAAAGAATTACTGAAATTGCCCAATTTGTTTTGATGACCGGGATCTGACGGCGGGGACAGATGTTATTCTTGAATGAATGGTCGGTTTTTCGTTATTGTGATGTGGGGTCCCAGTCTCCTTTTGCATACTTTTCTTGACCAGATTTTTCAACAAGATGTTGAGTGGCATACCTCCGGGAGCATCTCCACTGCTAACACTCTTCGCTTAAATTTCATCTTCTGTGGCAAGGTCTTATTTAAGGTTTTACCTATTCACCACCCACAATTTCCCTATTTACCACCTATCTAAATTCCCACCCCTAAATATCTTATTTACCACCTATAAAATTTCTCATATCTCCTAAATACTACTTATTGACTTTCATTGACTTTTTATTTACACCCGAATACATAATCAAAATTTTAATTCTTCTTCTTCACTTCCACACACGCCGACCAGCACCTGCACTACTCCTTCTTCACCAACCCGCCACCACCTTCGATATCTCTTTTTTCTTCTCATCTTTTTTATTTCTTAATCTTGTTTGAGATGCCCAAAAAAAAAAAAAAAACAATCATATAAGTAACTTGGATCATGTGTATATATATTATATCAATCAGAAGATGAATGACGAACGAAGAGCGACATTACTAGAAATGTACTGACAGAAAATGAATCTAAGCATATACCTGAATGCTAAATGTGAGGGCTAAGATGTAAGCCCATCCGAAAACTGAAATAATCCCTATACTTAGGATAGCAATAGGACCATTTTTGTCGGCGCCTCTTGTTTCTTCTGTAAGATGAGCAGCGGCATCATACCCATAAAGAGAGTACCGACTCAAGAGCAGAGACGGAACAACTTCATATGCACTGCTTGTTATCCCAGTTATTTTTGGAGCTTTCTCGAAATGAGTAAATACGTAGGAAGAAGATTGTTTTGTTAACGATACCAAAGGAAGCATGATTACTATTATCGTACCGCCAACAACCTGTTATCAGCCAAACAATAATGAGTCGTTTGCAAAAGATTACAATGAAATATATGGCAGCGCGCATCTTCATTTGTGTGCAAAAGAAAGTTGCTTCTATTACCTGCCACTAGATAGAAATGATATCTATGTATGCAATAACTTCCAATGCAAAGGTGTTGAGAACTGCCCAAATGATGGTTAATCCAATGTATATACACAAGAATGGAATTTTTCAAGAACAATCAAAGCCAAAAAGGGGATTAAAACTGAACCTGGTATTTGTGAATTTATGCATGTGTGATTTCTGTGTTTGCATTCGGTTTGAGTGTTTTTATTGTGTTGAAGAACTAGCAATCGACATTGGGTCGTTTTACATTGATTTATTGGGATACTCTTTTTGTGTCATCATGTGAACTGGTCGTCAATTTAGGATGGCGTTAAATACAGGGAACTAAATCAAAGAAATTAGAAACATTGTTACACTTGTTTGGTGTCCATATTTCATATTACATGATCTTTGATCATGATTTATGAACCCAAAATAGTTGATTGAATATTAAACATTTTCAAAAGCTGAATAGTCCTCCGTCCCAGAATTGATTTGTATGTATTAAATTGTCTGTTTTGTTATTGTTTTGAGAGATATCTAAGCTTGTCATTTGATTCTTATTGTTTAGGCACTAATCTGGCAGTATTTCACTGTACTACAATTAAGTAGAATCTTAATTTAGAGTTAATAATTTTTTATTTAAATGGTGTTTCAATAAAAATAGGGAATAAACCAAGATTATTGTAGAAGAAGAAGACGGCAAAAAGATTGTAAATCGTTATAGGTCAAATTTAATTTGACTTTGTAGGTGGTATTTAGGAAAAAATATAATTAAAACTATTTTTACTTTAGAAATTGTGAGGTGAGTGGTAAATAGGAAAAACGTGGGTGGTGAATAGGTGAAACCTTATTTAACATTTTTTATTTAAATTCTTAGAAGCAAAATATGACGTGGACTTAAGTCCCAGTTCATGAATAAAGTCTAATTATTTAAATTCTTAGATGCAAAATAAAGTCTAATTATTCTTTCTCATTTACCTATATTTAGTCATGTCATCTTTTTTTAAGACCTTGACGGTTATATTGAAGATGAAAATTGAGTGGAAAAAGACTTAAACCCATATATCATGCTATACTTAAAACCTATGTATCATGTTATTTTAAGAATGTGAACCCTTACATTAGAGATTCTTTAAGAGAAACTCCGGCGGGCAACTGAAATCAGTTGATTTTCTATACCAGGTGAATGGGGAGACCAATTTTAGGACAATGGAAAAATGGTATACCAAGAGAACCTGAGTTGACCGTTGCTGGTTGGGATGGTCGACCCGCATCGAGACGACACTCGATCTCAAGTTGAGCCTATGCGTGTCTTAATGTGAGATGACAGTCAAATTTGTAACATTAAAAGAACTTTTTTTTTCAAACTCTATAAAATCAACACTCATTTTTGCTACTTTACTCACATCAAATTTAATATTCTTTACATACTTTCTATACAAATTCAACCACTACAAGAAAACATGGCTTTGGTGACGATAATTTTTGCGGAGAAGAATATTTCATCGCTGAAGCTTAGTTATTGTGACCAAAATATTTTTTGTCACTATTGTTCAGTTTTCAACAACGAGACTCGGGTTTCGTCACTCATAAGTTTTTAGTGACCTTATTTAGAGACGAAATAATGTCTAGTCACTAATGATTTTTTTGTGATTATATATGTTTGTCACCATTCAATGCTATTGTGATGATGCTAAAAAATTGACATAAAATCTTTTTGGTGATAATCTATAAATTTCGTTACAAAAGAAAAGTTTATACTAACAAAATTAATTTGTCACTAACTAATTTTATAGTGACGAAACTAAATTTTTGACGCTATATTTATTTTTAGTGAGCATCAGCTTGTTTGGATGCAAATATTTATATAGTAACAACTTATAATCGTCACAAGACAGAACATTCACAACGAACTAGATTTTGTCGCTTTAGTCATTTTCAGTGACACTATAACTTCACCGCAATTCGTGATTTCAGTGATTACTGAAATGTTGTCACAAAGATTTATTTATGGTGATAAACAAAATACGTAGCTGCTAAAGAATAAGTTTTTGGTAACAATATATTTTATCATGTAAAAGGGATTATTTAATAATGGAATCATGATACAAAGCTTTTGGTCGGTAACCTAGCGACAAGCTGGGCTCCGACTCCTCTCTGGATAGCAACACCTAATCTATAAAAAATAAAGTTACCTACGCCACTACTAGCGTCATTACTAAATAAACAATTCTTTAGACGCTTGAAAAAAACCAAAGTATCCTCGCCAAGTTCCCCTAAAGTAGAAAAAGCCAGCACACCCAAACCATATCCATGTGCAGCACACTTGTCCAAGTACTTGGTGCGTTTTCGAGAAACCGCGCCAGAAATAGCCTTACCAGGGACAAAGGAACGGACACCATCTCCAGTGAATGGAGAGACACCTGTAACATCCATACAAACATCTTTCCCATTTTCCCAGTTAAGAACAAGTATATCAGCGGGCTTTAGATCTTTGTCACCATCTGTCCGAAGACCGAGAGAAACCTCCTTGAGCGCAGGCACATTGGATTTGTAACAAATATCAATTATAACATCACGAACAACATCATGGCGAAACTTATAACCAATATCCTTAGCACAGTGAAGCGCATGATCACCAAAAATGTCCATAGATTTGTTACAACTTGGGTATAAACTATTGTCAACAAATAGAGGAATACCAAGACGATAACAAAGCACATCTCTAAATTGTCGAGGTCCGAGGCATTGATTGAGCCCACTAATAGGCACCGCCAAAAGATAGTCTTGGGCATGCTTGACACGGTTACATTGCCAGAGAACGGAATCTCTTTCAGACATATGAAATTGGTCAGGAATTTGCTTCTTGACTGCATCAAAATAAACTACTGCCAGGGAGTGCATGGAAGGGGGGGCAGAATCATCGACACAGTAAGTAGACGGTAATCCACATACATGGGTAAAGGTCTGAAGAGCTAACTGGTAAGCCTAACTTCTATCTGTTGAGAATAAATCACCAAGGATCACTTTCTGCACTGAAGTAGTCTGGCTCTGAGAAGAAAGGAAGCAGTAAGCACGAGTGTCATCCATGGTATAAATTCCAAGACCACCATCTTTAATGGGTAAGGTAGCTAGTCTCTTCTATAAAGGACCAAACCCCGCACCGTCCCCAGTGATTAGAAGCCTCAAATACTGATATAGCTGGTCATCATAAAGGTCGGTGGCCGGTTGTAGAGCAGCAGGATTGGTAGTTCGCATTGGAAAATAAAGTCTAGACACACCAATACAATTGCGAAGTAAAAGCATCTCACTTTGGGGATCCTTGGGTTTTTTGATAGCATCCATTAATTGAACAGTTTTGTGCACCCTGTTCAACACCATGTCGCTAATGAAGTCCATGTCTAAACTCACTGGACCACCCAAAAGTTTAACACCCCTGAAGGATCTACCAATATCTGAGGGAAAAACCCCATCTGTTGTACTCCTGGGATCAAGAGAAGGCCAAAATAATTCGGTTTTCTTTATATTAAGGTGCAACCCCCTGCTAGGTCCTTCAATTTCAATTATACGCAAAGCCTTAGCTACCTCCAAGGTATCACCAAAAATAGTATCATCATCCAGGTACCATGCGTGAAAATCGATGGTGCAACGAGAAGCAATAGTCTTCACTAAGGGGTGAAGAGTCAAAGAAAATAACAAAGGACCGAGGGGGTCACCTTGTTGAACACCAAGCGCAGAAGACAAAATATAATTCGCATAATAAAGCTTTGCTGGACGTAAGTAGCAGAATTCAACCCAACGAGAAATACCTGGACAGTGAAGGCGGACCTCCTTGATGAGATGAGATCTACTCACCATGTTGAAAGCATTAGAAAAGTCAATTAGCAACATTGACATTTTGTCAGAATGTCCCTTCATCTCTAAAAGGCGATTTACAGCGTGTAAAATACCTTTCCCTCCTGCAGGAACACCAACCCCGAATTGGTAGTCTCCTAAATAAGAAGTCATGTCCTTTCCAACAGCAAAAGCAGCCACTTTGGAAAACAATCTACGCCACACCGTACCAACTTCAATGGGCCTGAGACCTCCCCTCGGCTTAAGCAATGGTGTCAAAGGTGCGCTAGCAATGTATTCACCTAATTCACTAGGACATCTTCCATCCAACCAAAGGTTGACAACCCCAGAGATAGACAAAAGTAAGTCATCCGCCACTGCTGCTGCCGCTCCACTAAGAGCATCGACTAAGTTCTGCGCTCGAAGACCATCACGACCACACGACGTACCTTTGGGAAAGCTTTTTATATCCCCTAAAATAGCCTTGGAACCCACAAAAATGGGGTCAGCAGTGATAACATCATTGGGAACCTCAAGGGGGGAGGCTAGCGGATGTTTGTCTAACAAGTCCACATAAGTCTTCTCCTCATAGGGGGCGACACCGGATGATGACAACACCCGTATCGCAGCATAAAAATGCCCTGCATTAATCTTCCGTTGACATGCTATAACATTAGATGCTTGCTGCTTCCGTTGACAGCCTTCATGTAAAACATAATAATTAAAAATAATGTAATAAATTAGAATCAATTCTCTTGTCGAAGAAATTTTTCATTAGAGGAAACATACAAATCGTCATTTGTTTACGTCGTTTAATGGGAAAAGATCGAAAAGAATGCTCTATAGACCAAAGATTGAATCTATAGATTGAATCAAATGTGTGTTGGGTGCAACCACCCTTCCTTTTCCTAGACAACAATTTCATATTTTGCCATTTCAAGTTTAAACCGGGGAAACTTGGAAGGATCACCAACTATTATGTGTTAAGTTTAACACATAAAATCGAATTGTTGATAGCTTAGAAGAATAAAAATCGAATCACTCGTAAAAATAAGATTTTCCTGTACAAATTGAAAAGGGACGCCAAGGAGGAAAATGACATGCTATAGAAGAATTATATATAGCAAATGTCTCTTTTAAGATAAAATTATATATAATATACGTGAAACTCTGCCATGAACCATCAGATGAAAAAAGTTGAAGGCAAAAGAAGAGGCACCTTATCTTTAAGCATCTGATCGAAACTAAATGTATAGTTTGTCGATCTGTTGTTTTTCAAGTCTGCGTACCTGTTGGATGACAAAATTTATAAACACATAACAAATTCTGCAGGTTGCCCAAAAACAATTTCGTGTTTTGCATTAGAAGAAAAAAAAAACTGAATTTGAGACAAACAATATTGTTGAAATCCAACCAACAACAAAAACAACCGATCCCTTTGTTCAAAAAAATAAAAAGAATAAAAATAATCAATCTCTGAATCATTAAAATATAAAGAGCTACTGTTCTAATCAAAATAATAATCAAACCAAACAACTATTTTTAAGTAAATAAAATGCAAATAACCAATCCTTTAAATCTGTACCATCGTCAACCGACACAATGTCTTCCTCGTCCACCTCTGAGTCATTATAATCAACCAATGTCTCATCTTCTTCCTCGACATCAACATCATCCACGTCAATATCATCTGCACGTATAATCTCTGTATTTAAACAAATCTGCCTCCACATCATCTCTATGGAGTTCATCTAGTCCAACATTATTATCTTCTTGTATGACTGATGATACTGTTACATCTCTAGTTTGTTGATAAACATCTTCTTCTCAGAATTTTTCCAAAATTGACCCGGGTCCCGGGTGCAACGCCGGGCGGGGTTTGACCTCCCCGCCAAGGTCAAGAAGATTTTTTCCAAAATTCGTTGATTGGTTCCCTACCAAAAACGCTATGTGTCACATATTTTAGTGCAAATATACTCATATTTTGAATATTTATAGCATAAGGTTTTAATACTACAATAGACATATAAATAAAATCAAATCAAAACAATTTGCTAGCATAAGGTTTTACTACTACAATAGACATATAAATAAAATAAAATCAAAACATATAAATAAAATCAAAACAATTTGCTAAAAAAGACAAACATGAACCTTTGGTTTTCTCTTTATAACACTTGGCAAGTTGCTATTGAATCTGGGATAGTGTTGTATCTTAATTTGGTACTTCGTGATGCATAAATATTTCCTTTACTAGGATATAATTTCGCTATATTTGATATTCGATGTGCCCAGTTTGGTCAACGATCGCAAAGGTTTACTTGTATGTTTGAACGGCTCATAACTAAAGAGTGATGTTGTTACATTACACTTCGCTACACCATGTATCATTATCTTGTATTTTCTAGGAGAGATTTCCTTTTTTCCATCGAAATCTCACGAGAATTCTTCTCCGTTCTTTCTTCCCTCAGAAACAGAAAAATTTCTTCTCTTTGGTTATGGATTACCTAAAATATAGAGATAATTGTAGAAGGGATTTGACTAGAAATCAGGATTTGATTGAGATAAAAAAAATTCAAAGATTTTCAGTATATTTTTTCGAGGGATGAACGGTTGATTCGTGGGTGGAGGAGCAGATCAAATGGTGAAAATTTTCCTTTGTTAACAATTATCTTGCATGGGAGTTTTCGATTTATGAGGAGAAGAATATTCACTTATTTGGAAAGAAGATATGGATAAACAGAAAAAACCCTAATTTTATCTCAAAATCAGAGAAAAATTAGCTAAGAAACCATTTCGATTTTGGGTAATCTTCAATTCTTTTTGGCGCCATGTAAATCAAAAGGGGAAAAATGCTGGGCGGTATTTTTCCCCCGCTTGATCTTCCATTTTCTCTCCTATAAATAGAGTCCCAAAGTTATCAAGTTTTGGTCACAAGATACCGATTGAAGGTAATTTCTCTCTTCTCACATTCCTCTTCAATTTGATATGTTAAATCATATATGCAAAGCCCTAATTTTGTAGTTCTTTGTTTTCCAGGCTGATTCTATCCCTTGGTTATCCTAACTTCAAATGATTTTCAGAACTCGAACTTAAGGTTTGTTCTGCGACTTTGAGTTCCCTTTGTATTCTGTTGTTTAATTGTATTCCTTTACCCAAGTTAAAAGCTCAAGTAATCAATGCAATGCTCAATATCTTTAAGTATACTCTATTTTATGGATTTTTGTAGATTTAGTGTTTGATTATTTGTGTTATTGAACCCCAAGTTGTTTCAATCAACTTTCACTAATTTCAGTAGGTTAATTGTTTGATGAATTGTTTTATTGAACCTAAAGATGTTTTTCTCAAATTTTGTTAAAGTGTTTCATCAATTTGTATCTCTGAACAAGTCAGTATTTCGCACTTTGTTCTGTTTAGAAGTCAGTAAGTTAATTGTTTGATCAATTGTTTCAATGAATAAGAAAATAATTGTAATATCCATTGTGCTTATTTTTCCTTTTGTTAATGTAAATTGAACTAAAAGTATCCCTCTTCTATTTCTCGTTTAGTTTGGTAGTCAGTAGTTGATTACGATTTGGGTGGTCTTAGTATCATTTGTACAAAACATAATTTTTCCCAATTAAATTCATAAAATGACGCTTCACTTTTTGGTGACTGTGTGTACAAATGTGAATAGTAGCCTTGTATCTGTCCATTTTGATAATCAGCACATTGGCATACTGGACGGACGTAAAAAGTTAATGTAAATGATATATTATTGGCATGCTACTCTTCGTGTACTTCCGTCTTGATTAACAAATTTGATCACTGTGGCTATGTCTTATGTGTGTAGTATTGCATTGTACCGGACCTTTACACTTGTCATTTATATGAAATCCTCTCACTAGCTTGTTATTAATATGAAAAAAATGATTGGAATCTAGTCTTAGAGATTTGGACCATTTGGTACAGGCTAGCAGTAACTAAGTTTCCTATAAGTTAGGCTAATTCAGATATTTTTAACTGTGAGTGGAAGTCCTTTCATATCCTTAAAAATTGGTTAGTGGAAGATGTATATGTAGAATTCTAGTTATGCACGTACCTCCTAAACTTGTCATGTGAACTTTCTTTCATCCTGTACTTCTTTTCTGTTTTAACATATTTCACTTTTGTAATGATAATGAGAGATCATTACTTATAAAATGTCATTTACACCAGTTAGGGTCGGTTAGATGGCAAGTAAGGGAATCTAGTCGACTAATAGGGAGTTCAAGTTATCTTTGGAAGTAGCTTGCCTTTGTGTGAGGGTTGAGCCCCGTATTTTTTTTTTAATGATAGTCACATTTTGTGGTATGCCGTTAGGGACTTTCACTAGTCTTCGTGATGTAGTTGATATACTATTTTATGTAAAGATCCTGCAAATGCGTTTGCAGAAAATAGAAATTATGAGCATGTTATGGACCTACACTAAAATGCAATACTAGCCTTATATTTCTTCTTGTGACATTTCTTATTGGCAGAAGTACTATCTAGCCTTAGATTTCTTTGGCTAACCATGCTACACTAATGATTTAGTATTCTTAATTCTAAGTCTATGACTCTTTTGTAATCTTAGTTTTTCATTGTGCAATTGTAATGACGATGCTTATGGTGGTATCTAAGTTAGCACATAATCCATAGGAATGCATATTCTATTTCAATATCTACTCGTTTGCGATCTTGTATTTATAGGTTCATTTTCCACTGCAATATATAGCTCATACGCTAACGACATTTAGATTAGGATTGTTGTATGTGAGATTTCATTGTGCTGATTGGCTGATGTAACACTTAGTTTCATATACTTGAGTAGTGTTTGAAGTACAATAGGTGTGTACTCCGTGTACTTGGTACATTTTCTTGACCATATATACGTATTACCTCTCATTTTGAATTTATAATCAAGTTAGAGGTGGAGAACATGATTAGTGGTGGCCTTTTCTTTGAGTACCAAGTGAAACAACGATACCATGTGCATTAGACTAAGCAACATATATTTAATGTAAGTGATTCCATCTGTGAAAAGATGTAGAATTTAACTAGGCCTTTGCCATTGGATTTTTGTGTTTGTTAAAATGTTTCAGAGAACTTTAATTAAAGCATGTCCCTAGCTAGCTTCCTGTCCAACTTTGTATGTTTGTTAGGGACAGCATAACACCTAAGTTGATCTCAAGTTTGAACTAAGAATGCTATAGGAAACATTCTAACATTGATGCAAATGGCCTTTACACGTTTGCGAAATTTAGGTAGATCTATTCTCTTATGAACTGTCGAGCCTTGTGGTGTTGGATACTGATCTGTTAAACAATGACGACCTTAGAATCATTTATGTTAATTGAAAAATATGTGGTGGGCTTGGAGTTGGAACCTACCAATTCAATGAATGAGAATTCTTGCAGTGCAGTAGTGACTAAAATGCATGTGTTGGTTTATCAGTTGACTATCTCAGCATGTGCAGATTAAAATGTATACCATGGATTGAATTTCATATCTGCATCGTTCCTTAATCTTGGTTGAATGGTTATGCTGATGGTACAATCTTGTTGACAGCATGGGGTTCTTGTAAGTTTAATAGTACAGAACGGTGCTACGGTATCTCAGCCGTATGGGCTGTGGGTTCATAAAAATATTATTTTGACCCATGTTGTATATTTTTGAGTATGGTCGGTTACGACTCTCTGGGCTAATATTTGGTTGAAATTAATAATGAAAATGCTTGTAATACCGTAATGCAATCAAATGTCACCGCTTCTCATATAGCTTAGGAAATCTTTACATTTTTCCTCCATAAGTAAGTTGTTTGAAACTGTTCAGTTGGCGTTGTTATTTTTTCATTGGGTTTTTTTTTTCACCACCCAAACATGAATTCCTGCTTCCGTAGTGGGGTTTCGTAGATGTTCTTTTAATCATGGTGTTGTTTCATTGCCCAGGTGAAAATGGTGAACAATAATGAACAACCAACTCCAGCAACATCATCTTCTGAAGGTACATGTTACTTTTCCCCTTTCTCTTCTTTTTGGACTATTACTTCGTTAATCTCCACAGTTAGAGGTAGTTTTTATTCTTTTTATTTCAATATGTGCTCAGTGGTAATAATAAGCTTCATATATCATTGGTTTGAAACTTTGTTTGTGGTTCTGTCTATGCTTAGTGGTAGGAATAAGCTTCATTTATCATTGGTTTGAAACTTTGATTTTGGTTCTGTTTATCACTAATTATTCTCTCTATTGTGTATCTCTATATATAGGACACTATGAATGAGCTAATGCAGCGAGGCAGCGAAGCAGGAGCTACACCACCCACTGAGGCAGAAGTATGTGCTCAGGTTTTAAAGAAAAAGAAAAGATGATGTCGTTCTGTGACCACTATTTCTAACAATAAAGGAATTCATGAAATGCTACAAGTGCAGGCTGATAGAATTCAAACTCAGGAAAAGCAAATACGCGCCCAGAATGAGGTTATCAGAAAGATGAAGGAAGATAGCGAAAAGGTCATAAGAAACATGCAGGATATGATGATACGTTCTAATGGAACTGAACAACATTACCGCTAATGGAACTGAACAACATTAATGTTTTATTCTTAGTATTTTTTTTTTTTTTCTAGTAGTGATGTTTATTTATTGGTAGAGTTTATTTATCAGGTTTTTTCTAGTTTGGATTTTGTCTAAACAATTTATTTTAATGGGAAATTATTATTTATTCAATTTATATTATTTACTTAAATGTTTATTTATTAATATATATTTTCTGTATAATATTAAATCTAGGCTAGTCACCAAACAAAAAATGGTTATTATTTTTTGGAGACGACGAGAGATTCGTTATTGAAATGACCATACAAAGACAATTCTAATTGGTCACTATACTTGTTTTTAGAGACAACTAAATTTTGCTATTAATTCATTATTTTTTCAGAGATAAAAAAAATCTTTGCGGCTAAAACTATTTAGGTGATGAGTTTGTTGCTTCACTATAATTGTATTTTGAGGCGAACAAATTTCGCTGCTAACACTATTAATGTGATGATTTTGTTTCTTCACTATAAGTATATTTCGAGACGAACAAATTTTGCGGCTAAAACTATTTTATGTGACGAGTTTGTTTCTTCACTATAAGAATATTTTGAGACGAACAAAATTCGCAGCTGAAACTATTTTATGTGACGAGTTTGTTTCTTCACTATAAGTATATTTTGAGATGAATAAATTTCGCGACTAAAACTATTTTATGTGACGAGTTTGTTTCCTCACCAATAATACCTAGAGTGACAAAATTCTGCATCACAAAATTAGTGAACAGTGTCAATTTTATTTGCTCACGAAAAGATAGTTTTGGTGGCAAAAAGATTTATGTCGCTAATTTAAAAATTCGGTGACAATTTCTTAAGGGCGTCACAGAACACTTTCAACGACTCGCTATAGGTGATGAAACTTTTTGCGCCGCTGAATTCTTTTTGCAGCGAAGAAATTGATTTTCGTGACACAATATTTTACCACTAAAAGTGACTTTTCTTGTAGTGAACACACATCAAATTCAATCTTCTTCTGCATATTATCTCCAAAAAAAACTAATTTTAATTTTTATACAACTTCTCTACATTTTTTTTGATACTATCATATATATATCAATCTCAGGATAATAGGAGAACAAGAAAATAAAAACACATAGAAATAAACATAGTCAGCATCTACCGACGACTGAAGGTTCGGATAAAGAAAACATTCCCAATTTACTTTGCCGTCGAGAATTAGCCACAACTCAAGGTCATCTGTCTACAAAAATAAAGCTTTAAATTCTGGTGGTTTATGTGGATGATAGTTTGCATACATTTATAAACTAGGGATTTGATTTTGCTGGATTGAGAAGCACGCTCAATAGATTTCTCTTACCGGAAGTTTTTGAAATTCAGACTGGAGAAGGTTTATGTATTATACTGAGTGTACACATTACAATAAAAATTGTTTTCTCCCACTACTAAGTAAAATTGTAAGACCCATGTTTTGAACTTTGTTTCTAGTGATTAGAAAATAGATTTCTACAAGTTAAATGTGCATTGTAACACCTTCCGAAACAAATGTATATTTTAACGACTTACAATTAAGCATGTACTTCACTTTTTCCTTTATGAGGTTTTATGTGTGACTATTTCCCAAACCTGTATCATGTACTGCTTAACTATATAATATATTATCCCCAAAAAGACTTGCAGCATGCAATGAACATGATGCATGAAGTTTAAAAATAATTGAAATATCAGTTCGGTTTCACTGAGATGATAATCAACCTTACTATTTTGTGTCAAAAGGGTGGATCACTAGTTTCTGTTAGGAATTAGTAATGTTATGAAGTCGTTAGTAATCAGTAATGCTATGTGAATTTGCTTATTTTGAACAGGTATGAAGATATTTCTCGACTGTACTTCTAAGCATTTCTAGCTTGGCGTTCTAAATCATTCTTTCTACGGATTTTTCTATGTCTGTATGTGTATTTTATATTTAAGACACAAGTTCTGGTGGAAATCAGAAACCTAGATGGGGTGGTAATTCAAACTCAAGATGCTTGTGACGCAATAACTAAGCATATTCCCAGAATAAATCAAAGGAAGTCCAGATAGCCATGAACCCAATAACTTGAACCTTACCAAGTAGTTTACTACGCTTGGTTCTTCGTTGGTCTGTTCACTAGATCCAAAAATTAATGGTAATTATTTCCTAACCAGACTCTTCGTTGATCCGTAGACTATTTTGGGTAAATATCCATTCCCATGCTGTAATGGACTAATAATATTTTCATTATGCCGAGTAAATGCATAGTAGGCTAACAATCACAGTTGATGACAGTTTGTACGTACATTTGTAACTCCCACAATCACAATTGATGACAGAATAATTGAATATTTACCATGATGAGTGAAAAATTAATCAAACGTTAAGAAAAAAACCTTTGGGTGATTGTAACGCAAATGTGATATACTTCTATTTATTCTGAGTGCATGATCTCACTCCACTTCTTTTATGTAACTCCCACAACAATTATTATAATTGCAAAATTTTAGAAAGACTATTAAGATTTTGAAACTGAAATGTAAAGATGCACGATGGCCATTGAATGAATTTCCATTATACACATTAATCCAAAGGTATATTTAAGGTGGTAGAAAAATTGAGGTTCCACCTGCAACACGAAACTATACCACATATCAACCAATTTCAATATGGCACCACAGATAAATTGTACCGTACCTAAATACTTGATGGCATATCTCAAGAAACAATCACATGGAAGATCCCTCCTCTCAGGTATAATCATTTTCCCAACTAAATTAAACATGATGGCTTTTAATCTTCAAGTTGTGACAATGGTCGGGGAAGATATTTACATGTTTTGATCTAAAACCTTATGTCTCATTTGCAGGGACAACCTACAATGAATCGAACAACAACAACACCATGACTACTATCCAAAGGGATCGGAAAACCGCTTCTACATATGAACGAAAACACTAGATGTCAATTGCTATGCTATGTGAGAAGAAATTGAAGTCCAAAATTGAGGTATGAAATAATCTATTAATCTATTTACCGACTACAAAAATTTGACATGGTGTTATTATAGGAAGCGGATACATTGACTACACTGGCGCAAATAACTCAATTGACTGATAATTGGTGATGCATGTACTGTTCATAATGCAGCCATGATTTTGAGGAAATAAGGAAGCAATGTCCAGAGTGCTTAAAATACATTAACTCAATCCCAACATAATATTTATGTTCTTATACTTTTTGTATTAAAAAAAATGAACATTACATAATATCGACATAAAGAAATTGTCATACTAATCAACACTTGGACATATTGCGTTTGACAATGATGGTTATTGATGGGATGGAATCAACAATATTCCAAGCAAAAGGAATTGTAGCGGAAGAATTGTTGGGACATACGGAGGATTGCTTGATGCAAATGAAATAAGTATAACTATTTCGATTCATAAATAAATGACATAAAGTTTACAGTCGAAAATGACATAAAGATTACTGTTGAAAATGACATAAAATGGTAAGAAAACTGCTAACAGCCTATTAATTTGGAATATGAGCAGGAGTTCAACATGTGTTCAAGGTTTTGTAGGAGGTCCTGCATAGAGCTGGCAATTGGGCGAGCCGGGGCTTGCTTGTTACGGGTTACACGGGTTGAAACCCGCGTGTCGATATTCTTCACGAATGGTCATTTCTTCAACCCGCGCCCATAACTGGTAAAGCTTGCGGGTTCACGGGTTATCCGACTTGTTTAATTAAAATCAAAATTAAAGCTCAAGACCAACTCTTTCTTCCCTGTTTTTTCTTTCTACAATACAATTACAATCACAAAATTCAACTTCAATCTAACATCAAAACCACCAAACAAGTTTAAATCTAAATAATTGAATCCACAAATTTAACACATACATACACAATCAAAACATTATTCAAAAAAATAAAATAAAAAATACATACATACATACATATGATCTTCACCAATTTTCTAAACAAAATCGAATCATCTGTTATTTCTCAGCCATGCCACATCGATTCATTCCCATACAATCCGCAACACTTAACAGACTTCGTTCCTTCTCAGACCATCAACAATCAATCACCAGGACCATCGTTATGTTCTTCTCGACTCGTACAGACCCATCAAGTCTTGTTGTATCTCCAAAACCGCAAAAATAAAATTTAATTTTCCAGAAGATTAACCAAAATCAGAAATTGACCCAGATTCAGAAATTGATTCAACAAATGATCCTCAAATTAACCTGCAGAACAATCAGCCAAAATCAATATTAGTATATTACTAAACCCTAGTTCTAAAATTGTCAATTTATAGGCTTAAATCATCAACATCATCATCGCCGTGGAGATTGTGGAGTTGAAGTACCAACCAAGCAAGAGATACTGAGATGAAGAAGAAAAAAGAAAAGCTAAAGAAGAAAAACAGAGGTGGTGATAAGACGTGGTAGGGTGTTGGGAACTTGGGGGAGAGATAAAATAAAGAGGAAGAAGAAAGAAGTGATACTACTAGGGTTTTTAGTGTTTTTTATACCTTAAACATAGGGATAGGATGAACCTTAGATGATCATACGGCCAGGATTACATCTAACTTATTAATAAGTTACTGTACACGGGTTTACGGGTTTATCCGCGGGTTTACAGGCTGGGCACGGGTTAACCCGTTTACTAACAAGCCACTATTTCTCTAACCCGAAACCGTCTTGTTTATAACCAAGCCAAGCCGGGTTAGGGTTTTCACGGGCTGGGTACGGGTTTATCCGCGGGTTTCCGCCCGTTTTCCATCTTTAGTCCTGCATCGCCAGATTGTATTCCAGGTGCAGATAGGAACATATAGAGGTAATAGGGACAAGACTTTTTAAGTTACAAAAGCATTCGTCAAAATAAACAGTTGTGCACAATTATATGTTGAAGATTTAATGACAGAGGTTCGCATATATACTTCCCCTCTAAAACGTAATGGGTATGTACAGATTTTAAACATTTCCTTCTAATGAGTGTTATAAAAATTACTAGAACAACATGGCACGATTGGGAGTTTATATCATCCGTGAGATGCCAAATACTATTTCGATGCCAAAAAGGCCTATTCTCCACCCATTTGGAGGATCGGGAACATGACAATAACAAATGAGTCGGCTGGAATGAAAGCTTTAACTGATGTAACGGGGAAAGTTGCTATGAAAGAGGAGCATGGGGAGACTTCTATAGATCTCGATTAGTTGATTTCACTGAGAAGAGATCTCCTGACGACATACTCCACCACCAACTTTAAACTTTCATGTTCATGTAGAGCATTAGCTTATTATAACAAATGAACCTAAATAAAACAGTGCCACGCAGTTATGATTTAATCTCTTTAGTTTACCATTTTTATCCATTTATAACCGACGAATGCCTTGTGTCCGGATTGGTCGGTGGAGAGTCTGTAATTTTTTTCTCTCAAAAAAATAAATATTCAAGTTCATTCTCATAGTGCTCGACCATAAAAAGAATCCCAATGCTTATGCCTAACGGCTACCAAACATGGTAACGGTTATGGAACTGACCAAGGCTTCTTATTGTCAGGTGTTAGTCATAAGTTTTGAGGACACAAATTTTTCAGGTGTGAGAGATGACCACTTATTCCCAATGTATGTAAGGGCTAATATCATATTCCCTATGTATGTAAGGACTAATATCATAAAGGAATGACGCTACCCATAGATTTTTGTTGTTCTCGTAAAATGGATTTTGCCGATTGAACCTTTATTGGGCCGAATTATGTATACCTGGCCCAGTTAAATGACTTTATCTTCGAGTGAGGAATGTTGAATAATTGGACATTGTAAGAGCATATATATGCCCCTACGTGATAGCAGATCTGGTCTCCCTTGAATAGGATATTATAGCTAGGCTCAATAAGGGAGTGGATGGTTCACTTACAAATAGGAAGTTGTCAGGCTGAATGCGGGCATTATATATGACCCTATGCGACACCAGATCAAGCCTCCCTTGAATAGGAAATTGCCAGGCTCAATAGTGGAGCGGATGGTTCACTTACTAATAAGAAGTTGTCAGGCTGAATGCAGGCTCAATATGGGGGAATGATTGGTTGAAAATGTTTCAAATGGCGAGCAACTGAGCAAGTGGTATATTCTCAATTACTCCGGACTAGTTTAAAATCCTTCCTAAATGGACCTAGCCAACTTAATTGGGGCTTATCGAAATTTTATTTCCACCACAAACAATGATATGGGGTGTCCAAATTTATTGAAACTTCCAAAATTACCCTCTAAAATATTATAATATTACTAAATTACCCTTCAACTCTTAATAATAAACCTAAAACTAAAATCAGTTATCCTTTTCATCTCATTAACCGATTCTTCTCTTCTTCTTCTCCCTCTTTTTTTCATTTTTTTGAAACCAAAACATCGTGGATGATCGATGATCAAAATACTATTAATCATTCTTTTCTTCTATAAAATGTCGAAACCATCAAGATACAAGCAAGCCACTGGAATTACTTATCCTAGTGACTGTAATCCCGGAATTGTTAAAGCAATTGGAAACAAACCGAAGAAGAAAATGGTTGCTCGAGAAGAAGCATATATAATCGAACAACAACATGAGGAAATGGGTCGAATTAGGTACTTTTCTATCAACCCAATCCTCTAAACTAGGATTTAGTAACAACAATAGCTTAAAAATAGAAATTTTTGAAATCAAAATATTTCCTTGTTCACAGAATCGGATCACGTTAATGTCTATGTAACCCGATTGGTTTTGGAAACGGTTTATGTTCTTAGACTTATAAACCGATTATGTTGCATGTACATCATTTGGAAAACGTTAATGTATAAAAAGACCGTTGTAGCCATTTTTCCTGTAACTAAATTTTGTTAGAATTGGATTACATATGTGTTTAAAAAAACCGATTGTGTAGCCTGAAAATTTTTATATCTTAGTCAACAATCAGACTTTATATGTATATCGATAAAACCGATTATGAGAATTGGGTTACATTAGCAGTTAAACAATCTGATTATGGGTTTTTGTTGTTACAATCGTATTACATGAGCACTTGAATAAACCGATTGGTTATTTGTTATGTTAAGAATCGGATTTTATATGTATAAATAGTGAACCGATTGTGTACCTTGACTTTAAAAAATGCATTCGATTCTATTGTTGTTTGTTGCTTAACTCCGTATTCTATAGGCCAAACAAGGGCAACCAACAAAAGTAAGCCGAAAAGAAATATAAGAGGAGACATGACCTTGCTTCTCCTCCTAAGCCTTTGGCACCTCGTCGAAAAGACAGTCAAAAAATTGAATGCTTCGCACCGAAGGGCCACGGGGAGTAAAGCCAAAGGGATCAGCATCAATGACCCACCACCTCAAGCGGAGAAACCAACACACGAAGAATATGATTCCGATACACCTACTGAACAAGAAGGTGGTGAAGATGAAAGTGATAAGGAAGTTAATGATGAAGAAATTGGTGGTGAAGAAGAAAGTGATGAGGAAGAAATTGGTGGCAAGAAAGGTGGCGAAGAAGAAAGTGAGGATGAAAGTGAAGAAGAGATAGGAGAAGTTCAAGAACAAGTGCAAGAACAAGTCCAAGGAGGAGAAGTTCAACAACAAGTCCAAGGAGGAGACACTAAAACCTAGATAACACAGATGGTAAGAAGAAGAAGAAAGGGGACCACATGCCCAACCCACTGAAGATGTTTTCTCACGGCCATACGGATCCCGTTCACAGGTTACCTGGTGATGGAGGAAAGATGTTATGGGGGTAAAAATGCAGTTGGGCCGTCGTCGTTTTTCATACAATAGTAAGTACCTAAACCTTATGTTATTTAACATAATTATTATTTGTGTAGTGTTTTGAATGTTGTCCATCGGGTTTGTTTTGTTTTATAGGATCACAAGGATGCCGTTCGTCTTATGAAGCCAGGAACGTCAGTGAGTATGATGAGGAAATGGCCACTGGAAGCAATAGAATCAACCGTTGGAGAAGTTCCGGAATTAATCGATCTAGTCAATTCAACGAGTTTGATCCCCGCGGTCGATAATTTGGACCTTGGTTACGACAAACCTCTTTGTTCCGCCTTTTCCGAGAGATATTACGGGGAAACAGATACTTTGCATCTTCCATTTGGAGAACTGACGATAACTCCAAATGATGTGAAGTTCATTACCGGCTAAGCATAGATGGTAAAGCAGTGAAGCACAAAGAGTACGTGCAAGAGCTTGAGTGGGATAAGATTTACGCGTTCACCAAGGATGTGTTCCAATGGGATGAGGAGAAGACCAAGTCAGAGATGCTGGTAGGCAAGGCGAAGCAAAGGATATTCCATCTCTCGAAGCTGAGGGACAACTTCATGGGAACAAAGAAGCTTCGTGCTGAGGGACAAGAGGTGACGCCGCAACGTATCATTGCCACGGCCAATGCGTATGTCCTCTACGTCCTAGGAGCTTTTATCTTCCCCAAAGTTTATGGTTCCCGTGTGAGCGCCAACTTTATCCAGCTGTTGCAACCATTTGACAAGATTCACGAATACTCTTGGGGCACATCCATGATTGCACACTCGCTGAACGAGTTGAGAAAGGCTTCTAGGGCTCAAAGGAACCAAATCGGAGGGAATATGGAACTTCTACAAGCGTGGATATATTTTCACTTCCCAATATTTGCTCAAAGGGATTTTGAGAACAAGGAATGGGACGGAAGGTATTATGGAGACATTTACATCTACAAAAGTAAGCCGAAGAACCAAAAAATGGATTATCTGAAGTTGAGATGCCAGTTGGACAACTTGATGATGAAAGATGTTGTCTTCGATCCTTACAAAAAGGATTTGGCTAAAGGAAAGGGAAAGAAGGTTGGGTGCGCAGAGCAAAGTGATTATTGGGGGACTTTGTTTCACCCAAGAGGATATGTAATGTACAACCCGTCGAGAGTCGCAAGACAATGCGGTTACGTACAAATAATCTTAAAGGAGCACAAGATGTTCAAAATCAATGAGACAAAAACCAAATCATATGATAATGTTATTGACATTGTTCACAAGCCTTTACCATCATGTGATTATTGGTAAGACAGAAATTTTCACAAATATCCTCTGCAACAAGGTCCATCGCAAACATATGATGATAAAATTGCGTGTTACATGCCGTGGTACCTTAATGTTTCGCATACTCGAGTGATACGAGTAGATGAGAGGCCCAAGATAGAGGACAAAGATACGGCTCTCGAATTGCTGGTGTGTATTGTTACTCAACTACGTATTGTTAATGGTTTTAACATTATATATTGAATGTTTTTTCTTTGAAATTGAAACAGAGAAGATGAGTCGGGCACTTGATAACCCAAGCAAAGCTAGAAATCAGGGAAGGGAAAAATGTTAACGCCAATAAAAAGCTGATAGATGAATTAAACAGTCTCAAAGATGTAAAAGCTGGTGCAAAGTTTGGGGTGCTGGAGGAGGAGGAGGAGCCAAGGAAGAAGAGGAATAGAGCCCCCCCCCCAAAAAAAAAGATCATTGAAGGTGCATCGAGCAGCGCCCAAGCTGGTAAACGAGGTCGCGGTGGGCGTGGTCGTGGTAGGGATGTTCATGTGTATGTATTTAACTATGGATAATTATGGAGTCAAAACTTATGTCTTGTCTTAAACTTATTTTCGAATTATGTTTGGTTATATTCCTAGTTTAGGAATGACTTATTCTGGTTTCTTTTGAAAATTGTTTGTGTTTGTGCAAGACGCGATTGAATAACCAACTACAATGTGTGTGAAAAAAATGCATATTCTGGCATTTTTCAGTCAGTTGCGGTTTATATGTCCCCATATGTAATCCGATTCTGACAGTTTCTAAGAGGTTCAGTTTCAGAATCGGTTTACATGTACCAATATGTAATCCGATTGTCGTGAAGAAAAGTTTTGTATCATTTTTTTTCATAGAATCGGTTTATATGTACATGTAAGAAATCCGATTGTTTTCAAGAAAATTTTTGTGTCTTTTTTGCCAAGAATCGGATTACATATGCATTAGAAAAGCCCAGTTAGTTAGAGGAATATTTTACAAGATTTTATAAGGACACAATCGGGCTATGTGATCATCTCTAAAATCCGATTGTTGAAATTAAATTCAAATAAAATAGCCGTTGAGACTACATCTATATAAGTACAACCTCTTTGAGCCACTCCCACATGACACACTTAGCCTAGAAAATGGAATGGGAACCGTTTGAAGATTTGTGTCTCGTTAAATCCTTTGCTAATATGTTCCGTGAACGTCCGAATGAAATCCATTCAATGTTTTGGAAGAGAGTTAAAGAGTTCTTTTACGAGCGTACCGCGAATCCCAATAACCGCAAATGGAGAGACTTGGCATTTCGATTCCAATACATTAAAGGTGCAATGCGTGAGTACGTAAAAGTTAGAAATATGGTGTACGACTATCATCCACGAGCTCCTCTTAGGGAAAAATTGAGTAATGCGATCATCTTTATACCTACGTCAAAAGTTCACATACTAACATTTAAGAACTCATTGAATTTCAGCTGGAACGTTTCAACGGGCTATGGAGAATTCGTAATGGGGAAACTGCGTTCATTCACCACAAAGAATATACGACGTTGTACAGACGTGCTCGGAGGTTCATTGACGAGCATTTGATGTGTCAATTTCTAGAATTCCCATACTGAATCATATATATGTACTGCGCTAATTTCCTAAACTATGTAATGAATATTTTGTTTCTGAAAGTAAGTTTAATCGGATTATATGGATATATATAAACACCGATTATTGAAATTGGTTTATGTGGGTATTGATTAAACTCCGATTCTGGGTTTGCATACTCATTCGGCATAAACCCAACCCAGAATCGGTTTGCAAATGAACTAACATCAACCGATTCTGTATCTTGTCTTTCGAAAAAAAATTAATTTTTACAAGTGTTGATTATGCATTAATCATAGTTGATTTCAAGATTAACTTGATTAAACAGTATTTAACTTTGTTAACTATCCGAATTATCACTAATATAAAAAAGGCATATTGGGTATTAACATATATATTGGATAAGGGGTTCCCTCAAATTACTTCCTAGTGACCCTATTTTGTCATGTAGTTATAGGTCCCAATTTAGGAAGGTTTAAAATGTTTGGCGTGATTTTTTTCTTTTGTTTTTGCTCCAAAGAGACTAACTTTTAACTTTGATCAGATCCTGTTTAAAATGTTTTGTTATTCTGCTGTTCAAGTAGCATAATTGTGGTAAAATAGATCTTGTCCACTGAGTAGAAGTCTCTTGTCCCTTGCTTTTGAATATTTTTATTTGCTGTATTTGGACATCATTTTATTTTTGCTAAATTTATGGATCTAATCAGGAGATTACCCACTATTGTTTGTTTTCGCTATATGCAGTCAGTGTGCTTTTGAAAGACTACAAGACTAGGGTACTCCGTGAAAATCTTACAAGTGCTCAAATCTCTAACTATTAAACCATTTGTACAATTCCTAAGTTACAACAAATAGAACCACCTAGTGGTTTCAGAAGTGACAAAACTGGTCTGCAGGTGCACTAATTGCAAACAAACTCCAGAGCTTCCATGTAGACAACCAGCATCTTTTGGGTAGGTTTCTTTTACCGTTAAGACCTCGTGCATTACCAATTGCAGGGATTTATTCATTTCCACAAGGCTTGCAAATTTCCACCGAACACCAAGCACTTGAACAGAAAACGTCGTCATATTTTAGGAGGTAACTGGACCCAGGTCTTGGTTGTGAGAGAGCAGTGAAAAAAGTGGTCTGCGCTCACGAGCTCCAAACTGCATATGCCACACTGTACAGGAACCACAATTAGCATACCATCTGGAAACTATTGCATATAACAGAAACTATTTTCTGTAGGAGGCTTACAATTCCAAATTGCATCAGGACGAGCAGCTTCTTGCTCGATAAAACACTTCTCTTTAAGAAACCAACACCGCAATTTGCACCATTGCTCCCGGAAGACCAGCTGACTGAGGCCAAACACTGGAATCATGGTGCAACTGAACAAATTAGCAAAAGAAGCATAGTTTGCAGCATTCCTGGAAGCAGAAATAGTCAGCAAACAGAGGTTGACAGCGAAATGTTTTTCAGGATATCCAGAGACATTTGTAACTTAGTATGATAACCAGGGATGATAAGCTTTACAAAACCATTTTGAACGAATTTATTTGACCAAATTAAAAACAATGAAATGACTTAATTACGAACACAAAAAATAACCGTTCAATCATATAGAAAGAGTATCACCTATCATGGCAGAGAACTGATCTATAAGGGGAGACTTTGGAAATTTATAGGCAGCATTGATGAGATCTTACTACGAATACAGAACACAACAAGGGTAACATCTATCATGCATGATTCATGACAATGAACTAAACTGAAGGAGTAATATTGGAAAACTTACATGTTGCGTCGACGAGATCATACTACGAATACAAACACAACAAGAATATCTCTATCAAGATAATTGACAAGGAATTAAAACTAAAACGGAAAACCAGCTTATACCTGAAACAAACTGTCCAATACTGATGAAAGCTTGACGCAACATTCTTTTCATGACAAATTAGGCAAACCTCAGTTATATCTTGATGCCAACTTAGAGCTTATTGAGGACCTTTTGCTGAACCAGACTCCGAGCTTCTTCCAATTTGAATTTCCTTACCAGCTTTCATCATCCCACAAATGCATTCTCATGGAATAGTGAATACAACTTCTTCTTCTACTTTTTTTACCTTACAAAAAGAAGTAGTTGCTTTCACTACTAGATCAGAATGCAACAATAGAATTTCAATGTTTTTCCTCTTCAAATGAAGAAAGCATATCAGCCTCAAACTTCCAGACTCCGGTTCATGATGTTTATTGATGCCAACATCATACATAGGAGAATCCTAGCTTCCTTGTTCCGCTGCTGGTTTCACCACTTTGAGTAACTTCATTCTGCAAACCCAGCGCTTCATAATATATCTCTTCAGAATAATGCAATTCTACAAATGCGAATATTGAACTTTCCTTTCCACTCCTCAGGACTATGCTCTCCAAATTCGAAACAACACATCTCATTGTTGAGCTTTCATCCCAACATCTTTCCAATCTGGTTTTGAATATCTTTAGACACCACAACCCAAATTGAATTAATCTTCAATGCCACTCTCTGTATATCCTTAACACTTCGTCAGAATTTTCCACACCACATGCTACTGACATCAAATCTTCGTTCCACAGATCATCGAGTCTCTTCATGCTTTCTCAGAACCCTATATCATTACGACATATTTGGCCAAATTGTGTTTGACTCGAAAAACATTTAGACTGGTGAAGAGCCCATTGATTTATCTTGTATGCTGATTGTATTCTTTAGTGGATGGGTTCCATTAACAAACTTACAAAGAAACCTCAAATCATCATAAATATAAAACCATAAGTAACCATTACAAAAACAACCGCACATATGAACAGCAAAACCTAGAGATTCAGATGTAAAATCTATAATTTCAACTTCATGATTTTCTAATTCAATCATTTTTAATACCGCAGAAGATGAAGAAATGAATCGTAAATCTTAGGCTAGAGATTAGAACCAGACTACATATTTCAGAAACACTTACAGATTGATGATGGAGTTTGAATATCAATTCTTACTGAATCGCCTGATATTGCTTCAGATTTGATTTGCTAGTACAGAGTAAGCGGCAGAGGGGAGATTAGGGTTTGGAAAAGAACTTATCTGCACTCTCTCTTTGGTTTAATCGCAGCGGCTGGGATAAGATAAGAAAAAGTGGTGTTGTTTACTGTTTAGATGGACTAAAAGAAGCCCGCTGTATTTGATCCAGAAGGTACGTGCCAATCCGATGACATGTCGGGCCGTCCAAAAAAATGTTTTCTAAATCTGTTTTCCAAATCTGCATATGATTACTTAGAAGTTAAATGTTAATTATTCCCCATTTTCAGTTTCAGCGACAGAAAGAAAGTTGCAAAATAAAAGTTCCGAGAAGTTAACTTAGTTAGTTGATTATATTCTGATATGTTGATTGTGTTGTATATTCTTTTGCAAACCAAATGATTATTTTATATATATCATTGGAAAGAAATTCTTGTATATATATTTCTGAGCGGGGTTAGCTTTGAGTTAAATTTTTGTAGCAGATTTCTTAATTGAAAGTTCAAGCGTATATTTTGGATTCGTTAGTGCCTCTTTATTTAGTTAAAATTCTTGATTTAGTCAGCTGTTAGCTTAGGGGGCGCTACAAAGTTGGTATCAGATCTCACTATTAGATCTTATATGGGAATAGCCAGTGCCAGCTAGTGAACTAAATTAGTTAGAACTGGGTTGGGTTTGTGAGGAAAATCTTAATCACTAAAAGTTATCAAAAATTAAAAGATTTATCTGATTGATTTAATTGTTTGTTTATGTATTGAAGTAAAAATTGTAGGGTACACCAATAGCTTTAACTAATAAGGATTTGATAATAATTAATCTAAAAAGTATGAACACGTAGACAATTTAATACTATAAAAACAAAGATTAGTATTATTGATAGGTCTTGTAAATCACATAAGAACTTACTGAACATTGACTTATATGAAGAGTAAACAAATTTTAATTACATAAATAAATGTTAATAATAAATACATTATAATAGTAATCATAAATTATAATAAAAGTGATAATTCTAAATGTTAGCATTTCTTAATTAGTATAATATTGAACTTCAACATAACTAAAATATCACTAAAGAAATGTAACGATAAAATTAGTAATTATGATTAAATAGATAAGGAAAATTATTTACACTTATCTACAATTAATTTTTATAAATTAAACTAATTACAAATTATCTTTAATCTGATAAATGACTGAGTAAATTTCTAAAATGAAACAAATACACAAGAAGCGGAAATAATAGTATTTGAATGCTTAGAACAACATCAGTTGTGAAATAAAATAGATTCGTATATTAATAAAATACTTCATATTAATAGAAAAATCTAAATACTATTAAGATATATAATTTTTTTATGTAGACTCAAAATTTAAATCGTATTAAGTTATTAACGTTAATATTTAATAAGATATGGTAATCGGATTCAATGAATAAATAAAATCTATTATATCCACCTTTAGAGAATATATAATTATATTTACTTAATGTACCCACCGGATAAACGACTTAAGAATAATGAAAGTAGTAATACAGTTGATAATAGTATATGAGTAAGTAAGTTGGAAGTAATTTATAATAGATAATATTTGGAATAAAAAAAAAATTCGATTTCGTTAAAATATATAAATAATAATGAGGATAATTAAAAATAAAATGAAATAAATTTTGATGATTAAATTCTTAAAATGATGTAAACTATTTATATATTTTACGAAGTAATTTATCAGACATACACCGATTCATGATAAAAGTTTAAAGACTAATTAATCTTATTACATTAATAATTAGTTTATCTAGCACTCGGAGAATAGTGAAGGTTGTGTTTTCTCTTGTTCGTAGGAAGGCATTGTTGGGATTGGCCAACCTTGACAAGCAATCATTCAAAGATGATCATCGTGAAGCTTGGTATAATCTTTAGATAACCGATAATTTCAATTTTACTTAGAAAGATATGTAGGATTCTTCTTTGAAGTTCGAGACAAATATTTTATAAAATGGAAATTAGTTTAAGAAGTTAGACTTCTGTATTTGATAGAATTAAAAATCAACATAGTTCAACCTAGAGCTACAAATTTTAGTTGTAGAAGCCATATAGGTTTGTGCTTTATTTCTTATTGTTTGCGCTTAGACAAGAGATGAAATTATTCTTAAGGTGGGGAGTTTTGAAGATCAGAAGGGTGGTTCGATTTTCTAGGACGAAAATCATAAAAGGTGGGGAGAATGTAGCGACCTTCAAGCTCGTCAACGTTGTTAGACCGGTCAAGAGATGATCATGTGTCGATTTAACCGATAATAACTCGATTGGTTTAGCACGCAAGTTAATTAATAGAAATTAATCTAACAACGATCTAGATACGAAACTAGTATCGTTAGATAGATCCCAAAAAGTTACGTGGAATAGACTACTCGCACGCGTCATTCGGACACCGGACGAAGAAGTAATCATCAGATTAGTGGGAAGGCAAAAGAGCCCGTTTGCACGTAAACCGCCTAGCTACCCTTATCATTTGGACGGGTGCCATTAGCAATTTTTCCCGGCCTTATATCAAGACCAAGTCTAGAGGATAAGCTCTCATTTCTTCTTCTTCTTTCTCTTGCTTCGTCTTCTTTCTTTCTCTCTTTTTCTGTTCTTCTTCTTCTGTTGATTTCGTGAGATTTAAAGAAGTAAATCAATTTATGATGTTGTGTATATGAGGAAGACGAAGATGTGGTGTTAATTGAAGATGTTAATTCGGAGTTACAAGAAATAGTAAATCAGAGAGAACAATTAGGGTTTTGATATTCAAATTTGTTTCTGTGTGGAACCGATGATGATTTCGAGTTAATATTGGATGAATATCGATTGGGTTGATGTTGTAATGATAATATGAAGAGGTTCTCCAGACGAGTTGAAGAATCAAAGATTTGGGATTTCTCAGAGATTTTAATTAGGGTTTCCTGAGTTGAATTAGGAATTCGATTTAGTGATGATTAAGATGGAATTGGAGATGGGTTTTGTGTCTTAAAAGTAAATAAGAAGAATTGGTATTCAATTTTGGATTCACAGTGAGAGATCGAGGAATCAGGGTTTTTTTCTGTTTGAAGGAAGAGATGTTGGGTATTGGATTTGTGGTGAATTGATGTTTAGGGAGAAGATGATGTTGAATAAACCGATTTGGTGAGATGTTGTGGTCTCAAGAGAATTGAAGAACCAATTCAACCAAGAAGAAGACTCTAATTCAATTGCGAATCCGAGAATATTATCGGTAATTATTCTTCCGAATTAATTGGTGAAGTTATTTAGTTTTATTGGTTGAATTATATAGGTAGTTGTGTTGAGAATTTAATGACAGGAATGAATATGTTGTTGTTGGTTTAGAGTTAGGTGTTACGTGACGAAACATGATGAAGAGGGGTGTTGTTGAGTGGAGAAAATGAGGTTGTGGTATTGTCTCTCGTGTTTGAGACTTGGTGGAAGTGGAAATCAGTATCCGGTGGAAGTACAAAGATTGAATTGTTATTTAGAACTGGAGTTCGATTCTGATTGATGAAAGGTGCATGAACCGAGTTGAACTAAGTTGAATTGGTTTTGATGATGACACTTTATAATTCAGAGGTTGCCGATGTGATGTATTAGTTTCATATTTGTTGGTGTTATCGTAGTTGGATTTGAAGGTGGAAATGGATTATGGAAGGATATTACGTTAGTGAAGTGATTGGAAGTAGTTGCTAGTAGTATGAAGACTAGATTGTTTGAATGGTTTGTTTGGTTGCATTTCATGGTGTTGAAAGAGGAGAGGTTATAAGCGAATTTGGTGCAAATTGTGTTATTGAAATTACAAATTGCAGTTCAAACTCAATGTAGTGGTACAAGTTATTCGTTAGTTGGATGATGAGTGAACTGGTGTAAGAAGATTGAGATGATAGTTATAGGACTATAGTTGGTGATTGCTGTGAAAGCTTAAAGATGCTTTTAAAAGTAGGAATAGTTTTGTTTGTAAATCTTTTATGAGTTATAATTTGAATGATTCTATTGATGTATGTATAAATTGAAGTTAAACTTGAGTTAGAGTTATAAAAATAGAGTTCCAGTTGTGTAAGAACTTTTAGCTTGTCACACCGAGCTTAGTCGATCGACTCGTTCTTGTTTAGTGACTCGGTTAGTCTGATCGAGTTGAATCGGTGTTAACTCACCGAGATTCTGAGATCGACCCGTGTTGACTCGTTGACCGAGTTAACCCCTTTGACCTTGACTTGTTGACCATTGACTATACTTTGACCTGGACTTTGACCTGGACTGTTGACTTGACCTTAGACGTTGACTATTAAGTTGACCTTGGACTGTCCGTTTGGCCGTTAAAGATTGTTAGTTGACTCTACATGGGCCTTAGATTCATAAGCTGGAGTAGTGGACTTGGGCTTTAGGCCAGTTTTCTTAATTATACTTTTGGACCTCTTGTGGTCTGAATTAGCCTTTGATTTCTTCTACAAAGTTGTAGAGATTCTTAAGACTTAGCTACGGACTATAGAACCAATCTAATTGGATTAGTAAACTCTTAGTTATATTAAAGATAGAGAATAAGATACCATATTGGGCTTAGAACCATTAGATAGAATTGTATGATTCTTGTGTGAGCCTTTTGGCTAAACTCTTAAGAATGCTTGTGTGATTATCAGTTAGATTCTATTAACAACGATCGATTCAAGAGTGGACCGTGGATCTTGGATCTCGAGGTAGGCGTGGCTGGTCATCAAAAAGGTGTGGGAATGCATTTAACAGTTTTGTAATCATTGTTATTTCTTTTACGAAAGTCTTTGCTTAATAAACTCATGCATTGTCTATTCGCATATTCCTTGCTTTCTTTATCTTTATGATTGTCTTTGGGAAATGAGAATTTCCATCTGTGGTATATTGGATACTGCTCCTTCATATTCTTATGTCTAGGGAGATACACCGCAATATTAATAATCGGTGTGGAATTGGCATCAATATTACGGGCCTATATTTCACCCACATATTACTTTACGTTTCATTATTAAGGTGTGTAAATGTCACCGCAGAAATTATAAGGTGTGTAAATGTCACCGCAGAAACTAAAGGAGGAGTTTAGGTTCATATACATGATTGTTTATTTCAGTGGTTTTGTCGTCTTCTAATGTTTGGGAAAACATGTAATGTTTTCTAAATCTGTTTTCCAAATATGCATATGATTACTTAGAAGTTAAATGTTAATTATTCCCCATTTTCAGTTTCAGCGACAGAGCGAGTTACTTGTGACAAAAGTTCCGAGAAGTTAACTTCGTTAGTTGATTATATTCTGATATGTTGATTGTGTTGTATATTCTTTTGCAAACCAAATGATTATTTTATATATATCATTGGAAAGAAATTCTTATATATATATATTTCTGACCGGGGTTAGCTTTGAGTTAAATTTTTGTAGCAGATTTCTTAATTGAAAGTTCAAGCGTATATTTTGGATTCGTTAGTGCCTCTTTATTTAGTTAAAATTCTTGATTTAGTCAGCTGTTAGCTTATGGGGCGCTACACAGATGCCCAATGGACCTTGAATAGCTTGAATTTGAGATTGTCTTTTGTTATAATTGGCTTTACTGTGAAAGTAATTGGTATTCCTGTCAGCTTCATGTAAATGAGAACCAGCTAGCTGTATATAGTAGTCCTTTTGAATAGAAAGCCACTGTTGAAGAGAAGAACACTGAAAAGCTTGTTAGCTAGATTACACGGGCAAATGTGAATGTTAGGTTGACCGTGAAAGATATCGTAGAAAAAACCCAAGGATTAATTGGGGGCCAGAGGTTTTAATTGGGGGCCTGACCAATTTTGTTTACACCCAGGGGCGTACCAATAGTACATGTGAAAATACTGTTTTACCCTTTATTTTTATTTTATTTTTAAATTTTTTTAAATCAAAAACAAAACTTAAAAAAAAAAGAAAAAAAGAAATCAAAACTTTAAAATCAAAATCAAAACTTTAAAATCAAATTTTTTTTTTCGATTTTTTTCCCTGCTCAAATGTGTATGAAAAGTCGTCATCAATTTTTTTAAACATTAACGACTGTCTAGAGTCATCATTATTTCTTTGACGACTCTAAATAGTCGTTATTCTTTCAAAAACGACTCTCAAGAGTCGTCATTGAAACAATGACGACTCCAGACAGTCTTTATTGCTTATAAAGAGTCGTTACCTTTTTTAAAGATTCATTAATGGCGGAATACATAAAAGGGTCGTCATATTTTTTTTTTTTTAAATTAACGACTGTCTAGAGTCGTCACTGAAACAATGACGACTCTTGAGAGTCGTTTTTGAAATAATAACTTGTTTAGAGAGTCAATCAAAGAAACAATGACGACTCTATACAGTCGTTAATTTTTTTAAAAAATTGATGACGACTTTTCATACACATTTGAGCAGGAAAAAAAAATCGAAAAAAAAAATTTGATTTTGATTTTAAAGTTTTTAATTTTTTTTTTTAAATTTTGTTTTTCATTTAAAAAAAAAAAAAAGAGGGTAAAACAGTATTTTCACCTGTACTATTGGTACGCCTCTGGGTGTAAACAAAATTAGTCAGGCCTCAATTAAAACTTCTGACCCCCAATTAATCCTTGAAAAAACCGTGTGAGAGATAAAAAAAAGGTGGTGGACCCATCCTTAACCCCATTCCCTGCAAATTTTCCGCATGAATGCCTTAATAGCCGTTATCACCTCACGGGATTTGCCCCGGGTTTTTTTTTTTATGTCAAGGTAGCATCACTGTTTTTTTTTTTTTTGGTCTTTTACTCATTAATTAATCGAAATGGCTTGGAGATATGAAGTATAGTTCATTTAACTTTGAATTCCTGGTCATTCTGGTGCAGGAAAAAAGCATCCACGGGGATCGTAACTTGGTCATTTGTGGTGCGGTATCCACTAGTGCAGTTGCAGGAAATCCTACAAGCTACACCCGAGTGATAATTAGAAACAAATTTAAGACATGAGGGGAAATTCTCAAAATAATTCTATTAAGAACATGAACTATCAAAAATATAATATGGAGAAACCCTAACTTGGAGAATAAATAATTTTCTCTCTCTTAAATTCCTCACACAAACTCTTAAAAAGCACTCATTTTCGTATAATGGCTTCTAGTCTCTTTTATAGGGAGGTTACATAGCGGAGGACAGCTAATAAAGCCCCTTATTTCGGATATTATAAGAGGGCGATATCATCGCACTGTATAATATCGCTCTCGTCTACACATGTTTTGTGTGATTCTTGTGACGTCATCGCATGCGTCAGCTCTGACGTAGTGAACTTGCTATCTTCGCCTTCAAATGATTGTTGTCGAGTGATTCTCTCGCGTTCCGCTTGGTTGAGCGATATTTTGTATCCACAACTGACACTAAGAGCTCCATAATTATCTTGCGTCAAATGTTAATAGTTTTTTGTTATCAATTAGTGTCCCTATCTAATTCATTATGTATAGAAAAATGAAAATCCATGTTAATATATATTACTTGGATGAGAAAGAAAACACAGATTCTTGAATTTGTGGAGCCAACTCCACAACCAATAACAACACAGTGGAAGATCTTCTTGGATAGATATCTCTGATCTAGCACCGGCCTATATAAAGAACATGAACTACATCAGTCTTAACTCACCAAATCATACCATCTTCGTTTAATCTTTCATTTTCATTCTAAGAAAAAACATATTACAGTAACGGCAACCATGTCACTATCTTCTCCATCATTTGTAGGGAAAGTTGTGGCTCTGACCTCACAGTCAGATTTCCAAACCAAGGTTAGATCCAGTAGCAACAGTAACATCTCTATGAGGAAGACATCGGCAAAGAAGCCTGCCGCTTCTTCTGGAAGTCCATGGTACGGCCCAGACTGTGTTAAGTATCTTGGTCCCTTCTCTTGTGAGTCTCTTTCTTACCTAACTGGTGAATTCGCTGGTGACTATGGCTGGGATACTGCTGGACTCTCAGCTGACCAGACACCTTCGCCAAGAACCGCGAACTCGAGGTGACCCATTCGAGGTGGGCAATGCTCGGGGATTTGGGATGTGTCTTCCCCGAACTCCTCTCTAGAAATGGAGTTAAATTCGGTGAAGCAGTTTGGTTTGAAGCCGGATCTCAGATTTTCAGTGTAGGAGGACTTTATTATTTGGGAAATTCCAGCTTAGTTCATGCACATCGCATCTTAGCTATTTGGGAGACGCAGGTAACCCTTATGGGATCTGTTGAGGGCTATTATTGCTGGTGGTCCACTAGGTGGTTGTCGATCCACTTTACCCAAGTGCACTACAACACAGAGGGCCTTTAGTGACGGTTTATAAACCGTCACAAATAACAAATAACTGTCGAATACTAAAAAGACCGTCACAAAAACACATTTATGACGGTCCATAATCCGTCGTTACTACTGGGGTCACAAATGTTTTTTGTGACGGTTTGAGATCATTTGTGACGGTTAGTCAACCATCACGAATAGTTATTCTATTTGTGGCGTTTGGTCAAACCGCCAAAAATGGTTTTCCTACCGCCGACAACTGCAGCCGTCGCCGAATTTGTATGCCGACATTGCCGGACATCGATACCGTCACCGGTTTCTATTCTCCGGTGCCATATTTTAGATACTGGGAATTACAGAATTTTCAGAAATCTTAAGCATTCATACAAAAATAAAAAAGCTTATACCATTCCCACTGAACTAGAAACTCGCATCATTCACCCTGAACCAAAAACTTATACCATTCATAACAAAGTTTTACACTGATGCACCATATAAATTTACATATCTGATAGTAAGATGTTTAACTGTTTAAAAAACATAAATATGGGCAACATAACAATTTGTCATATCCCTCTTAGTCTTATAGATGGGGGTGCCCTTATCTGTTCTAGAGTGTACTTAGTAGGTGATTGTCATGAGTAATTGGCACGTGTGAGCCAATTCTCACTTTTTCTTTATTGGTCAGTAGCATCCAATGGAGAACTAAGAAGATATTTTTATGAAAATTCAATTTACACCTCTGTGAGGTTTTTTCTCAATATCACAGTGTAGATCCTGTGAATTGAACCCCTAATTAGAACTGTTTGTAGTGTAGATCACTACAAGTGGTATCAGATTGGGTTTATCCTTGGCAATTTTCATGGCAGACGGTACTCGATTACAGAAATTGGATGAATCTCACAAGGCTATGAGTTTGGAATTGAAAGAACTCCGTGAAGATTTGAAGTCACTTTGATCGGTTCACATTGATGTTCAATCATTAAAGACGACTATGGAAGATCATGGTGAAGCTCTTAAATCAATTCTCCATCAACTAAAAGTCCTTCAAAAAAATATTCCATATGACAATCTGAATCCACCGTGGGAAGAGGGTGAACCTGCTACTCCCAACACCTCCACGGGTCATCAACACATTCCTCAAACACGTCTACTTCATAATCATCAGTTGGGTGAAGGTCAGTTTTCTAGTTACAGACCTAAAATCGATTTTCCTCGCTTCGATGGCACGAACCCTAGAGCCTGGATCCATAAATTCAATAAATACTTCTTCCTACACCAGATGAATGATGAGGAGAAGGTGAATCTAGCAACCCTGTACTTGGAGGGCAAAGCGGATGTTTGGTTTCAGGACTACCAAATTGGAAAAGGTATGTTATATTGGGAGGATTTCATTCTTGATGTTTGCACTCGATTTCAGGACATAGGTCATGATAATGTTGTTGGTGAGTTCAACAAATTAGATCAAATTCATTCTGTTTTGGACTATCAAGAAAAATTTGAAGAACTCAAAGCCTTAATGTTAGCAAAGAATCCTTCATTAACAGAAGATTACTTCGTTCATAGTTTTATTAGCGGTTTAAAGGAGGATATCAAACTAGTGGTCGAAATGTTTTCCCCTACTTCTCTACAGCAAACTATATTTTTAGCCAGACGACAAGAATGTATTATTGAGAAAACATCTAAGGCTCCACCCAAATATGTCAACAAGTTTTCTTATGGTGGCAAACCTTTCATTACACCTATTAAACCTCCAAATCCTCCTCTAGTCACTAACCCCATTGTTACTAGCCCAACAACAAGTCCTAAATTCCAATCTGTGAAGAAACTCACTTATGCTGAAATGCGTGCCAAGCGAGAGAAAGGCCTGTGTTATGACTGTGATGAACCCTTTTCTCGTGGACATAAGTGCAACAAACAACAATTATATCTGATTATAGATGATGATGAAGATATCTCCACGCCGGCAGAGACTAGTGCCAGATCATCTCCAACTATTGAAGAACTACAGGAGGACATGGAGATTTCTGTACATGCCTTAGCTGGGTCTCTTTCACATACAACCATCAAGATCAAAGGCTTCGTCAAGCAACAGGATCTCACCATATTAATTGATAGTGGCAGCACTCATAGTTTTTTGGATCCTAAAGCTGCAAGTCAAAGTGGATGTCTGCTCAGTTCTACACAAGTCTTGCAAGTGACAGTTGCAGATGGCAAAAAACTATTCAGTCAAGCCCAATGTTCTGCATTCACTTGGAGTATGCAAGGTCATCAATTTTCTAATGACTTGCATATTCTTGAACTTGGGGGGTATGATATGGTACTTGGTGTCGACTGGATGCATGAACTCAGTCCAATAGTTTTCGACTTCAAGAAATTACTTATTAAGTTTAGGTACCAAGGACAAGAAATTGAACTGGTGGGCTTACCAGAGGCAGCCACTTTATCTCAAATGTCAGGTTCCCTGCTGAAGCGATTACTACACAAAGGCACTCATGGCCTCATTGGTCAATTTTTTTCTCTTCACGTCACCAATACCCCTGAAGTCATCGCACCACCCATTGCTGTTATTCTTGAGCAATTTCCTACCATTTTTCAGGCTCCTACCACCTTACCTCCTGAAAGAACTCATGATCACCACATCAATCTGATCCTAGATGCTACACCACCGAATCTTCGGCCTTACCGAGTTCCATACGTTCAAAAGGAGGTGATTGAGAAACTTGTACAAGAAATGCTGGAAGAAGGAGTGATACAGCCCAGCCATAGTCCTTTTGCATCACCAGTCATCTTAGTCAAGAAGAAAGACGGGGGCTGGCGGTTTTGTGTCGACTATCGCAATCTAAATGCCATCACTATTAAAGATAAGTACCCTATTCCATTTATAGAGGAATTACTCGCTGAATTAGTAGGAGCTACTGTATTCACAAAACTTGATCTCCTAGCTGGTTATCATCAGATTAGGGTTTACTTAGATGACATAGATAAAACCTCTTTTCGTACTCACCACGGTCATTTTGAATTTCGAGTGATGCCCTTTGGGCTTACAAATGGTCATGCTACCTTTCAGTCATTGATGAATTACATCTTTCGTCCTTACCTCAAAAAATTCATCTTAGTCTTCTTCGATGATATACTCATTTACAGTAAAGACATGGCTACTCACTGCACTCATTTACATATGGTTTTGTCTATTCTGCAAAAACATTCCTTATTTATTAAGAGCAGCAAATTTTCTCTCGGCCAACCACAAATAGAGTATCTAGGCCACATTATCAGTCGAGAGGGTGTTGAAGCTGACCCTGCAAAAATTGAATGTATGTTAAATTGGCCTAAACCAACTACTCTCAAAGGGTTACGAGGGTTTCTGGGGTTGACAGGATACTACCGTAGGTTTATTAAGGGATATGGTCTAATTTTTAGGCCACTTACAGACCTACTCAAAAAGGGAAACTTTGCTTGGACTGATGCGGCAAGGTTATCCTTTGAGCAACTGAAGCAAGTAGTTACTTCTACACCGGTCCTCACTATGCTAGATTTCACTAAGGAGTTTGAACTGGAAACTGATGCTAGTAATTTGGGAGTGGGCGCCGTGTTAATGCAGAGTGGTAGACCAATTTCCTTCTTCAGCAAAGGTCTGAGAATCTAGTATCAAGCCTTGTCCACTTATGAAAAAGAGTTGCTTGCAATTGTCCTTGCTGTCACCAAGTGGAGATCGTATTTATTAGGCTCTCATTTTAAGATATTTACGGATCATCAAAGCCTCAGATTTCTTTTGGATCAGCACTTGCACACTTTCCTTTAACAGAAGTGGATGACTAAACTCTTGGGCTATGACTACATTCTTTCTTACAAGAAGGGTTCAGACAATCGGGTAGCAGATGCTATTTCTTGCACAAATTGTTCTTCTGTCTCAGCAGCAGCACCAAAATGGCTTGAAGACATTATTTCTAGCTACACCGATAATCCTGTAGAAGCTTATTGGATTCCTAAGATGACTCTCTCTCCAATGCATGATACAGGATATACACTTACTAACGGCATTCTGAAGTTTCAGGGTCGAATTTATGTTGGTAGCTCGGGGACTACTAGACAGCAAGTTCTGGAAGCTATTCACTCCTCTTCCATTGGAGGCCACTCCGGCATGCAGGCCAGTTATCAACGTGCCAAGGCTTACTTTCATTGGCAGGGAATGAATCGGGATTTAATACAATTTGTACAGCACTGTGATGTATGCCAACAACATAAGGTGGAGCATACGCTACATGCGGGTCTTCTCCAGCCTCTTCCCATTCCAGACCAGGCCTGGAAACACATTAGCATGGACTTCATCTCCGGGTTACCGAAATCGGAGGGTCGAGACGTCATTATGGTAATTGTTGATCATTTCACTAAGTACTCTCATTTCATTGCTTTAAGTCACCCGTACACAGCACAAACTGTAGCAAAAATCTTCATCGACACTGTCCTTAAACTGCATGATACTCCTGCAACCATTGTCTTGGATAGAGATGCCATTTTTCTTAGTGGATTTTGGCAAGCATTATTTCAGGCAGTTGGGACTTCTCTACACATGAGCATATCGTATCATCCGCAAACGGATGGTCAAACGGAGCGTGTCAATGCTTGTCTTGAATCTTATTTACGTTGTATGTGTATCTACAGGACAGTTAAGTGGGTTTCTTGGCTTTCCTTGGCAGAGTGGTGGTTCAACACCTCTTACCATACTAGTTTAAAACTCACCCCTTTTTAAGCTTTGTACGGTTACTCTCCTCCACAGTTTGGACTCCATCAGATTGGGGGCGTTCGTCACTCTGTCGTTGATGATTATCTGCACCAATGAGGTATTATGACAGCGGTTCTGCGCCATAATATGTTGCACTCTCAACATCGTCTCAAGCAACAGGCTGACAAGAAACGCACGGAGAGAGTCTTTGCAGTTGGTGATTGGGTATATCTACGCCTGCATCCATATCGTCAAAATACTGTCCAACTCCGCAGGAATCTCAAGCTTGCAGCCAAGTTTTTTGGACCATACCAAGTTTTAGAGAGAATTGGCGCGGTGGCTTATCGACTTCAACTACCTGCTACTTCTCGCATCCACCCCGTTTTTCACACCTCCCAGCTTAAGCAGAAGATTGGTTCAGGGTTATTTCCACAGACATCCTTACCCAACACGGACAAGGAAGGTTTGTTTAAGGTAAAACCTGTCAAAGTCATCAACTCTCGCATCATTTTCAAAGGCATACAAGCTATTCCGCAGGTGCAGATACAATGGTCTCATACAGCTGAAGGTGACACTTCTTGGGAAGACGTAGCTGTGATCAAGTCCTCTTTTCCTAACTTCATCCATGAGGACAAGGATGCTCTGTAGGAGCCGGCATTTGTCATATCCCTCTTATTCTTATAGATGGGGGTGCCCTTATCTGTTCTAGAGTGTACTTAGTAGGTGATTGTCATGAGTAATTGGCACGTGTGAGCCAATTCTCACTTTTTCTTTTATTGGTCAGTAGCATCCAATGGAGAACTAAGAAGATATTTTTATGAAAATTCAATTTACACCTCTGTGAGGTTTTTTCTCAATATCACAGTGTAGATCCTATGAATTGAACCCCTAATTAGAACTGTTTGTAGTGTAGATCACTACACAATACCCAGAGAGTTCAAAAAGATGGTAACTAAGATTATCAACATCCAAAATTCCCGTGGAAAGTTTGGGACATATGATAAGAACACACCTGATGGCATGAAAAAAAAAACAAAGACCATCCCATTCCTTATATTAAAAAAAAACAAGCACCTAAGTCGCTAGAATTATATCTATGCGCACCAAGATCTTTCATTCATGATTCATGGACTGTTCCTGATCTCTTGTTCAGTCGATGAGGTAACAATCTTGTATTTCCTATAACATGTATAAATCCATTAAGCATTAGCGTCACAAAAATTTACATGGCATGTTCAAAGTTTTAAAGAAATAACTTAGTGAAGCAACTCAATTTACCTTAGTTCTGCCTCCAATTCTGCAATCCTAATCAAGGCTGCCTTTTAAGCTGTGTTGGCAGTTCCCAGTTCATCATGCACAATAAGTTCCTCCAAATCAGCTATCTGTTGCATTGCTTGGATCTCTTCTCAGCTTGGATCTCTACTCCCTCCATTTCCTTCTACAAAAATATCAAAAAGAATAAGAGGTATTGCAAAAAACGAAAAGAAACTTTTTCCTGATACAGAAAAAAAAAAATCACATTCAGGTTTGTATCAGTCACAGTCCCTACCTAATTCATTATGTAGACAAAATATCCGTGTCAACATACATTGCGTGTCCGAGAAAAAAAAAACCACGGATTCTTGAATTTGAGGTGTTCAAATCAACAACCAATGAGAACCTAACACAAGATATTCATGGATAGATATATGTGTGTCAACATACATTGCGTGGCCGAGAAAAAAACCCACAGATTCTATTCGTAATACCGCATTGTCCTGAAATGGACCCAATTTTATTAAGCATGTTATAAGCCACCATCTCATTTATATACCATTCAACCCAAGTAAACACGAGTTTTTAAATCTTAAATGGAGGTCTGACATATTTATTGTGCCCACTACCACCAAAACACTAAAAAGATTAGCAAAGATCACCACTAGTTAGACACTATACAAATCTTAGACTTACAAACTCATATACAAAGAGATTTCTTTTAAATTGTAACTACAATTATTGACAACACAAATTAAGGTACTTCATATACCAAGTGACCAATGATCTTCTGAAAAAGGGCAAGCTTATGAGTTTGTTATTATGTAAACGAAAATGAGATTTCCTTTTCACTAATTGGACATAATCATAACAAAATAAATGAAGCATTCAATGGAAATTTAGTTCCCAACTTCTCATGTGCTGCTATCTAATGATCTTCGCATACAATGTCCGGCACAATTGGAACTTTATAATAAAACATTTCGGCAGTTTATCTAAGTAAACAAACGGATATCCCCAGTAGCTAGAGTGCAACAGTGCATCCCTAATTCACACATCCGTTAGGTATATTGCATTTTATCATATTTAACATACAACCACTTGGATGAGTGGGTACAAAAAAACTTAAAATATCAAATCCAGTGTTTCATCGCTAAAACTAAAGGATAATACTTAATACTACTCATCTAGTCAGTACAACCAATGAAATGCTATATTTCATCAACACCAGACACAATATACAAAGGCATACATTTGAGATTAGATCCCAAAACCCCTTTGTGTACTTCCTTCATAGGGGGGTCTTATTTCCAAGCATACTTCAACACAGGCTAGTTTCAAAACATGATGCATACAGAGCTCAGGCAAGCCTCATTAATTCATTTTTATTTCTAACATGATTCCATGGCGATTATCTTGCAAAGACGAAGAACTACTCAAGGAACTGGTGGAACTTCATCTGAACAAAAAGGTATGTAGAGACTTGAACTTATCTATCACACAAAAGTTTGTCTATCTATCTCATACTTTTGATACAATAGTCGTATAAGTATGATAGTTTTCATACATAAACATTTGCTATTTCGAGCCGAGTTTACTCACCTATCTTTTTCTCGAAATATGTGTTGGAAAGCTTTCGCTTTAACCACTTTCATATTTATCCATGACGAAAGTCATGATGACGTTTCAATCTCGAAAATGTCTTTGATGAAGATAGTCGATTTATTTATGTCTAACGACTATTAACATTATAGAAGAATGTTTCAATGATTGAAATGTAGAGTTGAGATTACGTAACCACATATGGATATAAGCATATATAGTGTGTTTGCACATTAGTGTATAAATCCATGTACCGGAAATCAAGTGCGTGCATATGTGTGCATGCGGTATTGGTGAAGAAGACAGGTTTTGTACGCGTACCCGTACGCGTACTGGCGGAAGTTCATGTCCGTGAATTTCTGATGAGTTTGGAGTTTACGAACTCACAAACCAGTCACCTTAGGTACGCATACCCGTACGCGTACTCACGGAAGTTTTCCTACCGAAAATTTCTGCTGGGTATTCAAACCCAATTCCGATAAAGCTAGAGTACGCATACCCAAGCTGATTATTTCTCAAATCGGTTGTTCATGAACTTAAAACAATTAATCAATAAGGAATGGAATCTTAGAAAACCGTGGGTATAGTTTTCATGACTTGATTCAAGTGAATTAAACCGATTTTGCTTCAATTGTATCTTGTGTAGTTACACACTACACCATATCCTGAATTTCGCAACACTTCAGTTTCGTGGATGTGCAACGTCCTGGTCCGTTGCACCATGTGCAACGCGCTGGTCCGTTGCACACGGGTAAAAACGTTGCGCACAATATTTTCCCCTTATTTAGTAAATTGAAGTTATTTGAGCAACGCGTTGGAAATTCTTAAAACGTTGCACAACGTTTTTTAGTCTTTATCAGATTTTGTTTTTCTATTTTAATTTATAAAATGAATGATTATTTGAGCATTGGATGGGTTGGGATCCGTATGCTCAAGATTTAGTTGCATAATGAACGTTGGATTAGAAAAACTATGTTTTCATTGGGTTTTATTAGTATATGCAGATTGCAACAACAACAAAAATTGGTTCAATTTTTTTCCCAAACATAGCCGTGAATAAAATTCTCGGATATTTTGCAAACTAGTTTTCTCTTTCTTATCTTCCTCCTTAACCCACTTCTGAAAATCTCACAAATCCAACCTCAGCCCTCAGAAACGGAAGATTAATCCTAACCCCATCTCAAAATCAAAACCCATTTGTCAGATCTAAAAGAAAACCCCTTTTTTGTAACCCTGGATTTAACCAAAAACAAATCTTCATCTCATTTCAGCTCGCTCGATTTATGTATGAGGGAGATTGATGTCCTGCATATCCATACGACTATCATCACCAACTCCTGCAAAACTCTTTCCTCTCTTCTCAATCTCTGAGCTCTTTCATCGTGAAGAACATCATCTCTCTTTCAGCACTAAAACCAACAGACAGGTATATAGGGTTTCATCTTATTCTATTCTTCCAGGTTATCGATTTGAGTTTATCGAATCATAGGGTTACATTTAAGTTTATATATTTTAGGGTTTAATCTTTGATTTCAGTTTTTCGATTTCAGTTTAATTTCATTTGTGAATCTGTATTTTTTTTCGATTTCAGGTTTTCAATTTCTTATTTCTATTTCAGTTTTAGGGTTTCATATATTAGATTATATTGAAGAAAAGAGATGTTGAAGAGAAAGAATAATAAGAAGAGTATGAGTTTGATAAGAGCAGTGATATCATGTACAATCTTTGTGATTTCAATTGCAACCCTTCTTTCTATTCATATTCATATCTTTCTATATTCTAAAGTTCCCGTCTTCTCTGATCCTACTGCTTACCAGCTCCCATCGGTAAGAATCCTTCTTTGAATCTCTCATTTCTATCATTTTTTTAGGTTTTATTTTGAGATTTCATTTTTTTTTTTCATTTTTGATTTCAAAAAATCATTACTTTATCTTATTGACTGAGATTGAATCGATTTTTTACTATGCAGCAACATGAAATCGGGCATCATGGGATATCGACAGTTCATGTATTTGACAGCTGAATGCTGCAAATCGGAATGGGGATATTGACAAGATATGGAAGGCTCCATATAGTAAGTATTTTGTAACCTGTGGTGATCCCAGTCCGGAGTATTCACAAAAGTAACCTCTCAATTTTTGTTTAATACTTGTGTTTGATTCTGATGTGTAGTTCAATTTGGTTGATATATGATTTTTTTTGTTTTTGTTTTGCTTTTGGTTGATTGATTCAGTTCCCACGGAGTCTCTTGGTTATTTGCTTGAATTTGGTGTTCGTGCTTGTGTAAGGAAGTTTAGTTACCATTTATGCTTCTCAGGATCTTTAACATCAAGTTAACGATCCATCCTTCCTTAATTTACCAAGAAATTCGTTTGTGAAGCAAATCAAAAACCTTCTTCTAAGTTATAACATGCAGAGCAACCAAGAAATTGCGACTGCAAAATGTTGGTACTGACCTATTTTTGGTTATCGTTGGTCTGGGTGGTCTTGGTCGTAAAGTTTGCAAAGGCTTTTGGTCTGAAGGTGACTGTGATTAGCACCTCAGCTGTTAAGGAGAAGGAAGCGATATGACATCTTGGTACTGACCTATTTTTGGTTAGCCGTGACCAGGATCAAATGCAGGTATGTCAATTGTCATGCACCCAACACCCCCCCACCATAAGCAATCCTTTGATTGATATGTTATCGATTTATATAACCAATTAATTTTGGAGGATGTATATTGCAGGCTGCTATGGGTACAATGGATGGGATCATCGATACAGTCTCTGCATTTCATCCTCTCATACCATTACTAAACTTACTAAAACCTCATGGAAAGATGATTATGGTTGGTGCCCCAGAAAAAGCCACTTGGACTTACCAAAGCATTTCCGCTCATAATGGGTATGCCACCTACCTAGCTGATCATATAAAATGATACATAGTATAACACCTTTTCTTTTTCTTTAGGATATATATATATATATATATATATATATATACTTTATTATACTCATGACATAAATGAATTCTGGTTGGTTCACAAACAGGGAGAAAAATGGTAGCGGGGAGCGGAATAGGGAGAAAAATGCTGCTGGAGCTGGAGCGGATCCAACTATTCTCAATATCCTCAGCATCGGCGAACTGCACTGCATACGGAAGCTATGGCCAATGATGTGGAGTTGGTGAAGGTACAACCACATAAAATCCTTTGTATCTGTCCCTTTCTATAGTGTTGTGTTTCAGGAGTTTTCTTGTATTGTAATTTGGTCAAGTCCTTCTTGGAAACTTTCTTTCGGATTCCAAGTTGTTAAATATAAATGTTTTCTTCGTATACCTCTTCATGTTGCATTGGCCAGAGGTGCAAAACTTTGTGTCGGATTGCTTTTATCAGCTGGAGCAAACTGCAATTTGCAGGTTCATTCTTTTTTGCTTTAACCAAGTTGTGATTGGACTTAGCAAATTTATATTTATATCTGATATAAAACAAAATTATAAGTAGTCTTCACTAACCTTTATAAGATGGCTATGTTGGTTTGGTGCTTAGATAAGCATTTGTTTTTATGCTACAACTCCAATTTATCTTGTTTTACTATCCTAATCATGTTGTTCATAGGTTATTACAAGCTGAAAACATGGTCGATATTTATCGTCTTTGTTTAGTATTTGGTTTACTGAGTGGTTAGTCCTGGAATTAATGAAAGTATGTCTTCATGTTAGGAGCCCCGAATTATGTATGGTAGGGGTCCAATGCTAGCGAGAATTGCAATGGTGCTTGATGGTTCGCGCGGATGGCCGAGTTGGATATATTTTGTAAGTCTGTCTTCGGTACTAGAATGTGTTTATTCCTTATGTATGAAAGTGTTTATTCCTTATGTATGAAAATTGGGTCTTGTAATTGATCTAGAATGGTTTATGCAGGTCAAAATCTAGAATGGTATATTTATGCAGGTGCAAATCTGCCTTTAACAATCGCCGATTTTTTTTCATCTTTGTAAAAATTGTGCAACGGATATAAACGTTGGTTCTTTAATACGTTGCTTTCACTTGCTTCAATGAGCAACGGTACAAAAAACAAGATAACGTTGCAGAATGTTTAGTGGAACTATTTAACTGTTTGTCTAATCTAAAGAAACGTTGCTCAAATTAATTATTTACGTTGCTTAAATTAATCAATACGTTGCTCAAATTTAGGAATACGTTGCTCAAATTATAAACTAAAACGTTGGTAAAAGAGATGCGCAACGGTAGAAAATGTTGTTCTATTTAATTTGAGCAACGTATTGTGAAGTTGCACAATAATTTGCTACGCCGGATTAGCAACGTACTGTGGCGTTGCTTAAATTCTTAGCAACGCGTATGTCCGTTCCAAAATAGTTGTTTTGGTGTAGTGACATAAGATTTCCTTGCAATTGAACAACTCTTGAACTAGTTCTTATGAGTCATTTGAACAAGTTATGAGAAAGATGAATATGGTTTATATGAAAGTGCTCATATGGCTAACCATTGGTTAACTATTCGAGAACCAACCAAATGTCCACGTTTAGGTACGGTTACTCAAACCTAAATGAAATACATTTTATATGTATATGACAAGCTAACTTTCGATCTAACGGTTGAAAGATATTAGTTTGGATAAGTCAGGTTTTTCATCTAACGATGAATATTGAATGCTTTGTTACCTAGGTAACTTAGATTTCAAACCCTGGTTTGAAAACTATATAAAGGAGACATCTAGCAATTGTAAAAACTAATCCGCACACCTCCTGTATGATACTAGTTGGTTTGCTAGAGTCGATTCTCCTTTAATTGTAGGTTTCTTCTCGAGACGATGTCGATTAACGACTTAAAGACTTCATTGGGATTGTGAAGCCAGACGAAACTACTTCTCTTGTAGTTGAGCGATTTAATCTTGCCATTTTCTATCATACGAGTTCAATTGAATAATTGGCATGAGATTATAACACCTATTGGGCAAGATAAAAAGAAATCACAAACATCTTCGTCTCATCTTTTGTGATTCCGCAATATCTAGTTTCGCTACCATAAGATTTAGATTATTGTGAGGTGATTGATAATACTGAGCTATTCTTCGGGAATATATATCAGTCTGTTTTATCAATTGGTTCTTGTTCACCTTGATTTTATCAAAAGACGGAACAAAACTCGTAGGTTTATCTGTGGGAGACAGATTTATCTATTATCGTAGACTTTTCTGTGTGATACAGATTTGTTTATTCAAGTCTTCCACTTTGGGTCGTAGAAACTCTTGGTTGTGGGTGAGATCAGCTAAGGGAATCAAGTGCGTAGTATCCTGCTAGGATCAGAGATGTAAGGAGCGCAACTGTACCTTGAATCAGTGTGATATTGATTAGGGTTCAACTCAATGTTCTAAAAACCGGCCCGGATGTCGAACCGGTTAGGTGACTGGGTCAGGGTCTTACTGGTCCAACCAGTGGTTTGACTGGGTTAACTGGGTCAATCATCATAAAAACTAAAAACTAAAAACTAAAAGTTGATCTCGTGTAGGCTTATAAAAAAAACAGCTGGTGTTTTGATTAGGCTTACACGCATTCTTAAGGTTTAGTGGACATTTGGCCCTTACACTATTATATCTAACAAACCCTAGGAATTAAATAGAGACCAAATGCTCTCCGCCTCCATAGTTCTCTAGACATAACATCTACCATTATCAGCTCGGCCTCCACGGTTCTCTTTCTTAATCTTTCTATATAGTCTTTCTCTGCTATTTTCTCTCCGATTAATTTCTTAACGGAGGTTTGGATCATTATCTTTCTATGATTCTATTAGTATATTATTCTCCTATTCCGGCAACACTAATCAAAATCGACGACGAGAACCCTTTCAAGCATTAAACGAGAACTCCAAAGCTTCATGTTCTCAAATGTGTTTTCCTCAATTTGATGCTATTAATGAAATGTAAATGTACATTCCTATATTTTATCTATTTATTTACGTCTTCCATTTCTGTGTTTTTTTTGTGTGTTTTAATATTTGATCAAGAGAAATTTATGGTTGAACATTTTTCTTTTTGATGGGATAGTTGAACACGAAAAATTGAGAAGAAATTAAAAAAAAAATTTATTTTTTTTATGAATTATCAACCCATTTGAATCGTAAAGAACCCGCTGAATCACTGGTCAACTCAGCTGGGTCACCCGGTTTTCACAAAGAAAGCCTTTTTTCAGCTAATTTACTGGGTCACTGATGGATCAGCCCAGAAAAGTGACTGGGTCACCGATTCAGTGGGCTGACCGGCCGGGCCGGGTTTCAGAACATTGGTTCAACTACAGTCCAAACCGAAGTTAGTTTGTAGTAGGCTAGTGTCTATAGAGGCTTAATACAGTGTGGTGTTCAATCTGGAATAGGTTCCGGGGTTTTTCTGCATTTGCGGTTTCCTCGTTAACAAAATTTCTGGTGTCTGTGTTATTTTTATTTTGCATTATATTTTGTTATATAATTGAAATATCATAGGTTGTGCGTTGTATCGATCAATTGTGAAATCCAACCTTTGGTTGTTGATTGGAAATTGATTGATCCTTGGATATTGGTCTTTGGTACCATCCAAGTTTATATCTCTGTTGCTTGATTCTCTTAAAAGTATATTAGAGTTAGTCCATACAGATTGCTTATCGAAATATTAGGTGAGGTTGTTAGACCCCCGCTTTTTCAAATACACTGTAGAAACAATGAAGCTATTCAATTATTGTGTTGTAGATTGTAAATTGTGATAAGCCAGAAGTCACAATTTTAAGTCATGGTATAATCATTCTTCTAAATCTTTTTATCATGAGCATTATTAGTTTATAAGGGTGTCATTTGATCCTAAAAATTGGTTCATCCTAATTGTAGCCAGAGCATTAGACAACTAAATGCCAAAATTTTTGCAGGGAGTTGTAAAACTTTACGTTAGAAATCGAGAATTGAGAATTCATTTCAATTGCACCCTGACCACCACACAACTGAATGCTATAGTTGATGGAGAACTGAAAATTCATCCCAACTGTAGACATACCCATTACACAATTGATTGCTTTAGATATTGCACAATTGATCATAAAACTGACCAGAACTGTAAACCCCAAACATGGGTTAACTTACTAGCTCCATCCAACACTACTACTACTTGTGTTCTTCTTCTTCTTCTTCTTCTTCTTAGCACTAATCAAGGCAAGTAGAGAACTCAACTATATTACTTCGGGGTGTCAATGAAGCTTCAATTTAACTACTGTTTGAATTATCATTATGTGAAGTAAAATCCAAGCACATTCCTCACACAACTTGTTCATACGTTTAATCCATATCTTCTGAGGAGAAGGTGAGTTGATGGTATTCGACGAGCTGGTGAAGACAATGGTTCTCTCTAATTAGGTTCGCATTTTCAGTCGCTAATCGTGACTTCTATGCAAGCAAAGCTTCCAATTGAAGTCTCACCTATGAAACACAAAAGAAAACAAATTTACAATTTGTTTCCATAGTTGTATGACTTAGTCTCTTTAGAAGATAGAATAAAATAGACTTCTGAGTGATAGATAAGTTTTAGTCTCCACATACCTTTTATTGATGAAGTTCCTCCAATCTTTTCAGTAGATCTTCTTCTTCTATTGGTGAACGCCGTGAACATCGTCGAATCTAGAAACTAAACTAAGGGGAAGCAAATTTTTATTAGGGGTAGCAAAAAAGCAAGATTAGGCTTGGATGAGAATTTGTGCTTGAAAATTTAGGCTTGGAAGCCCAATGTAAAGGGGTATTAAGTGCACACCCTTGCTACTAGTTGGATCCGCCACTGGCTCTAAAACTCAATTACACACTTCTATCCTAATCTGAGACATAGCTATATAAGTAGACTAGAAATCAAGTAAATAGTTTTGATCAACTAAACTTGACAAACAAGCTTGTGATAGCAATGCTTACGAATTCGACTAAGCAGCGCTCTAACAAAATCATTAACTCTTTCGAAGAAACACAACCATTCTTAAGAACTAAGAAATCTTTTCTAACAAAAATATCTTTAAAGGCAAGTCAACACAAGGAGAAACAATACTCTTTAAGGAACTACTTTTATTAAAACATAAACACTTTCAAAACAAGCTATAAGAGATATTTTCTAGCATCAACTAAAATTATATATGCTTATGAGCTTTTTAAGAATATACTCTTAGCTAACAAATAATCATCAAGGTATCTAAAGCTGTTACTTGGTCCCCTTAGTTGGCACCAAATTGTAGTTCTAGAAAATCCAACATCCTACATCTAATATTCAATTATGTGATTCATGGAAAATAATTGGGTAAAGAACTAGACAAAAACACAAAATATACGTGGTTCGGTATGATTAACTAAGTCCACGGGGTGAATGATGAATCTTATTTCTTCTTCCAATAATACAATAGTGATAATGCTTAGTAAACACATAAGGATAGCTACACTTAGAATATTTCCTTACTCACTTACAGATAGGGGTAAGCATTTGGCCCGTAATCCGCGGATTTAACCGGGACCAACCGTTCATTTGTGGATGGATGTCCGGACCGTTTGTCAATGGGTTGAATGCAAATGGAATTTTTGAAATCCAACGGATAACGGATTGGGCCCGGATGCAAACTTGAAAATCCGTTGAACATCCATATCCGATAAATTGAGAGTATTTATGTAGTTCTAGAAAATACTATGGATCATTTAGGAATTTTTAAAATGTTTGCTTAGGGTGTTGTACATGGCATTTTTATATTTGTATACATATATAGGATATGTAGATTTTATAAGGAGTCATTTGTGTTAGCTTTATTTTCTTTACTAATAACTAAAACAAATCAATTGGATTATTCGCATCCAATCCGTCTATCCGTGCATTTATTGGATACAAATCTGTTAGATATGGATTGGATGCGGATGCTAAATTTGAAATCCCTAGTGCAATGAATTCGATGCGGATGAGGCGAAAACCGGTCCATACCGGCCCATGCTCACCCTACTTACGGATGTTTCCTCCACATCTTTACTTCGCTGGGTATTTATTACAGGAAATGGATAACATATATACAACGAGATTATAGTGTTAGGCTATTCTATCGACTTTGATGTTCCTGTCGAGTTGTCACGACTGAATTCTTCTGATACTTGCTGCTGAGTATGGAATCCAGCTGAAACATAGGTGTCCTGATGGCCCTTCATCCGCTACCATCAATTCTCCCGCTCCGAACATAGTTGATGCGTGCTGCGTCAGAGGCATTTAATGCCTTGTCTCCCGAATCGAACTGAACCATCAATTCTTCTTATGCTTTCCACGTGCCTTTCCTCCGACCAAGTGTGGTAGATATTTCGATTACTGTACTTAGGCCCGTGGGTTTGATCTGACGCGTCGCCTCTGTCCATCCTATGGTGCGTCATAGCCTAAGATGCTGCCACACACTTGTCATATGTTTACACCTACACAACCGAAGGACTATAGGAATCTTTAGCCATTGTAGCTTATTCTTCGAAGTAAAATGAAAATGTCACACCGGAAGGTATTCTTCTTAATTTGTATATATCTCCATTACGGAGCTAAACTGGCATTGGCTAATATTTGTCTGTGAAATTATTACAATAACCATAAAAGTGAAGATGTTTATCAAAAGAAAACAAACTATAAAAGCGAAGGTGGGCGCCTGGGTTGCACGGACGCTCCATTTCTTGAGCCGTGTCCGCGTTCGACTTGCGTCGGACACGGGACACGCGTGGGACGCTGACACGACGCGTGTCCGATGCACTAATTTGCGCGTCCTGCGCACGTCTGGTTTGGACGCACCGATGACGCGTGTTCGACGCATTTTTTTTCCATTTTCATTTAAACTTCTTCCTTTATTTTTACTATTATTAACCAATTGAAGAAAGACAAACATTTAGATTAATAATTTAGGTCTTTATTAGGGTTTTATAATTGGAAATGATAACGTATACCCTTAGATGGGCATGTGTTGTGCTAAGAATGCATTTTGATTGTGCCATGTGTTTAATAGTGACTGATTGTTTGACATTCGACGTGTATAAACAAACGATATCTTCTTTTCTTTTGAAATTTATACACATGTAACATCATTTTCTAATTTTTAGGGTCGAAATACTTGACTTTGTTGTATAAATACATGATTATATATATAAATAGTATATAAATAAAATATGTATATACGTGTCTGCGTCCTAGTTTTTTAAGAATTTTGTAGTATCCGCGTCCGTGTCGTGTCCGCGTCTGTGCAACCCAGGTGGGCGCAAATCGAAAGCTTTCTATTTTTTGTGAGACTAATTTGTCATTTCATAAATCTAACGGAACAAATGTATTCTCTAGCAGTGCCTGTCAGATTATAGGAATCAAATATAACAAGGCATCGTAGTTAGTAATAAAAATAGATACTTTAGGGTATCTTTAGAGCATCTCCAACAGGACCAAGATAACTTTTTTTTATAGTTAAGGCCACATAGGTTTTATCAGACTTTTACTAAAAATATTTCTCCAACGATGATGTGAAACTAAATGTCGAGATGAGTTGGCATGTTAGTCATTCTCACACCCTTTAACCTATGCTATCTATTTTTAGAGGTTCTATTAGAGGATGTAAGAATGCCTGCACCCATTTGTTCACGGAAAAGTAACCGGAAAAAAAATTAAAACCAAATAAAATAAAAAAGTATATGTAACAAATCAGATAAACATAAGTAGATTACATTAGCAATCTATATGAACCGGTTGGAATCAATTTTCTCATATTCCTAAAGAATTGTAAAACTAGAGTTTAAACCTTCAGAGATGACTTCTCGCCCCTGCCACATAGGAAGTACACCACATTTTATTGGAAATGCTCTTAGTACTCTGGTTGTACCTAGAAGTTTTGAGCAGTGCCCAAATTTTCCTTCCTAACATATATCATACAGTATTCAACCCTCAACATCTCCTTTGGTTTCATGATTCATGACTACGCTACATCCACCACCTTCATCACCACACTACAATTCTTTGAAGATCAATGGCTACAAGAAATCGTTATAGCGATGACTGGGCAGATCACTCTTCTCATGGTTACTTTTAATGAGGACGAAAAACTTCAGCGGCAGAATTTTAATTCTCAAGACATTTTGCAAATATTAGTTTTATTTTCAAAACAAAACATTTGTATTCTTTTATTATTCTCATCATCGATGTACTTGGAGAAACATATATTCAATATCATATTACTAATAAATGCCAAAAAATAAAATAAAAATAAAATTACTTCTTCAACTTTGTGCCAAGACTGGGATTGCAATAAACTTACAATCCTTTTAACAATTTGTATCCTGCCATTCTTAGGGGAAACCCAAAAAGAATTAGGCGTGACTAATAAAACAAATTAGAGTCAGTAAGCAGTACAATGAACCCACCCCTTATCCACACATTTCAATAATGTTTAATCTTCCTTGACTAATAAGTGCTAATTGGTTATTGATTAGTGTTAATCGGTAATTATGATTATATAGTTAGTGTTAGAAAATCATTTGAGTTATTGAGTTTTAAGGTTCTTGAGTAGATGTAGAAAAAAAAAAGTGGGAGAAAACCTTTTTTTTTCTTAAATCAATAACATGCGTGGATGGGTATGAAGAAGAAGGTAGGAAACATCATGAAGAATATAATGTTGAAGGTTCAATAATGATCAGAGAGAGGATCGAATGCATTCAGCGCCTTTAACGTCTCAGAATCGATAGATAATATAGTTCTTTTTCTACCGATTATACTCTTCTGTTCTAATATAGAAGCACAGTCTGTAGTCTCGTGATGTTCATTATCTACCGAGTGTGATAATAGCCTCAAATTTTAATTTCTCAAAAAATAATAAAAATTCAAATTAATCTATTTTCACAATCAGTGGTCGCGTGATGCTTATTATCTACCGATTGTGATGGTATCCCAAAATTCAATTTTTTTAAAAAACAATTTTTTTTTGAATTCGTCTACTTTCACAATTGGTAGCCTCGTGATGTTCATCATCTGCCGATTGAGATAGTAGCCCCAAATTCGAATTTTTCAAAAAACAATAAAATTTTGGATTTTTTCAATTTTCAAAATTGAGTAATCTCGTGATGTTCATTATCTACCGGTTGTGATAGTAGCCTCAAATTCTAATTTTTTAAAAAAATAATAGCATTTCGAATTCCTCTAATTTCATAATCGGTAGTCTCGTGATGTTCATTATCTACCGATTGTGATAGTAGCCCCAAATTCTAATATTTCAAAATATAATAATTTTCTTAATTTTTCTACCTTCACAGTCGGTATATATTCTCATGATGTTCCTCATCTGCCGAATGAGATAGTAGCCCCCAATTATAATTTTTTTAAAAATAATAAATTTCGAATTTATTTATTTTCACAATCGAGTAGTCTCATGATGTTCATTATCTATCGATTGTAATTGTATCCCCAAATTCTATTTTTTCAAAAACTAATAACATTTTAAGTTTCTCTACTTTCACAATCGGTAGTCTCGTGATGTTTATTATCTTCCGATTGTGATAGTAGCCCCAAATTCTATTTTTTCAAAAAATAATAAAATTTCAAATTACTTTCACAATCGGTAGTCTCGTGATGTTCATTGTTTACCGATTGTGATAGTAGCCCAAATTCTAAATTTTCAGAAAATAATAAAATTTTGAATTTCTCTATTTTCACAATCGGTAGTCTCGTGAGGATCATTATCTACTGGTAGATAACTATATATAGGTATTACAGAAAAATTGATTTTTCATGCAAAATTAATCGATAAATAACGATCATTTTCCTACCGATTATGTTTCTGCAACTGCAATTCCTAAAAAAAATCCGATCAATTTTTTTATTTTTATTTCAAGCAATCAAATCCTAATTTTTGATCACAACATTTATCTGTTTTGTTTGGTTAACTCTATTTTTTGTTTTGTTTGATAATTATGATTATGAAAATAAAGGATATAGGTTTTAGATTTAGTATAGTGAAGGACAATATAGACAATTTCAATTTTTAAGACACCCCTGGATAAGAATAAAAAATTCGCCCCTAATTCTTTTTCGGTCACCCCTAAAAATGCAAATATTTTTATTTGGTTCAGTGATAACGAAACTGTGTGGTTGTGCCTCTAATATAAACCAGTATTTGTAGAAACAGTTCTAATATTTTGCTCGCACATATTTGTAGAAACAGTTCATCATTCCTAAAAGACATTTGTAGAAATAATTTATCATTCCTGAAATTTTGATTAAGAACACCGTTTTTTTATACCCACAAAAAAAAAATGTCTCCGTTATTTTGGAATTTGTTAAAGTGCCCTCACAGTTAGTTTTTTCATCTAATGTTAGTTAAGATTAGTTTACTTTACATATTTATCCTTTACTTATCACCACATTGATTTTCAAACATCATTTTCCAGGTTCGTCGAGCTCGGTTGAGGATCTTTACACCGCTTTCGAGTTCGTTACATTATTTTCCAAAAAAGGTTCATCATTCTCAAGTGTTTTGGGGGTTTTTGGTGGATGGAAAATAGACCTTCTATAATATTTTTCAGGTTTTTCATGCTCGGTTCGGGATCGTTACATAGCTTTCAGGATCGTCAAATCATTTACCCTCTCCACCAAGGAGATGTAATTTATGGGTAAATATGACTTTTAATTGGAAAAATAACTACCACCTAGCACTTAACTAGACAAAATTTTTGTTTTAAATAAAACGAGGTATTTTAACAAATTTTTAAGAAACGGAGATATTTTTTTAGTTTGATGTGAAAAGTAAGGGTATTTTATAAAAATCCCCAAAACAAATTGTCCGTCTCATTTTATAAAAGCTTTGATTTTAACTTTTTGAAAATCAAAATGAGTAAGGATGGATGATTATGATCGTGCAAGATAAGTCAAATACGTCTTATTGAGATTTTTCTTCAACAGAAGAGGAGTTTATATCGAAAGAAATATAAACACTAACCCCCGCGGGGCTAGCAGTAACTAACCATAATAAATACCAATCTAAGCTCCGTTACTGTTGCTAATTACCATAACCAATACTAACAAGCGGGGTTACAACAACTCTTTTACCACGAAAAATACCACGACCGCAAGTAGATGCGACGAGGTTAACAAATAACCGATATTGTAGCAAAGCAAATATGAGAACCGGGATGCATGCCAAGATGGACACCCAAATGTAAGCTCGGGATCGAGCTTCTCCGCGAAAAACAATGACCACGGTAGCTGTGAAAGTTGCCATCATGGTTGCTATTGAAAAGAAGAGACTAAAAAGACCAAGTATTAATCTTCTGGGTAAAGATGTCAGGAAATCTTGTTCCGCGTACCGTGCTGTTAATATCGAGAAGAAAATCAAGAGAGATGTGCAAGATGCGAATAACGAAAGTACATCTGAAACCATGAAGACCTTGAACGCCCTTGATTTTAAAGTTAAGGAGACACCTGTATTCTGATCACTTCCACCAGGTAGTGTGAAAGGTGCTGCAAACATCACCGTGGCGATAAGAGCCGTGACAATAATACAAGCTTGTGACATTCCTTTCATCCACTTTTCTGCTTCTTTCGCTAGAGCATTATGTTCGCGCGAGAATAATGATCTGGGTGTTAACTTTTCATGGTTTTTCATCTCTTTGTATCTCGGGGGAACCACTCTTTCTACCTCCTAATGTTTTCATAATTGTGAATTAAAATCATTAAAAGCAGGTAATAAGTATGAGTATATGGTTAAAGAAGTACGTGATGTAAAAGTTGGGAAGAAATGTTTCTCTGTAGGTAATAAGTATGAGTATATCTTACCAAACGCATTAAGTCTTGCGGCAGATGTGAGAAGAGAAGCAACACTTTTTACTTCCCATCGTTCGCTACTTTTGTCGGTGAATGGGTAAAGATAACGCATGATCATCTCGTTTCCATTGATTGCAGCTATAGTAACCGCATGAAGTCCATTTTCATTGCGAATTAGTAAAAGGTCGGGATTTTTATCTACCAGCATCTTGACAATCTTCATGTTATTGCCATCGGCTGCTACTGCAATGGCAGTGTTACCTTGATGTGTCTTCGATTCTGATTCTGGCGTATTCATCAATTTTAATAACTCATTCACAAAATTAACTCTGCCTAATCGAACTGCAACATGAAGAGCGGTTGATCCATCTTCTGTAATTTCAGCCGTCAGTGCTTCTGGGAAGTCTCGAAAAAACTTATGTGCTCCCCTCCAAAGTTCACCATTCCGGTCTTGTATCTGTTCCCGAAATCCATTTTTCTGGACAGCGTGGAGTAGTCGTGAGTATTTCATGTATTCATCTGTGGTTAACAAATTCATCCTTTGAAGAACTTTACACTTTCACCAAAACAGCGAAATAAAAAACACTCTTTTGATAAACGAGTATGAGCAGAGAAATACGATAAAAAAACCAAAAACCCAAAAAAAAAGAGAAGGAGAAAATACCTTTTTGGTCCATCAAACAGGCCTTCCTCAAGCGATCAAAAACTTCTCCAGGGGACTTTAAGCGAAAAATGTAAGGTATCATTTCTCTCCCGCATGCCTCTTTGATGATTCTGAGAGCACATGCCTTTGCGATGAGATCCAATGCAGGGTCAATTCGATACGAAGAAAAACCGAGAAATCGACTCTCCAATAAAAGGTCCACGTATTCTTCCCACGTTTTCCACGTTCGGTAGTTTCTTAGTGTCGGAATCTTTTCATCAGCTTCTGAATATTCACCCAAGTTTGCTCTTATTTCTGCTGCTTTTTTTTGGTCGATACTATCTGCTGCTTCCTTCACCTTCTTACAACGTTTTCTATGCTCGGCCGCTGATATATAATACACGTGACGTATTAGAGATTTTTTTTTTCCTCGGCAAAAGTAATAATATATTGAAAGGCTTACTGGAAGTAAGCGAAACCAATACCCACCGTCATACAAAGAAGACTCCACAAAACTCAAATCAATTTTCGGCACAGCGAAAGAATAATGGAAGGAAAACCTCCCTAAAAACTAACCTGACTAAAAAAGGAAAAGTACGAATCACCCTCGGGCTTTAATTTACAAAAAATTGCCCCCAGTTCGATTTTACATCGTCTAAGGAAATGTTTTTCAAAGCTTCCACATTCTTGCTCCAATAATACGCCTGACCTATTAGAGATACGTTTAATGTGTTGTTGATTCCGCATGACCAGTAATTAAATAGACTAAAGCGTTAATAGTTATTCTTAAAAACTAATCTCTAATTTGAAGATTCACTGTGTTACAGACCATTCTATATTATTGGCTGATAAGGCTGTTGCAGAATGTGTTAATATTTTGTAAATGATTATCTTTAAGAAGACTAATTGGGCGGCCGGAAAGGATGTCTTTTTACTGTGATACATGGCTAAAATATGTACCTCCAATTACGACATAGCTAGGTTTTATTCTTTGTTTTGTCTCTGATTCCTTGGATTCTAAACTAGATTTCTTTAAATTGGATTTAAAATCTTTCACCTGCACTATAAACTCATCCAAAATTTTAAATTTTACTACTATTCTTTTGGATGTTAATTAAAATATGCTTTGTTAACTGTTAGGTCATTCTGAAGTAAAAGTGAAAACCTCTTATCTATATATTTATAATAATGACTAAATACCTTTATTTTTATTTATATGTTTTTTAACTTAATTTTTCTTATTTATAAAGAAAAGAAAAAAGATGATTTTTCATTTAATTTACCGAGTTTTTTTTTTTTTTAGACAAACCTCAATCTGTTCGTTTGGGGAAAAAACCTAGCCGAACCTCAATAACCTCTTCATATACAAAGAACAAATTTTTTTTTTTTTTTTTTTTTTTTTTTTTTAAAAATTCTGTTTTGAAGCCATTATTAATTTAATTCTGATTTTGTTTGATGAGATTCTTTTAGTATGATAAATTTCTTCAGTGAAGGTACATAAATTTATATTACAAAGTTAAAAATTACATACTAGGCAAGTGAGCGACAAGCTGTGCCGCTAGCCCTTTTTGAATAACAAAACCTATCATATTAAAAATAAAATCTAAGTGAGCCGGGGGTCATTACATTCTTTACGCATGACTTTACGGACCCTCTTGAGTAGTCCAACTGCTTTTGGAGCCAAATAGCCAAAAGTATCAAAAGCAAAGGGGACGAAAGCATGCCCATTGTCAACACATGCTTTCTCATGCTTCGATATCTTACCTGAGGCAGCCTTTAGCGCTGCTCGCCCGACTGTAAATGTGCCATGTCCAATTCCTACCAAAGGTGCCATGTCCAATTCCTACCAAAGAACAAATTAAAATTAAAGTTCAGCTAGGAAAAATAACTAAAAAAACCCAACCGAACTTATATTTAGGCTAGAAAAAGAAAAAGAAAAAGAATAACCCAACCGAAAATGGGCTCATCTAGGAAAAACATCGACTTAGTCAAACTTCAAATAAGTAAAGAACAACCTAGTCATTTGCTCACAATAGGACATCTAGGGGTGAGCATCTGGCCCGTAATCCGCGGATATAATCGGGATCAACCGTTCATTTGCGGATGGATGTCCGGACCGTTCGTTAATGGATTGGATGCGGATGGAATTTTTGAAATCCAACGGATAACGGATCGGGTCCGGATACAACCTTGAAAATCCGTTGGACATCCATATCCGTTAAAATAAGGGCATTTATGTAGTTCTAGAAAATACTATGGATCATTTAGGAATTTTTAAGAAGTTTGCTTGGGGTGTTGTACATGACATCTTTATATTTGTATACATATATAAGATATGTAGGTTTATAAGGAGTCATTTGTGTTAGCTTTATTTTCTTTATTATAAATTTTAATTAAAACAAATCCATTGGATTATCCGCATCCAATCCGTCCATCCGTACATCCATTGGATGCAAATCCGTTGGATATGGATTGGATGCGGATGCTAAATTTGAAATCCGTAATGCAATGGATTGGATGCGGATGAGGCGAAAACCGGTCCATTCCAGCCCATGCTCACCCCTGAGGACATCCCATATCACTAAATGATGGATGAAATAAATTCCCTCGAAAATGAGTCGTCCCAGAAAAATCGTTCTTAAAGCCTATGGGCACCCAAAACTAATTAACGACAAATAAAGTGGCAATTATATTCAGTGTTCATTCAAGGATATATCCTTTACAGTTCAATGGTTTTTCATTTAATTTTTCTAGCATAAATTTATATTTAATTTCCTAATTGCCAGGTATATGTGGATCAATGGTTGATAATAATTCATTTATTTTTTTAAAAATTCACCTTATATTGAAGAATTAATTGGGGGATATAGCTACGGGACAAAATAGGTGTCCCAATAGCAATTCTGGGTGACTCCCTATGTAATTATTTTTTTAATTCCTAATCTAGCCCCCACTAATTAGGATTAGTAATTAAGTATAATTAGTAAATGTTAAGTATTTGGGGGATAAATTAGTGTGTATTTTTATTTGTGTTTGGGTGAGAGTAGAAGGAGGGAAAAAAATATTTGAGAGGAATTTCTTTTTTTGAAAATGGGAAGATGATTGTGATGAGATAATTACTGATAATAAGAGGTTGAAAAATTGATTTTTTTCTTTGAATCCACCATTGTTGCAGCTGAAAAAGCTTGGTGCCGGCATGGTATTCAACCAAAAACTCATGCCGGCAATTGTTGGAAATGTTCATAAATTGTTTCCCACTATCCGGGGGGGTTTTCATAAATTGCCGCCCTCTCGTTACGATTTTTTTCTGGTTTTGATCTTAGAATGTTGATTTTTTTTCTGGTTTTGAACAGTGCCGGCATGGTAATAGTTTTTTTCGAGCGTGCGTGGTATGTTCCGGCATAGTATTTTGCTTAAATACCTATGCCGGAACAGAATGAAAAGTATCCGAGAATGTTGATTTTTTTTCACTTGACTACCGGCATTGATAGGAAATTATCGGGCATGCTTGCATCGCAGTGTTCCGCATATGGTCTTCATCAATTCCGGCATGGTATTCCTCACTTCCATTTTGAATTTTTCCTGGCTTTAAAAAAGCTTGGTGCCGGCATGGTCAGTTGATATGAAGACCATGCCGGTATTGTTTTCCGGCATAGGAAATAAATATGAAAACTATGCCGGAAAAAAAACCGGCATGGTCTTCATATCAACTGACCATGCTTACCAAGCTTTTTAAAAGACAGAAAAATTCAAAATGGAAGTGACGAAGACATCTTGGAATTGATGAAGACCATATGCTTATCAGAACACGGATGCGGCATGGTCTTCATCAATTCCTACATGGTCATCATCACTTTCGAAGATGATCTTCATCACTTTCAAAGATGATCTTCATCACTTCCGAATAAAAAAAAATTTCGTTTCCAAAGTGAGGTGAAGAGAATTTGATATAGAGTAGGGAGAGTTTAGAATTTGAAAGGGAATGGAGAATATTTGGGTTTCAAAACACTACCCCTAAATAAGATTAATAAGAAGTGGAGATGGAAATGAGGGATATGATTTAGATTTTTGTTTTTAAGTTTTTAATTTTTATTTTGAGGGAAGAAGTGGAGATGGAAATGGGGATATGATTTTGTTTTTTGATTTTAAGTTTTTATTTTTATTTTGAGGGAAGGGTATTTTAGTATATTCATAACCAAAAATCACCCTTTAGCACACACCATGGGTTGGGGGAAGTAATTCATATCCCCCAATTAATTCTCATATCCCCCAATTAATTCTTGGATTTTAACCATTTATCCACTAGCTTATGGTTAAAAGTGAGAAGATTAAAGCAATCTTTTTATTAAAAAGCTACATAGGATATTTCGTAAAACCGGCAAATGTAAAGTCTGTGTCGTAGGTTGGGCAGTTCCGGTTATTTAGTAGTTCTTTTATCAAAAACAACAAGATTGTTTGAAAATAAAAAAAATAAAAATAAAAGAGGATATATAAATTGTAAAATATTTGGTGTATCAAAAACGGCCCGGCATGAAGTTTATTTTGGAGGTCCGTTCTTTTATTTTTGTTTTTCTCTTTTCTCTTTCTAGCAGTTTTTCATAATATATCCGGATGTTTAATGAAGATTGATCTAGTCGACGGATCGCAAAATTTAGTCCCCTTAAAGCAGCCATCTACTTAAAAATTAATATGCTTTATGTAGAGTATTCTAACCTCGATATCCTGTCGGAGCAAAAGTTGCTACGGTTGCTAGCTTCACCCAAGCATCTTTGGCGCAATCCATATACAAAATATAAACATGAATCTTTTATTGCATCAAGCGCTTTGTCATCTTTCACATAGTCTGATATTGTAGTCTCTTCCAGAAAACCCCACAATTCTTGAACTACTAAGTAATTTTTCATGCAAAAAATCCATTTTTCATACCTGTTGCTTGAAGTTCTAAGAAGTTCATCAGCAACTATGAACGTATGAACTTCATTATAATACACCGGAGAAGCAGTTGTAGCTGCTCCTAGCTTGCTTTCTAACTTATACCAAGCGACACTAGCGTCATTTTCTTCGTCAATGTAGCGAAACATTTCTTCACCGCATGACATTCTTATGGCGACTAAAGCATGATGATTTTTCGTTTTGTAAGATCGTGATATAATTGTATCACTCCCATCCACAACCGTCCAAAGACATTTACTTATCAATACGTTTTTCATGTATATTTTCCATTTTCTGTAGTTGCGTCGCGTTAGAATTTTATCAACCTCTGGTACGTCGTCTGATTTTTTTCTGGCTGTTGCCGCTATTACTATCATCTTAGTATATTTCTCTGAAAAATAGACCACACCATTGAGGAATGAATTAAACAAAGATCCAAGTATCAACCTGTCAATTGCATTTCAGAAAAGCTAAACGTATCTCCCAAAATGAACAATATATAAGTATGTAACCAAAATCAGCAGCCTCCCAGTTATTCAAGTAAAGTCTCTGAATAGGCAAGTTTTTGTTTATCTGAAAATACCATGGATTCTTAAATAAATGTTCGGAAATGGATCAAAAAAAAATTAGGTGCCGGCGAATTTCGTACTCAGATCACTGGTATCATCATCCATCACCCAATAACTTTACCACTATACTACAGTGGCATCGGCCATTTCTTAATGATTTAAACAAGTATACAGTAGCCTGATCAAGTTAGTGTTTAAGTATACCTGATCAGTCAGTGTTTAAGTAGGAACCCAACAACTGTCGAGGCCTTATCTATATAAACGATTCATTAAATCATGCTCCATCTGTTTCATTTTAATTAGATGATGGTTTGGGAATTTTTCACGCAGATTAGGAAATGGAAAGATATGAATATTTTCTAGGCCTGAAAAAAATCTCTAAACATTAATTGTTATTAATATATTTAAAAATACAAAAAATTAGGGCATTTTAGATAGTTTTATGGAGAAAAAAAGAATAACGTGGAACAAAAATGAGGGCTGTCATGATGCCTATGACAAAAGTGTGGGGAAGGTGCCTGGGTTGATGAAAAACAATTGTCTCCCATGGTCAAATTCGAGCAAGTTAATGGAGAAAAGTGGTGTTTAACCTACTACAAGTATAAAATGTTTCTCAAATTTAATAAAATTTTAACAGAAATCCTATTCCCAAAGAATTGGTAAAATCTCATGCTTCTAGGCATGAGGATGAAGGTTCTTCCAGCTAAAATGAAGACCCAATTCAAGCAGTTTAAATATGAGTAAATTTAGTGTTTTTTTTTTCTTTCAGGAAGAGACATCTGACCTTTTTCTAAATCCGTCCAGGCAGCTGCTTCTGGTAACCAATCCCAAGCTTCTCTAGCAAATTCAGCATACATAATATGTGGAAGCATCTCTGCACTGCATGACATTTTTATAAATTCAAGATGAAACCCATCTTTACGTAGATCATTTACCCTCTCGCCACGAAATTGGCTCATTCTACGAAGCACAGCATTTTTACGATGCATCATGGCTTTCCAACTTTTGTAATTATTTGAAGTAAGAAGTTCACCAGGAATTTTAGATTCATTACTTGAACTGGTTCCTGCTCCCCCCATTTTATTACTCTAGACATGAATGGAACAATAAGAGAGCGGTAACACTAGAAAAGATACACAATTGTTATAAAGAAAATTAATAATTCGACTATTGAGCTTGAGCTACCTGAATCTGATTATCTTTCTTGTATTTTTCGAACATTCTGAGAGTAAGGTACCCACCCGCAATACCAGCTGGGAGAGCTGTGATACCGTGGGATTCATGAGAAGCCATTTCCAATTCTCTTGCCTTTACTGCCTCACGTAGGGACTCATCTCCAATGAAGTTATAATTTTTGTACTGATCATCATGATTTTCGTTATCCTCCGCATCTTGTTTTTATTATTATGTCGACAGATTAAAGCAAAAAGTTATGAAAACATGAATAAATAAATAAAATAATAGACTCCTAGATTATTATAATTTATTAATTCCCCATGTTAATGATTAAGTGTTATTTCTTGCATCAAGAAACAAGATAACAAAACCTCCAATGTTAAAGTGAAGCACCGAAGCTCATTATTGCAATTTTATCATTTGCATACGAAAAATAAACTAAATTTAATTAAAATCCAGAAACTATATACATATGTACCTGCTGGCTTCACATATGATTCGTACAACTGACGGATACGGTCACCAAATGATTCAGAAATCATCAACTGGCTACCCTCTTTTATTTATCGACGACATGGCATGACAAAAAAACATGCTGCATCAGGAGAGAAAAAGAAAGAAAAATAGACTCTTACCGTATTGATAAATTCTAAAATTGAGTACCTGGTGACTCATTAACTTCCTCGTTAAAATCTGATTCAACAACAGAATGGTCAGCCTAATACGGGGAAACAGTATAATTATTAAAAGAGGAATAATAAACCCAATTTTTATACCTTGTTGCTCATTTTTTTCAAATGCATTTCCTGGTCTCGGCGGCGTTCTTGTTATATTTGCCGTCCTCATATCACAGTCAAATGCATCCTTCCCACCAACCCTGTGCGGACATACATACTCGTTATACATTTTTTCGAATGGCCCTGTGCGGTCCTTAGTCCGGAGAAATTGAACATACCTGTATCTGCTAATGAAACTGTAACTTTGAACCCCAGATCTTTTGTAAACCTCAGGGAGAACGAGTTTTACATGGACCTTGCGTGTCTCTCTGTTATACAGTGACCCAAATATAATAGTCACACAAGTGTCAAACAGATTCTCCTCAGGTGTACATCCATCAAAACCTGGTTGTTCAAAGAATCTAGTATGAAAATCTCTGCCCAGCACTTGCTGATAGTGTTGGGCGTAAAAACCTCGGAAATTTTGGTACCATTTATTGGTATCATAGTCAGACTCAGGTCCTCAATTGACACACTGAGTAGCCCAGCCAAAGAAGCAGAAAATGCGACGTCAAAAGTTTCCAAGTCTGGAACAGATGTAAATATACCTCCATTGCTATTCATGGCAATGACCCGTAGCACCTACCGAGCAGAGCACAGATATAAAATGAACACCTAAGTGGGGGGAAATTATAGAAGCAGGAAACGCGATGATCTGTTAACTAAACATTGATTTCAGGATAGAAATTACCTCTGGCTCACAGTCACTGCCAAAACCGAATGTGTATACCGGTACCTCGTCCAGCATAACACTGGCGGCATCATTCGTACCATCTTGTATGCCATTGGATATAAGCATGATTGCGGCACAACGCCGGTTTGTTTCTGTGCGATCATTGACTATTTTTAACGCCAATTTAAGGCAGGCATCCATTTTAGTGCTGGAACCGTCGGCAACTAAATTGTCGACCTGATATGTTATCTCTGTTTTAGAATCTTCGGTTACTTGTCGTAGTGGGCATAACTTGTCGGTGTTACTGCTGAAAGTGACGACAGACAAACGATCCATTGGACAAAGTTTGTGGAGCAAGAACTTCATGGCAAGTTTCATCTTTGCTAGTTTGAACCCGCTCATGTTAGCGCTGATATCTAGGATAGTAACAAGATCTACGCCTAATCTGCTGTCATCGACTTCTCCTTCTCCGACACCTCTAAATTCCAGGGAGATTTTAAATGGGCTTTCCTCCAGTGGTGCTTCTTGCTTGCTGTACCATCTCACCTCTGTTGTTCTGCCCTCTAGTTCAATATCTGCTTCATCATCTTCATCTGAGATATATAAGCCATGGAAATTCATTAGCTAGCTTCATCCTGTAAACTCTAATTAAGAAGTGCAATTCGTATAAAAGCTAGGTAATTAAGGAAATTCGACAGAGAACCGAAATTAAGTTAAAAACATAACCTGTTATTGGTTTCAGTACTATCGGCTCATCATCGTTGTGGATCTCATGATAACTCATTTTCGTGAAAGAAATAAAAGGTACTTTTTTTTTTCGTGTTAATGAAAAGAAAATTAAGATTCATATAATATGATTCTTGTAACTCTGAATATATACAGAGAAAATGAGCCCAGAGAGGGGAATTAAAATAGTTCTTATAATTTTATTAGAATTTTTTCATTTGTTTAATTTTCAACGTATTATGCTAGTTGGCACATGGTGACCACCACCACATGGTTTTATTTCTTGGCTATAATTGATTCATACATATTTAGTTTAGATTAATATTTATGACTATCTTTATGAAATAGATAATACTACTAAATCTCTTGAATTCATATTACAGGTGAGAATTTAAACGAGACATTAGAAGAAGCTAGGAAATGCCAAGAGGATAGATAATTGGGAAAATGCCCCAAAATTAGTCTACCCCGTCGGGAAACATGGCTAGTTCGAGGCCTATAGGTTTTATATGAGGTGTATCATTAAATGACAAAAAAGGTTACGAGGAAGTAAAATCAAAAATTCATTATCAAACTATTTTCTTTATTAGTGTTAGTGCGGGTGATTTATTGATCTTTAAATTTGTTAACTTAGAAATCAACTAATGTTAATTCATCATCAAAACATGAGATTTTTTGATTTTTTTGATAAAAACATCAACCCAGAATCGGTGGATGTTCATACATTCGTAGATCGATCGATAACAATCGGTTGATACAATCCTTTATAAGTGCCGCTTGTAAAAAAACAAACAAACTCAAAGATGATAATTTATACAATCCGGTAGATATAGTTCCTCCCGTGCACCGATTATAAAAACTGAAATCCAAGAGTTTTTATGTAACTTTTTTGGTAAAAATCGGTTACATAAATGCCTATATCCACCGATTGTAAATCTGGGCATTTCTTCGACTATTTTGCTCATAACATCTTCGTCCTATGTTTTAATGACCTCATTATTTTTGCGTTCAAACCGCATTTTCACTTTCTATAATATAGAGATAATATTTTTTGGGTTTGTACAAAAATTTAAACAAGGTTAGTGAATCGGTTGATATAGGCATTAACATATACCGATTGTTGTTGATGTTTATCAAACACATGATCGGTTTATGTAGGTATACCATATCCACCGATTCTGATGTTCTACGTGTTTGATGAACATCAACAACAACCGGTATACGTTAATGCATATAACAACCGATTGAGGTTGATTTTCAGAAAAATTTGATGAGAAAATTTCAAAGTTTCGTACTTAAATCATTGGTGAATCTCTCTTCAATGGAAATGATTAAAAGGAGTTAAGTCAATCACTTGAATAGTTTGTCATTGAAAATATTGTTTGAAAAACCAAAACAAAAATTAGTAATAAAAAATGAAATTGTTATTTGGGATTAGGTTTTAGTTTTTGATTATCATGGATTGGTTTTATGTTTTGATTAAAGATTGTTAATAGAAATGATTTAGGTTTTTGTATTTGTTTTACATATTTAAAATTATTAAGTTTAGTGTAGAGGGTAGTTTGGTATTTTAACACACTTTAGGCCTATTCCGATGCACATGTCAAGCAGCTCATTTTGCCAATTTAGCACCCACTATGGGTATGGAAAAGTGGAAAACACATCTGTCTAAGTGTCATATATACCACTTAGGCATACACGACAGAGTGTCTACCGAGCGATAGAGTGTCCATCGCTATATGGTCATAAGATCGCTCGGTGGACATTCCAGCGCTAGCGATATATAGTCATGATGCCGCTCGCTGAGTTGATCATCACTCATCAGTTCTTCATCCAACGGCTATAATTTCCCCCACCCACACACACTATATAGATACCCATTTCAACTCACACCATCTCAACTTCATATTCATTTCAACATGCCTAGTTCTCGCATAACCGAAGTGCCTAGTACTCGCTTCACATGAGAAGAAGTTGTTTCTCTAATTCGATATTGGATTTCAGTTGCAAGCGATAGAAATTTCAATTTAGATACTTTTAACTTATGGGACACCGTGTTTCAAAGGTTTATGACGTTAAGTCATGTAAATTCAAGAAGAAAAAAATGAGTGTCTTCAAAATCGTTATTGTTTCATCAATAACGATGTGATAAAATATGCGCAAATTACGTGGATGATAAAAGGGGATCATCCTGGGTTGTCAAATGAAGAACTAAAAATTATAGCTCATACCAAATTTGTTGAAGACAACAGAATATGGTTTAGTCATGACGAATGTTATGAACTTTACAAGGTTCACGTGCAGGGAATCAATTTTTATTAAATATTGTGCTATGCAATTAAGGTTAATTTTTAATGAAATGTAAAATTAGTTTCGATTTGAACATTAATCTAATAGATAGTTATCATTAATTAAAAAATAAATATTACATTAGAAATATTTCAACTAAATTACATCCATAAACTACTCATTTCCTTGACCAATTTCTTTGTGACCAAAGATCCAATTGCACTCGTTATTTGGATGAAGAGTGTTGTTCAACATATCAGTTATTGAGTCGGTTTGAGACTGATTTGGTGGTTGAGCCTATTCAGAATCATCAAAACCTTGATAAGTAATGGGTTCACTCAGGCACAGCGAAACTTGATACAAATCTTGAAATGCGTGTGGTTGAAATACTGGAGCTTGAAGAAATGGTTGAAATGCTGATGTGGTTGAGGCAATTGGGGTATACAGATTCGATTTCCTAATTGCTTCAATGTTCACACCATCACCAAGAGTCATTATATTGTATCAGATTCAAATTTTTTCAAACAAACATGAAGGAGTTGTATTCATGTCAATGTGTTCATCACCTTCACGTACTACTTGAGTATCTAACACTTCATTTGGGGTAGAACTTTCTGGTATGTCCTGCATAGAACCAATTCTCAAACTTCTTCTTTCACTTCCATGAATTCGCTGACTTGATCCACTGGGACTCATACCTCTAACACTAGGAATCATGCTTCTATTACCAGCAAGACTCATAGCCCTACCACCATAACTTGTACCTATACCATCATGACCAGAAAATCCCGGACTCATGTCGAAATCATACTTTCCCTTACTTTTTGTAACTCATCCAAGTGAATCTCTGAAATCCCTGTAGTAGAGCGTGATAATTGTTCAACTGGCTCTGATTCTTCTCCGGTGTAGCATTGACCCCAAGTTTGGATAAGTCCGTTCAAGTGCACTAGAAACAATTGGTATGAGTAACAATATGTCCAGATGTGGTGGATAGAGTATGTACATCCCAAGAAAATGGTGGCATAGTCGACAATGAATCCACTTGAGTAAGATATGAAAATGTTTCTCCCGTCTCTGGTGGAGGTTGGGAAGGAAGAAATGCATCACCAAGTGGCATCCTACCTAAAGATGGGAAACTCATCCGACCCAAATTTCACGGTTGCATAACAATATTGGGGTTAAAAATAGTGTTAAACCAATATAGGTATTAAATCTGTCCACCGACTACTTGATCAAATTTTCAACTTCTTCCCAATGATGACCTTGTCTTATCAATTTCTCCCAATAAATCCCTTCACTTGGATAGGGGTTGATGGCTATCATTTCCTTTCTGCAACTAAAGAAATAGTATTTCAACATAATACCAAAGGAAATTCCAAGCTGCTAGGGGAGCGTGTGGCATGTGCCAATGGCATATGCGGAATTCCTTGGTCGCGGGTTGCACTTTGAGTGCAAGTGGAAATGCCAAAGCTGCTAGGGGAGCGTGTGGCATATGCCAATGGCATATCGGATTGGTAAGGAAAGCTTCTTGTGGTGCGTGTTGGCATGTACCAATGGCACGCACGGCCACTTGGGCCTAGGTTGCACGGTTTGCAAGCCCAGGGCGTGGACGCTACTTTGGCATGTGTCAATGTCATAGAGGCTTGGAAAGTGGCTAGCGGTGCGTGTTGGCATGTGCCAATGGCATACACGACCATATTAGCCTAGGTTGCACAATTTGCAAGACTAGGGCGCGGGCGCTACTTTGGCATGCTCCAATGGCATAGCGGCTTGGAAAGTGGCTAGCGGTGCATATTGGCATGTGCCAATGGAACGCACGGCCATATTGTCCTAGGTTGCACGGTTTGCAAGCCAAGGGAGCAGGCGCTACTTTGGCATGTGTCAATGGCATATCGGCTTGGTAAGGAAAGTGGCTAGAATAGCTAGGGCCAAGGAAAAGCTTGTTTAGCATGATGCGACTAGCTTGGACTAGGTGTGGTTGACATGACTTTCCATTGGCATAGAGGTGCAGCTAGCATGGTTGGCATGCATTGGCGCGTTGGGTGTGGCTGACATGATTTTCCGTTGGCACAGGGGTGCGGCTAGCATATTTGGCATGCTTTAGCGCGGTTGGTGTGACTAGCATAGCTAGGTCCAAGGTAGAGTGCGTTTGGCATGGCGCGGAAAGGTGTGGCTAGCATGACTTTTCCATTGGTATAGAGGTGCGGCTAGCATGGTTGGCATGCTTTGGCGTGTTTGGTGTGGTTGGCATGATTTTTCGTTGGCAAAGGGGTGCTGCTAGCATATTTGGCATTCTTTGGCGCGATTGGTGTGACTAGCATAGCTAGGGCCAAGGCAGAGTGCCATTGGCATGCTTTGGCGCGGCTAGGTGTGGCTGACATGACTTGCCATTGGCACGGTGGGGAATTAGGGTTTCGCTCGTTGTAACCCTAGTTTGGAAAAACACCCCCCATTAATTACTGACTACATGCATTAAATATTCTAATAAATGTTTCAGTGGTGACATTAGGTTATTCGGGGTTTTACAATTTTACCCTTTGTCTAAAAACCACGATCAACATTAAGTCCCTGCTTAGATGGGAACATGAGCTTTGTTTCGAGGTAAGCATAAGATGGTGACAAACTAGTAAATCATAAAGAGAATTGAGGAGGCTTGTCTGACCTTTTTATAGATAGGATTTGGAATCCTTGCCTCTAGCAGTTTTGCACAAATCGGGAGGCTGGCACGATTGGGAAGTCAGTATCATTGAGAGACAGGAAGCTGGGCGGCATTGAGAAGTTGACGCGAGTTGGGAAACTGAGCATGATAGCTGGTTGGACCGGCGCAAGGTGGGGAAGATGAGCGTGCTAGCTGGCGCGACTTGGGCGGTATTGGGAAGTTGGCACAATTAGTGGGATCGGTGCAACTTGGGCGACATTGGGAAGTTGGGCGTCCTTGTGGGTCCATTCCTTATGCGCATGATTTTGGTAAAGGGAAATCCTTTCCTATTTCGGAATCTTCACGCCTATATATAAAATCCCTATCTCTCATCTTGCACTTTGTTATTTCATCCTTTCACGCTAGCGGCAGATTCACGAAGAAAAACCGGCTTCCAGGTATGTCTTCCAATTAATACTTCTCTTGTTTCCCTTTTTATGTAGGTGCAAACCCTAACAGTAGGCGTTTTTATTTTATAATCCTTGCAATGATATTGCGCATATGATTTCTTGGCGTGCTTTTTGTAGAAAGTATTGTATATATGATTTGAACCCGTAGAAAAATGTTGCATATATAAATTTGAACCTGAAAAAGGATACTATAGACGCATTCGAGCCCGTAGAAAATACTGCGTATATAATTTTGAACCCGAAAAAGAATACTGTATATGAATCCCGAAGAAGAATACTATATATATGCTTCATATGATATCGAACCCATAGGAAATATTGCATATATGAATTTCGGACCTGAAGAGAATACTGTGCGTGCAGTTTTGAACCCGTGGAGAATACTATTTTTTTTCTTTTTTGTTTTTCAGGATTTATTTTTGTTTAGTGCGGTTATGTGTCAGGGAGATAATTTCGTCTTTCTCCATTTTGTTTTTTGCAGATATCTTGTTACCAAATTGTTATGAAGAAATCTGACAAGATGTTACCTGAACAAAGTTTCGCTTCATCGAAGGATGTTGATAATTCCAAACCAAACATGGATGATGAATTCTTTTCCAAACCCTTCGCCCATGCTCGGAAGAATCATCCAGATTTCGTGCCAATTTTGTTAACCGGTGGTGAAGATGAAAAGAAGACACATTCGGTTCGCCCAGAGAACACCATACGGTTTTGTCTTCATAAAAGGGTATATTCTTCTTCCAACATTGATTTCAGGATGTGTCAAATCCCATTGCATTCTTTTGATAGATGGGTTGAGTTTATGGTGAGTAAAGAGCACATAAATACCAACTTGACTCGAGCGCAGATTATTGATGTTGTCAGAGCTTCAGTAAGTCTCTAGATTAGGAAGGACATCCCGGGATTGGTTGCTTTCATTTCTAGATGGTGTTTGGACACTCATACGATCATATGTTGATGGGGTGAAATAAATTTCTCATTGAAGAGTGTGGATCTCTTGCTGAATCTTCCAGTAACCGGGAATCTTAACATCCAATTGTCTGAAGATGAGGAGAAGATGCCAGATGATCTTGCCGCTAAGTTGGGAAATTTCGCCTGAAAAGACTCCACTGCGAAGTCAAAGGTGATTTTACGGCTGGTGGATATCTCAATGGTTTCTGGACGAGATGGAACCTAAACATAAAAGCAGTGATCTTCACGTTGCAACATTTTTAGCTCTCTGGTTGTCTAGAGACATTTTTGATGACAGTTCTGGCAAGAATGAAATAAGACCAGAGTTGCTAGTAATTGCTGTGAAGTTGGCAAAAGGTGAAGTTATTCCCATTGGCAAGCTATTCCTTGGTTCCCTGTATGTGCATCTGGACCACCTAGTTGTGAACATGCGAGTTTCGAATGGTTTCATGAAAGTGGATTCATATGTGCATGTTGTTTTTCTGCAATCCTGGTTATGGGAGCATTTTAAGAAGTATGCTCCGAAACCTTTGCCCTCGATTCCCGCGAGTTGGGGTGGCTCCCGAATTCTTCGATGGGTGAACAGGTGTCCAAGAGTTGGTATGAGCTTAGTTAGTCTTATCGATAAGTCGCATAAAATCCGTTTTCGCCCATGGGAGCCGGTCCATAGGTCTGTGACTCAAATTGACACCTTTGCTTCTACTCCGAACATCATTTTTTCTTCTGACGGCAGTTTGAGTGTTAGTGAAAACTTGTTTATTCAAATTTTCCTGCCTGGTCATATACCGTCTTTCTTTATGGGGTCTTTCCGAATAGCTGCTTACAATATTGACCGTGTCACTCGTCACATGGGTTTCGATCAAGGGGTGTCTCTTTTTTACCAGCTGGTGGTTCCTAAGGATTCATTGCATGCCTCCCTCAATGCCAGTGCCCTTGATCCGGGTATCCGCCTTCCCTTCTTTCAAACAGGAAGAGTAACTTCGACGACTTTTGGTTATAATGAGTTAAGGTACGATGAGTGTCTTGTGATCCATAATTTTGTAAATAACGTGGTGGAGAATATTCGTTTTAAACCTTCCCCAGCAGTTTTGAAGAAGTATCCAATGTTGAGAGATCTCAAGCGAAAGTTTCCTGGAAACTCGGAAAGTCCTCAGGCAAAGGAACAGAGAACGAAGAATTGTGCTGGCGGGTTCCGGGCGGTTTCAAAAGATCCTCATGTAGCTCTCGTGTCTTTCAGTTCTTCCAATAACCAGGTATGTGTCGCCTCCTTGTTGGTTTGTCTCAAAACATGTGAATTTATGCTGAAGACATGTGTCTTTTTTCTACCAGGGATTTGGTAGTGTTAATGCCTTCGCTGCTCTTGCAGGTTGCCAGGAGACGATAATTCCTTCGAAGAATTCCGTCAGTACTGAGCCTTCTCATAATGGTGATGAGCCAGAGAAAGAAGAAAGTTCGACAAGTGAGAGTGATTCTTCTGACAGCAGCACTGGTTCTTTTTCGGGAAGTGGTTCTTTGAGTTTCACGCTTCTTTTCTTTCTGCCTCCGCTTTTTTTTTTTTTTGAAAAATGTCTAACTCAAGTTTGCAGGAGGAATCCAGTTCGGAAGACGATTCGGGGGCGGAGCCACACGTAAACTTGCCTTTGGTGACACCGACTGCTGTCGGTGACTTGGAGATGGAAGCTAGCCAATTGATGGGCACATATGTAGTTTGAACGGTATATGATTCCCTGATGGTTGCTGCCGTAGACATGGAAAAAGACCCTTTTCAAGTCGCGGGTCCAGTTGCAGGCGCCATTTTCGATTCCCCGTACTTGGATCCTTACCCAGGTCATGTACTTGTTGGCGGTTTTAGCGTGCTGGCTAAGTATGAGGCATTGTACACCAGAATCTGGGAGAAGTATGGACATATGGCCACAACCAAGAATATTACTAGTCAATTTGCGCTGGTTAAGCATATGGAAGAGGCTTTATTTTCTATCGAGGACATGCGTGTGGTGACTAGCCACACCTTTTCTGAAGAATCCATTGCTGACTAGGAACACTATCGCGACATTGTGTAGAAAAGGAATTCAACACTTTGTGGTTTGTCGAAGGCCTTAATGAGATCCATAAGTTGAAAAATGCATCGGTCGAAAGCATTTCTGCAGAGGAGATTGCACGATAGGAGGTACAACTCGAAAATCTTTCCAAGATGTTGACTACAAAAAGAGAGGCACTTGAAGATGCAAAGGTGAATTTCTACAAGAAGGGCAGATCTCTGTTGGATGATTTTCCTTGAATATTTCTCTATTTTTCTAAACTTTCATTTAGGTTTTTATTTTTGAAAGACATATTGGATGTCTAGTTTAAAGTTCGACCGGTTTTGATAGACAGCTGGTAGGTTTTGAGGATATTAGATTATATCTAGGATGAATGGTTTTGATAATATAACTCTGATTGTGCTTTCTAAAAGGAATATTGCTTTTATGAAAGTGTGTTATAGCAATCGGCACAATACGCAATAGTATGACGGTTTTATTAAGAACCCAAAAACAGATCGTATATCTTGTCTGACTTATTAGACTTACTCAACTTTATTAATCCTTTGCTGCAAGCGAGATCCTTTCATGTGAAGGTCGGCGTTGCGAGTAGCATTGTTAGCAAGTCCCCAATCGCTGGTAGCATCTTTAGCGGGTCCCCAGTTTTCTCGTGTAGTCTTCGTGGCTGGTAACTGGGTTGTCTGGTAGTTGAGTTGCAGTGAGTCACCTTCCCCTACTATCTTGACATCTGGTCGAAGAACGATATGGATGGTCGAAAAATGGCATTGTAACCGATAGCTCAATCCTCCCGCTATGGTCGCCAATTGTTTATAGGTAACAATCGTTTCTGCCGATTTCGGTAAATTCTGTAGGTGAGTGAGAAATTGGTTTAAACTCTAAACAAATGTGTTGCACGTTGAGCACTTTTTAGGTTCGAGAGATCAATCTGTCACAAAGTGGAGGAGAAGGGTTGATTTGGGGAGGGAAGCAAAGAAAGATGTTGAGACCAGAATAGTTCTGGAAAGGTAGCGTCTCGACTTGTATCAGAAAAGTGGAAGCTTAGGAAGCTTGCAAGAGATGGAAGCTTTTTGGGAGAGCTTGCAAAGTTGCCTTTCTGAGAGTGTTGTATCTATCCTGAACGAGACTTATTGTCTGGTAGAAATAGATGAGACCTATTTATACAAGTTGAGATTGAAACGTACCCTGGCCTCAATAAGGAAGGAAAATAAAGGGGTTTTCAAAATACCGGATTAGGGTTTTCAACACAAAACCCTAATTCCAAAACCAAGCCGCATATTGCGTACCATGGAAACTATGCCAAAACCAAGCCGCTACCCGGTTGTAGCGCCCGAAACTTGGCCTAGGTGGTCGTGCGTTCCATTGGCACATGCCAACACGTTACCACTAGCCACTTTCAATTCTAAGCCGCTACCCGGTTGTAGCGCCCGCAACTTGTCCTAGGTGGCCGTGTGTGTCATTGGCACATGCCAACACGTTCCCACTAGCCACTTTCTATTCTAAGCCTCTACCCAGTTATAGCACCCGCAACTTGTCCTAGGTGGCCGTGCGTGCCATAGGCACATGCAAACACGTTACCACTAGCAACTTTCTATTATAAGCCGCTACCCAGTTGTAGCGCCCGCAACTTGGCCAAGGTGGTCGTGCATGCCATTGGCACATGCCAACACGTTACCACTAGCCACTTTCTATTCTAAGCCGCTAACCAATTGTAGCACCCGCAACTTGGCCTAGGTGGCCGTGCGTGCCATTGGCACATGCCAACACGTTACCACTAGCCACTTTCTATTCTAAGCCTCTACCCACTTGTAGCGCCCGCAACTTGGCCTAGGTGGACGTGTGTGCCATTGGCATATGCCAACACGTTACCACTAGCCACTTTCGATTCTATGCCGCCACCCAGTTGTAGCGCCCGCAACTTGGCCAAGGTGGACGTGCGTGCCATTGGCACATGCCAACACGTTACCACAAGCCACTTTCTATTCCAAGCCGCTACCCAGTTGTAGCGCCCGCAACTTGGCCTAGGTGGCCGTGCGTGCCATTGGCACATGCCAACAGGTTACCACTAGCCACTTTCTATTGTAAGCCGCTACCCAGTTGTAGTGCCCGCAACTTGGACAAGGTGGCCGTGCGTGCCATTGGCAAATGCCAACACGTTACCACTAGCCACTTTCTATTCCAAGCCGATACCCAGCTGTAGCTCCCGCAACTTGGCCAAGGTGGCCGTGCGTGCCATTGGCACATGCCAACACGTTACCACTAGCCACTTTCTATTCCAAGCCGCTACCCAATTGGAGCGCCCTCGACTTGGCCAAGGTGGCCGTGCTTTCCATTGGCACATGCCAACACATTACCACTAGCCACTTTCTATTCCAAGCCGCTACCCAATTGTAGCGCCCGCGACTTGGCCAAGGTGGTCGTGCATGCCGTTGGCACATGCCAACACGTTACCACATGCCAACACGTTACCACTAGCCACTTTCTATTCCAAGCCGCTACCCAATTGTAGCGCCCGCGACTTTGCAAAGGAGGTCGTGCGTGCCATTGGCACATTCCAACACATTACTACTAGACACTTTCATCCCCAACCTGTTAGCCAATTTCCAAGGCATTCCGTACATGCCATACATGCTCCACTAGCGACTTTGGCATTGCCACTCACACTCAAAGTGTAACTTGCGGCCAAGGCATTCCAAACATGCCATTGGCACATGCAAAATGCTCCACCAAGCGAATTTGGCATTGCCATCCGCGCTCAAAGTACAACTTGCGATCGAGATATCCCACACATGCCATTGGCACATGCCGCAACGCTTCACTAGCAACTTTGGCATTGCCACTTGCGCCCACTCTCGAGACATCAACACAAACTGGGGGATGCTTTCTTGGGGTTTTGGTTTGGCGATCACAGCGTGCAACGTACACTACGCTCGCAGTAAAGAATGGGGTGCAAGGAATGAATACGGTCAATTAATAAGGAAAGTTATGGTAAAAAATGTTTTCACCATAAACCCACAAACGGTTTCCACCTCCTCTGATTAATTGGCACATTTACTCAATTCCTTAATGAGGCCAGGGTACGTTCAATCTCACTTGTATAAATAGGACTCACCTATTCTGCCAAAAGACACAAGTCTTGGTCAGGCAAGATACAATACTATCAGATAGCCACTTTGCAAGCTCTCTCAAAAGCTTCCATCACTAGCAAGCTTCCGCAAGCTTCTACACTTTTGATACAAGTCGAGATACTACCTAGCCAGAACTCTCTAGTCTCATCACCCTTCTTCGCTATCGTCCCCAAATCAACCATTCTCCTCCACTTTGTGACCGAAGAAAATCTGGAACAACCATCTTCTTGGTTTAGGCCAGAGTTGTACGGATTGATATCTCGAATCAAAAGTGCTCACGTGCAGCACATTTGTTTAAGGGTTTAAACCAGTCTCTCCACCATCGAATTTACCAAATTCGGCAGAGGCGATTTTCTCCCATAAACAACGGGTCAATCATCCTCCCAGTTTTATTGCTAGTGCAATATCGCAGGATGTTAACAACATCGGTTCTTTATTAATTTACCTCTTATTTTATTAGTCCTATTAGATGCATTGATTATGATATCTTATCCTTTCTAATATTGTTAAACTTCGTAATATAATAAAATAAAATTGAATTAGAATAACAGTCGTTTGCAATATTCGATGATTATAAATATAATCAACCACATATTCTAAAGTTAATGAACTAATTTACCGCCAAAAGAAAACAACATAAGAAGAAATCCTAGTTTGGGCGAAAAAACAACAACAAGAATATTCCGTGGCAATAGAATCCTCACCTCCGGTGTTACCAGGAGATTCTGCGTTAGTTAACCGCTCAAGAAATGCTAAAAGAATCTCAACAATTTCGGTAGGATGGTCCAAACTAAACTTGAATTGGATTAAGATTAATACAGATGGGGCAGCCAGGGGGCATTCAGGTTTCGCATGGGAGGGTTTTATTTGCAGAGATTCTGTAGCACGAAAAATTATGGCTTTAGCTCAACCTCTAGGAGTTACAACATCCTTAAATGCAGAAACTTGGGCTCTGCTTTGGAATCAAGAACAGCAATAGAAAGGCAATGGCCAAAAGTTCTCTTCGAAACAGACTCATAAAACCTTCTGCTTTTCGTCACATCTGCTATTGAACCCCCTTGGCACATCTCAGGGATGATTGAAGAAATAAAGTATATAATACGACAGATTCCACAGGTCTCCATCCAACACAACTATAGAGAAGGAAATCAAGCAGCGGATGTCTTGGCAAATCAGGCGGCAGACGAAAGTTAAATGGGAAACTTTTCAACCAAAATTTGGGACCAGGCAATCCCGGTTTACATTAGTCAAGGTATCTTTCAAATTGTAACCTAATATTCTCTTAATAAAATGCATGCTTCAAAAAAAAAATAAAATCCCATATACCTTGTCGATTATGGGAGATTAATGTCAAATTTGCTCCAAAGGCTAGTGTAGTAGGCCCCACTTGCGTATTAGGTATTGCATCAGCAAACTAGGGTTTGATTGTGATGGCATTTTTACTATGAAGCTAAATTGGTACACATATCATGACCACTCTAAATCAGTTTCAAGTAACCCGATAATAAGGCTGCTATAGGGGTACCATTTTGGTTGGGGGTCTACCAAAATCAAAATAAGACAAAAATTATATACGTTCGAATTAATACACTCCAAGCAAAATCCATCATTTGGAAATCCGTATTTTCATAAAGCTCTTTATATCTACAAAAAATGAGTGCATTTTGGAATACCAACCTTTAATAGTTATTATTTTGAATGTCTACGGATTTTTAGCCGTCGATTTTTAAAGTTGCAAATGGCAATGTTCAGTATTGTATGTACTACGTATTTGAATATACTTATTTTCGATAGATATATAGGAAATGAATATATATAGGAAATGAATATATCCTAAACATATTAACTTCAAATGTGTCACCATTTAAGTTGTATTTAAAATAGTGGCCTTCAAGGTGGGAGAATATATTGTGATCTACCCTCCCATACAATCGATGCATCTTTGCATTGGAGAATGCATAATCTCACACTCCATACAAATTTGGAAAACCAATTAAAATTTGCATTCTTTAATCCAAAGATGCATCTTCTCTCTTCATTTTTAATTGTGTTTTACAAGTTCTGATGCAATGATTGGTCATTATCTTGTGCATGAATACACAAGATAACAAAGCTCTTATTATTATTGTATAATACAAAGACATAATTGTCCATGCCTTACCTAACTTGACAAGGCTTACATAAGCAATATTGCTAATAGTGAGTATGTTATTACATTTACGATCGAATCAGCCATATGATAAGAGACCAGTGGCAGAGCCAATTAAGACATAATTATGTAAATCAACTTCACACGTAACTGGGTGTATTTTTCCCGCATATGTTCCCGAGTCATGATTAACAACACCATGACCTTGGGCGCCAAAACTGCGCTGATGATACCTAAGTTGGAACTTTTTTTTTCTTTTTTTGAAGCAGTAAAACTGGAACTAATGGATGCAGTGACAGAGCAAAAATGTTTGGGGTTTTTCCAAGGAAATGGGATTTGACCGCCTTTAGCAATCGGGATATATTATGGTTCATGGTAGGACGGACCTGCCTGATCCAACTATTTCACATCAGAATCATTATGGTAAAATCAAGATTCAACTAAAAGATTCTTTTTTCTTTTCTTTTGCAGAAATATCTAATTGTAAACAGCCCATCACCCACACGGCACTAACTATTAACATTGTGTATTTGCCTATTTGGCTTAAAATAGTACTCCGTCATTTTGGATAAGTCGCGAACCTGTCGACAGACTCATTTTTTCGTCAAATTTTGATTAGAATAGATCTGGATCTGATTAAGACGAAAGATTCATCACGTATATATATTATTATATGGAAAATCGCATAAAGTACTTTGAATATATGCGTATTATTGAAAAACTTAGACTTAAGTGTCGGCAGGCGTTTACTTCGAAATCTTCACACATCTTTAATTAGCTAGTTGGCGATCTACAATATCAGTACCAATAACTCCCTAACTATATGCTTCAAAAAAGAAAAAGACTTCAGACTTAGATCAACATCAATAGGAATTTGCAGGCGAAAATGATATTATTACCGTAGACAATACCTAGAATTTTGTAGGCGAGCCTAGTTTTTTTCAATTTAATGCGCTTTGATGCTCACTTTGACGTACTTAACTATTCTAGAATTTTGGCATTTTTATCTTGCCTACCTTGGTACGAATGATGAATCTTTTTAAAAATTCCACCGCCCACGCCCTGATAGTTATACCAGCATACGGAGTACTTTTATACCACCAGCGTTACCGAGCAACACTGACGTTTTACTGGCAGCTGGCTGAAGAGCAAATTCAACGATCTTTTTGTTTAGGTGCGTAATTTGTGAGAGTGGAAAAGATTGAAAGGGAAGAATGTTCATGTGGACCTTTTTTAATGGATAGTGTAAGGCTTATTCCTATGCACATACCAAAAAGTAGTGTTTGGCATATCAGGTGACATGGCAAATCATCTACGCCACTGTGGGAAAACCACAAAACGATCGAATTTCTAGCGAACAATATTAATAATATATCCAACGATAAAAATATTGACAATATCAATGGAGATATTGTTAATATTTGATTATTTCTCATGGTCAACTTAGATCCTTTGTTTTGTAATAAAAAAGAAACGGTCGACATGGTTGACAGACGCTAACCATACCAACAGTTACACTTTAAAATTTCTCAACTCGACGAAGTTTTACAGAGAAAATGAAGTTATTGCCACGCTGACCGTCGTGGTCCACGGATTTGAGGATATTTATCATTTTGTCACGGTTCTGAGTTTTTTTAAGTATATAACCTTGTTTAATTTAAGCAAATCCAACTAAACGTAATCTGAGTATTTATAAGATTTCTTTATTTCTCTCGTCTGGGAGAATTTATAGTGGGGCCACCGGCCCCGGTAGTTTTCTAAAATCGAAAATTACTATATTCCTTTGAAATAATTGTATGTCCTTGTAACATCTGCTATGAAACTAATTCAAGTTCTTTTCCGATACGCTTTTTTCAAGGGAAACGTATCTATATAACCCTATTATGAGATCTCTTGCAAAAATAACCTTATGAACTTTACAAATACCCCTTAGCATAATATATTACTAAAATACCCTCTTTTATATAGTGAATATACAAAACCAACACCACTACTATTCAAAATAAATAAATAAATAAATAAAAATATCTCTAATGCCCACACCACTGTCCACCACCGCCTCCCACCACCGACGACGACGACGACCACCAACCACCACCACTAACAACCACCACCGACAACCACCACCACCTACGACCACCACCACCGATGATCACCACCGCCGACCACCACCGATGACCACAAGCACCGACGACCACCACCGCCGACTACCACCACCGCCGCCGCTAACGAACACCACCACTGTCCACTACCACCGCCGCCGCCAACCATCACCGCCGTCAACCACCATCGCCGCCGCCAACCACCACCACCATGTGGATCAACTTGTTGAAGTTGTGTCCATATAGGAGGCAACTAGCTCAAGTTGTCTTCAACAAGTGAAAGCAACTTGCACAAGTTGTCTCCAAAAAACATAAAAATTATACACAAATAAGTGAACTTAGTGTGAATCGAACACACATCTTCTGACATATAGTCAGTTGTGCTACCATTGCACCACAAGTTCGTCACACCATCAGTGTTCAACCAAAAATTCAAACAACCACCATACAACACCACACCATCCATCTCTGTTACTGCAACTCTACCTGTAACAGCTTCATGACCACAACCGTTTATGCACACTTGCAACATGATCCAATAATTGCAGTCACTTCCATGCCCCTACTCAAACATCATCAGCAACACACAACCAGTAACAACTTCAATTCCTGGATTCATATTGAGTTCCTTCTCAACTTACTAAGCATTCATCTACTCTCTTGACTTTAAAGCATGAGCACCAGCAGCACAACCATCGTCAGCAACTCAACACAACCATGTGTTACCATTGCACCACAAATTCGTCACAACTACTCTAAGATAATTTCAGATGAATGAATGGACCCAAAAACATAACCAAGTTTCCTCCGAAATGGAATCAACTAGCTCAAGTTTCCTCCAATATGGAATCAACTAGCTCAAGTTGCCTCCAAAAGTGAAAGCAACTTGGTCAAGTAGTCTTCATAAAAAGGAAGCAACTAGCTCAAGTTGTCTCCAATAGTGGAAGCAACTTGGTCAAGTTGTTTCCAAAGTTGGAAAGCAACTTGATGAGGTTGTCCAGGGTTGCAATTACTTTACCTTCCCGACGGAACAATTGTGATCAGTCAATAAGATAACCACCAATTCCAACAACACCAACAGACATATACCAAGTTGCACGCACACAAGCAAAAAGAAAAAAGACAACCACAATCCATTCACTTCGATTAACAACATATCTTCTGAACATTCATGCATCTACCAATAGCTTCAACCTCTCAGCATCAAACCAACATGTCCCATTTCATTTGCCTAGCATTCATATACTTCATTTCAGCTTCAAGACGACTGCAGCGCCACACACAAACTGCAGCTTTTCATTGCACCTGCAACATCATTTCCTTGCATACATGTATATCATTGCATTCAGTAGCTCATAACCATTATCGAGCCAAAAACAACATCCATTCTTTCTTAATTTCTCCTTAGTTGTAGTTGTAACTTCATTTCTCCTTAGTTGAATCTGGTTTGAAATCAGTAGAGGAAGAATAACTAAATCAACCAAAATCAACACGAAATCTAAATCTCGTGACTGAATCTGAATCTTCAAATCAAAATCAACACGAAATCTAAATCTTGACTCGAAATTTTCAAATCGAAAACTACCTGAAATTAAGTTTTAATGGTTCAAACACGCAAATCATCGAATTAAAAAATTACCTGAAATTGAAATCTCCATCTACTGATTCTTCATAAACCCCTTCTTCTAATCATTAGCAGCAACTTCATCGATCTTCTCCTTCATTACTGCAAATTGATGGCAGTACCTTCATCTCCCCTGATTTCTTCAGTTCCATCTCCCTTCTGACTGCAACATCAACTGAAACCCTAATATCAACAAAAAAATCTTCCATTTAATCTCGATTCAGCCAATAGCAGCTTCAGATTCAGATTTACTCAGATTCAAATCTACTCACTTAATTTGTTCTTGATCCCCTTTCAAAATTCCGATCGATCTCTCTCGATAATAATGGTGGTGTTGGTGGCGTTGACGGAAATGGAGATGATGGTGGTGTTGGTGGCGTTTGTTGTGGTGGCGACGGAGACTGGTTTTTCCCAGACGTGAAAAATGAAACTGATTTTTTCTGCTCGTGAATAATGAAGAAGAAGTTGAAGTATAAGGTGAGAAGGTTAAAACTGGAATTATGTTAATTATTTTTCTATTCATAATTTCACTTCTGCCATTATGGGTATTTATAAAGACTCATAAGGGTGTTTGTGCATGACCCATGGATAGTAGGGGCATAAATAACATTCCCACTTTTCTTAAATATAGCCTACACTTTTATTAACTACTGGGTATCGTCGGGGCCTTACGTCCCCGGCTCAACCTCCCATGGTTGTGAAAGTAATTTTACCCGGTTATTTTATATTTCTTTATTTATGCATTCACAAACAAAGACTACCGTGCTGTACTTTTTTGGTGTTGTTTAAACTTTGTCAGCTCGTGGTTTTGTCTTCTCTTTTCGCTGTAAATATATATATGATCCTATTGTCATGTCCTTTAATCCAATCTCTTTCATAAGCCTAAATCAAATAATACTGCCAAAACCTCATCTCGTGCCACTACTATTATTCACGTATGCACTATTCCGATTTATATTTTTCATTGGTATCCATCGGTTTTCTATTTGATAAAATAAGGGAGTTGTTTGTAGGGTCTCTTCTGTTGTACCGTTCCTAACATTGGTTGATTGATAACGCATTGTTCTTTACTAACTAAACTATTTTGATGCGAAGTTGGAACAATCTTGTTGCGAAGAGATAATTTTCTCTTCGTATCTTCTACTATTCTCAAACTTCAGCTATTGTAATACGAAAACTTTGTTATGTGATAGTATAGTGCGAGATGGTGATAATAAGAGTATTTAAGGTTTTTAATGGTGTGGGATGGCATTGTAGGCGTTCATTTAAGTTAGTTAAGTGGTTACCTTTTATTTGATGTGTTAAATACAATGTCAGTCAAATAGAATATAATGTTGATATCATGTTATTCACTAACATAGATGATTCGAAGTAATTCTCACCCGAAAAATGCCAAGTTTATATTAGTTTAGGTTTGAATATCTAGTTATTCAATTAAAGTTGAACAATCTGAAGAAAAAAAAACAAATGCACAATCTCAATCAAATACTTCCTTGTTTGATGTGAAGGTAGATAGCCAATCAAACAACATTAGGTTCTTCTTCATGCAACATATGACCGCACAAACGCCACTCAGCATCGGGTGGTCCAATAATCACAGTGTTTGTTGTACCTCATCATATTCATTGATAAATAACGTTGTGCTATCATGACATTTGCATATATGCTCATATATGCTTTCGAATTTAATCATTACCGCATATATATCTCTAAAATCCTGCGGGGGTTCAATCAACCAAGGGAAATTTACTTTTCCATGGAGAAGACATTTCTTAAAGAGTGATTTTTCCTTGGATGAGCATGGCCATCTTTCGTTGATTCAGTGTAAGCTTTGCATAAGGAGAATTAAATTTCTATTTGTCCAAGATAATGACATATAAATTAGTCTCGTGTCGCATTATGATTTGAAACCCTTTATCTATGTTCGTTAATTTCTTCATTCAAAGGGATATTAAAATCAATTATATATACACAAAAAAAGATGCATGTAATTAGCCTCGGATCTACTTACGCACATGTCTAAAAGTATAAGACTAACGAACAATTCGGTAGAGAAGTGATATGTTGAAACTAAAATACCTATAATTATATCCACGGGCTCGATGATAGTGTCATAAATCACAACGGTATCTGAGATGTTTGTATTTCCCAGTACATTTATTTTTTACCGCATTTCTTAAGACATCGAACCTTTTGAATAGTTTGAACCTTTTGTTTTAGCGAATAAATTTTGTCAACAATGTAAAAGTAAATAATTTAGTATGAACCATAAGGACATGAATGTTTAAAATTGACGCCAAGATCAGTGGATGTTTTACGAATATTGGAAAGTCAAACCTCTTCTTGGAAATTCGTTAATTTTAATATAATATTAATAAAAAATATTTTGAAGTTGACATCAAGAAAATTTTGAGAATAGGAACATTCAAACTTGACACTGCCGATCAGTATATGTTGTGTATTTGGGGAAAATACATCTTTGTTTTGAAGGACTTCTTTTGCAAGTCATGCTTGTTGAATAACATACATAGTATTTTAAAATTCACATTAAAATAGTAGTGCAATTCGCTTATACATATATACACCAATATCATGGATTTACGTCCATTTGATGGAAAGATGTTCGCTCTGCCATTATAATTTTCTCCATGCTTGATTGATGTATTCATCAAATTCCCTTACCAAGCAACAACTCGTATATCTTGATTACTTTTAGACAAATTATAAATAACTTGAAGATGAGATGAATGAGTAACTTGCTCATAATCCTAAGCAAGTTAGTCGGGTACAATGTATTAACTTTTGTCTTTCGTCTATTGGACGGTTGTTTTTGCCAATGTTCCCTACCCACCCTCTATTTTTTGTCTTGATTCTATCTCCCAACTTGTTTTCTTTACAGATGATAGGCATGCCAACCACTACCAGTTCAGAAAATCACCAAAACTATTGCGTTATCAAGTTATTTACTTTGCAAATAATTACACTACATGTATATATTTATGACATGCATAATAATACATTGGTAGTGTAATAAATATTTGTATACTTATCAAGTGCATAATAATACATTGACTCTTTAAGAACATTATTTCTAGAAATAATATAATACATTAATTCGTGTAGATAAGATGTCTAAATACGGGTTATCCTCCGCTTCAAAAGGTACATTACTACGTTGGATTGTTTTCCCTGCCGATTCATCACTTTTGGTACACTTTTATTGTCTTTGTATTTCTTATTTCTCTGCGGCCGACGCTCAACCTCTTGTCGATTTTCGAAAAGTTGTTTTACCTTAACCTTTTTAAAGTCTCCTTTATTGTTCATTTGTTTGGTCGGTCTATCAGTATCTTCCCATGCAATTTTAGTATGTGGTCATAAAAGAACTGTCCCAATATTTAGTTGGTCGTATCATATTATAGTGTGTTATTTAGTTAGATCACAATAGCGTGTTTAATTAGTTAGATCATAGTAGCCGGAAGGGGCCGGGGCATACGGCCCGGCGGTGGAGAAAATTTAGAGGCAAATGTAGTGCGAACATTTAAATTTGTGTGTTAATTGGTCATGTTTATAATATTCGGGAGCATATTTAGTTATCCGGGAGTATATTTAATTAGTCGGTCCCAATATTTGGTTCGTCGTGTCATATTATAGTGTGTTAGTTAGTCGGGTCATAATAGCTAGCGTGTTTAATTAGTTGGACCATAGTAGCCGGAAGGAGCCGAGGCATACGGCCCCGACGGTGGAGAAAATTTAAAAATAGATATAGTGCCCACATTAAATTAGTGTGTTAGTTGGTCCGGTCCATATTAGTTGATAGCATATTTAGTTAGACGGGTCATAGCAGAACGGTCCCAATATTTAGTTGGTCACGTCACAGTAGCTTGTTTAATTAGTTGGATCATAGTCGCTTGAAGTGACCGGGGCCTAAGGCACCGACCGTGGAGATAATTTAAAGGAAGATATATAGTGCTCGCATATTTAGTTGGTCGTATCATATTATAGTGTGTTAGTCGGGTCACAATAGCGTGTTCAATTAGTTGGATCATAGTAACCGAAAGGGGATGGGGCCTATGTCCCCGACGGTGGAGTAAATTTAAAGGCATATGTAGTGCGCACATTTATATTAGTGTGTTAGTTGGTCTTGTCTATAATAGTTGGGAGCATATTTAGCTAGTCGGAACAATATTTAATTAGTCGGTCCCAATATTTAGTTGGTCGTGTGATATTATAGTGTGTTAGTTAGTCGGGTCATAATTGCATGTTTAATTAGTTGGATCATAGTATCCGGCAGGGGCTAAGGCCTACGGTCCCGGCGGTGGAGAAAATTTTAAAAAAGATATAGTGCCCACACTAAAATTAATGTGTTAGTTGGTCATGTCTATAATAGTCGGGAACATATTTAGTTAGACGGAGTCCCAATATTTAGTTGATCGCGTCATATTATAGTGTGTTAGTCGGGTCACAGTAGCCTGTTTAATTAGTTGGATCATAGTATTGGGATAGGGCCGAGGCCTACGGCCCCGGATGTGGATAAAATTTAAAAGAAGATATACTTCCGACATTAAAATTAGTGTATTAGTTGGTCTTGTTTATAATAGTCGAGAGCATATTTAGTTAGTGGAGAAAATTTAAAGGAAGATTGTATCCAATATTGCAGCTTTATTGCCACAAAGAGTTAATTAGGCCAAGTTGTCGATTATACTCGTGTCATGAGCAGTCACAATCTAATTCATTATCCATCTTATTTATAAGTACCTGCCGCTATTTTTTTGTTAGTCGGAATATATGTAGCCGGGCGGGTGATAGGAGTCGTATCCTATGACTATATCCATCTGGATAAGACCCCTTCCATCTTACCGATCTAACTATAGTTATGTCGTGGAGGAGCTCGCTGATAGCATAATAAAAAAATGAAAAAATGAAACTGTTGTTGAATTTTGAAAGAAATTAAGTGCCCATCCATGCATGTGGGAACAACAGTCACTTTTAGTGAAGTGACATAGGCTGTCACATGGCATGAATAAAATACAGCCGGCTAGATATATAATAGGAGCTCCACCAAAAAGCCTCGGTGCTTAAAAAAAAAATTGTTGAGATATCCGGAGAAGTTACTGACAGATTTATGTAATTCCTCGGTAACTTTTTAGAGCACTCGGAAAGACGGATAATAATCCAACTTGACAGTTTGTCAAGATTGAATTTTAATTCCTCCACAACTTGAGTTCAAAATCTTCCCATTTTTCTGCTAATAAGACGGTTACCCAAAAGCACTGATTGAAAAAATTTCACTCGGAACTCTTGGCCAGTGGCTTATAAGTAACGTCTCAGAAAGACACGCGTGGTCAGCTTATTGAAGACTGTTCATATAGGCTTCCTAAGGGAAATAATTGTATAGAATAATTTCCAGTGTTGTTTTGTGATTTCACTGCTAAAGGTTGTTCCGAATATAACATCTTCTATAACATGTTTGTCTAACTTGAACCCACCAGATCCATTTTCTCTCAAATTCGCAAGAGAATCCAAATCCATTGCGAACATGGTGGAACTAAATGGCACAAAATCTTCATCATTCCATGTTTTCATATGCTGAAAAACGGCCTAAATCTCACCCAAAATAACACCATCTTACTACCAACTTGAGAATCGATTCAAACCAAAGATTCCCACTTCTTTAATATCCTAACCTTAATCAAATTTGACCACACCCATTGAATCAGCCACAATTGATGGCATCGGCACTTTCTTCTTCCATGTTCACAAACTAAACCCTTGTAAACATCCAATGGACCCGTAACACCCATTGGAACCTCCACAACAACTTGAAAAACTACTTTTCCACTACTACTTGTATGAGTATACCTCAATGTTAGTATTTTCCATCTATTCCATGCTCATGAAGCCTGTATTGGAAATCCTGCAGAAAAACATAAAACTTTCTTGTTTACAGTAAACACAAAATCACAAAACCAATTTATAGCGCAAACTCAAAGAAACTTAACATACAGTTAACCCTTCCAACCATTTTTAATCTCTTACATCCATCACCATGAATCGATGGAAGATAACCATCCCCATCAATTGATTTCTCGCCTAAACCCTAATCAAAATCGATGGTAGACAACCATTCCCATCCACAACAACTGAGCTACACAATCTTCAGTTCCATATCCACTTCAAATTCTACTAAACAGCCAACGAATCCATGGCAGCGACCCAGTGGAAACAAACAGGTAACAATTCAGGATTTCTGCCTAACACTTCGTTTATCTTCCAATTGATAGTTCTATTTTTCTCTTTATGGCTCGAAAAAGAGGGAGGATCAGAATTGGTAGAAAAAAAGAGGAAGGAAACCGTGATATCAATAGAAACATATAACGAACCGACCCGGGCAGTGAACTTACCTTTTGTATGCAGCAAGAACCAAAAAAATTTCTTCACCAGCTGAAGTATAGATTTGTATCACTAAGTTTATCGTCTTCTATGTAAAATGTGGAAATATACCAATTGCATAATTTCTGGCTGACAATCAAAACTACTAACAGAAAATAAATTTGATTCAAAGTAATTAACACAGTAAGATTCATATAAATTGCGCATTCAGGCCACAACAATAGGTTCTCAGCTAGATAGGATGTTCGATCCACACTGGTTGGATCCACCAGCATAATAGCTGGAAAACTATCTTTAGTCATGATCTTTTGGCACGACCAAGAAGAAAATAACAACATCGTAGTTTGGAGATCGAGAATCACATAACATCTAGAACACTAACCGAAAAAAGTAAGCCTACATTAAAAGCCGCCTAAAAGATGGCGATATCCTATCCTGAAAAGCTATCAAAGTTCTTAGATGCAAAGAATTCAATTTGCAGAATCAACAAATATATATGGGCAAACAAATACATGCGAAAATGCTGGATTTTAGCCAGTTGAATAAGCATGGATAAGTATCTTAGACGTCAAAAACCACACTGCCGCAACAAAACACACAACAACGATCCTAACAAAGAATTACGAATGCACACAAAATTGAAGCAGAATTCCACGATATCCAGATCGTTATCAGAAACCCACGTTGTAACATCTACGATCCTATATGCCCCTATCACAGCCAATACATCCTCTACATCATCAATTGGAAACTGCACACAATGAATAAAACCCAAAAAAATAGAATAATATTGCGGGACTATTACATTATTCATCCATGGCCACCGTCATAGGGAATTCATAAAAACAAACCAATACCTAGATGCCAAAGTCCATTCTATGGATCAAGTTTTTCCCATGGACCATTGAGCCATTCTGCAAGAGTAGTGAAGAAAGTACATGAATCCAATATCTCCGAGCACCAATTCTGAGGTTGTGCCATATCCACCCCAAGAAACATGATCTTAGAACATATTTGAACCAACACTTGGATAGTCTGCAGGGATAAAATTCTTCTTCGACCGACTCTCTTCACAGGAAAAGCACATAAATAATTGACCATCTCACTCCACTCATAAAAAAACAAACACATAGATACCAAGAAAAACTTTCATGTAACTCTACGTATAAATACAGACGGAGTGAGGATTTAATAATAGAATATTGTACATATTTCCAATGCGAAAATATAACCATCTTAGTCGATAATGACTTGAAGTACTTGCATGCCAAAGATTAATAGTTATAGCAATATACCCATAAAGTGTCAGGAGAGAGCAAATTATTAATCTTAAAAAAATTAAGCTAATAGTTACATAAAATCTAAAGTTGCCAACGTTCTGGTTTCTAAAAGTTTAGTATGTTCTATATGCTCTGTTTTTCCACAATCCCAAACCATGGGGTGAGAGATTTATATGATTAACTTGGAAAAGATAGAGGGTGATCTAATTTAAATATACTCACATTTCCATCCTTCCTCCTCTGATATGAGAAAGGATAATATATTAGAAGTTAGAACACAGCAAAAGTTTTACAAAGTTTTGTAGAAAATTATCCTTCAATTCCATCAAGGATTCCCCAGGGATCACCTAGCACCGGCTATTACAATGACACGTTTCAGTATATAACCAAAAGGTAGTATATAGACTACCTATAACTTTATATAACTTTAAAGGGCTAAATAAAAATCTTTCATAAGCTACATGCAGAGAAGATTTATATCTGTCATCACCTTGCCTCCCTAGAAATGAATTCAAACTAAATGTCCAACCATCACATTGCACCGAGGAAGGGTATACAAAACATGAACATGCTAATCTTTTTCTACAAAGATGGTCATAATTAAAACTTCAATCCTACATGAATATGTTTACTAAAGACACATGTGAATATAATAAAATCCAGTTAACAATAAACATAGACGGTAGTCTTTCAAAGAAGCACCTTCTTTTTTCTTTCTTATTTGTTTTGGCCAAAACCAAAGCTACATAATCCAAATAAAGAAGTTTAGATTTCCTGCAGGTCTATGATTTCACATGAAAACTCAAATAAAAACATAAACAAATATCCAGTAGAATATGAAATTAATACATGTCTCCAAATTTGACCATTTTTCCTTTTTCCTATGAATGATATCAAAATTAGTAAAGGAATTCACCGCTGACACATTCCACAACGATGTCGTTCAATCATGAGTGTTTTCATAGATTTATTTTTCGATGTATAAACAGAAAACTAATAAACACTCATCTGGCAGACAATTACATTAAACTTTAAGGTCCTAGAATTAGAAAAAGTTAACCCAGTAAATAAAGACTCATAGTTTAGATTTGTAAAGACAAATCCACAGCTTTAGCTCACCTTGCAATCACAGGATACCATCCTCATGTAAATGCAATTATATCGTCTCTTTCTCTCATCTATGAGCTTAATTGAACCACTGTTGAAAGCAATAATATAATTTAATAAATCACTGCAACAACCTTGTATTGGGAGTGAGAGTTATACAAACAAATTGAACTGCCAGTTAGCAGTGCATAGAACAGTTCGAATGTCCCTATATACACAATTCATCATGATCTTGTGATTCTAAACCATGAACTGCCATTTGATCATTTATAAAAAGAATCAAAATTTATGAACATATGTACCAATTGCTCCATGTCTATCATCTTGTGATTCTAAACCCATGCCGTTAAATCATTTAACAAAAATAACCGAAATTTATGAACATAAAGGCATTGAGTGATCAAAATTTATGAACAGACAGTGCTATCATATTAAGGAAAAATAAATTTCTCCCCCAACTCATAAACCCTAATTTATGAATAAATCAAATATATATTCAAAGAGATTGATTTTTGAAACCCTAACAAAAAAAATTTGGAAATTGATGTAGATTAAGAAAAACAAAATCTCACCAATCGTCGTACCGGCTTCTCTTGATTGGAATAATTTCAGTCCATGATTGATTCATCGCACTTCCACTGATTTGAATCGAACGCAGAAATCCCTAATTACGGCAAAACGATATAATTGATATGATTGAACCCAAAAATCCCTAATCGCACTTCCACTGCTTGAAAGATAAAGAAAACGATATGGTTGATATTAATCAACGTGGCACAAAAAAAGTTGATAAATTTTATACCTAATTATCATTTGTTATCCTTAAGATAACTGATGAGAATACGCTAGACTTACCCTCTCCAAATTATCAAAAAAGTCATGAAAAACAATTAATGTGATGAATAATTCATGCTAATGTTCACTGGTGAAGAATAAATCAAACAAAAGAATTAAAAAAAAAGAACGAAAAAAAAAGAGAGGGTTACAGTCCTCGGAGAGCAGTGAGCTAAGAAACAAAAAGAAAGGACCTGAGCTAAGAAAATAAATTCTAAGGTTTCTTTCTATTGGAAGATCAAAAGGTGGTACCCACACCGACCCATTTAACAATACCGTGCGTGAGTGCTTCATAGCCGCCTAATGACTTTACAATCCGTCATATCCCGACCGTCGAATGATGGCCAAAATTAAACGTCTTCCGTCTGATAGCTTTAGTCATCATGGACATAAACCTCATACCTTTTTATAACAATGATAGTCCCATTTAATTTTTGTCAATAAAAATTTAAAGTTTGGCCTTTTTTATTATTATTCATAAGCTGTCCCATAAACTAGGTTATCAAATCACTAAATAGGTGAGAAAGTGAGTAGAAAAATCCATGACTCAGTGATTAATAATAAAAAACGTTTTAGGGTTGTTTTTTTAGATTTTAGTTTTTATGTTTTTTACTTATTTTTTTGATTTCATACTCTATATTTTTTGGATTTTACTGTTGTACGGGAGTTTATATACATGAAAAAAAAAAATTGAACTTTAGAACCCTAGTGTTTCTAGATACAAAAAAAGCCATGATAAAGTTTATATAATTATTATTTAATATTTGTTATTAAAATGGAAGAAAATTCATCAAATTCTCTATCTACACCATTTGAAACCCAAAAAAAAAAAATCAATCGGAAACCCTAGAATTGTCGTTGGTACTAATAATTCTACTAATACTTTGATTTCTAATTATAATGAGGTAATACTACAAATCTTTTATCATATTATTTACCTGACATGATAATTCGCGATGACTCTATTGGTTTCAATTCACGGATACCAGAGCCTTACATTCAATGAATTCAACAAGGCTAGACGCTTCCTAATTCCCCCCTGAAATGTATATTCACAATGGCTCTGGTGGCCGTGAATTCGATAAATTCACAAAAAATAGACCCTCTGCGAGTTATTATTTACCTTAAATATATATTCACAATGGCTCTAGTATCCGTGAATTGGATAAATTCACAACCACCAGACCCTCCTTGAGTTATTTTTCTCCCTGAAATATATTAACAATAGCTCTGGTAGCCATGAATTCGATAAATTCACAAATTTCCCCCCTGAGATATATATACTGTATAAACTTCTTCTCCTTTAGAAGAACCAAGATCGATGCTCCACAGTACCACACTATGTTTTATTAACATCTTCACTTCTGCAATAGCTTCAGGCCTAGAAGAACCAAACACTCTGTTATTCCTCTCCAACCATACATTCTATATTATTGCATAGTGTATGATGTCCTAGATTTTCTTTGCTCTTCCCGCTAACACATTCGTCTCCCAGACATTGAAAAATTGTAACACTGTTTCTAGCATAGGTCAGTAAATGTGGAAAGCCTTTATAAAGTAATCCCAAATATCGAAAGAGAAGGGACAATGAAGAAATAAGTGGTATGATGTCTCCACTTTTAAGTTGCAGAGAGGACACACATGTCAGATTGCACATTAACCCATCTATTAGAGGTGTAAAGTGGGATGTGCCAGCACGAGCACAGCCCAGCACAGCACGCTAAAATTTGAGCCCAGCCCAGCCCAACACGTGACTTAGCCCAGCACGGCACAACACGTTAGTTAAATGGGACGTGTTGGGTTTGAATAATTGGCACAGTAGCACAGCACAGCACGCGGTATGGATAAGCACGTGGCACAGCCCATCACAACATGTTAAGAAAGCACGTCATAATATGTACAAGTACACCATATAACAAGGCATAATACATCACATTTTTTGTATATTTCACAAAAGAGTCACTATTCTAGCTAGTTTTTAACATTTTATACTGGCTTATTTATAACAACACATATAATATCTTAATATTTGGAAAATATATTTCAATATCGTTGTTATAATGTCGTCATCTATATTTAACTAGAACATTAATTTACATGACAATAATCCAATTTTATATTTGATGGAATATTTATTTTTATTGAATAAACTTGTTAATTTTACTTGAAATAATTTCAAATGGTATGTTGTCTAATTAAATTCTTGTAATAATGTCCGACTTAATGTATACATTAAGTGATTTCAAATTGTTTATAGCACGTGTGCTAGAACGGCACAGCACGACACGTTTATTCGTGTGCTGTGCCCATGGGATGTGCTGTGCCTAGCTTTTGACTAGTAAAGCACAGCACGAAAAACATGTTTAAATCATTGGCACAACACAACACGTCACATGGCACGTGAAGCACGCGACTTCGTGTGCCGGGCTGTGCCGGGCCGGCACGTTTTACACCTCTACCCTCTATGGTGTAGCATCACTCTTGTAAGTAAATAGTTATGAAATGTATCCCATATAATAAAACTGACATTATTATGAATTTCTTTTCTCCACAAATACTTAGCGAATGCGCAATCCAGAGATTCTCCTGACAAGATATCAAAGAAAATTTTGGTGCTGAAATTCTCCAAAACATCAACAGCATCATCCTCATCTACCAAATCCGGAACATGCCCAAACTCTCTCCTCAACAGGTCCCATTCAAGTTTGGCATTTGCATTTAGCTATTTTTTAAAGTCACGGTACCATCTCCCATCCTTTATAGAGTCAGCCACCACCATCTACTTGTATTTAACCGCTTTGTAGATGACCGGAAACAAGTCTTTGAACAAGCCCCTATCCAGCCATTTATCATGCCAAAAACGGATTCTCCTTCCATTCCTCAAAGTGAAAGATATATGAGGTTGCATCTCGGGAACTAGATTGGTAACATTCTTCCAAAGAATCCTACATTGTGATGTATTATCATCAATTGGCAGGGATATATCCTCTTTTGCATTGCTTTTTTGTTGAATAATCCTTCTCCAAAGAGAATTCTTATTTTTAGAGTACCTCCATATCCATTTCACCAACAAAGATTTATTAGTGATTCTTAAACTCCTAACTCCCAATCCACCACCTGATTTAGATATGCAAATTGTCGTCCAACCAACCCATGCCATTTTCTTCTTGCCATCTACTTCGCCCCATAAGAATTTCCTCATAAGCTTTATCATCTTCTTCTCAACACTGGCAGGAAGATGATACAAAGACAAATAATAAATGTGAAGGAATGATACACAATTCTTGATTAGAATAAGTATTCCTGCTTCATTCAAGAACTTCTTTTTCCAAGTTGCTAACATCTTCTTCATTCATTCTAAGACCAATTCCCAAACTGAAGTACTTATAGATATATCTCTGATTAGAAGACCTGGGTCTTTAATAGAAAGATTTTCATCCTTACATCCCATCTCCTTAGATAAATTTTCAATGCTCTTCTCTAAATTTATCTTCATCCTGGTTATAATCTTAAACATTGTTAGAATAATGAATAACCTTTTAACCTCTTCCACAGTTGCATCCAAAAAGATTAAAGTATCATCGGCGAACTGCAAATGAGAGATCATAGTTCCAGTATTTGCCACCAGAAATCCATGAATCTGATTTCTTTTAACAACATCATTCATCAACTTATAGAGAATTTCCACAACTAAAAGGAGAATTAAGATAGGGTAAAAGAGAGTCTCTATGTCTTAAACCTTTGGCTGGTTTAAACTTTTTAGTAGAAGTTCTGTTAACCAGTACAGACAAGTGAGGAGAAGTAACACGCCATCTCATCGAAGAAATACACTTACCACCAAAATCAGGATTCTGTGAAATTCAAAAGAGATATTGCCAATTGACATTGTCTAAGGCTTTCCCCATGTCAATTTTACACAGAATACCAGGTTTCTTTGACTTCAATCTACTATCGACGCACTCATTTTCAATGAGAGCACCATCCAAATTTTGTTTCTCATGAATAAAAGCACCCTGGAAGTCAGAGATGAGACTAGGCATAACCATCTTCGGTCTATCAACAAGTACTTTAAATATAATCTTATAAGCACTACTAATTGAACTCCATGGTCTGAAGTCCCTTGGAAATAGTCTTCCTTTTTGGGGATTAAGGTGATAAACGAACAATTTAATCTCCGATCCAAAGAACCAAATTAATCTATGAAAATCATCAATCATCTTAATGAAATCCATCTTGATTACTCCAGCAAGTTTTGTAAAACTCAGTAGAGAAACCTTCTGGACCAGGTGACTTTTTGCAACCCATATGCTTAATAACATTAAAAACTTCATCTTCTAAAAATTGTCTTTCTAACCAAACCTTAGATTCATTACTAATCTTAGTGAAAGGAAGAGAGTCAATAGTACACATACCGGATCCATTATCAGAAAATAGATCAATGTATTAGTTTCGAATCTCCTCTTTTATAGCATTAAGATTAAAGCAATCTTCTCCCTGAATTTTCATTTTAGCTATAATATTTCTCCTTCTTTTAGCACTGTCAATTCTATGAAAACAAACTGTGTTATTGTCTACCCATCTAAAACCATTTTGCTTGGCTCTCAACTGCAATTTTCTAGATTGAAACACTTCAATACACCTCAACTTGGTGTTAGTTTCGAGTTTTTCTTCATATTGTTCAGATTGCAAAGCGCCACTTTCCTCCAACAGGTTAAGTTCACTTATTTTTTCTGTAAGAATATTTTTTTCTCTACTAACACCTCCAAACTCCTGGATACCCCATGGTTTATCAATTGGCCACACTGGTTTTGCCATGTCCCATTCTTAACAAATTCCTAAACAACGAGAGAATTCAGCATCACAAACAAATTTGAAAAAAATACACATGTTCTTTATGTTTGTGTTATAAACTAAATTATACAGTTTACATGCATATATTATCTAATTCAGACATTTTATAAAACTTGGAATGCAGAACCCTAACACCAACACTTCAACACTAAACAACTTTGATAAAACCTTTAAATCATAAATTCACTGGAGACCAATTGGTCTACAACTAATGAACATAACCTCAACAACAAAAAATTCTACCTAAACATCAAAAACTCATAAACGGTTTCTTCTCATTAGGATTTTAATTTAAAATCTTAAAAATTTAGTTCAACTAACCTAGAGATATCATGTGAATTTGATTTGATTTTTTCTCCTTTCCTACGTCCTATGATGATCCAGTTGATTGATTTTTCAACAAATTCTGAAAATAAAATTTTGGGGTTTATCGTTAGAGGCTTGGTTAACTAGCTTAGAGAAGAACTTTTAGTTTCTGAATAAAATGAGTTTGTTATTTTAGAATTAATTTTAATAACTTGAATCAACTCGGTTGGATCTTTTATTTTATAACTCAAGAAAAAAAAATCTCCTTTAACTAGCTATGAGTTTCTGCTAACTAGGTAAATAAGGTATGAGCAATGATTTGGACTATGGTTAATAAATTGAAAAAAGTTGAGGGCAATGGTTAATAAAAGTGGGGACTATATTTAAGAGAAAGCCTTTCCGATGTTCAATATGAGGATTAAGGAATTTAGTCGTATATCATTGTGTTGTCTCAATGATGCTCTTAAGTTGTAACTGCTTTCTCACAAAACTTGTGTGTTTAGCAATATATTTTTAAGGCCTAGACTAGATTTTGTGCCCATGCTACGCACCGGGTGGACCCAAAAACCATCTATTTTTGATTTGGTGCGGCTCAGCTTCGCCTCGCCTCGATCACGATTTGGAATCTAAAAAAATTAATGTTTGCATTGACGTGAAGGCTAAGATATCGACATCAATGGCTTAATAATGTGTGTTGTTATGTGATAAAAAAAGAGAGAAGAGATCACCATTAGAAACTATTTACAGGTGAAAATAGTTCCTACTGTTTTTGGTAATTGCAGGTGCGAAGGTGAGAAACAGTTTAAACCCTAAACAATGTACTACAAGGGAGTACTTTTAAGTTCGAGATATCAATCTGTACAAGTCCGACCTACACCAAAAAATGGTCGTTCCAGACTTGCTTCGGTCACAAAGTGGAGGAGAAGGGCTGGTTTAGGGAGGGAAACGAAGAGAGTGTTGAGACCAGAATAATTCTAGAGTAGCACTTGACTTGTATCAGAAGGTGAAAGCTTTTTGGAAATCTATCAAGGGTTACTTTTTTGAGTGCGGTGTTTTTCTCCTGACCAAGAACTTGTGTTCTGGTGGAAATAGGTAAGCCTATTTATACAAGTCAAGAAAGAAACGTACTCTGGCCTCATAATAGAAGGAAACGGGTGAGTTAAATGGGAAGAGGTGGTAACGCCTGGCATTGATGGGATTTAATAGAATTGATGTCCCATTATGGAGGAGCATTTCACCGTTGCTTCTTTCATTTACTGACTGCCTTACTCCCATTACACTATCTTGAAACGGGCATTTGTGCATGCCGCACGCTATAGACCACCAAACCAAAACCCTAATGAGCATCCCCCAGTTTGTGTTGATATCAAGAACGTTTTGGAATACATATAAAACATTGTTGTGGATTGGCAAGTCGATCTTGGGGAACTTGCTATCCAGGTGACCTTCGACGGTTGAGATGTTGCATCTTGAAAGGAGGGGAAACCGTTGATCGTTGCACGCCTTCGTTTTGGTAGCCGTGTAGCGAGGTCCAACAGGGTGGCATAGCGAGGGTGTGTTCAGACTTGGCATGAGGAGCCAAGTATTTTCCATGGGCGCTAGGTGCGCGACCAAGCTATGGTTTCGGGTCTAAGGTCGTGAGGGGACTTTAGAAGGACAGGATTTTCTCCTGGGATTGAAGGGCAACCATTTATGGTCTCCAGGCTTCAATTTGGTAGACGTATGGGGAAGGCCAGTAGGGTGGCGCGGACTAAAGGGCCATGGTGAGGCGTCTTTAGCATGGCGCGGCTAGCTTGGCTAGGTGGGTGACCAAGCTAGGTATAAAGTCATGAGGAGACTTTAAACGGCCAGGATTTGCTCCTAGGATTGAAGGTCAACCGTTGATGGGCGCCTGGATTAAATTTGGTAGCCGCATGGGAAAGGCCAGTATGGTGGAGCGGCATGAAGGTCCATGATGAGGCGTGTTTAGCATGGCGCGGCTAGCTTGGATAGGTGCATGTCCAAGCTAGGGATAAATTCATGAGGAGACTTTATACGACCAGAATTTGCTCCTGGGATTGAATGGCAACCGTTGATGGGCGCCTGTCTTCAATTTGGTAGCCTCATGGGGAACACCAGTAGGGTGGCGCGACATGAAGGGCCATGGTGAGGCGTGTTTAGCATGGCGCGTCTAGCTTGGCTAGGTGCGTTACCAAGATAGGGATAAAGTCATGAAAAGAATTTATACGGCCAGGATTTGCTCTTGAGATTGAAGGCCAGCCGTTGATGGGAGCCTGACTTGAATTTGGTTTAAAAACCCTAATTGGTTCCCTTCACTTGAACAGCTACAGAATTCTAGTACGGAGTCGGATTTCGATGGTCTTCCCCTCAAATCAACCGGAAAAGAATTTCTTATCTCCTAATGCGGTGATATTTAGGTTTTGACCTCATTCAGGGGGGTGGGGGGTGGGGGGAGGAACATCCCGAAAGCAAGACTCAAGAATATTTCATGAGGGACAACGGCATGGCCAGGCTATCATGGCATGCCTCGGCGTAGCTAGGTTGGTCTAGGGCCAAATTATGGCGCAACTATCTCGGGCTAGGTGTGGCTGGCATGATTTTCCATCGGCATACGAGACATGGCTAGCGCTAGGGTCATGGCATGGTGCAATTGGCATGACGCAACTAGCTTGGGCTAGGCGTGGCTGGCATGATTCGCCATTGGCACGCGGGGTGCAGCTTGCATAGATAGGTCAATGGCATGGCGCGGCTAGCTTGGGCTAGGCGTGGCTGGCATGATTTTCCATCGGCACGCGGGGTGCGGATAGCATGGTTGGCATGCTTTGGCGCGGTAGGGTGTGTATGGAATGATTTTCCATTGGCACACGAGATGCGGTTAGCATAGCTAGGGCTAGGCGTGGCTGTCATGATTTGCCATTGGAACGCGGGGTGAGGATAGCATGGTTGGAATGCTTTGGTGCGGTAGGGTGTGGATGGCATGATTTCCATTGGCACACGAGATGTGGCTAGTTTAGCTAGGGCCATGGCATGGTGCGATTGGAATGGCGCGACTAGCTTGGGCTAGGCCGTGGCTGTCATGATTTTCCATTGGAACGCGGGGTGCAACTAGCATGGTTGGAATGCTTTGGCGCGGTATGGTGTGGCTGGAATGATTTGCCATTGGCACACGAGATGCGGTTAGCATAGCTAGGGCCATGGCATGGTGTGATTGGCATGGCGCGGCTATCTTGGTCTAGGCATGGATGGCATGATTTGCCATTGGCACGCGGGGTGAGGATAGCATGGTTGGCATGCTTTGGTGCGGTAGGGTGTGGATGGCATGATTTTCCATTGGCACACGAGATGTGGCTAGCATAGCTAGGGCCATGGCATGGTGCGATTGGAATGGCGTGACTAGCTTGGGCTAGGCATGGCTGGCATGATTTGCCATTGGCACGCGGGGTGAATTAGGGTTTGGTTTGTCGTAACCCTAATTTGAAAAAAATATACCCTAGTAATTATTAGGGACATATTAATAGCTTTTGTTAATGCGCCTACTAAATGATTGTTTTAAGTGTATGTTAGGGTTTAGCGTTTTACGATTTTAACCCTAAACTAAAGACCACCATCAACATTAAGTCCCCTGCTTAGCTCGGAACAGGTGCCTTGTTGCGGGGTAAGCATATGATGGTGACAAACTACGTAAATCATTGCAAAGATGGTGAGGAGAGTCCGACTAACCTTTTAAGTGGTAGGGCGAGTTTCGTTTTCCATGTTGGTGGCCACGACAAAGGGGGCACGGTCTCAGAAGGAGGATTAAGTGGGTAACTTTGACTGAAAGGGCCGAGAGAAGACATGGTCTTAGCCACGGAAATGGTATGGTGGAGCATGCGGGGGTGTCTAGGCGTGGTAGGGATATGGAAAGGTGAGGCGCGGTCTGTCACGGTGCGGCTTTAGCAGGAGGGGGAGCCGCAACAATGGCGTGGGCATTCTTGAGCGCGGGACCGGTTTCATCTTTTCCCTTCTTGGCTCAAAATTGGAAATCCTCTCTTCGTTCAAACTCCCACATATCATGCCCATATATAAGGAGGACCATCTTCCCCTCTTTACGCTTATCCATTCTTCCCAGCCGCGCGACAATAGTAGAGAGGAGCAAACGGGCAAATCCTAGGTATGTCTTCAAACACGTTTCTTTTGCTTTTCCCTCTCTCTGTTTTTTTTTTGTTGGTGCAAACCCTAGTTGTAGGAGCTCCTTTTCACGACCCTGTAGAAAAATTGGCGTGAGTCTTTGGTTCTTTATGCCCTAGTTTGTCGTGACACTTAGGCATGAGCACCATAGTAGCATTGACTGACCCTTCTCACTATGCAAGGAAGGTGCATGACAGTGATTTCCATGCCCCTTCATGAAAACCTAGTTGTTTTATTTAGGGTTTGCTCCTTGTTTTGGTCGTTAGACGCGTCTATCTGGCTAGGCGTGAGTCTCCTGGTTGCATGTAGTCGTGATGTAGAGTATGCTAGCCCCATTATTAATAATAATATTTATTTATTTTTACATAAGACCTTGAAACCAATTGAGTTGTGCCCAGAGTGGCTCCCTTTCGTATAATAAGAATGATTCCTGCATACTTTGTGTAATAATTCATGTTCCTCTTGTTCCTTTGTAGTTATCGCAGCGGTGAAAAACACCATAAGAGGATTTCGTTAAGATGCCAACTGTTTCTGTGGTACCGAAAGATGTAAGTAATTCCAAGCCAAACATAGACGACGAGTTATTCATAACATCATCCATGTTTAAGAGGAACCATCCTCTATACATGCCAATCATCTTGACCGATTCGGAGAGTGAAGGAGAAAATCGATTGGCTCGACCAAAAGGCGTAATTAGGTTTTGCCTTCAGAAAGAAGAATATCATGCCTCTCCTATCGACTTTAAAATCCCTGATGGTATTTATCAATGATGTTGTAGCAATAAGTTCACACTGGCTCCTAAGTCAAGCAATACTTTCTCAACACGGTATTTACCTATTGTGCAAGCAATGGTAGGGGACCCTGGGACTTTGTACTTAGGAGTAGTATTCTGAATAATAGAACTCACATGACTAGCTAGGAAGGCTTTCTTTTGAACACTAAGCTTACGCTTTCATGTACACAAGTCCTTGAGAAACTTGGCATAAGCGGGAATCTGCTTAATCGCATCTAACAATGGTAGGTTGATAGTTACCTGCTTAAAAACCTCCAAAATATCTTTAAAGTTGGACTCGCTCTTAGTTGGAACGAGGATCTGGGGAAACGGGGCTCTGGGAACAAAGACGGGCTCAACATGACCCTCATTGGTCTCTTTAGAGACTCTATCAGTCTCATCGGTTTCTGGTTCAGAAGGGTGAACTACAATATGTTCACTTTCAGGCATGGCGACCTTATTGTCAACTTTCTTTCCACTCCTAAGGGTTGTAACAGAATTCACATGATTGTACGGTTTCTCTCCTTTAGGGTTAGGATCAGTGTTACTAGGGAACCTTCCTTCTTCTCTCTCACTAATAAACTTAGCTATCTGGCCAACTTGAAGTTTTGATTTAGCAAGAGTTTGGGAATTATTCTTCAAATTCTGCCTGGTTTCTTGTTGAAAGCTAAGGTGGTTAGCTGATAACATATCATGGTTCTTTGCTAACATAGTGAGAGTTTCTTCTAAGGTAGAGATATTTTTCTCAGAAGTGTTCTGAAATTGGGTTTGACCGGAAGGGTTCTTAGCATAACCAAAACCTGGGGGAGGCTGATAATTACTAGGCTGGCCTTGATTCTGACCCTTAGACCAAGAAAAATTAGGGTGGTTTCTCCAACCAGGGTTGTAGGTCTTTGAGTATGGGTCAAACTTCTGACGGTTTTCAAACCAAGCATTGTTATAGATAGCATGGGCTTGTTCTTCACTAACATGTCCTTCCCAAAATGAGTTATCGGGCTCTATTCCACAACTAGAGACTTGAGAGGCTCTATTAGGTTCAACAAGGGACCCATTTTTAGACTGACCCATTTCCAAAGATTCTAACCTTCTAGACAAAGCAGCAAACTTAGCATCTGACTCGAAGCTTGTATCTACCACATTGGTGCTACTTCTATTGACCAAGAGTCTTTTAGGGGGTTCAACACAAGGCTCCCACCGTTGGGATTTTTCAGATGGTAGGTTGTTAAGCCAGGTATTGGCTTTATCTCTCAAGTAAAAGGGAAACATCTTAAGTTTCAAGACTTCATCAGTAAGGTCTTTTATTCTAACAGTCCCACAAATTTCCTCAAAGTCCCTAATATGAAAATAAGGGTTCTCATCATCTTTTCCTAAGAATATAGGGATCATCTGAAGAATACTAGGTTTTATCTCGAAATTAGCTGTATTGGTTGGAAATTTAATGGACGAAGCTCGGTTGGCCCTAATTGGGAACATGTAATCTTTCAAAGTAGTCATTGCTGGCACAGATGACGTACTAGGGGTACTTTCCTCACAAAGAGACAGATTCTCAAAAATGAAGTTTCCAAAAATGGGGCTCTCAAAAGAAGAGTCTTCGAGCTCCCCGCCTTCACAAGAAGAACTACTAGGTTTGTCACTAATCAAACGACCTAGAGTGTTTCTTTTCCAAGCCCGTTCTCTAATGACCTCAGGCATACACTAGAAAAAGAAAATAAAAAGAAAAAGAAAAATCCTAAAAGGAAGGGAGGTTCTAAGCAAACACAAAGCAGGATGACTCCACCAAAGCAAACCTAAAATTTTCTAGCAAACAAAAAGCATGATGGCTCCACTTAGATTGTTTCTAGACCAACTTCTATTCTTTCAAAAAGGAATTCGTTACATTTTGAGCAAACCTCTCCGGAATCAATCTGTGTTTAAGTAAGTTGAATAGAGGCGAGGAAAGCTGCTGGAGATTTGGTACCCAAGGCCTCACCGCATTACAAGGCGACGCAGTCATGCATTCAACTCACATAAACTTTCATGAACTTCGAAGAATGCTCAAAAGAGTAACCAATATTTTTCGAACGAGTTTCCTATTAAGCTCGTTACCCTAACGGTCTCGTTTTATTCCAAATTTTAAGGCTTAGGTTCGCGTTAAGTTTCGTTTTCCTAAGGCGGGAAAGAAGGGAACGGTGATGAAATCCGAACCCTTATCTTATATGGCCAGGCCTTTCCCTTTACTAGGAATTTAAAACAACCATTTTCAGTTCCTCAACATATATTCACACGAAGGAAGACAGTAACTCGCTGACAGGGGATTCGCGAGTGTTTCGATAAACTTACCTCCCGTTCCAGACGGGGGATGAACCGCTGAAGTCGACTCGGGCCACGACTCCTATGTCATGTACGAACCCGAGGGTCCGAGGTGATATCGTAATCACCGTCCTTCTCTGTAAACAGTTTAATATTTAAACTACCCTTCCGTAGGGTTAAAAAAAATGTCCTAATGTCCAAGTCCAAAGTCCAAAAAAAGTAAAGTAAAGTGCTAAAAAAAAGAAAATTACAAGAATAAAGAAATCCTAATACAATCTAAAGAAATAAACTTTTTTTTTCTCTTTTTATAAAGTAAAGTGCTAAAAGGGACGGGTAAAGTTTTAATAAGGTCAACTTTGGCTCTATCTACCTCTATATCCTTCGAAGATACGATATGCCCTAGAACTATTCCTGAACGAACCATGAAATGATATTTTTCCCAATTCAGCACTAAATTCTTTTCCTTACACCTAGTCAAAACTAATGACAAATGATGCAAGCACTCATCGAAGGATGAACCAAACACTGAAAAATCATCCATAAAGACCTCTAAGAACCGTTCTACCATGTCAGAAAATATGCTCAACATACAACGTTGAAAGGTCGCAGGGGCATTACATTTCTCGAAATGCATGCGTCTATACGCAAAGGTACCAAAGGGACATGTAAAAGTGGTTTTCTCTTGGTCTTCTGGGGCAATAGGAACCTGATTATAGCCGCAAAATCCATCTAAAAAGAAAAAATGGCTACGGCCAGCTAATCTTTCTAGAATTTGGTCAATGAATGGAAGGGGAAAGTGGTCCTTCCTAGTGACCTTGTTCAATTTTCTATAGTCAATACAGACACGCCAACCCGTGGTCATTCGGTTTGGGATTAACTCATTGTTATCATTCTGGACTACAGTAATACCGGATTTCTTGGGAATAACCTGAACGGGGATGACCCACTTACTGTATGAAATGGGGTAGATAATGCCTGCATCTAATAGCTTCAGAACCTCGGTTCGAACTACTTATTTCATATTAGGGTTCAGTCGACGTTGCATCTCCCTAGAATGTTTGGTATCTTCCTCTAAATAGATATGATGCATACAAACCGTAGGACTTATACCCTTAATGTCTTATGTGGTCCACCCTAAAGCTTCCTTGTTGTTTTGAAGGACAGTTACTAGCCTATTTTCCTGATCACTATCCAATTCGGATGCTATAATCATAGGTAAAGTTTCAGATGGGCCTAAAAACACATACTTCAAGGTATCTGGTAATGGTTTAAGGTCCAATTTAGGAGGCTTTTCCAACGAAGGAACTGGGGTAGACTCAGAAATGGGTAGAGGTTCGAACTTTGGTTTCCAGCCATTACTAGTGTCTATCAAAGGGGTTGAATCTAACAAAGCATTCACTTCATTAATCACATCATCATCATCAAAATCAATCCAAAAATGAGCTAGGCATTTCTCTAATGGATCTTCCACCAAAGTGTTTAGTAATGACTCCTCGACTAATGTTCCTATCATGTTCACCTCTTCTATGCTCGAGTCATCTAGTTCAGCGGGTAGCTTACTAATATGAAAGATGTTCATCTCAATAGTCATATTACCAAAAGAAAAATTCATAATACCAGTTCGACAGTTAATGATCTCATTGGATGTAGCTAAAAACGGGCGACCTAAAATTACCGGTATCTGGTTCTCTGGGTCAGGGACAGGTTAGGTATCTGGGATAACAAAATCCACTAGATAAATAAACTTTTCGACCTCTATAAGAACATCCTCGATCACACCACGAGGAATTTTAAAGGACCTATCAGCTAACTGAAGAGTCATCTGGGTAGGTTTCATCTCACCAAGTCCTAGCTTAAGGTACTCATGGTATGGAAATAAGTTCACACTGGCTCCTAAGTCAAGCAATGCTTTCACAACACAGTATTTACCTATTGTGCAAGCAATGGTAAGGGACCCTGGGTCTTAGTAATTAGGAGGAGTAGTATTCTGAATAATATAACTCACATGACTAGCTAGGAAGGATTTATTTTGAACACTAAGGTCTTGGCTTTATCTCTCAAGGAAAAGGGAAACATCTTAAGTTTCAAGACTTCATCAGTAAGGTCTTTTATTCTAACAGTCCCACAAATTTCCTCAAAGTCCCTAATATGAAAATAAGGGTTCTCATCATATTTTCCTAAGAATATAGGGATCATCTGAAGAATACTAGGTTTTATCTCGAAATTAGCCAGTAGATTGGCCTATAAAGAGATTCTCCTCTTGTTGCAATTTAATGTACGAAGCTCGGTTGGCCCTAGTTGGGAACATGTAATATTTCAAAGTAGTCATTTTTTCCTAAGAATATAGGCACAAGAATACTAGGTTTTATCTGACGTTTAATGCTAGGGGGAACATACTTTCCTCACACATGAGACAGATTCTCAAAACTGAAGTTTCCAAAAACGGGCTCTCAAAAGAAGAGTCTTCGAGCTCCCCGCCTTCACAAGAAGAACTACTAGGTTTGTCACTAATCAAACGACCTAGAGTGTTTCTTTTCCAAGCCTGTTCTCTAATGACCTCGGGCATACACTAGAAAAAGAAAATAAAAAGAAAAAGAAAAATCCTAAAAGGAAGGGAGGTTCTAAGCAAACACAAAGCAGGATGACTCCACCAAAGAAAACCTAAAATTTTCTAGCAAACAAAAAGCATGATGGCTCCACTTAGATTGTTTCTAGACCAGCTTCTATTCTTTCAAAAAGGAATTCGTTACAATCTGAGAAAACCTCTCGTGAATCAATATGTGTTTAATTAAGTTGAATAGAGGCGAGGGAAGCTGTTGGAGCTTTGATACCCAAGGCCTCACCGCATTATAAGGCGTCGCAGTCACGCACTCAACTCACAAAAACTTTCATGAACTTCGAAGAATGCTCAAAAGAGTAACCAATATTTTTCAAACGAGTTTCCTAGTAAGCTCGTTACCCTATCAGCCTCGTTATATTCCAAATTTTAAGGCTTAGGTTCGCGTTAAGTTTAGTTTTCCTAAGGCGGGCAAGAATGGAACGGTGATGAAATCCGAACCCTTATCTTATATGGCCAGGTCTTGCCCTTTACTAGGAATTTAAAACAACTGTTTTCAGTTCCTCAACATATATTCACACGAAGGAAGACAGTAATTCGCTGACAGGGGATTCGCGAGTGTTTCGATAAACTTACCTCCCGTTCCAGACGGGGGATGAACCGCTGAAGTCGACTCGGGCCACGACTCCTATGTCATGTACGAACCCGAGGGGCCGAGGTGATATCGTAATCACCGTCCTTCTCTGCAAACAGTTTAATATTTAAACTACCCTTCCATAGGATTTAAATAAAATAAAATAATGTCCAAATGTCCAAGTCCAAAGTCCAAAAAAAGTAAAGTAAAGTGCTAAAAAAAAGAAAATTACAAGAATAAAGAAATCCTAATACAATCTAAAGAAATAAACTCTCTTTTTTTTTTCTCTTTTTATAATAAAAAAAATCTTCTTCTTTCGCTCCTTTCGCTTTGTCTTTAACTCCAAACTTTAAGTATTCACCAAAAGCTTTGGCAAATTTTTCTTTCGTTCCAAATTCCAAAATATGTAGTAAAAAGAAAAAAACAAAAACGTAAAGAAGAACAAATAAAGTAAAAACAAATAAAAACCCAAAAGAAAAAAAAAATCTAAAAACTCTAGCCTAAAGACAATCTCCGTGTCGACGGCGCCAAAAATTGATGGTATTTATCAATGATGTTGTAGTAAAAAGGTTCGCGAGACTTGTGAAAGCAAAGATTTTAGACTTAATAAAACTTCAAAATAAAGAAACTTGATTCAAGATTAATTTCAAGATATTAGGAATAACCAAGACACTGATTCCACTATCACACATGAATAAATTATGGTAAACAATCCAAAACTCTAATTATCTTTTAAATCCCTTTTTTATTAATTCACAAATAATCAAACAAATTCTCAAAAATTAATTGTATCCCTTAAGCATAGATTATCTAAATACAAAGCATAACCTATCTAATTGAATCACAACTAATGAAGAAAATTATGCAAACAATTAAAACTCTGCAAAAACAGTGATTTAGTGAATTATAAATTATAATTTAGAGAAAATAAATAATTACCAATTATTCATGCGCAAATAGCTTCCCCATTGCCTTGGTTGTGGGAGAATTAGCCGCTCATCATGTTGGAAACACGCTCAAAATTCATTATTATTGCTCAAAGGGTGTTTACAAAGATGAGAATGGGGTTTGTAACAGATATAGTTGTTACCGAAACAACTACTACTCAGTAACACTCAGAACTGTTGCGAATACTAAATAATCGTTACAAAATTTGTTACAAAGATAAGATGACATCTCTATTAAAGTAGTGATCCATTCTTCGTCTTCTTCTTCGCCTGAAAGTGCAGCGACGACTGCAACTTTTTTGTTTAGCTTTCTCCGCACTTCCTTTTTACCCCAAACTCTCTATATCCCTTCTATATAACCCCAATGGCATTTTTATACTCAACATGCTCCAAATCTCTTGCAATAATTGCCGATAATTCTCCCATTATCTCCTCCGCAAAATAAAGGAATTGTTTCCTTTTCATTCTCCCTGCATGCTCCTGTCAGCTGTCAACACCCTCCAATCTCGTTCGAAATAACGTCATAAGGATTCCAACTTACTCCAGACATGCGCCATGCACAAAAGATACCCAAAAATAACTCAAGTACGTGTAAAAACTCTGTTTTCCTTCCACTCCACATTCTAGCCATATTTCTTCGAAATCAAATGACTTACCATCTCTGTTACAATTAAACAGGCTGGTCTCAACTAATTGGGACGAGAAAATCTCCCAAAATCTTCCCGACTTTAATGAAGAAAAATCCTACCATACACATACTCTCTGTTTTCTCCCACGCGTGATTATAGCCAAATTTTAACGATTCTGATGACCATACCATGCCTGTTAAGTTTAAACAGGCCTTCCCATGAAATTTCAGCCATTGAATCCCGTCAAACCTCCTTCAGATTCGAAACAACAACTCTGCCATTTTTAAATATCTTTTCCCGCCATTTTTGATCTTCACGAGAAAAAAGATAGTCAGCCCTTATCCAATGTCCTGGGAGCCGAATAACCAGTGGGTGCCCCTTAGCAATTGGGTTACCCCTTATCCAAAGTGGGAGTCCGAATAGCAAATGTCCTCCGGAGGTGTTCCGAGCAACTTTTCTAGCAGAATTTTCCAACAATCTTTATTTCCAAAAAATACTTACAAACACACAAAACACCATAATAAAGACAAAATCGAGTACTAACAATACGAAACATTGAGGACAAATTAGACACATAAATGCGTCTATCAATCCCTGCAAGTCCGTTGCGCTCCTTTGAAAAATGGGTACGATTCATGATGGAACTGGAAACTGTAAAGACCAATTTGACCATGGCGCATTGATTATGTCAGGTCTTTGTTGCGGCAGTAAAGGTTTTGGATCGTGAAGGAGATTCCAGGGTTGGTTTCTTTTGTTTCCAGATGGTTCCCGGACACTCATACGGCAGTATGAAGGTGGGGCGAGATGACCATTTCTTTGGAAAGTGTAGCTGTACTGCTGAACCTTCCCGTGGTTTGAAATCTTGATGTTAAGTTGTCTGCTGATGAAGAATAAATGCACTCGGCTCTAGTTTCGAAATCAAAGGGGTTCATTCCGAAAGAGAATGAGATGAAGTGCTTCTATGACTGGTGGGTGTGCTAGTGGTTTCCTGACGCGTTAGAGTCAAACCAGAAGAATAGTACGCTTCATGTTGTGGCATTCCTGTCCCTTTGGCTATCCAGAGATATTTTTGATGACGGCTCGGGCAAGAAGGAAATAATACATGGACTTATCAAGTTTCCCATAAAATTGGAAAAAGGTGTCGTTCTTCCCCTTGATGGTTTGTTTCTTGGTTCCCTGTATGGATAACTGAACCAGCTGGTTTCGGACATGCGCGTCTCGAATGGTCATATGAAGGTGAATTCGTACGTTCATGTCGCCTTTCTCCAGGCATGGTTGTGGGAACATTTCGTGAAGTATGCCCCGAAACCGTACTTCCTGAGTCTTGGGACGGCTCCATAATACCGTGTTGGTCGAACAGGCATTGAAAAACCAGTCCGAAATCAATTAAGTTTCTTGACAACTCGTATGCGGTTAATTTTTTTCCATGGGCTCTGGTGCATGCGTCCATGACTCAGGTTAGTACCTTTGCTCCCATTTCGAACATGTCTTTGTCTTCTGATGATGACGGTTTGAGCGTTAGAGAGATGGTGTTCATGCTCAGCTGTACACATGGTCACGTGCCATCTTTTTTCCGAGGGGCTTGCAAAGCGATTTCTTATAAGATTGATAGGGCTGTTCGGCATATGGGTTTTGACCAAGGGGTCCCACTTGCTTGCCAACCAGTTATTCAAGAAACTCTGTTATCGAATGTTCTTGATGTGAGTGTTCTTGTTCCGGGTAAAAGTATGCCTTTTCTCGGGGGGCAGAGTCCATCAACGACCTCCAAATATAACCCGTTTTGGCAGGACGAATTCCTTGTTATCCAGGAATTTGTGAAGTCTGTGGTGAAGAATACATGTGGTAGGCCTTCCGTCGAGGTTTTAGCGAAACATCCGTTGTTGAGGGATATCTCTTCTACCAAAAGAAAATATGTTGGTCTAGACATGGACAGTCCCCAAGTGAAGGAGAGAAGATATAAGAATCGTACAGGAGTTTTCCAGTCGGATCCCACGGCTCTACCGTCTTTTATCTCATCCAACATGCGGGTATGTGCGGCTCTCTTCTCGACTTAGCTTGGATCGTATATGTTCCCTTCCCATTTTCTCTATCTATTTTATATATTTTTTTTTGAGAAGGCGTATTTGTGTTTCGTCCAGGGTTTTAGCAGCACAAGCGCCTTTGCCAGACTTGCAAGTATCCAGAAAACATCGCTTTTCGAGACAAAGGATTGTGAGGGAGAGCTTATCTATGGTGATGAAGAATCTGAGAAGGATGAAAGTTCCGAGTCTGGTGGTGGTGAGAGAAATTCTTCTGATAACAGTGTTGAATCTATAACTGGTAAATCTGAAACTGAATCGGTGAGTCCCCTCCATATTATTTTTTTTTTTCTTTTTTCTGCAAACCAAATCCTTTTTCTTTAAGGAGGAAACGGATCTTGAGGATGATCTTGAAGGGGACGACCACTAGAGCGAAGATGAAAACATGTTTCCTACTGCGGAAACTGCACCAGCCAGCAATTTGAACATGGAGATTCATTGTCTTGAAGGCGCCACCACGACTCAGGTGGAGGAGGGTGCTTCGGGGGGTGAAATTGTAGTTAGGGATCTCCTGCCAGTTGTTGGTTCAGTTGCAGGTGCCATATTTGACCCTCCATACTTGGTCCCTTTCCCAGGCCATGTGCTAATTGGAGGCTTTAGCGTGCCAGCTAAATATGTGACGTTATACACCAAGATCTGGAAGAACTATGGTCATATTGCCAGGACTAAGAATATCACTAGTCGACATGCGTTGGTCAAGCGCGTAGAGGAGGCCTTGTCTACGATTTATGAGATGTGCAATGTGACTGGTTACACGGTTTCCGAGGATGTAATCTTGAGATGGAAGTTCCATCGTGACATGTGCATGGGCTTCGAATTCAACGTTCCTTGGTTCGTTGAAGGTATTTCTGCTGCTAAAAGGTTGCTGGGAGAAGCGGTCGAAGGTCCATACGCGGGTACGGTGAAGAAGCCGGAAGAAGAATTCAAGAAATTGTGCCGGTAATTGAAATTGAAAAGGGCGGCTCTCCAGAGCACAAAGGAGGCCTTTGCCAAGAGGACCAAGCCGTTGTTGGAAAATTTTCCTTGAATGTATATCTATCTTCTGGAACTCTTACCTTTATTTTTATTTTTTTGAAAGGAAAAAGAGACGCCGGGTTTGTGGTTTTGATTTTCTAGTTTTCTAGAGTTGATGGACAAATTTACCTTGACAATTTTCGATTATATATTTTTGGATAAATATTTCGAATTGAGATGGCTATGAATGAAAGTGATGTATACGTCCCAAGTAGGCCATGGAACCGTGTGTTGGTAAATGACATGGGGTGAAACATGGTTATAGGTTTTATCAAAACTTCAAAAAGCAGACCTCGTATTTTTCCAGAATAATACTTACTCGGTTTCTCAGGTTTTCTGATGAAAATAAACTTTCCGGGCAAAGGAACAAGTTTTGTTTTTCAAAAAACGTGGCTGAAGGAAGTCCCCAGTGTTCTGAATCGTTGCTGAGTTGTCTAATGACCGAGCTATCAACCTCAGGGAAGACCGTTTTGCTCCTAACCCTTGGGGAGTCCCCAGCCATCCCCTGTCGTGTCATGACTGATAATCGAGTCGTCGAGTAGAGTGAGTCGCCTTCCCCTACCATCCTGACGATTGGGTCGAAGAAAAAGATTGACAGTCGAAAATTGACATTGTAACCAATAGATCAATCCTCCCGTTGTGGTCTCCAATTGTTTATAGGTGAAAATAGTTCCTACCGTTTTTGGTAATTGCAGGTGCGAAGGTGAGAAACAGTTTAAACCCTAAAAAATGTACTGCAAGGGAGTACTTTTAAGTTCGAGAGATCAATCTGTAAAAGTCCGGCCTAAACCAAGAAATGGCCGTTCCAGACTTGCTTCGGTCACAAAGTGGAGGAGAAGGGCTGGTTTAGGGAGGGAAGCGAAGAGAATGTTGAGACCAGAATAATTCTAGAGTAGCACTTGACTTGTATCAGAAGGTGAAAGCTTTTGGGAAAGATAGCAAGAGTTGATTTTCTGAGTGCGGTGTTTTTCTCCTGACCAAGAACCTATGTTCTGGTGGAAATAGGTAAGCCTATTTATACATGTCAAGAAAGAAACGTACTCTAGCCTCATAATAGAAGGAAACATGTGAGTTAAATGGGAAAAGGTGGTAACGCCTGACATTGATGGGATTTAATAGAGTTGATGTCCCATTATGGAGGAGCGTTTCACCGTTGCTTCTTTCATTTACTGACCGCCTTACTCCCATTACACTATCTTGAAACGGGCATTTGTGTATGCCGCACGCTATATACCACCAAACCAAAACCCTAATAAGCATCCCCCAGTTTGTGTTGATGTCTCGAACATTTTGGAAGACATGTAAAACGTTGTTGTGGCTTGGCAAGTCGAGTTTGGGGAACTTGATAGCTAGGTGACCTTCGACGGTCGAGATGTTGCATCTTGAAAGGAGGGGCAACCGTTGATCGTTGCACGCCTTCACTTTGGTAGCTGTGTAGCGAGGTCCAATAGGGTGGCACGGCTAGGGTGTGTTCAGATTTGGCATGAGGATCCAAGGGTTTTCCATGGGAGATAGGTGCGCGACCAAGCTATGGTTTCGGGTCTAAAGTCGTGAGGGGACTTTAGACGGCCAGGATTTTCTCTTGGAATTGAAGAGAAACCGTTGATGGTCGCCTGGCTATAATTTGGTAGCCGCATGGGGAAGGCCAGTAGGGTGGCGCGGCATGAAGGGCCATGGTGAGGCTTGTTTAGCATGGCACGACTAGCTTGTCTAGGTGCGTGACCAAGCTAGGGATAAAGTCATGAGGAGACTTTATACGGCCAGGATTTTCTCTTGGGATTGAAGGGAAACCGTTGATGGGCGCCTGGCTTCAATTTGGTTTAAAAACCCTAATTGGTTCCCTTCACTAGAACCGCTACAGAATTCTAGTACGGACTCGAATTCCGATGGTCCGCCCCTTAAATCAATCGGAAAATAATTTCCTATCTCCTTACGCGGGGATATTTAGTTTTCATGAGGGACAGCGGCATGGCCAGGCTATCATGGCATGCCTCGGCGTAGCTAGGTTGGCATATGGTGCCAAAGGTTTTCCATGGGTGCATGGGGTGTCTAGGGCCATGTTATGGCGCAACTAGCTCGGGCTAGGTGTGGCTGACATAATTTGCCATCGGTACACGAGTTGTGGTAGCATGGCTAGGGCCATGGCATGGTGCAATTGACATGGCCCGGCTATCTTGGGCTAGGCGTGGCTGGCATGATTTGCCATTGGCACGCGGGTTGCAGCTAGCATAGATATGGCCGTGTCATGGTGCAATTGGCATGGCGCGGCTAGCTTGGGCTAGGCATGGCTGACATGATTTGTCATTGGCACGCGGGGTGCATCTAGCATGGGCTAGGCGTGGCTGAAATGACTTTCCAGTGGCACGCGGGGTGAAACTAGCATGGTTGGCATGCTTTTGCGCGGTAGGGTGTGGCTGGCATGATTTTCCATTGGCACACGAGATGCGGTTAGCATAGCTAGGGACATGGCACGGTTCCATTGGCATGGCGAGGATAACTTGGGATAGGCGAGGCTGGCATGATTTTCCACTGGCACGCGGGGTGCGGCTAGCATGATTGGCATGCTTTAGCGCGGTAGGGTGTGGCTGGCATGATTTTCCATTGGCACACGAGATGCGGCTAGCATATCTAGGGCCATGGCACGGCTAGCTTGGGCTAGGCGTGGCTGGCATGATTTGCCATTGGCACGTGGGGTGAATTAGGGTTTGGTTTGTCGTAACCCGAATTTGAAAAAAATATACCCTAGTAATTATTAGGGACATATTAATATCTTTTATTGATGCGCCTAGTAAATGCTTGTTTTAAGTGTCTGCTAGGGTTTATCGTTTTACGATTTTAACCCTAAACTAAAGACCACCATCAACAGAAACGAAAAAAAAAAAAAAAAAACTAAAAGGAGAAAGATTGAAATAAGTATAAAAGCAGTATTAGAATGTAATCTATAAAGAGATTATGATGTAAATAAAAAAAAAAGAGATGGAGACGATGATTATGACGTAAACTCGTGCCTCACAAACTCATAATCATCAATAAAACCATCAAAGTTGTTACAAAGTTTATTTGTCTTGTATGGTAAAGAAAATAGAGCATATATAATTAAAGACAATCTTTCGCATTGTTGTCTTGCTGCACCCCTGAGAACGGAAAAAAAAAACTAATATAACCAAAAACATATTAGGAAAATTTAGTTCATGATTTTTTTCAAACCGTATATACACGGTCAAGATTAAAAAAGAAAAAAAACAACTTGGTATAAAAACCAATATATGGAAATTAATAAGATTGTTCAAAAGATTTTAAGATAATGATTTTGGTATAAAAATACGAAAATTGGTAAAAGAATTTTTACGTTTATTTTTGTTATCTTCTTAGTTTAACGTTTTTTGGTATAAAAATAAAAACATGGAAATATTTTCAGTATAAAATCCTTCTTTTATGGAAATTCGAATATTCTAAAATCTTTCTTTCCCTCTTAATAAGATTTTGACGTAACGTCCCTGCTTGACGGTGTTACTTAACGTCCAGTTAAGTATTTGGTGTAAACCCGGTGTAATTTTTAAATTTGGTGTAAATCAATACATAAGTCTTGTAAACCCACGTTTCTACTAATAGTTTTAGTATTTGGTCGTTAAAATCAGGGGGCTTGGACCAATAGCGTTCTCTACTAAGGGGGTGTTTTTTTAAGAAAAAATCTTCGACCAATAACGTTATGACACTTATCCTCTCCAGAATTGGTTTAGTTGAAAGCTTTTATCTCATTTAATTTGAGGTGGGTGTCATGCTCACCGTGCAATGTGGGAGCTCATATGACTTAGCCTTTTAAAGGAGGAGTGATTCAAGTATGTATACATTTAGCACGATTTCTAAAGGCTGTGACCAGTCCCATCGGGGCGGGTACCAGACCTGGTCAACCAATAAAGACTACAGTGGGTGAGGATAACCCTTAACAAATTAAATGGTATGTCATTAATACCCCTACGTTGTTTCTTCTTCGTTTATTATACCTTTCCGCCAAATCACTAACCATTGTAACCTAAAACAGTGAGAAAATAGTTGTTTTCCTCTCAAAAACCTACAATATTTTGTGAAGCATAAAAGTGAAATGGATGGTAATGTTAGCTATGAAGAAAATAAAGGTATGAAAAAGTTGTGGGAAAGAAGCGTAAGAAGAAAAGAAAGCTACGGATGTTGATGATTATGATCGGACTAACGTTTGACATTCAGATGCAGGTAACGGAGTACATGGAAATACACTAGGAGAAATTTAGTTGTGTGTTGCTGGAATTGCTAGTTTCAACTGATGTTTAAGTATTCATGTTATTGACTATGAGGAAATCAAATGCAAACTATTTCCTTAAAAAATCTTGTTCCTTTCCATAATTCTTTTGCATATCTTATACAACAGTTGCTCTTCTCGTGTTTTTCGTCCAACACACAGATATCTATCTTAGTCCAAATGCGGATATCAATGAGACTATTTTAGTTCGACCTGCAGAAGTCTGTAAAACAAATTTAATCCGACGGATACATGTATCAGCAATACTAATTTAGTCCAACTGATGCGTATATCAATAAAACTAATTTAGTCCGACTGATTCAGGTATCAGCAATACTAAATAAGTCTAACTGATGCATATATCAACATGACTATTTTCGTCAGACCGGTTTGTATAACCTTAACTTGTATGGGTAAAAAAATATGGAAATTGAACCTGCAAGAAGGAAATAAACATTCAAGAATCCAACCATAAAGTCGTAGATTAATTAGTTTATATATATATTACATGTAAAGGTAATCACATGGACATGTTTCTTTTACAAAAGTGTGATTATATGCCACCACCCAAAATGCATATGCTTTACACTTACATCAGTGGATCACTGTATTGCAGGTTATACATATTACTAATACAAGTTACAAAATAACAAAAAACCTATTTTCCATCTCCAAACATCTTATCTATCATCAAGAGTAATTGAGCCGCTACCCGGGACTCGTCTTTGGAGGCTATCAAGATAACTCCACTGAGAAATCCTCAGCTCATATTGATCTAGCCACTCCTCAGCACAAGGGTTCTTCACATCCTTCCAGTACTCCATGTTATGTTATGGAGGCAATGGACAATTTTCACTCAATTTCAACCCGATAAAGTGGTTTCCCTCGACAAAACCCATGGCCACCTTTTTTTTCTTTTTTTTAGTGGTCATTCTAATAGTAGTTGGGGCAAAAGTGTAGCTCATGTTTTTCCTAATATAATGCACAACAGTAAAAAATGTCTCAACAATAATAAATCCACATTCCGGCATACACATCCATTTATCGATTGAAACATTTGCCATATTTCGAGGAATTGTAATGCGTTTCACCATATTATCATAGCCTTTGTCTCCCCACATGGTTCTATACAATGCTTGTTGTTTATCCATGTTACTGAGCATTTTATCTCGAACAAATTGGGGACTTGAAAATTTAAGTCTAATAGACTAATTCCCCAAATTAAGTTGTTTCTCTACGACCTCAAATCCATAATTTCCAAGTCTGCCAACTTCTTCGGTCGAAGTAACAAAAGGAATTATATGAATCGGAAAATTAATATTTGGAGTATTTCTTATCTAAAAACTGATAATCTGACAACACATTTACCTTCGTTGTTGTTGTTGGCCGACTCTGTTCAACTCCGGCACAAATTTGAGTTGCACTTTTGGGAAACAATATTGGATTCGACAAACAAATTGCTGATGTTGTTGGCTGACTACGTACAACTCTAGAGGAAACTTTACTAGAAATGTCGCTTTCTCTATATTCTTCCTCATATTGTTTATCCACATTTTCATGCCTGGATAGGAGTCTTCTATTGTCGTTTTTCTTAGTATTACCCTTTGGCTTATCCTTCTTATAATCAGGCTCCAATGAAGGAGTTAAATTAGGGTGAGCAATTACATTCATGTTAAGGCATATTTTCATACATGTAAAGCTCCTTTAGACGCTCTAATGCCCAAACAAAATTACCTTCTTGCTCAAACTTCATGAAACATAATGCAACTGTAAACACAGCCTTCGTCGATGTATGGCTGGCAATTTTTAACAACGACATGTTATACATATTTTTTTTATACGTGTTTTTGAGTATAACAAAGTTGTGGAAAGTGTTTGATAAATTAACAAACATTGGATGCGCAAATAACAGTTTCGTAACTTCTCCCTTGATGTTGGTTCTCTTTCGGGAAAAATATTTATTTTCTTCACACAAATGCATAAATTCTTGAATCGTTGTCCTTCCTTCCGATGAAACTCTCTTGTATTTATGAATGGCATTGTAGATAACCTTAACATGAGTAGTAATTCCAGGGTACTCATCCTTCAACACCCCAAGTATATCAACGGGGCTCATTCCTGAGCTACGGATCTTTATAACCTTCTCATATTGTTCTTCAGTCAAACACGAACTTGAATGTCCAACTAAGGATTATGGGGTCTCATGATTATGAAAACCATTTTGCACAGAAAAACGCCATAATGAATCTCCCCCACAAAGAACACTGATCAGCAGAAATAGACATCCCCTTTTCTCCGACCCTGTATCTCTCTTCCTCTTGCCTATCATCACTGAGATTTCTCTTTTGGACTTGTGGATTCTATAAACACCACCTCTCTCACATTGAAGTTCAAACTGTTGGGCCGGTCACAACATATGGTCCAAAAATAGGTGTAGCCCCTTAACCATTTAAGGGAGACAAATTGCAGCTGCCTTGTTTTTTGGTTTTAAAGACCAAAAGGCATCAGGAGAAGAAACATTTTGAGCTCTTCACTTGTTTTTGTGAAGAAAGAGAAAGAGAGGAAGAAGAAAAGAGAGAAAGGGAGAAACCACCATTAGAGTTGATCTTTGGTGATGATTTTGGTGTTATCTTGAAGAGAATGAGAAAGGGTTCTTGTTCAAGGATCCTTGGCTTGTTGTGGTGAAGATTGAGCTATCAATTTCCACATCTCTTCAAAGGGGGAAAATTCTAGGGTTTGTTCAAACCCTAGTAGTAAGTTTCTAAATCACTTCCTATTTTCAAATTGATAGTGTCTATTATCTATTTGGTGAATGTATTGTTGATCCATCCTTAGGGGTGAGTGTAATTATGCAAATTTATATCCAAGTGCTATAGGCACCTTGAGGTTGTTGTTATCCCCAAATTTTGGAGAATTGTGTGTAACCCATTATTGTTATAGTGGAAGATTTTCCCGTGGTTTTTTACCCTTCACCTTGGAGGGGTTTTTCCACGTAATTGCCGGTGTTGTGTGATTGCTTATATATTGCGTAGTTGTGTATTTTCCGCATTGTGTTTCATTGCTCGTGTAGGTTTCGTATTGCGCTTAGCGGATCGGATTTCGTAAGCCTCCCCCAACAAGTGGTATCAGAGCTTTTGGGTTGAGCTAATCCTGTGCAATGGCGGAAGCTAGCACTAGTAATAGAATGGTCAATTTGACCGGTGAGAACTTTGTCATATCGAAGGCTAAGATGGAAGACTGGTTATATTGTAAAGATCTCTATGGTCCAATAGAGAGTAAGGGAGTAAGGCCTGAGGCGACAAGTGTAGAAGATTGGAAGGTTACTAATCGAAAAGCAGTTGGTTATATTCGTCAGTGGATTGATGATAGCATTTTTCATCATGTGGCTAGTGAGACACTAGCATATCCTTTGTGGACCAAGTTAGAGGAGATATATGATCAGCAGTCTCCTTGTGAAAAAGCTCTTCTATTGAAAAAGCTTGGAAAGCTGTGTTACAAGGAAGGGATTTCAATGGCGCAACATTTAAATGAAATGAAGGGTATCATGAATCAGCTTACATCTATGGACCTCAAAATTCCTGAAGAGGTTCAAGCTTATTTGTTGCTAAATACTTTACCAGACAGTTGGGATCCATTGAGGAATTGTCTCAGTTATTCGCTCAGACAAGAAGTTGAACATGATCTGTTGCAACTAGCAGTTTGCTTTAGTGAAGAAGTTAGAAGAAGGTCATTAGACTCATCTCATTCAGAAGCTCTTGTGACAGAAAATCGGGGTAGAAGAAAAGACATAAGACAAGTTGGCCGTAGAAAGTCAAGGGGTAAATCAAAGTCCAGAAAGGAAGTTGAATGTTGGAACTGTCATACGAGAGGTCATTATTCAAATGAATGCAGGAAGCCGAAGCAAGAACACAAGAAGGGGAAAGGAAATGATAACCAAGACAATGGTATTGCATCTACTTTGACAAATGATGATATCATTGTATTCTCAGATTGTAATGATGTTTGTGTGAGTTTTGCAGGTTTTTGATTCAGAATGGATAGTTGATTCAGGTGCATTTTATCATGCTACTCCTCATGAAGATGTATTTAGCTCCTATAAGGCTGGTGACTTTGGGTCAGTCAGAATGGGCAACAGTGGTGTTGCGAAAATTGTAGGAATGGGTGATGTGAAGGTTGAGACCAGTGTTGGATGTACGTTGGTTCTCAGAAATGTGCGACATGTACCAGATCTTCGTTTGAATCTAATGTCACCAGGAGTGTTAGATGATGAAGGGTACAACAATCACTTGGGTGATGGCAAATGGAAGCTAAGCAAGGGCTCCATGGTTATTGCAAGAGGCAAGAAGTGTGGCACATTGTACAAGACACAAGTGAAGGTGTTGAAAGGTGAGTTGAATGCTGTTGACAAAGATTCAATCTCCGAGCTGTGTCATAGAAGACTTGGTCACCTTAGTGAGAAGGGAATTCAAATCCTCACCAAACGACAAGTTTTGCCAAATGCCAAAGGTATGCAATTGGGTAAGTGCACTCATTGTTTAGTTGGTAAACAAACTAGAGTCTCTTTTCATAAAGCTTTACCCAAGCGCAATTCTGGTATTATTGATCTTGTTCATTCTGATGTATGTGGACCTTTCAGGGTCAAAACACTTGGTGGTGCTGTTTATTTTGTTACTTTCATAGATGATGCTTCAAGGAAGATATGGTCATATGCAATCAAGACCAAAGATGATGTTGTTCCTGTGTTCAAGATGTTTCACAGCATGGTGGAAAGAGAAACAGGTAGAACCTTGAAGTGCCTTCATTCTAACAACGGGGGAGAGTACATTGGGCCACTTGAAGTGTATTGCAAGAGCATGGGTATACGTCATGAACAATCAGTGCCGAAGACTCCACAACATAATGGTGTTGCAGAGAGGATGAACCGCACTATTCTTGAGAGAATAAGGTGCATGTTATCTCATTCCAAGTTGCATAAGAATTTCTGGGGAGAAGCAATGAATACTGCTGTGTATTTGATCAATCGATCTCCTTCAAGACCGCTAGATGGAGAAGTAGCAGAAAAGGTATGGAGAGACAAAGAGCCTACTTATGATCACTTGAAAGTGTTTGGTTGCAGGTCATTTGTTCATATCCCAAAAGATCAGAGATCAAAGCTTGACGACAAAGCAAAGCAGTGTGTGTTCCTAGGATATTGAACAGAGAAGTTTGGTTACAGATTTTGGGATCCAGTTGAGAAGAAGGTTATCAGAAGTAGGGATGCAGTATTCCTTGAAGACCAGACAATTGAAGACTTTGAGAAGATTGAGATGCCAAAGCTTCAAGATGATATGACCTTGGATCCAAATCCAGTTGTTCCTCCTCTTGAACAACATGATGATGATGTTGATGGTAATGTAAATGAAGATGAAGCTCATGAAGATGTTCCAGTGGGTGATGTTGAGCAAGAAGTGCAGCAACAACAACAACCGGAAGCTGAGTTGAGAAGATCCAGCAGGACCAGATTACCTTCAACAAAGTATCCACCACATGAGTATGTGATTCTCACAGATGCAGGTGAACCAGAGTCTTATGAAGAAGCTCTCAGTGTTCCTGAAAGTCAGAAGTGGTTGAAATCCATGAAAGAAGAGGTTGGCTCTTTAGATGAGAATGACACTTTTGATTTGGTTGACAAGCCTGAGAACCAGAAAGTTCTGAAGAACAAGTGGGTGTATAGAATCAAGACTGAGATGGTAACTCACAACCAAGGTACAAAGCACGCTTAGTTGTGAAGGGTTATGAGCAGAGAAAGGGTGTTGACTTTGACGAGATTTTCTCACCGGTGGTGAGATTTTCTTCTATTCGGGTTGTCTTGGCAATAACCGCTAGTTTGGATCTTGAGATAGAACAACTAGATGTCAAGACAACATTTCTTCACGGTGAGTTGGAGGAATATGTGTATATGGCACAACCCGAGGGTTTTGAAGTCAAAGGAAAAGAGCACATGGTGTGCAAGCTGAAGAAGAGTCTATATGGTTTGAAGCAAGCTCCAAGAAGATGGTACAAGAAGTTTGAATCGTTCATGAAGGAACATGGGTACAAGAGGACAGCTTCAGATCATTGTGTATTCATTCAAAAATTTGCTGATGGTGATTTTCTTACTCTTTTGCTATATGTTGATGACATGCTTATTGTTGGCAAAGATAAGAAAAAGATTGACAGGTTGAAGTCGGATCTGAGCAAGTCTTTTGCTATGAAAGACTTGGGTGCAGCAAAGCGTATTCTTGGCATGGAGATCACTCGTGATAGGAAAGCGAGGAAGCTGTGGTTATCACAAGAAAGCTACATTGAGAAGGTGTTGCAAAGATTCAACATGGACAAGGCTGATCCGGTAAGTTGTCCACTTACAAACCATTTTAAGTTATCTCGTGATCAATGTCCTGTGAATGATTTTGAGAAACGGAAGATGGAGAAAATTCCTTATGCGTCCGCAGTTGGTAGTTTGATGTATGCAATGGTGTGTACAAGGCCGGATATAGCTCATGCAGTTGGAGTGGTAAGCAGATTTCTATCAAATCCTGATATGGAGCATTGGGAAGCAGTGAAATGGATACTACGGTATTTAAGGGGTACTTCTAATATGTGTTTGTGCTATGGAGGTGACAAGCCAGAGTTAGTTGGTTACACAGATTCAGATTTGGCAGGTGCTCAAGACAGTCTCAAGTCTACATCGGGTTACTTATTTACCTATGCAGGGGGAGCCGTGTCTTGGCAATCCAAGTTACAAAAATGTGTGGAGTTGTCTACTACAGAGGCAGAGTACATTGAAGCTACAGAGAGTTGCAAGGAGATGATATGGATAAAGAGGTTTGTTAGAGAACTCGGTGTGAAGCAACAAAAGTTCATCGTTTACTGTGACAGACAGAGTGCCATCCATCTCAGCAAGAATTCGAGTTTTCACTCGAGGTCCAAGCATATCAATATTAGGTATCAGTGGATACAAGAAGTTCTCGAGGAGAAGGTCTTGTATATTGAGAAGATCCATACAGATGACAACGGTTCTGATATGATGACAAAGTCGCTACAAAAATACAAGCATGTTTATTTCTGCAGCAGGGCAGGTTTGGCGGTGACGGGTACCTTACCATAAGTCGTGAGGGGGAGATTGTTGGGCCGGTCACAACATATGGTCCAAAAATAGGTGTATCCCCTTAACCATTTAAGGGAGACAAATAGCAGCTGCCTTTTTTTTTGGTTTTAAAGACCAAAAGGCATCAGGAGAAGAAACATTTTGATCTCTTCACTTGTTTTTGTGAAGAAAGAGAAAGAGAGGAAGAAGAAAAGAGATAAAGGGAGAAACCACCATTAGAGTTGATCTTTGGTGATGATTTTGGTGTTATCTTGAAGAGAAGGAGAAAGGGTTCTTGTGTAAGGATCCTTGGCTTGTTGTGGTGAAGATTGAGCTATCAATTTCCACATCTCTTCAAAGGGGGAAAATTCTAGGGTTTGTTCAAACCCTAGTAGTAAGTTTCTAAATCACTTCCTATTGTCAAATTGATAGTGTCTATTATCTATTTGGTGAATGTATTGTTGATCCATCCTTAGGGGTGAGTGTAATTAGGCAAATTGATATCCAAGTGCTATAGGCACCTTGAGGTTGTTGTTATCCCCAAATTTGGGAGAATTGTGTGTAACCCATTATTGTTATAGTGGAAGATTTGCCCGTGGTTTTTTACCCTTCACCTTGGAGGGGTTTTTCCACGTAATTGCCGGTGTTGTGTGATTGCTTCTATATTGCGTAGTTGTGTATTTTCCGCATTGTGTTTCATTGCTCGTGTAGGTTTCGTATTGCGCATAGCGGCTCGGATTTCGTAAGCCTCCCCCGACACAAACCTAGAACCTTTTCCAGTGGTCCAACAGTTCATTTTCCTTACTGAACCCCATTTTACAACAATAGCGCAATTGTGCTTTTTGCCTTTCTCAACGCACCATTTCTTCGCATCCAATTTGGTGGCAAAAGCCTGCATTTTATTCGACATCTCAATGTAAAAAAAATGTCAAATCTCTATTGATCATTCGACAAAACAATTATACTCACTGAAAAACCGCACCTTATCAGTGGTGTAAAGATGTGAGGTGTCTGGGGATTTTATAGAACTGGGTACAAAATCACCAGCATTAACCACCTTGAACAAAACAATTTTAGTTAGGGATACCACACAAGTTGGTAGTGAAATTCAATGATAGTCTGGTAGGATCATTCTGATAAGGAAATCACTATTTTGAATCTTATATCCCTTAAAGCTACAGTAAAAGAAATTTATCGACAATAAAACAATTTATCAACTTACAAGAGTGTTTGAATGATCATCAATTAGGGAATCATCTTTGTCATTCTCTAACATCCCAGGATTAAGAGTATTACTGTAGATCTCTTCATCCTCTAAGAAATCAAATCCATCAAAATTAAAATTTTGATCACCCGTATCTTTTGAAGAAATGCTATCATCTTCTGTGTCAAACGCTACCATCCCTTTCACTTTTATGTTTCACAGAATCTAGTAGGTTTTTTAGAGGAAAACGACTATTTTCTCATTGATTTTAGGTTACAATGTTTAGTGATTTGGGAAAGGTGTAATAAACGAAGAAGAAGAAACAACATAGGGGTGTTAATGACATACCATTTAATTTGTTAAGGGTTATCCTCACCCACTGTAGTCTTCATTGGTTGACCAGGTCTGGTACCCGCCCCACTGGGACTAGTCACAGCCTTTAGCAATCGTGTACATTTAGCTCCCGTAAATGTTTTTGGCACTTCAAATTGGCTTGTGAACATTAAGCAATGAGTTTTTGACTATATCCAGACCCCCAAAAATCATAAATTAACATCCGCCATACAGATATCTTGGACAAGAACAAAAATGGACTAATTTCCTTCGAGTGGTAAATGTTAAATAATTGACAATAGATATTCGTGCATTATTGCTGAAAAGTATGCAATGACATTAGCAACTATTGACCAGGAAGACTAAATTGTGAAGCTATTTTCACGTAGGAACTGCACCATAGTAATACAGCTAACTCGAAAAGCTAATTCACATATCCAAACCTGGAACTTGGAATCTTTCGTGGACTAGGGGCAAGAATATGACAGTATGCTGGAGACTCTAACTCAGAAAACAGAGGCAGAGACGCTCTGTTTAACTTTGATCGCATAGACAAAGATTTTTCGTCTTGTACTCTTTAATCGAAATGGCATGAAGATATAAAGAATAGTTTAACTTTGAACTTGGTCACCTGGTCTTTTTGGTGCAGGAAAAATGCTAGCATCCACTGGGATCGTAACTTGGTCATTTGTGGTGTGGTGCGAAAAATGCTAGCATCCGCTGCCAGTGCTGGCACTCAGAGCCCCCATAAGATGATCTAGTAGCTTCACTTTAGTAATCTTAAGTCACATTCAATTATCTTTCCGGTGAAATATAAAACCAAAAGATTCTTGAATTCTGGTGAGTCTCCTTCCTACCTAACTCGTAAATTCGCCGGTGATTATGGTTGGGATACTGCTGAATTCTCAGCTGACCCAGAGACCTTTGCCAAGAACCGCGAACTCGAGGTGATCCATTCAAGGTGGGCGATGCTCGGTGCTTTGGGATGTGTCTTCCCCGAGCTCCTCTCTAGAAACGGAGTTAAATTCTGCGAAGCCGTTTGGTTTAAAGCTGGATCTCAGATTTTCAATGAAGGAGAGGAGTTGATTATTTGGGAAATTCCAGCTTAGTTCATGCACGAAGCATCTTAGCTATTTGGGCGACACGGGTAATTCTAATGGGAATCGTAGAGGGCTACAAAGTTGGCGGTGGTCCACTAGGTGAGGTTGTCGATCCACTTTACCCAGGTGGCACCTTTGATCCATTAGGCCTTGCAGAGGATCCAGAGGCATTTGGGGAACTGAAGGTAAAGGAACTTAAGAATGGCCGTCTCGCTATGTTCTCCATGTTTGGGTTCTTCGTTCAGGAAAAGGTCCTTTAGAGAACCTCGCAGACCACCCTTCCGACCCAGTGAACAACAATACTTGGTCCTATGCTACCAACTTCGCTCCTGGGAAGTGAGCATAAGCCTGACTGACAATTAAGACGGCCACACTCACACCAAATAAGGCAAACTGGTGTTTGTTTCTCTACTTTTCTTCATACATTTCCTCTGTTAGCCATTCTTGTGCGTCTTCTAAATCTCTTCATCACGAGCCTGAAAATTGGTCATCCTAACTGCACCAGAGCATTACACAACTGAATGCTAAGATTTTGCAGGGGATTGTAAATACTTGACGTTAGAAACGGAGAACTGAAATTCATCTTAACCTAACTGCACCGAAACCGCGCGCTACACAATTGAAATATAAGATATTGCAAGGGGTTGTAAAACTTTACATTAGAAATGGAGAACTGAATATTCACTTTAATTAGCTGCACCCTGACCACCATACAACTGAATGCCATGATTTTGCAGGGGATTTATCCTAAATTGCATTACAAAATTAGAAACGGAGAACTGAAAATTCATCCTAATTGCAGCCAGACCATTACACAATTGTGAATGCTAAAGATCTTACACAATGGATTAGAAAACTGACCAGAACGGGTAAACCGCAATCCTGGATTGAATTGCCTTCTACTTGTGTTCTTCGTCTTCTTGATAGCACTGATCAAGGCAAGTAGAGAACCCAACAATATCACTTCGCGGCGTGCTTGGAGCCTCAATTTCACTACTGTTTGAGTCATCATTATCTGAAGAAGGAGAAGAAAAATCCAAGCACATTCCGCGCACAACTTGTTCGTACGTTTGATCGATATCTTCCGAGGAGCAGGTGAGTTGATGGTATTCAACGAGCTGGTGAAGACACTGGTTCTCTCGTATTAGGTTCGCATTCTCAGTCGCTAATCGTGATTTCTCTGAAAGCAAAGCTTCCAATTGAAGTCTCACCTTCAAAACCCAAAAACACAAAACAAAATTCACAATCTGTTTCCATATGGTAAGCACACAATGCATATTTGAAATGGTAGGATTAATTACCAGATCGTCTTCTTCAGGCTTGTCAGATCCGTTGCGAAGTCTCATGTTCTCTTCCTCAAGCATATCGCATCTCTCTTGCATAAATGACAAACCCGATCTGATCAATTTCACTTCTCTAGCAAGTGTAGCTGCATTTGCTGCCATTGAAATCGCAAGCTACAAAAAAGACAAGCAAACGCACAAATTAGCTCCAACCAAGGAAAATCACATTCGACAGACCACAGAAAGAAGCTTTGACAAATCAATGAAATTAACCAACATTTTTAGCTTTCTTGAGCTTCCCATTCTTCAATTCGACACCCCGTTTCTGATTCTCAATTGATTGTTCTTCAGACTCATCATCATGCCTTCTCTTCTTCAAACTTTTGTTGCCCTCTTCTGACTTTTCAGCATCACTTGGCAATATTTCAGTTAATGGAGGTTTTGATAGATCTCTTGCTCCCTATCAATCACACAAATTAGAGGATGTAATTAAAAACCCAAAATTGTCTATAACCCAGAATTCACAATAGATTGATAAACAAACCCAATTCATTAAAGACCCTAAATTGAATCATTTGAGGATTGCAAAAGAGAAATTGAAGATTTACTAATTACCTCAAGGGCCTTATGCAAATTGCCTTTAAGTTGAACCAAAGAGGAAGAAATCGAATCAAATCCTCGCAGTAGAAGCAAGCAATCATCTTCATCTTTTCTCGATGATGAAACTGGTAGTTCATAATTTTTATTAATTGATTGACGATTCTCGAGAAGGGTATCAACTCGATTTCTCAGTGTGCTCCAATAGTCTTCTTTCTCTGATAAAACTGAAGGACTTGGTGATAATAATGGTGAAGAAGATTCCATTGAGATACTACTATTCAGTTGAGAAGTGAAAGATGGAGTATCTAAAGAAAGAACTGCCATTAACCCCTGAGATTTGTAGAGAGAACAGAGAAAGGAAAGTGTTTAGATTTAGAAATAAGAGCCAGAGAGAGAGAGAGAGAGAGTAACGGCTAGTTTTCTTAAATAATGAAGAGCGCCGTTTATCTCCCAACGTTCTAGTCTCTTGACTGGACTGGACTTACCTACTTAGATACATCTCGAGTCTTGACCATTTTTAAATACAACGAGTACAAAGACAAAAGTGACCCTGCTTGCTGCATCAAATGTGGGTTCGGCACATATCTATGTCGGGGCCGACCGACTAGAGGTAGACCGAATTAGTTAGTTCAAATATATGAGCAACTAAAAGAAGGTTCCTAATCTTTTAGGTTTTTTTTTTCTCTCTTCTCTGCAAATCGGGCGATGACCCAATAAAAAATTGTTTCCATCTCGGTGATTCTGTGCCCGTTCTTTGTTCCTGTATTCTTCTTTTCTAATGATTCTTCATATTTCAATCAGGTGTCTCTAATCTTTTTTATTTTCTTTAATGATTCAAACTTATCTTAAACCCTTTCTCCTTTTGAATCTGCTTTCCCTTTACATTTTGTCTCTTATTTCGTTGTTTTTCTTTATGAGTAGCTAATCTATTTGCACCTCCATTATGTGTTTTTATTTGTCTTTTTCTCTAATGGCTTTTGCCTTTTTAAACATTGTGATTATAGCTTTTGCTGAGTATTCTATTAAGCTTTTGCTTGCAGGAAGTGTTTGCATTGTTATCCATAATCTCATAGATGTTATGATGTTGAAGATTCGGCTAAACCCCAACTCGACTCACCGATCCATGATTCTATATCGCCAATCTAGCAAATTCAAAAATTTCGAATTTCAAAATTACAGCTATTTCAGGAAAGTTTGTTATTTTTGGCTTATCACTCGGTCAATTGATAGCTGTTTTAGTTACCAAACTCTCCACAATTCGAGTATTTTCAGTTCCCCCAATTACAACCCCAATATACTCGGTCATTCAATACATATATATCTTCATAACCCTTATTCTCATCCCATAAAACCTAGTACCTGTTATAACCATTGCAATCTTGCTAGAAGCATAACAACTTTCTCAAATATGGCTGAGGAAAATCAAGCAAATGTTAGCAATCTTGTTAACAAGTTCAAACAAGCCCTTCTTGAATTAGGAGACACCAACGAGGTTAAAGTTCTTCAACAAGTTTCCGAAAAATGGGAGAGTGAAGAAAACAATTGGGAAGCAAGTGCTATAGGCAAAGTTATAATTGAAGGCAGAATGAACTATGATACTGTCCAAAACTTTATTAAGTTCACCTGGCCTTTTATGGAATCTACTGATGTTAAAATAGTGGAGGTTGAACCTAATACTTTCAAATTCAAATTCAGTAATTGGGATCTACTAAACAAGGTCATAGAGCATAGGCCATGGAGTGTCAACAAGAATCTGTTGGTTGTTCATGACTACATACAGGATATGATTTACACTGAAAAACAATGGGGTTTCCAACAATTCTGGATCCAGTTAAAATATTTACTCCCAGAACATATGAACATCTCTGCAGTTACTAAGATTGGTGAAGTTATGGGTGAAGTTTGTGGGATTGAACCAAAGGATGCTCTTCCAATTGGTACTGATCCTGTTAAGGTGTGTGTCAATGTTGATCTATCCATTCCACTAAGAAGAGGGGTCAAATGTATAACCAATGCTGGTATCTTTAAATGGCAGCAATTCTTCTATGAAAGACAGCCAAAAAGCATATGTACTGATTGCTATGTTATCAAACACTGTAAAGTGGCCTGCAATGATGCTGCAAATTATCTATCTAAAGCTCATGAGAAGCCATATTATTTTGGCAACCCCAATCATTTAAGGAAAAATATTTCAAAAAGGAATCCTACTGAAGCTCGAGTACCAAAAAAAAAGTCAAAGTAAATTTGTCAAAGCTGTTGTTTTTGTTCCTCCTAAGGATGGTGAGCCAATTAATATGGATTTTCTTCTTAAGACCACTTCTGTTGGTGAAACTGAAGATGTCAGACTAGGTAAAAGAATTAGAACAAGTCAAGATTCCTCTACTGCTGATCCATCCAACAAACATAACATCTTGGATAACAATACAAACCTTCAGGAATCTCAAATGGTCACAATCAGAGCACACCAAAATGAAAACACAAACATGGAGGGACAGGTATTCATTACTTCTCATCTTGTAATTCTCTTTTATTTTCTTTACTTTAAATTGATTCTTACTTTCAACTTTAATTCTCTCACTTTAAACTTCCCTTTTGGCCCTATATCTGATTGCTTCTTAATCATTAAGCATATTTGCTTTCATATTTTCTTTAAAGTAATTTTTATATCTCTATTGCTTTCCACTTTCCTCAATAATCAATTCCAAAGTAAAGTTTACACTATGAAGATAGTTTCTTGGAATGTTCAGGGTTTCAATAAGACCAACACTAGAAACCACTTGAGTGACCTCATTAGAACTCAAAATCCTAATATTATTTTCCTTTGTGAAACCAAAATTAGTAAACTCAAATGCCTACCTCTTCTCAAAAAATATCAATACCCAAATACTTCTTACATAGAACCTGTAGGTCTTTCTGGGGGGCTTGTTCTTCTTTGGAAAAATGGTTTTACCTGTGATGTAGTTGACACTCATTACAATATGTTCAATGTTGTGGTTCAAGGTGATCCTAGCAAACCTGAATTTATTTTAACTTGTATGTATGGCTACAACAACTACAGTAAGAAGAAAGAACAATGGGAATTCATTCACAAAATTAGTAAAGCCAATAATAATCCTTGGATTATGTTAGGAGATCTAAATTTTCATTTCCTTGATAATGACAATGCCACTTCTTCCTCTTTAGATAGCCTTGTGAATGGTATTATTAAGGATAGTGGATTAGATGATATTGGTTACTTAGGAAAAAATCATACTTGGACCAATAATAATCTAGGAACTGGTATAAGAAATCTAGGATAGATATGACCATTGGTAATGGTAATTGGTCCCTCTAATTTCCTAATGCTAAACTCATACACTTGCCTCAGGTTGGTAGTGATCACAGCCCCATAATGCTTGTTTCTGACTCCACTGTTCCTAAATGTTGGAAACCTGTTAAATTTTTCCTTACTTGGTTGAGTGATGATAATTGTGCTACTGTTATTGCTAATTCTTGGAAAACTAGTGTTCATGGCTCTCCAGCTTTTCAGTTTAATCAAAAACTCCAGATCACAAGGAAGAACTTATCTCTATGGAACAAGGAACATTTTGGTGACATAAATCAAAAAGTGGACAAGATGCAAAATGATTTAAAAGTTCTTCAAAAAATCCCTGACATTTCTAAAGTTCAAGATGACATCATCAACATTAATATTGAACTAGATAAGTGGCACAAAACTCAGAGTGACTTCAATCAACAAAAATCCAGGGATTGTTTCATCAAGGAAATGAATTATAATAGCAAATATTTTCACACCAAGGTCAACAAAAGGAAATCAAGAAACAACATAGATTACATCCAAGATCATCAAGGTATCTAGCTTCAATCAAGAGATGACATAGCTACACATCTTACTTTTCACTTTAAGCAAATCAGCTCTACTACTTCTCCCCAGTTAAATGATAACCTCTACAACATTCTACCTAACTACGTCACTGAGGAGGACAATACTGGTCTTACCTGCATTCCTTCATCCCAAGAAATATTTGATACCCTCAGAAGCATGGAAAACTGGAGTGCTCCAGGTCTAGAAGGATTTCAGGCTGGCTTTTATAAAAGTCAGTGGTCTGTTATTGGTGAAGATGTATTCTTAATGGTCTCCAGGTTTTTTGAGTCCAAACATATACCAAGGAAAATTAATAAGACCTATATCTCCCTCATTCCAAAAAAGAAGAAATCCTTGTGTGCTGCTGATTATAGACCTATAGGTCTGTGTAATACTTCTTATAAGCTCATATCCAAGATTTTGGTGAACAGGATGAAGCCTCTAATGCCCAAATTAGTGTCTTATTTTCAAGCTGCTTACGTAAAAGGAAGACTCATACAGGAAAACACAATAATAGCTCAAGAAATTATTCACTCAATGAAGAAAAAGAGAGGTCAAATTGGTTGGCTAGCACTCAAACTAGATATGTCAAAAGCATTTGACAGATTAGAATGTCCCTTTTTAATTAAAGTTCTTCAATTATTTGGTTTCAATGATGATTTTTGCTCTCTGGTTTATCAATGCATCAGTACTACTACTCTGTCAGTCATGCTTAATGGCAGTCCATGTGGTGAATTTACTCCTACAAGAGGACTAAGGCAAGGAGACCCCTTGTCTCCTTACCTTTTTATTCTAGCTATGGAATTCCTTTCTAGGCACCTTTCTGCTTCTCAAGAAAACAAGAAAATTCTTGGTATTAAAGTGGCTGCTCTTGCACCATCCATTAATCATCTGTTATTTGCAGATGATTGCTTTATTTTCACTCAAGCAAACACTTATTCTGTTAACAATCTTTTGGAAGTACTTCAGATTTTCAATTCTCAATCAGGGCAAGTCATCAACTTTGATAAGTCTATAGTTTATTTCAGCAAGAAGACTAATCCAGTCGTTGCAGAATCCATCATCAATCTACTTGGAGTTAAAACAATGACTTCAAAAGAGAAGTATTTGGGTTCGCCACTTATAATTGGTCATTCAAAACAAGAGGCTTTCAAGAGTATAAAAGAATGTTTTGAGTCAAGATTCTCTACCTGGTCATATATTAATCTTTCTCAAGCTGGAAGAGGTACTATGATCAAACGTGTGCTTAATTATATTCTTGTTTATCAGATGGTTACTTTCAAGCTTCCCAGTAAATTAATCAATCAGCTCACTGCCATTGAAAGGAAATTCTTTTGGGGTTAAAAGAACAGCATGGGTTCTAATCCTATAGCCTGGAAGAACTTATGTACTTCTAAGGATTTAGGAGGTCTAAGTTTCAGAGATCTAGAAAAATTTAATCTTGCCCTTCTCACCAAACTGGCTTGGAGGATATGCACTGAATCAAGTCATCTGATGGTTAATCTGTTGAGTAGCAAGTATTTCAAAAATAAGAACATTCTACATCAAAATATAAAAGCTAAAAATTGCTCCTTCACTTGGAATGGAATCACTAAAGGACTGAAGATAGTACAACAAAACTATTTCATGGAAATAAACAGTGGGGAAGACACCAAAATCTGGTTAGACAAATGGATACCAGGTATGCATCATCCACCTCTTCCTCAAAATGATACTTCCAGATTTTTTGGTGAAGTAGTTGAACTCATGCTCCCAGATACAAATCAGTGGAACAATAATCTTCTTAATCATATTTTCGATGCTGACACCTCCATGAAAATTCAAACAATCTTTATTGACAAGACTAAAAAGGATGTTATGATTTGGATGCCTGCTAAAGATGGTAAATTTTCAGTCAAAAGTACTTACAAGCTTCTCACTAGTTCTGACAGAGAAGTTCAAATTAATGGTGTTACTATTAATAAGCTAGTCTGGAGAAGATTATGGAACAGTCGAGCAGCACACAAGATTAAAATTTTTGCCTGGAAGTATATTAGAGAAATTCACTCTACTAAACACAATTTGGCAAAGTATAATGGAGATATACATAATCATTGTGATACGTGTGGGCATTATGATGAAACTATTGAACACATCATATTTGAGTGCAGTCATGCCAGGAAAGTTTGGAAGGAGATTCAAATAAACATAGATAATGTCAGACAGCAATTTCTTACTGTTTCTGAATGGGTTACAAGCTGGTTCTTAAACAATTCAGTTCTTGATGAAAAGCTCTTATATACTTCATGATAGGAGCATGGATGATATGGAAGGATAGATGTGAAGTGGATTTTCAGGGAGTTTCTCTCAATCCCATTACTAATATGCAAAAGATTTTGTTTTACTTAGCACCTTATTTGCATGACATACCCTCTAATCCTTCCCCGCTTCCAAGTGATAATGAATCTGACTGGAAAGTTCCCTTGTATGGCACTTACAAAATTAATGTTGATGCTTCCTTTGATATAGATACTAATCAATTTGGTACTGGTCTTGTTTTGCGAGATCACACAGGTAACTGTCATGGCATCAAAGGAAATTACTCAGATGGAGCTATAAGTGCTGAAGCTGGAGAATGTATGGCTGTGTATGAGGCTTTGTCTTGGGCGAAGGATAAACAACTAGTCAACATTCATATTGAAGATGATGCAAAATTGGTTATTCAATCCATAACTAGTAGTACTTTACTAGTTCAATGGGAAAACAGGAACATCATTAAAGATATTAAACATCTCAGTTTTAGTTTCAATAATTGTACTTTTTCTTTTGTTGGTAGATTGAATAATCAAGTGGCAGATTCAATAGCAAAGTCAGTCAGAGAATCTGCCACAAATCTTGAAAAGTATTTATGTTTCAAGGATGAGCTATGTAGTATTTTGGCAAAAGACATGAAACTCAATTCAAGTTAAAAAGCTAATAAATTCTTAGTTTATCAAAAAAAAAAAATCTTTTAGGTTTTAGTTTTTCATTTTCCATTACTCCGTGTCATGATCGTGGAAGCTCTAAACACCAATTTCCGGAAACTAACTCATATACAATGGTTTTTGGGAATATTGAAAAAAAAATTAAGGATTTGAGCAATCAACTTTGTTTTGAGTTGCAATTTATTACTGCTCAGAACGTTGAGTCTATAAAAAATATTGAAAAAGATCTTGAACATTGAAAAAAGGTTCAAGAAGATTTTTATGCTCAAAAAAGTAGGGAAAAGTATATTAAGTGCTTTGATAGAAACTCTACTAGTTTTTATCACACCTCGATAAACAAAAGGAAGCACTATAATCATATCTCTTCCCTCAAACTTAACAATGGTCAATGGACATAAGATAGAGCGCAACTTGAAGACTTGCTCGTGTCTCATTTTAGCTCTATTAGTTCCACCTCCAACCCTTTTCAGGAGAGTTCTTTCTTCAACTGTATAGACTCTTGCATTAATGGTGAGGATAGTGACAAGATTTTGAGTCCTGTAACCCTACAAGAAATCAAAGATACTATAAATCAAATGAACTCCTGGTCTGCCCCGGGTCCGAATGGATTTCCACCCGGTTTTTATAAACAAAATATGGAGTTACTTGAGCTAGATGTCTGGAATATGATTAGATCTTTCTTTGATTCCAAACATCTTCTTAATGAAATGAATCATATTTTTTTTACCCTTATTCCTAAGATTAGTAATTCATCTTCTCCAGTTGACTTTAGGCTTATTAGCCTGTGTAACACTAGTTACAAAATAATTTCCAAGATAATAGTCAACATGATGAAACCATTGTTAGGCAATCTCATATCCCCTTACCAGGATGCCTATGTGCCTGGTAGGAACATCCAGTATAATGTAATCATTTCCCATGAGATGGTTCACTCCATGAAGAAGATGCTAAAAAGAAAAAGTGTGGTATCATGGGCCTTAAACTTGATATGTCTAAGGCCTTCGATAGAATATAGTGGCCTTTTCTTATTAATGTTTTGAAAAAAATTGGTTTCGCAGATCACTGGTGTGATCTGATCTTACAATGCATTAGTAACACTTATATTTCTATTTTTTAAATGACTCTCCATGCAAGACGTACAAACCAACAAGGGGTTTGAGATAAGGGGATCCATTATCCCCGTATCTATTCATCATTTGCATGGAAGTACTGTCTAGATATCTCATCCAAGATGAAAATAATGAGTTGATCCATGGCTTTAAGGTAACTAAGGATTCCCCTTTAATTTCTAATCTCTTATTTGTTGACGACTGCCTTGTTTTCACCATGTCTAGCCATCAAGAAGCTGATAATCAGATATCTCTCATTAAATATGTTGGATACATTTTAGGTCAAGTAATCAATTTTCAAAATTTAGGTTGATCTTTTAGTAACAATGTTCACTCTGATATGTGTGTTTCTTTGATTAGATCTCTTAATATTAAAAATATGGACCTAGATGACAAATACTTATGCATCCCTTTATTCATTGGTTGATCTAAAAATCAAGGTTTTTCTCATCTTGTTAATAACTTTGTTAGGAAAGTTCCCAACTAGAATGGTAAGAACTTTACTCAGGCTGGTCGTTCTGTAATGGTCCAAAATGTTTTGATATCGTCTCCCATTTATCACATGAATACATTCCTCTTGCCGGATAATCTCATTCATAAAATGGATCAAAAACAATGACAATTTTGGTGGGGGAAGAGTAACTTAGGTGGTATTTATCCCAAAAATTGGAACAATATATGCACTCATAAATCTCAAGTAGGTCTAGGATTATAAACCTAAAATATTTCAATGCTTCTTTACTTGCTAAGACAGCTTGGCGTTTGATTCATTCACCTGATGCCTTATGTGTTCGCATATTGAAATGCAAACATTTTAAGAATTGTCACCCACTTCATTATATTATGTTCTGGTTTAGAAATTCTTAAAAAACACTCAATGTGGGAAGTTCGAAATGGTACTCACATCCTTATTTTTAGGGACAACTGGATTTACCAACATTCTGACCCTCTATGTTTTACCAAACCTAACCATGATTATACGGTTAGTGAATTCATAAACCCCTCTACCAATTCTTGGAACCATGATATGATTGAGTCTGTTTTTACTCCAGAAAACTCTAGCAAGATACTAAACACTAGAATTCCTATGTCTGGCTCTGATAGGTTGATTTGGTCTCACACAAATAATGCTATATTTTCAGTGAAGTCTTATTATAGAGTTATATCTAGTACCAGTACTCATACTCTAGTCACTGATACTTTTTACAAATCCATTTGGAGCCTGCCGGTCTTGCCTAAGATTCAATTATTTTTGTGGAAATGCTATGAAAGTATATTACCTTTTAAGGTTCGAATAGGTAGTCATAATCCTAATCATAATCTCATATGAAGCATGTGTGATATCCATGCATTTGAAACTACTGTGAATATTGTTTTACATTGTAACTTCTCTACTTCTATGTGGAATTTGGTCCTATGGGGAAGCCATGTTTTGTAGTTTACTAACTCGTTTATCTCCATTAAAGATTGGGTGAAAGGTCTTATTGATAGTAATTTGTATACAGAACTGAAATGTGCCATCAGTACTACCACTTAGAGTATTTGGAGAGACACATGCATGCATGTGTTTCAAAATATGTGATTGAATAAGGAAACCACAGCTAGACAGTCAATTAATCTAGTCAATGATATGCAGATAGTTGTTTCTGCACCTTCTAATAATACTTCCATAAACAATATTATCTCCAATGTCATAATACATCATGTCACAGATTCTTTGCCCACTGAATGTGTTTTAATTTTTTGTGATGCTGCTTTTGACACATACACTAACAATGCGGGACTTGGTATTGTAACATACAATTTGGTAGGTCAGTTCAATAGGTGCAAAGTCCAACCAGCAGTAACTAGGGACGCGGAGGAAGCCGAAATCCTTGCAGTTTGGAGGCAATCAAATGGGCCGGCCAAGAACAGAAATTTGGAGAAGATCTGCATCTTAAGTGATTCCAGTAATTGCATTTCCTATTTACAATACCAAACTAGTCGGTTTATTAGTTCTATTTTAGATGGTTGTATTTCTTTATTAAGCGCTTTTCAATTTGTTGAATTTAAAAATATCTCTAGGGACTTTAATGAGTCTGCTCACAATGCAGCCAAATATTGTAACAGGAACATGGTGTTGGGTGAATGGTTGAACAGTCAATCTCACTTTATCTCTCATTCTTTTGTATTCTAAATTCTTCAATGAAAGTTATTTTCTAGTTGATTTGTTTATCCATCTGAATGAGTTTTTTAATTCGATTTTTACGGAATTTTTTTGTTGTTGCTTGTAAAGCACTTTTATAGTCCAAATGTGGGGAATCATGTCGTTGTGGGGTATATGGAACAATAGACTCACTGACAAGATAATAAGATTTTTTTATTTTTATTTTTTTGGAAAATCTCCGCGGGTGCGAAAAAATCTTACACCATAGCTAAAACTTTTATTTATGATAGTTCACAATGTAGAAAATATCGGACCCCATAATTAAAAATATTCCCAATAATATCTGATTTAACCTATAAAATATCTTATCTGCTAAGATCTTAACCGTTTAATTTTATTTTAAATAATTATTAAAACAAGACATATCCTGTAAATTACTTTCCAATTTTAATATTGTAATCATGGAAAGAGGTGCATTTATTCAATCTTTTCAAAAAGGTCACAATATCATATCCCGAGCTCACTGAGGTAGAGAAACCTTGGATAACGAAACCGTAACCGTGGGTGTTACATTTATCAACATATTTTTTGAGCTTACGAGAGACTATATTGGAAATGGCGGGACCTAGATGGAAAGAGCGGACACCATCATCAGTGGAACGTGAAATACCGGTAACGTCGCAACAAATATCTTTGTCATTCAGTACTATTATCCTTGTCATCGAGAAGGGTGTAGGGGCACAACTTGCTGTTAGGATCCCAACTAACTCCTTGTAATAGAACTTCTATTAATATTTATTTTTTGAAAAATGAATTTTTATTTTATTTTCTTTGAATTAATTAATACACCTAAACCGAAAATCGTTGGCATAATTTTTTTAACAAAAATTCATAAAACAAAATATGACATGGACATCATTCTGAATGTGTAGCTAATACCTTTGTATTTACTAATACATCCTTCCTATATTTGTAGGATCTACTATTGAAGATGAAATTTGTTTAAATAGGGGTCTAAAATCTTATTTGTCAAGAAAAAAAAATATTGTACCTTTTATCGGAGATGCTCTTATAGGAGAGATAATGTGTATTTTTTTTAAAGGATCTTCTTGTTAGACTGGAAGATAGAATAATAAAAAGTAATATTTTTTTAATTTTTGTTTAAGAAAATATTTTATCTTTTTGGTAAAAGCTTGTTCACTTATTTTGTCTCTTGCATTAAAGAAAAACCTCGCTCAAATCAAACTGATAAAAATCATCGAAAATTCCAAACGGACCGCCTAAAGCAAACGACCAGACACATACCAAAATCAATGGTGGGACCCCCTGCTGTCCTCCGCAGGGCCACCGGGACCCACATAAAAAAAAAAGTGAGACAAAAAGGTGGGATACGGTTTTGGGATCGTTTTTGAAACGGTCTGTTAAGAATTATTGAAAAATCATAACCCAAACACTATAAAGTGTGGGGAAAATCTATGTATTGAAAATTACTGTTCTATATTCCACTAGTGGTACGCCACATCCTTTTTAATTAAAGGGAAAAAAATTATTAAGAAATGAGTCACTAAAAGTGATTAGAAGTGACAAAGTAGTACAAAATGAAAACCAAATAATTTTTTATTTTTATTCAAAGACAGTGTAAAATAACATCCTAGTTAAAATTAAGTTGATAAAGAGAAATCATCAAAAAATATTTGTATCCAGAGTCCAATTGAAGAGAGTGCACTTGACTGCTACAATCAGGTGCTTGTTATTTCAATACTTGTTAGAAAAGCATCTGTTGTCATGCTCTTGCCAAATAATCCACCAAATTGTAAAACATAACATAGACCAAATATTTTGCTTCATAGGCTTAGATTTTGCAGACCTCCAATTCCAAATAGAAGCTTTCACAAACTCGGGAAAAACCCAGTCTATACCAAAACTATCAAAGAAATAGTTCCAAATTTTGGAAGTAGAGTTTCAATGGAAGAAAAAATGTGAATTATTTTTTCTTGATCGGTGCCACATAAAGAAAAAGTGGCTAGTTCACTTTATTACCATCTTCGTATAACATATATCTAATTGGAGCACCCTTGTAACAAAGAGACCACACTAAAAATTGAACCTTCATATGTACGAATCAAAGAATTACATACCTGTCTTATGGGAAAAGATAAAAATCCTTATGTTTCAATAGATTCATAGGAATTAGAAACGACAAAATTTTTTCCATTGAACCAAGACCTTGTATCATCACCTTCAGAGATATGGTCACTTTGCACACTAATTAGTTGAAGTAACTGAAAGTTATCACCAAGTTCAAATTCATTCAGATTTCTTCTGAAGTTTTGAATCCAAGCATCCTCACTTGTGACCATCTCCACATTTACAAAGCTTTTACATCTAGATTACATGGAAAGATAAGGAAAAGAAAGTTGTAAGAATGAATTACCAACGCAAACATCTTTCCGAAAAAGAATGATTGTCCCATTATTAATTGTAAGATATGTATTTTTGACAATATCCTTTTTTATTATAAAATACTCCATCCGTCTCACTATTAGATGACCTAGTTCAAGTTTGCACAATTCTTAAGGTAAGGAAGGGAAAATAGTACTTTTAAGTATGTTTTAAAATTATACGCTTATGGATAATAACTAGTAAAATTTTGAAATGATATATCTCTCAAATTACACCATGGATGTTCGCAAACTTTGTACCATTAACAAACATTTTAAAACACCTACGTAACGAATCTAGATATGTCTATCAATTATGAATATTTCTTGTAATCAATTAAATGTATAATTTTAGAAATATATTCTTTTTTAGTAATATAGGTCATATATTATGATACAAAATCAAAAAGTAAATAAGTCAACTAATAGTGAGACAGAGGGAGAGGGAATGATGGAGTATAATTTAATTGAATATAAATATTTTTGTTTCGTTGTTAGATTAATAAAATAATCAGGAACATCATAAAATATATATAATGTTTATGTTAATTCATCCATATGGACAACCATCTAGCATGCGTGTACTTGTAACAAAAATCAAAACCATGTTGTTGTCGTTGTTCATTTGGTTCAATATTTACTTGTGTTTAAGGTGAATATGTAGTCTACTTGAGATGTTGGCTCATCGTTATCAGCATTTATCATGTACAATCAATAATAAAAACTATTAACGTGACTTGAAATATTAGAGAATCGTTTATGTATTCTTTTCCTTTGTACGTCACTTCGGTGGTAGTTTTTTTTGTCTTATGTGGATAATGAAAAAGCGGGGGTATAACAATCACACCCAATAATTTTTTCAACAATCTGTATGGACTAAGCTCCAATATAATTCCGAGAGAACCAACTTAAAAGCCAACTCAATCAAGAGAAATATCAAAGAGCTTTATTTCTTTCTCAATACAATCATCAAATCAAACATATAAAAACCTGCGAGCCTGATTGATATGAGAAATAACTTGGACGGTACCAAAGACCAATGCCCAAGTTTCAATCAAGTTTTATCCAACAAACAACGTTGAATTTATCAACTGATTGAACTATGCACAACCTGTGATATTTCAATTATATAAGAAATATAATGCAGAAAAGAAATAACACAGACACCAGAAGTTTTGTTAACGAGGAAACCGCAAATGTAGAAAAACTCATAACCTAATCCAGATTTGAACACCACCATATATTAAGCCTATACAGACACTAGACTACGACCAGTTAACTTCGGACTGGAATATAGTTGAGCCCTAACAAAGTTTCACACTGATTAAGGTACAGTCGCATTCCTTACGCCTCTAGAACCACACCGGATTCTGTGTACTTGGTTTTCTTAGCTGATCTCACCCATAACTAAGAGTTGCTATGATCTAAAGTCAAAGACTCATAAACAAATCCGTCTCCCACAAATATGTTTATTATTTATTCGGTTTTTGTTTCGTTTTTTGATAAATCAAGGTGAACATGAACCAATTGATAATCTGGTCTTATACTCCCAAAGAGCATCCTAGAAATATCAATCACCTCACAATAACTCAACGGATTAACATAAAAAGTTATTGCAGAGTCACAAGAGACTGAGACGAAGAACTGTTGTGATTACTTTGTATATCTTACCTATCGGAGATAAATCTCGAGTAAATCTTAGAGAAGATAAAACTCAATAGGATAAAACAAGTAAGATCAGAATAAGTGACTACAGAGAAAATAGTTGGATATGGATTCATTAATCCGAATGAAGTCTTTAAGTAGTTAACCTATAATGGTTTTAGGAAAAACCTAGGTTAAAGGAGAATCGACTCTAGTACGCAACTAGGAAGGCACAAAAGTGTGGGGATTAGGTTTTCCCATTGCTAGAGTTCTCCCTTATATAGTTTTTCAAATCATGGTTTCTTTTAATCAAAGCTAAGGTAGCTTAGTAACAAAGCATTAATTCAATATTCACCGTTAGATGAAATCCTGATTTAAGATTCAAGATAAGTATGTTTTAAAATAAAGTAATCAATCTCCACCATTAGATGGTCTTATATTGTTATACACAAATGAAATATACCTTTATTTAGATATGGGTTACCGTACCTAAATGCGTATATTGAGTTGGCTCAATAACAGTTAATTGAAGTTATCCATATAAACACTTTTATCTTAGCCGTATTTATCTAACACTTCTAGATCAAATATGAAGATCAATCAATCATGAAAGATAAGAAAATGAATCTAATTGTGTTTCAAATATATTTGTTCAATTTTTCACTATCTTGTAGAAATATATATGAACAAATTAAGTCGAAATAGGTTTTATTCGTAATCGTACAAAGTACTTATACAAGAATCAATTCATGAACATTAAGCCAAGGTTTGCAAAGATTGCATTTTTTAAATCATAATGTATTAGGTCATGAGTATGAGAATTATACATGAGCGATTCTAGAACTTTACCACTGTGTTCGCTAACCAGGTACGCAAATAGCAGCTCCGGACCTTGGCCTGTCAAGCCGTTCACAAACCCGGTTCGCAAACAGTCATCCCGGACCCAACTCAGGTAGATCCGTTCGCATACTAGATACACAAACAAGGTTCCCCGTCCTTTTCAGGTAAAACCGGTCGCATACTAGGTACGCAAACAGGGTTCCCGGACCTGAATCATTACAAAATAGTTCGCATACTAGGGATGCATATCGTGTCGTATCCAGACATAGGTAAACGTTCTAAACTCTCATTTCAATCATTGAAACATCCTTGGAAGACGACAATGGTTGTGTCACACAAACCATTAGCTTCAAGTAATTTTTAAGTGATCGAATGATTAATACGAAACTTCCCAAGTTAACATCAAATGACTGTCTCACACAAATCATCTTCATATCATCATCTTTTAACTTATATTTAGTTTCCAACAATAAATTTTTTCCAACTAAACTCGTCAAGAATATGATGAATAAAGCTAGATCAATAAGCTTCCAACATATATTTTGAGAAATAGATAAGTGAGATAACCTCGGCTCGAAATCTCAAATGTGTATAATGTAAAAGTCTTTATAGCTATATGACTTAGTCTCATTAGAAGATAAAATAGAATAAACTTCTGAGTAATAGATAAGTTTTAGTCTCCACATACATTTTTTTGATGAAGTTCCTCCAAGCTCCTCAGTAGATCTTCGTCTTCCATTGGTAAACGCCGTGGAGTCTAAAGCTCAACTACATATTCTTTCCTAATCCGAGACATATCTATAAGCATAGAAATCAAGTATATAGTTTTGATCAACTAAACTTGACAAACAAGCCTCAGATAGCAACACTTGCGAGTTCGACCGAGCAGTGCTCTAACAGAAAAAATTTGGATGATATTTTCGTTTCTTGCGTATCGGTTCATGCACTTATATTGTGGGGTCATTATTTTCATATACCCCTCCTTAGTTTCTGCATGTCTTTTGGCCTTATTATCTTTGATAAATACTTGTAAGTCTAGTACCACGTACCCAATCAATAAGCTTATAGCTTTCCTTAGATATTATGTTTCATCATCTAGTACCACCCAATCAACATTCTCACCAAATTTAGTGCATAAACCATTGTAAATGCTTAGTTTTTACATCATTGGTCCAACAATTAAAACTCGCTTTAATTAAGAACGCGTAATTGGGGGATATAAATTACTATCCTATTAAAAAAATACGAAACTACCTTTTAAAAAAATAAAAATAAATCAAACCTAGAATGGGTTGAGTATATACTCCCTTTTAAATTCTAAATATTCCCCATTCCCTTTCCAATTCTCTTCTATTTTTCTGTCGGCTCCTTACTTTGGTTTTTTTTTTTTTTTTTTTACATTCGGAAGTGATGAAGACCATGCCGGTAGTGATGAATACCATGCTGATATTTTGTGTCATCATGGATGTTAGGATGAATACCATGCCGATATCTAGTGCTGGTATGGTTTTTAGTATGAATACCATGCCGATACCAACATAGCTCAGAAATTCTGCCCCAAAACTTGTTTATACCGGCATGGTCGATTCCAAAGTGTACCGTGCCTATTTGAGAATAAAAACATACATAAAATCTTGCATCATGTGCCGGCATGCCTGATAATGTACTTTATATGCCGGTAGTGTACTTACAATTTTATAATTTGGGGATATTATGTATTGGCATGCTCAAAGTATGAATACCACGATAATTTGGTCCTTGTCGGCATGGTATTCATACTTTTACCATGCCGTCATTAAGTTTTTCAGGCGTAACAATGGAGGATTCAATGAAAAAAAGAAATCAAATTTCAATACATTAATACCTATATATGACTGATTGGAGCACTTGTATATTCTGTTTAGTCTCCTAGGTTGGTTCTTCACCTAAACCTTCATGATCATAAATATCTTGATTTAATCTTGTTGCATCAACAAATACAATGATAATGATTTATTCTAATGATTATCAAACTAATCTATTAACTTAGCTAATTATAATTAACCATGAAACATAATTAGTGAGGGGTAGATTAGAAATTAGTTAAAATACATGGATAAGGGGTGACTCTGAATTACTATTTATATCCCGTTTTTTCTTTCTCCTCTATCCCCCAATTAATATAAGTATCCCCCAATTGCGCGTTCTTAATTAACCTTTGTATGAACTCTTATCACGTATTTCCGCCATCATATCAAGATGTACTTATCGGGGATTTGTTTTCTATTTTTGTAACAAAAAACACTTAAAGCATGTCTACATTGAGTTCCTCTAACTAAATAAATTTGACAAGTACAATAAATATCACATTCACCTGCGTTATACATTAAACATGTGTTTATAAATAATCCTCAATATATAAATCTCCTTTGATGTAGTAGATCGTATGGATAAATATTTTTTTCTGCTACAGTGAAATTATAATACAACGTTGATTATAATTCGACTGTAATTCCTGAAATTAGAGTTAGTGAACTTTTTTTTTTCATGTGGAGTAAATAGTTTCCAAGGGAATAATTCTTAAAGAGGACATGGCATTCGCTAACTTTTCCTTTCCACATTTTTCCTCAATTGATACCTCCATAAACTATTTATGTAAAGTCTTGTCACCTACATAATGTTTAGATGCCCATCAAAATTTTAATTTATTCTTTCACTTCTTTAAAAGTGACATGGTACCTATTGACTCATTTCGTTCAAATAATCGCTCAATGATTTGTTATTTTCCAATTTATATTCATCCAATATCCGGTTATCCGTTACAACAACATGCTAGCAGACTATTCTTGTGCTGACTATCGTTGACTTACTTTTTCCAAAGAATATAACGGTTGATTAAAAAATCTTTATTATGACGGTATTAATCATTGATAAATTATTAATTATAACACAAATAATAACAATACATTTCCAACGATTCTTTGGCATTGAAGAAATTGCATGGTAGTATCAATCAAATATTGCAAAATAGGTGATTTCGTGCAGTGATATATATGAAATTGACTCCAAATTTGTGCACTCCTGAAATATCGAGATCTACATTCTGGCCTTTATTATTGGACGATAAAAACGGCCGAAAATAGATAGAATTTTTATTTTTATTTTTTTTGTTCATTCGTGTTTCCCAAACTCAATTGAAATCTCCCGTCCTCTGTATTTCATGTATTGGATTAAAATAAAACTCACTCTTTCATTCTTCTCAGACGAATTTTAATATATTAAAACGTCATTTTTTTTCGTGGTTAGGGTTCAGGTTAGGTGTGGGCGTGAGAAAAATCCATGTGGAGTATCTCATTGTTTTCATGTGATTGTTATCGGAATCCGCCACGTTCAAGAAAAAACCCTTCAAATATTTAACCGCAGAGAAGACTATCTGGGAAGTTTCATTCGAAAGATTAGAGAGCTAAGAATCTTGATTTATTTCAATCTTCAGAAATGTTTTAATAAAATTATAATCATGATTCAGTAATAAATATGTCAGGAAAAACATCCAAATGTTAACACCATCTGATGATATAATACCAGAGTAAAATGTTAATTTGATATCCAAACATTGATTTTTGATATCAATGACGCTACAATACTTCTATTAAATTATGGATGATTAAGTTGTCCAACTAACTACATATGATATGAATCTAAATGGTGTTTCTATACAACATCATTGCTAAATTAAATTCACGCCGTTAATTTGCTTTTGGAAGTAACACTCTGTATCATTAGTTCCATATGAAAAAAAACTTTTATCCTCTCAGAAGTTGTAAATAATGTTAGAGCATTGCTCGGTCGAACTCGTAAGTGTTGATATATCAAGCTTGTTTGTCAAGTTTAGTTGCCAAAACTATAAGTTTTAATTTCTAGTCTATCTACGGTTAAGTTTCGGATTAGGATATATTGTGTAGTTGATCTTTAGACTTCACGGAGTTCATCAATTGTAGACGAAGCACTACTAAAGCGAACTTGTATAACTTCATCAACAAAAGGTATGTGAATAATTGAACTCATATATCACTCAGAAAGTCTATTTATACTCTATATCCTTCTTGAGACAAAAGTCATATAGCGATATAGTTTTCAGTTTATACACTTTTGATATTTCGAGTTGAGTGTAACTCGCTTACATACTTCTCGAAATATGTGTTGGTAAGCTTTTGCTTTAACAAAGTTCATCTTATGTTCTTGACGCAAGTCAAAAGATGATCATGTGGAAATCGCCTGGTAACATCTTACATGATTTGTGTGAGACAGTCATTTGATGTAGACTCGGAATGTTTCGTATTGATCATTCGATCACTTGAAAATTGCTTTGAAGCTAATAGTTTGTGTGAGACAGCTATTCCCGTCTTTCGTGAATGTTTCAATAATTGAAAATAGAGTTTATAATAATTAACCATGATTGGATATAACATATTGTGCGTACTTGCATATATGTTATCCATATCCGAAAACCATGGTATGCATACCCGTACGTGTACTGCTTGGTTTGGTGAATGTCCTGAAACCATGGTATGCATACCCGTATGCGTACTTATTGGTTTTGTGAAAGTCCGGGAACTTAAGTATGCATACCGGTATGTGTATTTTCGTAAGTTTCAAGTTCCGGAATTTCAACTGAGGTTGGTGGTATGCATACTTGCGAACCCAAACTCAGTCCGGCTACTTAGGTATGCGTACCTTAGTAGGTTAAGTTCTAAAATTGGTATATTAATGAACTAATACATTTATATATATATATATATATATATATATTAAGGAATGCAATATTTTGCAAACTGTGGTTATAATGTTCATAAATTTATTCAAGTGAATCAAAATCGATTTTGCTTCAATTGTGTCTTGTATACTTCTACGAGAATATAAAAAATTGAACAACTACATAACTCGTTTCATTTGAGTCATTTGAACTAGTTGTGATTAAGATGAACAAGGTTAATAAGAAAGTATTCATATGGCTAACTTCGGTTGACTATTGTTGAACCAACCATGTACACATACTTAGGTACAGTTACCCTTATCTAAATTAAAGCACATTTAATTTGTGTATAACAAGCTAAGTTCGATCTAAAGGTTGAAATATATTAGCCTTAATCTAATCAGGTTTTCATCTAACGGTGAATATTGAATGCTTTGTTACCAAGATAACTTAGATTGCAAACCCTGATTTGAAAACTATATAAGTGAGAACTTTAGCAACTGGGAAACCTAATCCCCACACCTCTTGTGTGATACTAGTTGTGACTAGAGTCGATTCTCCTTTAACCTTAGGTTTTTTTTTTCCAAAATCTTGTATGTTAATGACTTGAAGACTTCATTAGGATTGTGAAGCCATACCCAACTATTTTATCTATAGTTGCGTGTTCTGATCTTGATTTATTCTATTGCGATTGAGTACTATCTTCTCTAAGATTTTCTCGAGATTTATTCACCGATAGGAAAGATAAAAAGTAGTCACAAACATCTTCGTCTCATCGTTTGTGATTCCACAATATCTTGTTTCTCTATAATTAAGATTGTTGTGAGGTGATTGATATTACTAGGATGTTCTTCGGAAATATAAGACTGGTGTATCAATTGGTTTCCGTTCACCTTGATTTATCAAAAGAAAGAACAAAACTCATATGTATTTCTGTGGGAGATAGATTTATCTATTCAATAGACTTTTCTGTGTGAGACAGATTTGTTTTTTAATGTAACACCCCGTGTTTTTAGCATGGCGCATGCTGAAAGATACGCCATGTCCTGATATGAAGCTTCATCCAAAGCTTCCGTTGGTTGGTAATAGGTATATTGGCTTAAAGCCAATTCCACGCCAAAATGACGCATTATGTTTGATATTTGGCTAAGAGCCAATTCTCGTGTCAAAGGATGCATTTGGCCAAGGGCCAATATTAGGTTCCAGGTAAGGCACATCGCGTATGCATACTGGCTAAGGCCAATATGACATTAGTTGGAAGTTACATTGGCCAAGAGCCAATCTCACACCAAGGGTGCTTCAGGACAATTGGGTAGATGGCCTAAAGAATGTACAACCATCACAGCTGGACATTGGTGGGGCCTATAGGCCAAATTCGGAAATACATCCATCATGACCCTTAATCGAGTTTGGCTCGGGAAATGTCTATCTATCCTGGTCGGGCATAGGAACTGGCATGTAAGCCAGAACTGAATGTACAACCATCTTGGAAGGTTATTCAAGAAAATACATGGCAACGGCCATGAACAGTAAAACAGGGAGTTGATGAAAGATTTTCCTCCCGTAATCAGAGTTCTAAAAATGTCAAATAAACATATATAGGGAAGGGTAGTTGGTTGAAGGGGCATATGGGGACTATGCACCAAGTAAACTTCATAGCATATCCGGAAGAGTATAAATGATGCATAAGGCTCATTTATAGTTACGTAGCCTTATGAATGGAGCATATGATGATAAGGAATCACTATGCCATTCCACGGACTCGAGGATGCATCACTTGGATGTATTTGATGGAACGGCCTATACGGACTAGGCCATTACCACTATTGCTTGGCCAGTGCCTAGAAAACAAGTTGGAATAAGTCGCTTGTCCCTTTGGATAAACTACGGTCTATTCTTGATCCCTTTAGAGTAGGGAAGGGTACTTAGGCAGTCGCGAAAAGTTGCAGCATTGCCGGTCCAGCACGTTGGCCCCTCATATCATCTAAGATCAGTAGATCGATGCAAGAGATGATTGTGTCCAAACTTGATGAGGAAAGTTGGATGCCAGTAAGTGGATGCACATACCTCCTATCAAGTTATAAAGATTTGGTAAACGAGGTAACGTAAGAAATGGCAAGGGCTTGGTGCGGCCTATGCCTAAGTCCATATCTTATGCCTTAAGTCTGGACAAGACACGGCAATACGAAGGTTTCTCAACTATCTAGGAAATTCAGTGATGAATTCCCTACGAGAAAGCAAAGCCAGAGATGTATGAAAAATGCATTGGAATTGACTTATGGCCTTAAACCCTTTCGCGGAACAAGGGTAAGTTGGAAGGGTGTGGAGGCTTAAATAGATAAATCATGCTCCACGAGCATGCCTGCAAGGGCAAATGAGCGTGAATTTGCATGGGGATGAGGCCCGGATCGTAGCTTCATCATGGCGCACCATGGGATTTACGGCCTGTGGGGCGACGCGCCAAAGTAGTAATTTTCCGGTCCGTCACAGTTGGTATCAGAGCAAGTTCCGAAAAAACTCTAGGGACTTGTGCGGAGTGGACTTGTCCATAATTATTTTCCTTAATGGAAAATTTAAAGTTGGAGAGTTGGCCAACTTCTGCGCGGGAAAGAGTTTGTAACCGCTGGGCCAGTTACTTTGCAAATCGAGTTGAGCTTGTCCATGTGCTGTGAGTTTGCCTGGACTAAGTGGCACACCACTTACGAGTGGATATCCAAAAGACTATTTGGGACGGTGGGTAGACAATGGGACTGATCATCCCCACACGTGGGAAACTGGCCAAGGGTGTGCGTTGTCAGGCTCGGCTAGCATCCCACTTACGAGTAGCAACCTGGATGACCGTCAGGGACGGTGGGCAACTGGAAAAATGTTCCACATAGTACTGTGCTAAAATCTTGTCATTTCGATGACACCTTTCAACTTGTAAACCTTAGGGATTCCTGGGTGGTAGTATGGGCTGCTATCTAAGATACCTTGTTGAGATATCCTTTTGGCACTGGCCAATTGAGATTCTTGGTAACGTTGTGGGCACTTTATGAATTCCTGGGCAGGTGGTATGGGACATTTTCTTAGAAGGTATAAATTATTGTTCATGACAACTTGAAGAAACCTGTGATTTCTGAGCATCTAGTATGGGACTTTTGCTCAGGAAATCCAAACCGAAGAGTTTGTCCACAATAGTTTTGTTTGGAATTTCGGGGACGAAATTCTTTAAAGGGGTGAAGAGTGTAACACCCCGTGTTTTTATCATGGTGCATGCTTAAAGATGCACCATGGCCTGAGATGAAGCTTCATCCAAAGCTTCCGGTGGTTGGTAAGAGGTATATTGGCTTAAAGCTAATACAACGCCAAAATGATGCATTCTGTTTGACATTTGGCTAAGATCCAATTCTCGTGTCAAATGATGCATTTGGCTAATGGCCAATATTGGTTTCCAGGTAAGGCACATCACGTATGCATATTGGATAAGGCCAATATGACATTAGTTGGAAGTTACATTGGCCAAGAGACAATCTCACACCAAGGGTGCTTCAGGACAATTTGGTAGATGTATATAAGAATGTACAACCATCACAGCTGGACATTGGTGTGGCCTATGGGACAAAGTCGGAAATACAGCCATCACGGACCTTAATCGAGTTTGGCTCGGGAAATGTCTAGCTATCTTAGCCGGGCATAGGAACTGGCATGTAATCCAAAACTGAATGTACAACCATCTTGGACGGGTATTCAGGAAAATACATGGCAACGACCATGAATAGTAAAATAGGGAGTTGATTAAAGATTTTTCATCCCCTAATCAGAGTTCTAAAAATGTCAAATAAACCTATATAGGGAAGGGTAGTTGGTTGAAGGTGCATATGGGGACTATGCACCAAGTAAGCTTCATAGCTTAGCCGGAAGAGTATAAATGATGCATAAGGATCATTTATAGGTATGTAGCCTTATGAATGGAGCATATGATGCTAAGGAATCACTATGCCATTCCACGGACTCGATGATGCATCACTTGGATGTATTTGACGGAACGACATATACGGACTAGGCCATTACCACTATTGCTTGGCCAGTGCTTAGCAAACGAGTTGGAATAAGTCGCTTGTCACTTTGGATGAACTTCGATCTATTCTTGATCCCTTTAGAGTAAGGAATGGTACGTAGGCATCCGCAATGAGTTGCAGCATTGCCGGTACAGCACGTTGGCCCCTCATATCATCTAAGATCGGTAGCTCGACGCAAAAGATGATTGTGGCCAAACTTGATGAGGCAAGTTTCATGCCAGTAAGTGGATGCTCATACCTCCTATCAAGTTATAAAGAGTTGGTAAACGAGGTAACGTAGGAAATGGAAGGGCTTGGTACGGACTATGCCTAAGTCCACGGCTTAAGTATGGACAAGACATGGTAATGCGATGGTTGCTCAGCTAGCTAGGAAATTCAGTGATGAATTCCATACGAGAAGGAAAATCCAGAGATGCATGAAAAATGCATTGGCATTGGCCTTATGGCCTTAAACCCTTTCACGGAACAAGGGTAAGTTGGAAGGGTGTGGAACCTTAAATAGATGAATCATGCTCTACGAGCATGCCTTCAAGGGAAAATGAGGGTGCATTTGCCTGGGGATGAGGCCCGGATCGTATCTTCATCATGGCGCACTGGGGGATTTACGGCCTGCGGGGCGAAGCGCCAAAGGCGTAATTTTCCGGTCCGTCAACGTTGGTATCATAGCAAGTTCCGAAAAAACTCTAAGGACTTGTGCGTAGTGGACTTGTCCACAATAATTTTCCTTAATGTAAAATTTAAAGTTGGAGTGTAGGCCAACTTCTGCGCGGGAAAGAGTTTGTAACTGCTGGGCCAGTTACTTTGCAAATCGAGTTGAGCTTGTCCATGTGCTGTGAGTTTTCCTGGCCTAAGTGGCACACCACTTACGAGTGGATATCCGAAAGACTGTCTAGGACGGTGGGTAGACAATGGGACTGATCATCCCCACACATGGGCAACTGGTCAAGGGTGTGCGTTGTCAGGCCCGACTAGCATCCCACTTACGAGTGGAAACCTGGATGACCGTCAGAGACGGTGGTAAACTGGAAAACTGTTCCACACAGTACTGTGCTAAAGTCTTGTCATTTCGATGACACCTTTCAACTTGTGAACCTTAGGGATTCCTGGGTGGTAGTATGGGCTTCTATCCAGGGAAAATGAGGGTGCATTTGCCTGGGGATGAGGCCCGGATCGTATCTTCATCATGGCGCACTGGGGGATTTACGGCCTGCGGGGCGAAGCGCCAAAGGCGTAATTTTCCGGTCCGTAAACGTTGGTATCATAGCAAGTTCCGAAAAAACTCTAAGGACTTGTGCGTAGTGGACTTGTCCACAATAATTTTCCTTAATGTAAAATTTAAAGTTGGAGTGTAGGCCAACTTCTGCGCGGGAAAGAGTTTGTAACTGCTGGGCCAGTTACTTTGCAAATCGAGTTGAGCTTGTCCATGTGCTGTGAGTTTTCCTGGCCTAAGTGGCACACCACTTACGAGTGGATATCCGAAAGACTGTCTAGGACGGTGGGTAGACAATGGGACTGATCATCCCTACACGTGGGCAACTGGTCAAGGGTGTGCGTTGTCAGGCCCGACTAGCATCCCACTTACGAGTGGAAACCTGGATGACCGTCAGAGACGGTGGTAAACTGGAAAACTGTTCCACACAGTACTGTGCTAAAGTCTTGTCATTTCGATGACACCTTTCAACTTGTGAACCTTAGGGATTCCTGGGTGGTAGTATGGGCTTCTATCTAGGATACCTTGTTGAGATATCCTCTTGGCACTGGCCAATTGAGATTCTTGGTAACATTGTGGGAACTTTTTGAATGCCTGGGAAGGTGGTATTGTACATTTGCTTAGAAGGTCTAAATTGTTGTTCATGACAACTTGAAGAAACCTGTGATTTCTGAGCATCTAGTATGAGACTTTTTCTCAGGAAATCCAAACCGAAGAGTTTGTCCACAATAGTTTTGTTTGGAATTTCGGGGAAGAAATTCTTTAAAGGGGTGAAGAGTGTAACACCCCGTGTTTTTAGCATGGTGCATGATAAAAGATGCGCCATGGCCTGAGATGAAGCTTCATCCAAAGCTTCTGTTGGTTGGTAAGAGGTATATTGGCTTAAAGCCAATACCACGCCAAAATGATGCATTATGTTTGACATTCGGCTAAGAGCCAATTCTCGTGTCAAAGGATGCATTTGGACAAGGGAAAATATTGGGTGCCAGGTAAGGCACATCGCGTATGCATATTAGCTAAGGACAATATGACATTAGTTGGAAGTTATATTGGCCAAGAGCCAATCTCACACCAAGAGTGCTTCAAGCCAATTGGGTAGATGGCCTTAAGAATGTACATCCATCATAGCTAGATATTGGTGTGGCCTATGGGCCAAAGTCGGAAATACAGCCATCACGGCCCTTAATCGAGTTTGGCTCGGGAAATGTCTAGCTATCCTGGTCGGGCATAGGAACTAGCATGTAAGCCAGAACTGAATGTACAACCATCTTGGCCGGGTATTCAGGAAAATACATGGAAACAACCATGAATAGTAAAATAGGGAGTTGATGAAAGATTTTTCATCCCCTAATTAGAGTTCTAAAAATGTAAAATAAACATATATAGGGAAGGGTAGTCGGTTGAAGGTCCATATGGGGACTATGCACCATGTAAGCTTCATAGCTTAGCCGAAAGAATATAAATGATGCATAAGGCTCATTTATAGTTACATAGCCTTACGAATGGAGCATATGATGCTAAGGAATCACTATGCCATTCCACAGACTCGATGATGCATCACTTGGATATATTTGACGGAACGACCTATACGGACTAGGCCATTACCACTATTGCTTGGCCAGTGCCTAGCAAACGAGTTGGAATAAGTCGCTTGTCCCTTTGGATGAACTGCAGCCTGTGCTTGATCCCTTTAGAGTAGGGAAGGGTACGTAGGCAGTCGCAATGAGTTGCAGCATTGCCGATCCAGCACGTTGGCCCCTCATATCATCTAAGCTCGGTAGCTCGACGCAAGAGATGATTGTGGCCAAAATTGATGAGGCAAGTTGCATGCCATTTCCTAGCAAATGAGTTGGAATAAGTCTCTTTTCCCTTTGGATGAACTGCGGTCTGTGCTTGATCCCTTTAGAGTAGGGAAGGGTACGTAGGCAGTCGCAATGAGTTGCAGCATTGCCGATCCAGCACGTTGTCCCCTCATATCATCTAAGCTCGGTATCTCGACGCAAGAGATGATTGTGGCCAAACTTGATGAGGCAAGTTGCATGCCAGTAAGTGGATGCTCATACCTCCTATCAAGTTATAAAGAGTTGGTAAACGAGGTAGCGTAGGAAATGACAAGGTCTTGGTGCGGCCTATGCCTAAGTCCACAGCTTATGCCTTATGTATGGACAAGACACGGCAATACGACGGTTGCTCAGCTAGCTAGGGTAAGTATGGCCTTAAACCCTTTCGCGGAACAAGGGTAAGTTGGAAGGGTGTGGAAGCTTAAATAGCTGAATCATGCTCCACGATCATGCCTGCAAGGGAAAATAAGCGTGCATTTGCCTGGGGATGAGGCCTGGATCGTAGCTTCATCATGGCGCACCGGGGGAGTTACGGCATGCGGGGAGACGCACCAAAGGCGTAATTTTCCGGTCCGTCACAATAAAAGTCTTCGACTTTGGGTCATAGCAACTCTTAGTTGTGGGTAAGATCAACTAAGAGAATCAAGTGCGCAGAGTCCTACTGGGATTCAGAGGCGTAAGGAGCAAAACTGCACCTTGATCAGTGTGAGATTGATTAGGGATTAACTATATTTCAGTCTGAAGTTTACTTGGAGTAGGCTAGTGTCTGTAGAGGCTTAATACAGTATGGTGTTCAAATCTGGAATAGGTTCCGGGGTTTTACTATATTTACGGTCTCCTCGTTAACAAAATTTTTGGTGTCTGTGTTATTTCTTTTCCTCATTATATTTGTTTATGTAGTTGAAATATCACAGGTTGTGCATAAATTCAATCAATTAGATAATCCAACTTTGGTTGTTGATATAAATTGATTGACACTTGAACATTGGTCTTTGGTACCGTTCAAGTTATTTCTCAATATTCAATCGGGATCGTAAATTCATATTTGTTTGATTGCGGATTGAATTGAGAAATTGAGATACAAATCTTGGAAATACTTTTCTAAAGATTGAGTCTGAGTATCTAGTTGATTCTCTTGAAAGTATATTGGAGTTTGTCCATACAGATTGCTAAACGAATTATTGGGTGTGGTTGTTATACCCCCGATTTTTCAAACAACATATGTGCAAGATTTTTTTTTTTTTTTTGTAAATCTTGCTTTGGTATGTTTGATTTCCACTATCTTGTTAATATAAAGAAGTTCTAAAGAATATATAAAAAACATGGGGTAATTTGCGTTACCTCCCCTATAAAGATTGATAATTTGCATTACCTCTCCTACTAAAATTAAAATAGAAAAACCTCCTCTCATCAATAATTCTATCTATTCAAAGTAAGCTGACTCAACACTAACTTACACGTGGTTTTTTACAAGGAGGTACTGCAAATTACCAATCTGTACAGGGGAGGTAATGCAAATTACCAATCTTTACAGAGGAGGTGATGCAAATTACAAATATTTACAGGGAAGGTAATGGAAATTACCCTAAAAAAATAATAACCACGTGTAAGTTAGTGCTGAGTCAGCTAACATGGAATATACAGAATTATTGACGAGAGGAGGTTTTGCTAATTTTATTTCTATAGGGGAGGTAATGCAAATTATCAATCTTTATGGGGGAGGTAACGCAAATTACCCCAAAAAAACATTAATGGAAAGAGAAGAAGAAGAAACAATTGTTATATAATACTTTTTTTCTTTTCAATACAATTTTCAGAGGAAAAATAAAAACCAAAAATCACTTGATGATTTGTGCAAATAAACATGGTCATATCAGAATGTGCGTCCCGTTATTCTCGGGTTGCACAAATTTGGTCTCATACAAAACTTATGGTTTTGTTGATAATTAGAAATTGCTCGTGCCATAACGACACTGGTTATAATAATGAACCAATATTTGGTATTAGTTTTATGGGAAAAAATGGTGTAAAAAATCTGAAAGACCATCTTATCAATGTTCCCTTGAGGAATTATACTATAATAATTTTAACGGATTAAATGAGTGTGAATTTTCGATTTCTAGTCACTGGATCAAGTTCGAATCAATAATTATAAGAATCTCAAATTATAATACCCAAATATATGCATGACGGTTTGGATATCACACTTTTTTTTTTGAATTAGTAATCCAACATTATAAAATGTGAATATGAATATAATAATAGAAAAACTGGACTTAACGCCAGGCTTCAGTCTCTCTCAATATTACATATAACTTTGATTGCAAAATAATTGGACTCCATTAAAAGAAATCTTTATAATCTAAGTTTTAATTAGATCGGATCAACTAATTTTATTAATACAATTATTAAATTTTTTGTCAGGGCCAACCATAAAACCCATATATGACTTCCAACAAAATCTTCAGACTTCTTAAATTAGGTTGTTTATACATTGATTTAATTCACTTAATAGGTTTATCTATCTCTTCGAACCTTACATAAATTCTCCAGTGCTATTGTTGCTGGTAATGCATGTATTAAAACTCTACTTTAAACTATGAGTTAGAGATTATTACGAAGGTTTTTTTTTTTTTTTTGATGAACAATCAGACCACATTTCATTCAATCCAAAAAGGTGATTACATGATTGTTTACAAGAAAAAGAACATCAAAATACAAGAAACTTAAAACCCAAATACAAATAAAGATACCAATTACATGTAATTCGCGAAGAGAAAGAGCAAAACACCGCAAAGGTACCCAATTTTTGAATGAAAAGTAGAGAGAAAAGATGGTATAATCCGGAATCAATTCCGGCCATTTTGAATGTTTGTCTTCTATAATAAGAGATGCTCCAAAAACAAAGGAGTGATTAGCCCTTAATCTTGTATATGTGAACGAAAAACCCGGATGCCCTAAATCCCTTTTGTTGAAGATGAACTCAAAGCAATGCCGTGTTGAATCGCCGATGTCCTCGAATCTAGAATAACAAGCCATGAAACAACCAACCAAGATTGACCAAATCACCATCAAAGTGAAGAAATAATCGCTCTCAAAGCGAAGAAAAAATCGCCCAAAAAGTTAAAACAAAATCACCCAAATGGTGAAGAAATGTGTCAAAAGACACCATAAATTAAAAAACAACACCTTATTTTATTAGAAAATCTTTTAAAACTAAAGAAAACAATAATCCTTGCTCAGATCTGGTCCAAAAGGACCAAATCTGAGCAAGATGAAGATGAAGAGTTTTTCTTTTTCTTTTTCTTTATAGAGAGAAAAAGAGAGAAAGGAGATGGGTCTCACGATTATTACGAAGGTATGGAAAGACTAAATACTACTCTGTTTATATAGGATTTTTAAACATTATATTGTTGTGTAATAGAGAAAAAGAGAAGGAGACACAAAGTAGAGGGGAAGAAGAGAGAGAGAGAAATTCTATTAGATGTGTATATGTTTACAAAGGTTTGGGACTCTATTTATAGAGTTTACATACTTGGTGCCCAAGTAATAGGGTCCCACTAAAGTGGGCATCTACCTAATAAACTTCCGTTTATAACACTCCCCCTAGAAGACCACTATATCTAAGTAATTGCCTCGTTAAAACCTTTGTCAGGAAAATCCAAAAGGGATAAAACCTGATCTAAGGGAAAAGAGTACAATTGTGAGAAAACTTAGAACAAAGCTGGACATGAATGTGTTGCCTCATTAAAACCTTGACAAGGAAAACCCAGTGGGAAAAACATTGATGAAGGAAAAAGAGTACAACATGATGGTCCAGTAAAATACCTTCTAGTTTGATACTCCCCCTGATAAATACTTTAGTTAAATCTTGGCTTGCAAATCTTCGAGTCGAGCCAATTTCGGTAAACGAATTTCTTGAATGCTGGAGATACCAATGCTTTTGTGAGAAATTTCCAAGTTGATGAAGTCTTATTTTGTGTTAGTCTTCTAATGGTAGTGTTCTCGAGTCTTCACGCTTCTTGGATTCCTAGCTTCTCGGAGATGATTTGCAGAAGTAGTTGATGTAGTTTCTTCAACAAAGTGCCAATATGCAGTTATAGTACCATAGGTGAGTAAAGTTTGTGATCATACTATATATGGATCAGAATGATATCCAAATTCCTAAGGAGATGGTTATGTTGATATGGTTTAATAAAAAAATGACCTAGTTAATGGTGGGAATCCACCTAATAACCGAAATTTGATACAACTCCCCCTTGGATGACCACCATGTTGAATTAATTTGCCTCACTAAAACCTTGCCAATAAAACCCAATGGGAAAAAGTTGGACGAAGGAAAAAGAGCACAATATCAACATTTTTGAGTAAAAATTCATCGTCAACGAGATGTTGCCTCGTTAAAACCTTGTCAGGAAAACCACGTGGGACAAAACCTGAAATGAAGGAAAAAGAGTACAACTTTTGATGATTTATGGATGCTAACTCAACTATATCAGTATTACTGAAAACGAGCATCAAAATCATAACTCTAGTCTACCTCAAAGACGAGTTTAAGCTAGCATAATTCTAACTGCATATTTAAGAAAGAAAAATAATAGAATTTATGCTTCCAAAGCGTGTATTTTAGTGTTTTTAAGGACTCCTCAAGAGACCTATAACGTTGAAATCATCAACTAATTTATCCATATTTTTTGTTGTGTACCAAATTTCTAAAAACACATAAAGGATTGTTAAACCTTATGTAAGCAAATAAGGTGGCTGCCTGAATAAAATTTTAATCCTCAAAAGATTACAAATTAAATATGTTCTTCGACCACATTTCTTGTGTCAATGCAATACGAGTCCTTCAAACACTACCACGCCAAGTGCATTGTATAAAGAGAACAATTAATGAATCAATCCTAGGGTCTGAGCAAAAATGAAACCCTTAAATCGTTTTTATAACGAAAAAATTCTTGTATAACGCATTATGACTACACTAGCCTATAATTTATAGGCTTGGCATTTTTAAAGTGTTAAGTTTTAGATCCAAAAATTGCGTTAATTGAGAAACTAATCCAACTTAATTTGGATTGTATGCCAACCAATCACATATGTCGATATTTCTATGTAGAGGGGTTCACAACCACCATCATTTATTTCAGTAGCTACTTTAAATGAATATTCGACAATATGATCCCACACAATTCACAAGTTTATGCATATCTTGCAAAATTTAATCAATTATTGGTACCAGCGCCCACGGGCATTATAATCTTCTCGTTTCATGTGAAAAGATATTATATTTGAGAATATGATTTTGGTACACTCAATTGGATCACTACCTATAGCCTCTTACAGAATGCTACTTATTTACTACTAGATGTGACTGGATTTCCTCTTAAGAGGCAAATCTTATACAAAAGCAAAATGAGAAAAATTTCACGCCAATTATATAATGACAGCCTTAATCGATTTAAGTGATGGGAAAGAAATTAATATAACTTTTAAGTCAATGAACACCAACCTCCGGTAGTGTATGGTCTCCCCCTGGTTGTGGCGGAAATACTTTCATCTCATATACGAAAATAAGTTTCATAAAGTATTATCCGATTAATTCGAGACATATACTTATTATAAAATATATCTTTAGACATAAAAAAATGTAGTCTTAATAGACATACATATTTAACATCAACCATGTGTTACGTTTGGAAACCAAAATTAATTGGTATAAAAGCATATAAAATATGCGTACTCCGCAAAAAATAAAATGAGAATAAAATTATGGACACTTATGTTAGCAAAAGAAATTTATGGAAAGATCAATTAAGTCTATCATGGACTAATGATATAGATAACAAGCCAGGTGCGCACCCTTTGATCTTTAGTGTCCAATTCCAAAAAGTGAACAACTTCAAAGTTTGGAGAATAATACAAGGAAGAGAACTAAAAATTGCTAAATATCCCTCAGGAAAGCAGCAATTCTCCATCTCATTGATGTTTGCAATTGTGAATACATGATAATGACATCTCATCTTTCTAGGATTTACAGAGAAACCAATTTCAATTGGCTTATATGATTCTTTTTAAGAAAATAAAGAAATCATTGTCATTACCGACTTTGAAAGAAGAAGAAAAAAATCCATTATGTGGTCGAAATATTCACTCCTTTTTGGCAAAAATTTAGAAAAGATGCCAATCTTATGGAAAAGATGGAGAAAAGCACCAATTAATTTATACGATTTACCAAACTCTCGTATATAAAAATAAAATAAAAAATTGTCGTTTTAGTCATCGCAATGGAAAGATCCACTTTTGTGGTCGATGTATGGTTTCTTGTAAGAAAAATAGAAACCATAGCAATAAATCACATGATCCTTGTAACGGACAAGGATACCAATCGGACGTAGGTTTTTCAACCATGCATGTGATTAGATACTGTAAGGTAATTAGATCGCGATGATGCTAATTTTGTGTAGTTAAAGTTTCATTAAAGGAATTGAAACTTTAAACCATCTTTCGATTGCTTTTTTTTTTTCTTTTTTTTTTCGTTCTCCATGAAAGATTATTAGAGAAGAAATAAAACACCATTTTTTGGTGATTACGGTTCCACTAGAAGAATAAAAACCATAAACCATCTTTCGATGGATTTTTATTTATTTTTTCTTTCTTTATATAAAAAATATTAGAGAAGAAAGGAAAATCAAACTTATTTTACAAAGTTGATCGCTTAGATCCTTGAAATATGGATTCACCAATGGATAGTAACTACACCCAAATTAAAGGATAATGGGTTATAATAATGTTGGTTCTTAGGATGTAAATAAAACCCATCCACCATGAGATCTTACATTCCGTGAATAAGATTCACTGATTTGACAGAGCCAACATCGAATACACAAATAATACAGCACTAGAAGAGAATAATATAAACATTAATAAAAGAATAGAACGAGCTATAGATGTTGTCTTTGGTAACGCTTACGAACCTGCACATCCACAAAGTGATACCCTCTTCCGTGCACAACTACTTAGGTTACTGTGTTACCACCACCTTTCAAGATCAATAGTCGGTGCCGGTGGACTCCATATAGTTTATTCAGTACAAACCTATATTAAAGAAGATACAACTATATCAGAAATCCTTTCAATAAATTAAATAAAAGGAAAAAAAATCGAACCAAACCAAACCAAACCAAAAAAAATAAAAAAATAAAAAAATAAAAATATATATAGTCAGTTTTTTCTTCTTATTCTTTTATTGGTAGAGCAACGTGCGTGATAACGTGTTATGTAATAGAGAAAAAGAGAAGGAGACACAAAGTAGAGGGGAAGAAGAGAGAGAGAAATTCTATTAGATGTGTATATGTTTACAAAGGTTTGAGACTCTATTTATAGAGTTTACATAGAACAATTAATTGGGGGATATGGATTTTAATCGGGGGATATCACTAGAGGACAAAATAGGAATCCGAATATCCTAGCTGGGTTACCCCTTATGTAATTAATTTATTATTTCCTAATCTAACCCTCCCTAATTAGGATTAGTTACTAATTAAGATTAGTAAAATCTTAATGATTTGGGGGATATATTTAGTGTTTTTGAGTTTATTTGAAATTTTTGTGGATAGAAGGAAGGAAAAAATTTTAGAGTAGAATTTTATTTTTTTTTGAAAATGGAAGATGAATTTGAAGAGAGACTTGCAGCTGCTGAATCCTTGGCTCAACTACAACAACAATCATATCTTCAATCTTCAGTTAATGATAACACCTCCCAATTGGAGTTATATGATGAACCAACACCCTTGGATCACGATTTTCGTGACCATGAGGAGTTATGTGAAGAACCAACTCAAGAAAGTAAACATGTTCAACATACAAGCATCCCCAACACACAGGTAATGCTTCAAAGAGGTCGAAAATTTGTTTTTTTTTTTTCGAAACCGCCATTTCTGTCCGAAAAAACAGAAAACCGGCATGCGCGTTATATGAACACCATGCCAGAACCTCTATAACAGGCATTGTATTCATACAAATTTGAATGCCGGTTTAAAATATCCCCAAGTTCAAGAACATACCGGCATACCATTCAAACCAAGATTGTATGCCGGTTTGAATTTTTACTTTTTACCAACCACCGAATATTGTATGGAATACTCAAACCGGCACTAACCGTACATGACACACCATGCCGATTTGTGATACCGGCATAGATCCTTGCATGTCGATGGTGCCGGTTTAATAGGAAAAACATACAGAAACAAATTATATTTTGAACTTAAAAACCGGCATTCCTTTTTTTGATCTATGTATGCCAGTACTATATCCCGACATAGTAACTTAATTTTTAAAAATGCCGGTTTAATACGGCATAGAATGACAATTACCTTGTATGTATAGGTTTTGAAAACCGGCACTTTAATTTACTTATCGACACTGCCGGTTTTAACTAATCCAATTTTATTTTCATTTAGATAATTCTGTACAACGATCAACCAAACTCCAAACCGCTCCATCGGGATACGTCGGAACACTATAAAATACCTCGGGTATGTTACCAAACAAGTCTTCCACCTAGTTTTTACAATTTAATGTTGGGATTTGCTTGTAATCTCTCATTATTATGTAGGGAATAAAAGATGAAAAGGAAGTAATTGCTTGGGCAAAAGAGACGGCTCTTAAGAACATGTGTGTCTTAGTGAGGAATAGTCAACATTCAGATGTTCGTTTTGAGATGGTTTGTGAGAGAAGCGGAAAATACAAGGAGAATAGCCATAAGAGAAAGGGTTATGTATATGAAAAGAAGACTAAGAGGGTATACAAAACAGTAATGAGAAAGGATGAGTGCCCATTTAAGCTTGTATTCTATCTAAGAGGAGAAAGTAAAGAAGAAAAAGAATGGGAATGTAAGGTGTGGTTTGGCCGTCACAACCACCCCGATCCGAAAGATTTTGAAGGTCACTCCCTAGTTGCGAAGCTAAAACCTGATCAATTCGAGGATGTCAAGATGATGAAAAAAGCATGTATCAAACCAAGAGTGATTCTCCGAACCTTCAAGGCAAAGGATAAGATGAACGTTTCTTCACTAAGTACAATTTATAGCGCACAAGCAACTATTAAAAGGTTGGAATGGGAAGGGAGGAATGTTATGCAAGAATTTGAGAAGATAGTTTGGGATCACAACTACACGCGTATCATTAAAAGAGGTACAGACGAGAAGCCACTTCAAATATTCATTTCGCATCCTTTGCTTTCACAATTGGCTCATACGTGTTGTGATGTTCTTATGATGGACTGCACATACAAGACAAACAAATACAACATGCCGTTGTTCAACATCGTGGGGCACACATCGGACAAGGTAACATTCACATTGGCTTGGTGTTTAATGGAAAACGAGAGGGATTACAATTATCATTGGGCATTGCGACAATTGAAATTATTGTTCCCGGAAAATCGTGGTCCGAAGGTCATCATAACTGATCAATTTGACGCACTAATGAATGCCATATCCGACGTATTTCCGGATGCACAAAATTTCCTATGTACATTTCATATAGGTGAAAATGTGAAAAAACATTGTCATGCTTTGTTTGAACCCTCTAAGGCTGATATTAAAAAAATAATGGTTGGTCAACTTGATGAAGATGTTCGTAATGAGAAACTATCACCCGAAGAAGAAGAAAATGAAAGAGGAAATATTAAAGAGCGAGTCGACAAAGAACACGATGAAAACCATAAAATGTGGTTGGAATTTCTAAAGGATTGGGAGAAAGTTTATTGGTCTCTTACCGAGGACATGTATGAAAAGAGATTGAAAATGTTTATTGCCATCTATAACGAAGTGTATCCAAGTGCCGTTTCATATTTTCGGGATAAATTGTTGGATAAGTTCAAGGAAAAATTTGTGTGTGCGTGGACAAATCGTTATAGACATTACGGGAATGAAGCAACTAGTATAACGGAGTCCTCACATGGGAGATTTAAAGATCTCATCCAGTCCGGCCTGGGAAACGTGGTTACGGTCGCCGAGGCAATGGAACAAAACTTTAAGGCCGATATTGATAGGATCAAGAAGGGTTTTGAGAAAAGCTCCATGGATAGGATGACTCCATTTCTTAAACATACTAAGTTGCTCCAAGGAATAGAGTTTAACGTCTCTCGGTGGGCAATAAAACATATGATGAGACAAATGCAATATGAAAAAAATTATGGAAAACCGGGTGATGTGTGTATTTGTCCCGACATGTCTTCTTTGGGGCTTCCGTGTCGACATATGCTTGTGAAGTATGAAGAAGTGATACCTATTGGTGTTATTGATCCTTTTTTGGAAGCAATTATCTTTCGACCTTCCCCTACCGAAGTTCCCGACAATCACCATGGGATACAAAGGAGGCCCAAGAATTTTTTGAAGCTTACTCACGTGGCAACTCGGCTAGCCGACAAGTATTGTTGAGTCAACTAAGACTAATTACACGGCCATGGATAGCACAGAGTGAAGAGCCAACAAAGGGAGATCCACCGGGTAGACCACAAACTAAAATTCCAAGGAAAAAACAAAGAAAAGAATTCAAAGAAATGACTCGCCGTGAAGAGGAACTCGCGGCAACAAAAAAACGAGATCTATGTGCAAGTGAGATTTCAGAAGCAAGATTCGCGGAAACTCCCGGTCCAAATAAAAGGGATAGGCCGAGGAAGGAACCGATATCAAGTCAACAACAATCGACGAGTTCTGAGGCTACACCAATAGTCGATGTATCCGAGGTTCAAAGGAAGAGGGGAAGGCCGCCGAAGGTTCCCACATTAAGCTACGAAGGACAACAAGGTCAACATTCCGAACCTACACCAATAGTCGATGTATCCGAGGTTCAAAGGAAGAGGGGAAGGCCACCGAAGGTACCAACATTAAGCTACGAAGGACAACAAGGTCAACATTCCGAACCTACACCAATAGTCGATGTATCCGAGGTTCAAATGAAACGGGGAAGGCCGCCGAAGGTACCAATATTAAGCTACGAAGGACAACAAGGTCAACATTCCGAACCTACACTAATAGTCGATGTGTCCGAGGTTCAAAGGAAGAGGGGAAGGCTGCCGAAGGTACCAACATTAAGCAACCAAGGGCATGTCTTTGAGCAATCCGAACCTACACCAATAGTCGATGTAGCCGAGGTTCAAAGGAAAATGGGTAGAGGAAGGCCAAGGAAGAATATTCTCCCGTCTAATACCATAGACATTTGGAGTGTAGGGATTGCAGATGATGGTTTGGATATAATTAAGCTAAAATATGGTAATATGAAGATGTATAAGGATCCCATAACAGGTAGGACCATTATAAGTTATCATACGAAGATAGAGTCTTACATAGGCCAACTTCCTGAGGTTATTCGCGAGTTTATTGCATACACGGATGATGTTGATGAAGATGGAAATTGTGGATATCATGCCATGACCGAACAATTAGGAATCTTCGAGACGGCTGTTAGTAAAGGAATGACACCATGCCGCTATGCTAGAATGAGAATGGCCGATCAACTTGTGAAGAAGAGGAGCTTTTATGAGCAATTGCTTGGTCACGATGAGGTGTTTGATGATATGTGTGCTCAAGTGTTAGGACCCGAGCAGGAAATGACATTTCTTCCTTCTCAATATTGGATGAGTATGCCGCTTTGTGGGCATCTAGTAGCGGATACATTTAATTGTGTTGTTCATTATTTTTCCCCACCATAGTCTCCATATTTACACCAAAATGGAAAAAATGCGAGGGATCCCTTAAGATGAGAAGAGTTGTTTTGGCGTACATGAACGGCAATCATTTCGTTATTCTAAAACTCAAGGACAATTGTCCATTGCCACCTGTTTGTGGAGAATCACCAATTATGGAAGGGATGGATGGCATTGAATGAGGAGAATCACCAATTATGGGATGCTTTGGCATTATCAAAGAAACCTCTTGAAGAGGATGACTCGCAACTTCATACGTGTGGAAGTGATGATGAGTAATTTGGATATATGTGGTTTACTTATACGCCCCCTTTTTGTTGTTTTGGAAGTTTGAATTGTAATCATTAAACCATATGTGCCAATGTGATTTGATTCAAACTTTACTATGCCAGTACTTGTACCGGCGTTTCAATATATGTTCTCTTTTGTGCCGAAATAACACCATAAGTTCACAGATTTTTTTTTTTGTGCCGTCATTGGAAAAAAATGCATAACACCACCGGTAGAACACATAGAAAGTTTATTCACATAGGAATTTTAGAGTACCGGCATAGTACACAAGATAATTCTACTATGCCGGAACTCTATTTTTTCAATATGGAACTAAAAAGAAAACCGGAATGGTTCACAGGATAAATAATATGCCGGTTTTAAAAAAATAATCTTAGAAATTGGATATTGCAAGACACATAAAATAACATAAGCAAAGATCTAATCCCATAAAATGACATAAGCAAAGTTTAGACAAACCAAATGTAAAGTTATGATGTTCCAAACCGAAAAAAAATGAAGCAAAGATGTTCACAGATTACCAATCCACACAAACAAACATAAACAACAACAGTACTATCAAGGCCACACGATCACTCGGTTCTTGGCCTCTTGTATACCCTCTTTTTATTTTCGCCCCACAAGTATTTTGCCTCAGTATCTTCTATTTGGTCTAACTTTTGGACGACGTTCTCCATTTCTTTCTGGGTCAGCAACTCTCCTTTCTTGGTCTTCTTCTTAAAGAACCTTGACAAGTTTCCAATCCGCTGACGCTGTTAATGGATATTTTTCAAAATGTATTTAGTATGTACAGTTTTATAATTTGATAGATTTATATTAAGAGAATAGTAATGAACACACCAACAATGTAACGAGCTGTATAAGTGCGGGTACAATATCTGGAGTTGTGGATGGACGTGGTGGTGGTGGCGGGACCGCTACCTTATCCCGGCGTATAACATAAGGATGTGAGTACTGTAGATGCCCGCTTAGGAATGTGGGTTCACTATCAACACCGTTCTCATCCAATTCCCAATCATCTCTATCCAGCACAAGTTCTTCTTCTTCCCTTTCGATCCAATGTGCAAGAATTGGTTCTGGGTCGTAGCATACCAAAGTATGGCTCTCATATGATTGGCATTTAGTAAAGTCATGAGAATATTTATGATATGATGTATCTGTGAGATCTTTCTTCTTGTAACCGAGTTGGCGCATCACGCGGAGAGGGTTATGCATAACATATCCTTTTGGATGAAATAACGGTCCGTTGTAAAATGAAACATTATCATGTCTCATAAGGTGAACTCCTCTGACATTCCTATAAGGGTCAAACACAACATATTCCACAGAAAGCGAGTCCAAAGCTTCTCTCATTTGTAAAAATCTTTTCTTGTTAGGAGTAGGGGTATTTCCGAAGAAGTATTTCTGAGCTAGAGCCATATTCGGTTCATAGTCATGCCAAATTTTCAATCCTCTATACCCAATGAACAAATCTCGGAAGTGTTCGTAAGCCCACACCTGTGCCCATAAAATGTATAAGATAATTAATATTTGGAAACTAACAAATGTAATGATAAAAATCAAAAATTAAGTAATTCACCATACCTGAGTCACAGTGAAATTCCCATTAAATTGACGGCCTTTCGTCTTAGAAGCTCGACGCATTTCTGCCAAAAATGTGCCAAGAAAGCGGTGCCCCATGAATACTTATGAACGTCTTCCAACGGATCCAAAAACTATAGGTTGTTCAAATGCACCATGTTACCATTAGAGTCAGGGAATATAGCGGTTCCCAAAATGAACAACATATATGATGCGGCAGTTTGTTGAGCTTGTGCGGGAGTCAATTCCTTGTTCTTTGTATTCCCAAACAATTGAGTGAGTTGGACGAATGTTATAGTCTTTGTATGAGAAGTTTGTTTCTTGTAAAAATTTGCCATCGTGGTTTCCTTGTTCCATCCAAACAACTTTTCAGTTAGCTCATAGATCTTTTCCCACCCTAGGTCCTTCGACTTGTCTTCTACCTTAACCGGTTTCCCAAGAACCTCTAGTCCTATTATCCTTTGGACATCTTCAGGGATAATGGTCATCTCGCCAAAATGAAAATGCATGGTGTCAGTTTCACCATAAAACCTCTCCAAAAATCGGTTTGTCGTGACGGTATCGGTGGCCACATAATTTTCTATCGCAGGATACAACCCGGATGCTTTGACTATTTCTTGAACAAATGACACTCATCCTCCAAAAGCCGGACATCCGATTGTTGATGGCGGCTAACACGCCAGATTTCTGTGGTCCTATAAAATCATCACGAACTTTATTAAATTGATCACGTGTAAATAATAGAATAACAAGATACAAACGTCTTACATAAGTTTGATAGATCCATCGAGCCCAAGAGTCTTTATACGAAAATAAAAGTTGCGGGTTTATAGGTTGACCCCAATATTTTCCATCATTTCTATGAGGAATTAAGTCTAACGTATCAGGGAAGTGAGGTAGGGGTGCCTTTTCATCATTAGTTTGTCCTAAGCTACCTACTTGTGAAGATGAGCCACCTGCTTGTTCCGGTTCTTGTGGAGTTTGATTCTCATCATCATCATCATCAGTGTGAGTTGAGACACCTGTAGTAGCCGCTATTCCTTTTCCTTTGTCATTTTTTGGTGCGTGAGACCTATGTTCCAACACGTTAAACGGATTTATATAGTGCATGCCGGCATACAAAATGAACACACACAAAACCGGCATTCACGGCTTAATACTATTCTATGACGGTTTTATTCCGGCATTATATCAATTAATACGAAGATGCCGGTTTTTGTTGAATTGTATCCAGGAATTTAAAAAATTTAGGTAACAAAAACCGGCATTGTATGTTACCATACCGTGAACGCCGGAACAATTACCGGCATACCAGCAGTAATTTTTGGAATGCCGGTTTTCTATAATTTTTTACCCAAAACTTAACATTTTTTTTTGTTTTTCAAATTGAACTCAATTGACTAGAATGCAATTTCAAAACCCTAAAATGAAATTTTAATCCATCATGAACTCCGATCAAGTTTCACTTTGTGTTGTATATTATTGGATAAACCCTAAAACTACTTCAATTCAACGGGAGACTTTGTGTTATACATGACTTACCGAATCAAATCTGTTACTTCCGCCTCACCAGGAGACTCTTCAGGAGTTTGTTGCGCATCAACAGGTATTTCTGCAGTGGGGTTATCATGAGATTTGCGACGAACCATTGTTTTGGTATAATAGATGAAAAAAATAGGGAAAGATTGAATAGAACGAATAGTTTTCTTTCCAAAACCGTCACTTATATAGCTTTGGAAGTTTGAAACCGTCATTAAAGAAACCCACGATTTTGTAACCTTCCAATGACTCATTAAAAATTTGGAAACCGTCATATTTGGAAACCGTCAAACAAATTGAATGAAATTGTAACCGTAAAAAAAGTTGAATGAAATTCTAACCGTCAACCAAGTTGAATGAAATTTTAAACGCCGTAATCTACCGCATTGACAATTACATACCGGTGATGCCGGCATTACAAGTTCATTATTTTTTTAACTTCTTAGTGTGGGTAAACCGGCATCTTTCGTAAACATATACATGATGCGGTTTTAATATTTCATAACTTCTTATTTTTTAACTCATAGTCATTGATGGTATTTGAACGAAATTTCACGAAATAAACATCATTAACCACAAACATAAGATCTCAAGCATTTTCCAACTAACATCATTTAAGGGAATAACGTTACACATAGAATTAAAGATATCAATAGTAATACAATTTAAAATAATTTATTGGAATTAGATTGAACAAGCAAAGCGACTTGAAATGCCTAAAAGGCTCTTGTCTCCACTTCGTATATGCATCCTGAGCTTTATACCTATCACCACCGTATCTTGATAGGAATTCGTTGTATTTGAGACATGATTTGATGACTGAAGTTGTTCGAATGCGTACTATTTGATCAGCGTATTCGCTTTGCGTTTCTTACCGTTAACAGTGTAATGCTTGTAAGAACCATTCATTACAAGGCCCCAAAACACTTCTGACGGGCGTTCATCCTCCGCCAAATCCAATACTAAGTAGTAATTCCTAATCCATTCTGTTTCCTCCTCAACATCTGCTTCTATCTTAGCTTATTTTTGATGTTTAACCTCTTCCAGAGCCTCCGCTCTGATGTTATCTATTTTTTGACGATAACGTTCAATCTTTGCTTCCTCTTTTTCTTCTCTCTTCCTTTTACTTATCTCTTCCTCCATTGCGACAATTGAGTTGGTGGTTTATTCCTTCCTTCTTAGTTTTTCTAGTATTGTGGCAATGGAGTTGGTCGTGGTTGATGATTGAATTCCTGTCGGAGTGGACAATATGCTCCTCAAACGTTTTTCTTTTTCGAGGGAATTGATGAACTTGGCAGCCGGTGAGTAATAATCCATTGGAGATATATCTGTGAGGTATCAAGTGCAATGGGTGTATCCATTCCTTTAAATAGATTTAGTCATAACGGCTCTTTTCCACTTTAGTAACGGCACAATAAGAAACTCAGATCCCACGCCGGAACTAATGTTTTCTAGAGTATGGTTTAAAAAACTATCCGTTAGTTATTCAATGCCTGAAACCGGCAGACAATGGATGAAGTAAAACTACGCCGGTACTATGTTCCGGCACTCAACGTAATACAACGATGATGCCGGTTTTGAGGAAATTCTATTCAGGTTGAGGAACCAAATATAACTACTATACCGGCATACAATGTTTAATAACTTCAATGCGGTTTTGGGAATTTCATTCCATTAGGAGATAATTAAAGAGTTTTTGAATACCGGCATTCTTAAAATGAATATTCATATGCCGGTTTTCTCGTCACTTATTTAATAGTTTTTGGAGATTTTGAATACCTAAGCATAGACCTTAGCAAACACAACAATGCCGGTACATGTCTGATTTTGAATTTTACTATGCTTTAGGTTTGTGAAACTTTGATGAATTCAGAAATGCCGGTATGTGTAACGGTATTTCAAACAATGATCTGTCCTATGTCGGAACATTTTAACTTTCAAACCAAAACTCTAATCATGTTGAACATAAACCAAAGTAAATAAAGAGTTAACCCACATTACAAACCAAAACAAGTTTGAAATTGTTTTTGACGTAACCATAAAACTAAAGAGTTAACCATCACTAATTAGTATTTTGTTTCTTTTGGGTTGGCGCCTTCCTTGTTTCCCCATACATAGCTTTGACAGTAGGGTCGGTTTCTTCAATTCTATGAATCTTTTCCTCGAGTTCCTTGATTTCTTGAAGAGATAGCACAACTCCATCCTTATGCTTGCAACCTAACATCTTCGTAACCTTGCCAAGTCGACGTCGCTAGTTTAATACATCAAATACATAATCAGGATATATATTAATATATGATTATGTTTACATTTAATAACTATAACCAATTAAGAAAACTTACCACCATTCCGAAAGTCTTGAGAAGTTGGTCCATCGTAGGTGGTGGAGGTGGAGGAATTTCAACAGGAGGGTTTTCTTGGTGTGGAGCTTCCACGGAGGGAGGGCGCACGACATAAGGATGTGACCATTCCAGGTAATCCCTCATATAGCTGTCATCAACTTCATAACCATTTTCCGCAAGCTCCCACTTACTAATATCTACCAAACGACGTGGGTCTCTTTCCCTCCAATGTGTTGGTTCCGGTTCTGGATCATACACTACATGCAACTTGTTGGGAGTTGAATTGCACCGAGAAAAGTAAAGAAGATAATTATCATCAGAGGTTGACCAAAACGGGATAATTGTTTAAATCCATGTTGGCGCATCACACGGCATGGGTCGGCCATGATGTATCCTCTTGGGTGGTACAAAGGCCCATGGTACAATGCAACATCTCTTGGGATTTGACGGTATCCTCGAATCTCCTTATAAGTGTCGAACACAACGTCTTCCTTCCTCATAGCATCCAGAGCCAATCTCATATCGATGACTCGACCTTTGTTACCGGGCTTCGGATTACTGTGAAACTCGAACCTCTGAGCTCTAGGGATATCGGGTTCAGGAAGGTCTTTGATCTTCAAGAATGGGCAGTCCTTGAACAAGGTTGGGAAGTGTTCATAACACCACACCTAATCCAATGTGAATAATATACATGTGAACAAAAGTTAAATAAATACATGTGAACATAGATTAAAAAAAATTGTACCTGGAGTATAGTGAAATTCCCGACAAATTGGTTTGTTTTGGCCAATGAAGCCCTTCTCATCTCCGCCATCAAATGTGCCATGACCGCGGTGCCCCAAGAATAGCCACACACACCTTCCAACGGGTCAAGGTACTGGAGAAAGTTTGCACTTACCCGGTTGCCATTACTTGTCGTGGAATGCCCTAGTGCCCAAGAGGTATAACAGGTACGCGGCGGCGGTATAGCGAATCTGTGCAGGGTCCCATCCAGCCTCCAAGCTTCTAGCCTTTGTATTTTCAAACATCTTCTTAAGCATCGTCAGCTTGAATGTCTTCGTCTTACTTCCATTCGATGCTACATAAAAGCTATCCGAAGAAGTTTTGAAGTCCCAACCAAACAACTTTTCAGTCAAATCGTGCAACTTCAGCCAATCTAGGTCCCGAGACTCAACTCCTTCTGAAATTGATTTTCCGATAACATTCAAGCCTAGAATGGCATAAGCATCTTCAGGAATCAAGGTCATCTCCCGAACGGGAAGTGCATTGTATCGGTTTCACCATGATACCTTTCGACAAAGCAATTTACGGTGACAGTATCTGGATTCAAGTAATTTTCAACCAAAGAATACAAACCCGAGTTCCTTACTAATGTTTGGACATCTTCATGTTCCAACGACAATTTCCACTCACCGGGCTTGGTTTCGCAAACACGCACAGCCTTTAGTATGATCCTACAAATAAGACATAATACGATTAAGAGATAATGTAAAAAATAAAACAATGCACATGCACAAAATAAAAAATACTTACATAAGTTTGAAAGATTGTACGAGCCCAAGAGTTCTTGTATCCAAAGAGTACTTTCGGTCCGGAGCTTGACCCCAAATTTTACCATCATCGCGGTCGGGTATCATGTCATCAATGTGAGGAAGGTGACAACCTTTAACTTTGTGTTTGCCCTTGCCCTTGCCTTGTGTTGGTTGTTGACTAGTCTCACCAACTTCGGTTTGGATTGCTAATTGACTTGGGGGAACCTCATCATCTTTATCCTCACTGTCCCCTTCATCATTCTCATCGTTCACAAATGTACCTTCACGGATTCTAAGTGCATTACGTTCACCACCACTCTCCCAATCTAACCCTCTTGTTTGAAACCCCAAACGCTTCTTGCGACCCGCATCTATCCCCCGGGGAGGCAGGGACTGGGGAGTATCAAGACTTTCCTTTCTCCTTTTTTTAGTGAGAATAGGACCTTTATTTTTCCTCGATACTTTGGCTTTTGACCTATAACATAAACAAACGAAACAAACATAAGAAAAGTCATCACAGTTTGTAAACCGGCATTGAAATTCTTAAAACAACTAATGCCGGTAACATGTACCGGCATATATGTTCAAATATCGAGCATGCCGGTTTTTGAGTTTTTCTTACTGAATGTTTCAAGTGTCAAACCGGCATACATGAATTGAACTACCTGATGCCGGTATTTCAAAACCGGCAATGAAGAAACCTAGATATAATGCCGGTCCTAAAATCTAATTTTCAGGAACTCAAGCCGGTTTGGTGTTCAACTACTATCGTATGCCGGTATTGATATTTCAGGTTCAGGAAGTTAAACCGGCATCGTATTAGACCAAAAGTCTATGCCGGTTTCTAAACCGGCTTGGTATTCAAACTAAGATTGAATGCAGGTTTTCTCTGCAACTCCACAATTTCACCAATTTTGGCAATTCTAACCTAAACCCATGGCTACAAATCGATTAAAACAATCATAAATGAGCTAAAAAAACACTTACCTTCTCAGAGAAGCCATGATTGGTTGATCATCCGAGTTGGATGCTTCTTCCTCTTCTAGTTCTTGAACAATGTTCTCGATTCGTTGTTCATGTGTTTGTTGAGCAATCGATTTAGTGTTCCGTTTTGCTTTTGATTTCTTTCGTGGAGGCATGGTTATGGTAGGTTAGTCAACGAAGAAATTTTTGATTCAACGATTAATCGTCGATGAAGAATGAACGATGAGGAAGACGATGAAGAATTATTTTTTTTTCTAAACATAAGCCTATGCCGGTACTGATTTGAGAAGGGGGATATATGATTTTGGGTTTTGATTTTAATGTTTAGTGGAAAGGGAAAAATAGTAATTTCATAATGTTTTTTAATTAATGAAGGGATATTTTGGTATTTTCGCACCCAAAAGATACCCCTTATCATCCACAAATGGTTGGGGGAAGTAATTCATATCCCCCAATTAAAATCCATATCCCCCAATTAATTGTTCTTTATATACCTGGTGCCCAAGTAATAGGGTCCCACTAAAGTGTCCATTTACCTAATAAACTTCCATTTATAACATATATATATATATATAATTATGAGCCAATTCAATTTCAGATGTTTTTTTCTCATAGACTATGAAAATAAGCCCCTTCAATTTTGGACGTTAAAGACAATTAGAAAGACTTTGAATTCCTCACCCTATTATTTATGGTTTGTTTGAATAGAATCAATGGGTACATATATTTGGTTGATGCTGGAGACGTCATGTCGGCTGAGGTTGCTTATTTATACTAATGGACTAGACATTACAATTTATTAAAAATTTGTAAGTGGGCAACATAATCTAAGATCAATATCTTCGTAAGAATGCAACGGGATTATGTAAATTAGAATGCATAGAATCACCATAGTTAGATGTAACTACCATGTTACAAACATTTATATATTTTCTGTTAGCCCATCTATGACGTGTGTTTGAATACCTATGTCATATATTGACATTCCGTCCATACTTAATTGAAATGAACTGTACGGGTAATCAAACTTTTTGAGTTTTTTTTTTTTTTTTTTGGAAAATCACATTTCAATTCATTAAAACCAAAATAGTGATAACATGATTGTTTACAAGATTATCAAAAACACCAAAATATAAGATAATCAAAACCCAAATACAAATGATGACACCAATTGCAAATACATCGCGAAGAGAAAGAGCCATGCACCGCAAAAATATCCAATTTTTGTACCAGTAGTATTGACGAAAAATGGTGTGAACCGGAATCAACTCCGACCATTTGAAATAATTATCTTCTTCTTCAATAAGAGATGCTCCAAATAAAATGGAGTAATTTGCCCAAAATCTTGTAGATCCAAACGAATCCGGATGCCCTAAATCCCTCTTGTTGAAGATGAATCCAAAGCGAATCCGAGCAGAATCGTTGATGTTCTTGATGAATCGAGAATAGCAAGCCAAGAAACAACATGGAGATTTGAGAGAATCGCTATTAGAGCGAAGAGAAAATCGTCTCAAAGACGAAGAGAATATCGCTCAAATAGCAAAGAAATGTGTCCATAGACACCAAAAATAACAAAAACAAAACCTAAAACTACAAATTATTCTACTTTTATTCATAAAAAAAGAAAATCCTTGCTCTGATCTAGCCCAAAAGAACTAAATCTGAGCAAGAAGATGAAGAAACTCTAGAGTTTTTTTCTCTTTTTTTCTTAGGAGAGAGAAGTGAGAAGATGAAGAAATATGACTCTCATGTGCTTTTTTTTTGAGTTTGTTCTTTACATGAAATTTCTTTTCGGTCCAGTTAATTGACTATTAAAAGTAAATTAATTTATCAAAGGCTCAGAAAATTATTTTGATTTCTGAAAAATAAAATAAATTAACCGTTTTGTAATTGGCTTATTCTAAAATTTTAAAAAATAAACGAAAAATATTTAAAAGCGTTTTAAAAAGTTAATTTATTTTTAATTTTTAAGCTAATATTTATTCTTCTTCCAATTTAAAGGATTTTGGCTAAAAGTCAACTTGTTAGGGAACACTGATATGTGTTGTTAATCTAATCAACTCGGTAACCATGATATCTAGCGCATGGGAGCCATCTGTATGCAGCTGTGCTGCTGTACCAACAAAAATTGAAAGAGTATAAAGAGGAGAAGAGCCTAGAGGCCCATGCATTGGGCACTTGAACGGCTGTACCATTTTCTCTCTGCATTTGTTTTTCCTTTTAAAGTCTCTTGACCATTTTTCTTCCCATATTAATTACTCATTAGAAGTTCAACTGTTTGTAACTTTGAATCTGACAGAGACTTTGAATCACACGATTACTAATAGGGGATACCAATCTATTGGGGTGTATAGAATTTAGTATGAGACAAAACTTCCTTTACCTTTGGAATGGCACGCCCCCAAACGAATTGGTACCCCTATAAGCAGCCATGTCAAATGAAGGGTAATATATACCTCATTAGTTAATCTTTGGTTTCGTATCTCTTCCCAGAAGTTAAACAGACTGATTTCAACTCCCCACCACCAGGGCCACCGCCAACACCACCAACATAGCTTTGTCCGCCTGATCCAGAAGGTATGCTATCTTAGTATGTTGTTTTATTGAAAAATTTTTTAACTTTGCATCCATCCTTCTTCATTATCAAAATCATTAAACCAAGTATCCCACTTATTTTCATTCTATAAATTCGGTCTGTTTGGTATTTCCATGAGATCCATATGTTATTTTAGTGATTTTTGTGTGATGATAGATAGTTTGGGTTTTCTAGTGTGTTTGTGTGTGTGTTGGTGTTTTTGCATGCTGTTGTTTGTGGTCCGTTAATCATTTTAAGTTATGAATATCTTGGTCCTGCATACTGGTTTTCCAATCATCATTGGTGGAAACAAATAAATATAAAGCTAGGGATTTTTAGCTTATTACAAATTTTTTTTTTCTGATTGGGGATAAATGACAGGGACAATCTAGAGGGGGATCATGGGAAAGCCGAAATTGATGTTGAAGAAGAGGAGGAGAAGTAGTGTTCAAAATAAGAAAGAAGCTATTCCTAACAGTACTGCTATTAGTCGTGAGACTACATTGGATGAGATGGTACTGTGTGATATCCTAAGTAGACTACCTGTGAAGTCACTTATGCGGTTCAAGTGCGTGTCGAAAAGTTGGTGTTCCTTAATCAAGGATCCGTACTTTATAGATTTGCACTTTAGCAGATCAAAACTAGTTGGACGTCTTCTTTTCATCATTCCACCGCCTAAAACACGGTCAAAAAAGAGGATTGTAGCAGGTATCCGTTACAAAGATTATCCAGTGTGTTTCAAGCTTGCTGACTTATTTTCTGAAGTCACAGGAAGAACAATATCAACCATTCACAGCATAAGATCCTTGAAATCGTTTCACTACACTGATATAGTTGAAGCTGTTAATGGTTTGATTTGTTTTAGTAACAAACCCGAGGATTCTGTATGCGTGTACAATATCAGTACCAGAGAGGTAACGCCATGGGTTAAACCCACTTTAAGAGATAATGATATTTCTGGTGGAATTAATGATTCTACTTATAGGTTTGGATATGATCCTGCCACCAAGCATTACAAAATCATATGCAACTGGAGATTATACCAAGAGGATGGTAATTACAATGTGGATGACAACATTTGGGAGGTCTTGACTTTAGGCGATAATTCATGGAGAAGGATGGAGGAGGCTCCATACGGACTTCCTTCCTCTTCTATTTATGTGAATGGCTCTATTTATTGGTTCCCCGATATGTCTGAGAGTAGCAATTGGGGAAATGGTGATATTGTGTGCACAATAATGGCATTTGACGTTGGAAGTGAGAAGTTCAGGAAGATCCGAATTCCTCAGTTCATTGTAGATCAGCCTAATATATATCATTTACTTCAACTGCGTTGTGTTCACGTACTAAAAATGAATGGTTGTCTAGCTATACTGACTGGAGGCAGAGTTTCTGCAGTCGATATATGGATACATGAAAACAATGACAAGGAGATGAGTGATGAAAGCTGGAAGAAACAAACAATCAACTTACCTAGTTATTGTTTTTCCACACCTTCGGAATCAGCTGTTTTCTTTTTTCATTCCATTGCGGGAACAAAGCAATTGATCCTAGAAGTCCATCATAAAAAATCCAGTGCACATACAAAAGTTGTGTCTCTTTATTCTTATGATTGGCAGAATAAGACTTTCAAGAAGATGAAGATCAGGGGGATCCCTTCATCGATTCCTGTTTATATTTCTGCGGCTGTATGTAAATCTTTTATTGAAAACCTCCATTCCTTCTCTGAAGCAGAAAACATTCCCCGTGCTCAACCTTCAACAGAAAATTGATGATTAATTAGGAACATTTCATTGGAAAAGAAGTGACAATGCGACAAACAAGGGACGGATTGACTTTCTTTTGTGCAACTTTCTCAAGCTGTTTGTGTCGTCTTAGTCTTTACTGTATTTCAACTGGTAATGCTGTTTATGTAGGATACTGTTGCAGTGGTTATTTTAGTTTTTACAAAACCTTCTTCTAAATTTGGTTGTTTATGGCATTCTATTGGGTCAAGTCACTAGTTACATATCATGTCTGGTCTCTTTGCTTCTTATATATATGAACTACTGTTTCTGTACTCAACTTTTCTGGATGTTCTGGTTGAGTTTTTAGGTGTTATGAAATAGATTCACAAGTAAAGAGTAGGAAATTTTCAACTCCACTAGACTAATGTGTTGGGACAGTAGTTTGGTTCATAAATCACATATGGGCAGGTTCCCATAAGCGCCCTACAAAAATCATAGCAAGATTATTTTTTATAAAGTGGGTTCTGTAAATAGAGGTTGAATTCTGTTACTTAATTTAAAGGTTGGCTTCTCTTTAATCTTGCTTTTTGTTTTTCCTAAAGGAGGATTGATTTTGGATATCTGGTGTTGTTGTAAGAGTCTGAATTTGTGATATTTTACAATGAAATATTGATTTAGTAAGTCGGTTTTCGGGGGGAAAATACTAGAAGTGGAAAAGATGAGGAGAAGAGTGTAACCTTAGTTTCCAACAGTGGATAGCTGGATCCAAAACCGCAGCTTTTTGTTTCATTCAAAAAATGAGCCTGGTAAAACTCTTATTATCGTTTTTTGTCAAAATGGATAGTACAAGTCAAGAGTTAAGGTTGCTACTCTTCATGCAACAGAGGGTGATCTAATCGAATGTGATAGTGACTTTTAAACGGCCCTACCCCCCAGTAAAAATGTCTCATGTACCTGGGATGCCCCATATCGTATTTATGTCCGTCTTTAGTAGTTATTAGTGCTAATTAGTAGTTAGTCATAGTGGGTGTGTCGGATGTGACCACCTGGGCTCTTCGTGGCCATTAGATCTAGGTTAGGTCTGTGAAGCTATATAAGCCAAAGTCTGTAATTGAGAAACTCATGAAAAAGAAATAGAAGAAGAACTCGGTCCAGTGTGGCTATAGTTGGTTACTGCAATCAATTGTTGGTTATTATCAGCTCTTGTTGTGGAATCATAACTAAGTCCATGACAAATGGTATCATCCAGTAGTTCTTGTGCGTACTCTGCACTCAGTGGGGGTTCAATGGAAGAAAAATGGGTCGAAATGAATGGAAAAATTGTACCTATAATGAAGTTAGAAAGATTAGAAAGAGAAGACTTAGAAAATTGTCAGTTTTATCATGCCCTTTGGTTGAGATCGATTACCTCTCCATATCAAGCGGAATCTCTTCGGAGGTGGTCAAAATTCTTAGTCATGACAGAGAAGAGGTTGGAACAGATCATGTTTCTTAAGGATACAACTTCACCTCTTCCTCCTCCTTTCAGAGTGCAAGAAGCTTCTACTAATATTTGGGAATCATCCGAGTTAATTCCTTCTTATTTCTTTGATGAAGAAGATGACGAGACAGTCAATTTCGATTCGCTGATCCCTTTTTTTTTCTTTGACGAAGAGAAAGAATTGTCGGGTGGGGTCAAGGTTCAACCTAAACAAGTTATAAGAAATGTGGTTAATGGTGAAGAACTGATGATCTTTGTGAACACGAAGACTACGTAATGGTGCCAACATGTCCACAACCAAACTACGCATATACGGGGTGCATGCATTAGGGTATGAATATAGTGCAAGATGCCTAGATAGACGTTGATTCATTGATTCCAAACCCCGCGGGTTCGTCATGATCTTGTCAACATCTTCCATTGTAGATCTATGAAAACACACGGATACGAGAATATATCAATACAGTAATGTAAATGAGACAACTATTTATGTGGTTCAGCTCTAAGGCCTACATCCACAGGTCTGGGGGAGATTTCACTATGTGGTAAACGATTACAAGAACAGTCGAAAGACTTTCGGTCTCTCTGGAACCCGAAGGCTCATGCTCATACTTACTTCTCACTGATCTCTCCTTCTCTCTCCCTAAAATTGCTCGACCCCCCCCCATGTAACAAGAAGGGTCATATATATAGCTAATCTACGTGGGACCCTTAGAAAAGAGCTGTTGTAATCTTATCTTCTTGTGTTTTGTGCAAAGTCCGCGGACCTCTTGGTCATCCCGCGGCTTCTATGCTTTCTAAGATCATCGCGCTGACCAATCTCTGTCTCCTTCGTTAGTTAGCAGTTGCGTGCCCTCTGAGCAGTGCTAAATGCGAGTGGTTAGGGCGATCCAGTCCGCGGAATGTGGTGTCAGTTTCCCTTTCGTTGATGTTCCTTCATCTTAGACTATTGATCTCGACATGTGGTGTATCACCCAGATCCTTGGGTCCCCCTGTGTACCATTCATCTTTATGACGTGGCCTCCACGTGGGCTTGCTAGTGCACGTGGCGAGGGAGATACATAACTGTACTTACAATTTTCCCCTCTTCTTATGACTGGGTGTCATCTATAGTCGGAAGAAGAATCAGGTAGTGCGCTTTTTCTCCCTCATAAATTCTTCTAAAAAGACGTTATTTGCATTTATTGTGCACGTTTCCCATGTCCGGCCGTAATTGTGTCTCGGGTGGTGGACAGTTTCTTTTGATACTTTAAGAGAGAGGAGAATGAGGGAATGTGAATTTAATTCACATTCTCTGTTTTATTCCTTGCCCCCTTTCCTTCTTCATCTTCTTGACTTTTTCTGAAACTGTTTTTGTTGCTGCTGCTGTTTCTGCCGCACCCTTTCGTCAAGAATCCTTATTTTCTTACTGCTACTGCTGCTTTTGTTGACGCCTTTTAATCATCGAAGTTATTGTGGTTCAGGTAGGCTTTTTCACCTATTCTTCTCGCCATTTTTGCTTCTGTGGAGTTCTCGATTTTCAGTGATGGACCATGATGGGGTTAAATCCCATGCATGTCATGGATTCGAAGGCTGCCATTGTTGGGCCGTGCATTTTTGGCTTTGTTTTTGATTCTTTTTAAGTTGATTAATGATTTGAGAGCTCATGTGGTGGTAGATGAAATCTAGGGTTTTCTTCGTGTTCTTCGATGTTCTTGAGATTTCCCTATTTTTGATCTTCCTTGACTGACTAGTCCTCCTATTTGTGTTTGTGTTCGCAGATATGTCCGAGCGTCCGCGGGTACCTTATCAAACTCCTCCGCCGAGTCCCCATAGATCTCCTCGGGGAGACTCTCATATCAGGGATGGGGCATCTCCTCCCTCTGCTCAGGGAAACCCTCGGGATAAGCGTCCATCTTCGTCCTCTAGCCAGAAGCCTCCGTTCCAGAGAGGTGATCCGCCCTGGGGGTCGAGATACGCCTCGAGTCGCTCTAGAGATGAGTCTTCTAAGAAGCAGTAGAATCCGCGCATTGAACTTTTAAATGTGCAGCCTCTTCGTACCATGCCTCCCACGCGAGATAATCTTCCTCCGTCTTCATCTGTGCCTGGATCAGGAAAAACAACTAAGATCCAGCCTGCGAAGAGGAAGGCTTCATAGATGGAATATGTGGGAGACGTGGTTCCTCCTAAGAAGAAGGTAGCAGATTCTGCAGAAGATGTTGCGGGGGATGCTTATGAAGATGACTCTGCTGTCACTTTTCGTCCTCTACCCATGGGTAATAAGAAGTTCACTTTCAGGCACATAGATCTTGAAGCCTTCAAAGTGAAGCACGGTCTTCAGCACTTCCAGGTGAGTTTCTATGCCCTTGATAAAGATATAACCTACGAGATGGTTATTAATTATCAGTACGATGCTTTTCATCTGTTGACAACCGTGGGCGCTTTTGAGGCTGGTTTGATGTTGCCTCTGTATAAAGCTGGTGATGATTTCTACTACCGGGTCTTATCTAGCCGCGGTGCTGCTAAGAAGAGTCATAACCGTGGGGTGCAGCAATTGACGGGAAATTACCTTCGTCATCTCCGAGAGTGCTATCTTCGTAGCAAGGGGAAGACGATGATGACCTGCTATGCTCCTAACTTAGAAGAGGAGAAAGGGTGGTATACTCCTGAGAACTTTAACAAGTCCTTTGGAGATTACGTTAATAGGAAGACGCGTAAGCCGTGGTCTGTGAATCTGCGGAATATTGCTCCTGTTAAGGGGGAAATTCGCCTTTTGAGCGAAGTAAGTGACTCCAAGATGGCAAGGGTTCCTGGTGCTGAAGGTCTTCCTATTCCTGCTGATGAGAGGATCAAGCGTGATCATGATTATGAATGGTCTTCCACCGTTCTTGAGGTTGTTGGTCCGTGGGCCTATGGATGGGTTCCTGGGCCCCATGGTTGGCAACCTAGTGCTGATAGCTCCTACCGCGAAGCCTCTCCTTCTCGTTATGCCCATTATTGCCCTTGGCAGATGAGTTTCGAAGGTATGGATTTTGACTATAGCCGTGATGTTGATGACGCGGATGACGAGGATAACTCCGACGCTAACCTTCTTCCGCGGAATGCTAATGTTGCTAAGGTATGTTTGTATTCTTCGTATATCTTCCCCTTCCTTTTCTTAAGTAATATGGATTATGCCAAGGAAAGGAGAAACTCAAGGCTATTTATTATTATGTCTCGCAGGTGGTTAGGAAGAAAAAGATCAACCCCAAGCAATCGTCAAATTTTCCTACTGGAGACTCTACGCAGTTCGAAGATGTGAGCAGTCCATTGAACGCTGAAGAGGATGCGTCCGACGAAGAGGAGCGGATTGAGACTTCTCCACCTTTGCAAGAAGGAAATACTGCTGGTGGCGGTGATGGTGGCGTTGGTGATCAAGCCACAGGTGGTGATGGTGGTATTGTTGATGAAGCCGCTGGTGGCGGAGTTGGAGGTGGCGATGGTAATCAAGTCCTCGGTGGTGATGGTGATCAGACCACTGATGGAGCAAAATCTACTGAGGCTGTGGACATGGAGGTCGGTCAACAACAGATAGTCACGGACAAGGGCAAGGGAGTTGCTTTTGTGGCTAGCAGTGATAAGGGCGTAGGTGCTTGTGGTGAGTTTTCTTTCGGTAATGCTCTGTCCGGGGATCAGTCCTTCGATATGGCCGCGACTATGGGACTCGTTTTGGATTTTAGTCTTCTTTCTCCTGGTGATGACTGGGATGTTCTTAAAGGTAGCGGTGGTGGTGGCGCTGCACCTATGTGTCTGGTGTTGAGGTTCCTTTGGTTCATCCGGAGGGTTATGGTGGCACCTCCTCCGGTGTTGGGGGTATTTTGACGCAAGGCCAAACTAGTGCCGCACTTGGTGTGAATTCCTTGGGTTCTCCTTCTGATGATTTCCCGCAATCCTTAATCGCGGATGGTGATGATGCTGTCTTGGGTTGGCTTAGAAAGAAGGGTTTGCTCGTCGTGCCGCATCCTGCCCCTGTGATTGAAGGGGAAAAGAGTTCGGACTCTTTTACTCGCCAGCATATGGAGTCGACCTCTGCGGAGATTGTAGATGTAGAGTGGGATAAGGATCTTGTGTCCAGCGGGATTGATCTGGTGGTGAATCCTCCTTCTACTGTCGCTGGTATGATGGCTGTTGCTGATGGATACCAGTATATTTATCCTCAGCAGCGACTATTGGAGGTATGCCCCATTCTTTGTAACCCTGCTCTTACTTGGATATGCTATTCGAACTAATTTCTTTTTGGTCCGTAGGTGATGAGGAGTGAGTATTGTAATCATACTCTTTACCGGCTCTTCAAGGCCAAGTCTCTTAAGCTAGAGGCGAAACTCCGCCACCGTGAAGGAGTGCTTTCGAGCGTCAAAGCTGCGGCCTTTGCTAAAGATAGGGAGATAACTGAACTGAGGGATCTTCTTAAGCGCAAGGAACAACAAGGAGTGGATGAGGCTATGCTTCGTTCCGAGCTAGCTTTAGTCAAGGAAAAGTTAGAGGTTGCTGAGCAGAATTCTTCGTCCCTTTCAGGTTTGAACCTCCCCTACTTTTCTTTTCCGATGTTTCCTATATGTTCTGAGTCGTCTCCTTCTTATCTCCTCCCGCGGCATTGTCTTCAGTGGGCGGAGTCCCTGAATTGATGTGGCTTCGTGGTGAGAGAGTTCTCCAAAAGGGGCGTATTGCTGAGTTAGTTGAGAAACTTAAGAGCGAAGCAGTGAAATGGAATGCTCGCGCGGATGTCCATAACGCTATGGCCGAGGAATGGCGTCAGACAAAATTTAGTTGGGTAGATTTGCAAAATCGAAACGATCACGATCGTGAGTTGCTCAACGGGACTCTCTTATGGACACGGGATAGGCTCGAGGAAGCCCGCGGCCAGATTTCCGCCCTAGAGGTTAAGCTTAATGATATGGAAGAAGAATTGCGGCAAGCATGTTCTTCTCATCCCTCTGATGTGCGGGTTTACATGCGACGTCTTTCCAAGGAACGAGACGATGCTAGGGCGGAATCTGGCGCTCTTAGTAGTGCCTTATCCGCGTCTCGAACTGATGTGGCTCGTCAGGCCGAGTATGAAAGGAACTTAGAGGTGACCATGTATCGTCTTAACAAGGGGTTGGAATCGAAGAATGATGAGGTTAACCGATATCATCACTCGAACTCAATGCTTCGAGATGATCTTAGTGCGAGTCAATATGCTCATAATCTTCTGCAAGTAGACTATGATAGGCTTTCGAATGAATATGATTATGCCGCAGAAGCACGAGATTCCGCGGTTAATCACTGTGAAGGTATATGTCTTCGTTATCGAGTGTGCTTTGAGTTGTATTTGTCATTACTTACCTTCTTCTATTCTCCACAGAGCTCCAAGGACATCTTCAAGCTGCGAATGACAAATTTGCCGAAGCTCAGGCTAAAATAGTTCAATTGGAAGGGCAGGTGAGCTACCATCGGGGTCTGGCTTCGTCTCGAGAGGAAGCGACGAAGCATGCTACTGAGAAGGCGGAACAACTTTCTATTTCCCTAAATCAAGCTGAGATGAGGAGCGTAGCTATTGGCTTCGTGGATCGTAAGCAGTTGGCGGAGGAGATCAACAAGACTCTTGGTGAGATCGAGTTGGATCTCAAGAAGACCCATGGAATAAGCAAGAATTATACTCGGCGTCTCGTGCCCATTCTCCCTTATGGTTCCTCCGGCCCTTCATCCGGAGGTAGTGTTCCTTCGTCGTTACAAGAGAAACCCGCGGATGGTGCTCTTTCTCAATAGCTCATAACTAGTATGTTGGGGGTTGATCTCAGTTGCTTAATTTTCTTGGCGTTTTTTCTACTTTTCTTGCTAGGTTCGTAATCAACTTCCGTGTAATAGATCAACTTTAACTTCTCAGTCTGAACTTGTATTTTGTTAAATCGTGTCTATGTGCTTCATGGATGAAATTAATTAATTCCGTAGATTTTGTAATTAAGTAATTCCTTAGATTTTGTGTTCCAGGGAATCGGGATTTGAGAAGTTGTAGTGTTTATGCAATCCCGTAGGTTGATATCCTCGGAATTGTCTTGCGACCTGTCACCCCGCTCAGCTAATTCCTGGGCCAGAGGATTACTAAGAGGTGGGGGTCTAGCCGGCGTTTAAGGATATCGCGGCTTATAACATTGCTTGGGTATCTCGTTCCATGGGAAGTCACCCCCCGGTCATACACTTATAGACACTTATGGGGGAGTTCGAGAGATGGCATGTGTATGCGTTGTTCGGGTTGTTCCCGATATATCGTAGTGAGTATGTTCCATGCTTTGTGCGAAACATTCACCTTATTGAAGTACAATGATAGTAACTGCACACAAGTTTACGTGGTTCAGCCCTAAGGCCTACGTCCACGGGGTAACAATAGTATTGACACTTTATTAATATATGGAATGATTTTCAGTGTACATTCATATTCGGTTGTTTTGTTGATCTCTTTGTGTACGGATAGGTATTGAGTAGTTTGAGTAAATTGAAATGTGTATGGGTATATACATGTGTCTCATACGGTGTTGGTTATGAGCGCATCGAGATGCGTATGGGTAACGAGTAGAGTTGTGTCAATTGAAGATGAAAATTTGTATTGATTGAAAAGTTGAGGCATGCTATTCCTCCATCAGAGATAGAAACATGCGGACTTGTAAGTCAACTTTCTTCTTCTGAAATGCATACGAATGTGATAGATTATGGATAGTATGGTTTGAGGTATTTGGCGTTCCACGGATGCCTGAGTATTTCCCCTTTCAGATTACGCAGATAGTAGGAGCCATTTCCGGCGACGTCGTGTATCACGTAGGGTCCTCCCCAAGTTGGTGCTAATTTTCCCCACTTCTTTTCTCGCTGGTATTGGGGAATGGTTCTTAACACATACTGGCCTTCTACAAAATTCCTAAGTTTTACTTTCTTGTTATACTCTCTGGCCATCCTGCGCTGGTAGTTTTCCATTTTCTGTAGTGCGGTCTCTCTTCTTTCTTCGAGGTCATCAAGTTTTTCTAACATCATGTCCGTGGTGAGGTTCTTCTCCCACACTTTTGTCTTTGTTGTGGGTAGTAGAACTTCCGTGGGGATTACTGCTTCCGCTCCGTACGTGAGTAGAAATGGAGATTCCCCAGTAGCCGTTCTTCGAGTTGTCATGTATGCCCACATAACATTATGTAACTGTTCACACCATCGCCCTTTGTACTCGTCTAACTTCTTTTTGAGGATGAGCGCTAGGGTTTTGTTTGTGGCTTCCGCTTGTCCGTTGCTCTGCGGGTATATAGGGGTGGACTTGTTTTTCCGAATTTTGAAGGTGTCGAACAGCAAGTCGATATTTTTTCCTTGTAGTTGTTGACCATTGTCGGAAACTATCTCCGCGGGGATGCCGAACCTGCAAATGATATTTTGAAATATGAAAGTGAAGACGTCTGAATCACGAATCCTCGCAAGTGCCTTGGCTTCTACCCACTTGCTGAAGTAATCCGTAGCCACTATTAGGAATCTTCTTCTCCCGGTTCCTGATACAAGCGGGCCCACAATGTCGATTCCCCATCTTGAGAAGGGCCACGGACTGTCAACCGAATTCAACTTTGTGGCTGGGGCGTGGATTCGCCTGCCAAATCTTTGACATTCCTCACACCTTTTCGCCATTCTAGCCGCGTCTTGGATCATTGTTGGCCAATAGTAACCCTGCGTCTTTGCCTTATCTGCAAGCGATCTCATTCCGCTGTGATTTCCTGCATCTCCTCTATGGATATCTTTCAAGATGTCGTGTCCTTCGGATCGGGACAAACAGCGACGAAGTGGCCCTAGGAATGATTTTTTGTATAAGGTTCCGTCTCTTAGCTCGTACATCCCTTCTCTGGATTGTATTTTCCTAGCTTGTTTGGTGTCCTGGGGTAGCTTCCCTTCTTGGAGGAAAGAATGGACTCCGAGTCTCCAATCTTCTTCCCGACTGTAATCGTCGTCCACGTCTGCTTGTTGCATTATATCGTCGTCTTGGAAGTCGTCGAATATGAGCTCTCCGGTATCCTCATCAGACACATGCTCCATTGTGGACCTGCGTTGGTTACTCGCGCATATCTCCTGAAGCTTGATGGATGGCTCGTACACTCTTGTCACCTTGATTGCTTTGACATCTTTGTTCTTGAGCATGGCCGAAACATAAGCCAAGGCATCTGCGTGCCTGAGTTCCTTCCTACGCAGATGTCGGAACTTGATTTTTGGTATTTGGGAAACCAACGTTTGTACCAAAGCCATGTATGCCATTAGTGTTTCGTCGTACACGTTGTATTCGTAGCCTATCTTCCGTATGATTAGCTTGGAGTCGATGGTCAACCGTACTTCTTGTATCCCCATCTCGATTATCAAGCGGAGGGCGTGGACCACTCCTTCGTATTCTACGATGTTATTTGTATGGCCTTCGAATTCCAACCTGAATGCGTGTACGACTCTATCCCATGTGGGTGTGGTGATAACGATGCCTAATCCAGCGCCTTCTCTATTTTTGGAGCCGTCTACGAAGACCTCCCATTGCCGTGGGTTCGCTGGTTCAAGGATATCGTTTGGCTCCTTTTGCTTTTCAATTTCTGGGGTGCCCGCGGCTCTCCATCCCTGTATGCACACTTCTTCTTCATTGTCCAGAGGTAGGTCCGCTAGGAAGTCCGCAAGTACTTGGGATTTCTGAGAGTGTTTAAGCTCATAGTGGATGCTGAATTGGTCGAGGTATGTGCTCCATTTTTCTATGCGTCCTACCTTTCCTGCCCCTTTGAGGATGGCTTCTAAGGGCGCTCGACACGGGATACGTATGTCATGCGTCAAGAAGTACATTCTCAGCTTCACGGTGGACCATACGATGGCCAAAATCAGTTGTTCGATTCTTGTGTAATTTCTTTCCGCGGAGTTCAGGGTTTTGCTGACATAGTATATTGGATGTTCCTCCTTTGTGTGGGTCCTGACAAGTACTGCGCTTACTGCGTCATCGGTTGTTGCGATGTACAACGCCAAAACTTCGTCAGGATCTGGTTTTTGAAGGATAGGGATCTCCGCTAGGTATTACTTGATGCCTAGGAAGGCTTCTTCGCATTCCGTAGTCCATTCAAATTTTGTTCCCTTCTTCAATATGTTGAAAAAGAACTTGCACTTATCCGAGGATCTCGAGATGAATCTTCCCAAAGCGGCTATGGATCCATTGAGCTTTTGTACTTCTTTTAGGTTCTTTGGGGATGGCATGTCTACTATGGCTCGGATTCTTGCGGGATCTACCTCAATGCCCCTTTTTGTCACCAGGTATCCGAGGAATTTTCCAGATGTTACTCCGAAGGTACATTTCTCCGGGTTTACCTTCATGTTGTGCCCCCTCATAGCTTCGAAGATCTCCCTCAAGTCTTGGTGATGGTTCTTCTTGAATCTTCTTTTTACAAGCATATCATCAACGTAGACTTCTAAGGTAGTACCAATCCATGGCTTGAAAACAGCATCGACCATCCTTTGGTATGTTGCTCCTGCGTTCCGGAGTCCGAAGGGCATCCTTACGTAGCAATAGAGGCCGTGGGGTGTGTAAAATGCTGTATGTTGCTGGTCTTCTTCTGCTAAAAATAGTTGATTGTACCCGGCGTATCCGTCCATGAATGATAGCTCTTCGTATCCTTCTACCGCGTCGACCAGTTGATCGATACTGGGTAGTGGGTAGCTGTCCTTGGGGCATGCTTTGTTCAAGTTGGTGAAGTCGATGCAGATTCTGACCCCGCCATTCTTCTTTGGTACAATCACCATGTTAGAGATCCAGGTGGGATATTTGACTTCTCTTATGAAACCAGCCTCCGACATCTTTTGCAATTCCGTTTCCACTGCTTTGTGATACTCCGTGGCTATCTTTCGCACCTTCTGTCTTACCGGGGGTGTGCCAGGTTTAATGGACAGCTCATGTTGTACGATCTTTGGATCTATTCCTGGCATGTCAGATAGTTTCCAAGCGAAGACGTCCGCATATTCTTTGAGCAGATTCACCAGAGAGGCTTCGCGTTCTTCATTCATCAGAGTTCCTATTTTGATCTTCTTCGGGCTCCCCTCTGTCCCGATGTTAACTTCCTTCACCGCCTCCAAGGATGTGAATGTGGGTTTTGGTTCCCCAAGGTGAGGAACTTTCTTTAATTGCTATTTGGCAGGCTTGGGTTGTTTGTTCGTAGGGGCGTCCTGGTCAGCAATTGATGTTGCCACTTCCGTGTTTCCTACGGAGTGCCCCTTGGATAAGCTTTTCCCTGAGATTTCTTCCAAGTATTCATCGATGGCTTTGTCCTTTGATATTGCTTTGTTTCGAGCCCTACGGGTTCTCCTTTTCTCGTCTTCCTCATTGTTGAGTTGCATCTGCATTGCCTGGCATTCCTTTGCGGCAGCTTGATCACCCTTAATCTCCATTACTCCTAGGGGGTAGGAAACCTAAGGTATTGATGGTAGGTAGATGCGACCCCCTTAAGCTTGTGGATCCACCTCCGTCCAATAATGGAATTATAGGGTGAAGGTGTGTCTACCACACTGAAACGAGCGTCAACTTTCATGGGGCCGGCGTCCACTTGCAGAAAAATATCTCCGATAGGCTTCGTAGCCATACCATTGAATCCGTGGATGGTGTGGTGTGAGGCCGAGAGTTGCTCGTCATTGAGCTCCATACGTTTGAAGGTATCGTAAAATAGGACGTTTACGGAACTCCCCCCATCGATGAGGATTTTCTTTATGTTGCATCCTTCAATTGGCAAGGTGAGGATCAGAGGATCGTTGTGGTCTTCCATGTCATCTTCAATGTCCTCGGCTTCAAAGGTTAGGGGTGCGTCCATCCATTCTTGATGATCTTCCACTTCTTTCCCTTCCAAATTGTAAAGCTCGCAATAGTCCTCAAATTGTTTCCTCAGTCTTTTTCCTATCTGTGCAGTTAGGGTTGGTTCTTTATCCTCTGAGCAGGATATAGTATTCACTGTGCGGTTTCCTTCTGGTAATTGGACTTGTTTGCTGCGTTTGGCCCTGTCTTCTGGTGCAGTCTTTTCAACGTATTTCTTGAGATCCCCCGCATCTATCAGCTTTTGTATCACTATCTTGAGGTTTTTGCACTTCTCTGTTGGGTGCCCGTTGAAGCAGTGGAAATCACAGTACTCTTTGGACTTCTCTGAGGCTGGTGGTTGTTTTCCCTTAGTCCAAGGCCAGTCTAAGTTTTCGCGATCCTTGATCTCCTTTAAGATGCGTGAGTAGCTAGTATTGAGCTTCGTGTAGATTTGATCTTCAAACCTTCTACCATACCTTTTGTAGTCGTCTTTCGGATCCCTTTGGTAACTTTTAGATCCGCTTGCTTGTTCCGCGGAATTGGTCCGTGGAGGTCGTTGAGCCTGCGCTCTTGGGTTCTCCCGTTGAATTTCTTCCAACCTTGCATGTTTTTCGATGATTATCCTCAAATCTCCCTCTGTGGCGGGGATGATACCGTGGATTTCGACAAACAATGGGCTCATCCTGTCCAGTCCCCATTTGTAACAATTAATACTTACTACGGGATCTACCTGTCCTATGGCTTGACATATCTTGTGCCACCTATCCGTGTATTCCCGAATGGATTCCCTGTACTTGATTGCAAGCGAGAAGAGTTTGTCCATTCCGGTGTTGACGACCTTGTTATACATGTAGGTGGCCAAGAAATTTTCGGTGAGCCGATCATACGAATCAATGGATCCTGGCTTGAGGTTATCAAACCAGGATAGCGCGGATCCTTTCAGGATGGAAGGGAAATATCTGCATAGTATAGCTTCATCATAGTCCCACCTGGCCATTACCCTGTTGTAATATCGTAGATGGGCCGCGGGATCCGCAGAACCGTCGTAATATTCGAAGGATGGGACCGGACATTTCTGCATAATAGTAGCCGTAGCTAACTGGTGCGCTAGGGGTGTTGTACTAGCTTCTTTCATAACCTGTTCTAGCCTTCCGCCTCCTTGCCTAGTCTTGATTTGGTTGATTTCTGCTAGCATTTCTGCACGAAGACTCTCCATCGCCAAATAGTGCTCGTCTTGCATGGATGACTGTGCCCTCTTCGTAGGATGCCGCAACGTGTCCTCATCTTCGTCGTAGTAGTCCGAAGTCTCTGGGTGATAGTCTGGGTCAGACCTCCTGTTGCTACGCGCACCTCTTCGGGATATTCTTCTTTGGTTACCTGCCGCGGGGGTGCTTTCGAGGATCGCTCTTCGGTCTGCATTCTGCGTCGCAGAGTTAGCCTCGTCTTGTTGATTCCCTAGCTCCGCGTTTTGGAGGATCTTTTCTCTCAATCGCTGATTTTCTTGGGCTAGTAAGGCCACCGCGTCTGCGTATGTCTTTTGACTCCTTTTTAGCTCTTCTAGCTCCGCCCATATATGCGCAGACTGGTTTGATTCTTGACTTAGCGTTCCTGCCTGAAGTTGGTCTTGTCCGTCGGGAACTGCGGTATTAACTTCTCCCACCAGATGCACAATGGGTTCTACCTCCCCGTGGTATCCTGCCCGTAGTTGCGTATTTCGCCCATTAACCGGCGGCATCCCGTACGGAGGGTCTTGGATCACCGAGCCTACTGCTGCATGTTGGGGCTCATTAGGTCTGGCTGTAGCCATCGCTTTGGAGACGGTCACTTGAGAAGCTACCACTGTAGGTGACGCAGCCTTTGCCGCCGCAGCCTTCTGTGCTTCCATTGCAATGATGCCCGCTTCTGAAAGTAATGCTTCTTCCGCTCCGTTCTGCGTCTTGCCCCCGACTATGAGTCTTTCACCTGTCTGTTTGCTCCTTGTTATTATTGGCATAGTCTTAGGCGTCTCTTTTGATGGTACCTTCGATTTCCCTACGTCCTTGCTCTTTTCCATTGCAATATTCTGCAGATAGGGCACGGAGATAAAACGAGGCAAGATTCACGGGTTAGCTATTAGTTCACGGTACCCACAAGTTGGATTTCTAGCGGCAAAGAATGCATTCAAACTACTGATCATGCGAATAGTATGAAAAAACGTGGGTAGATGTACCGATTCGACTGAAATAATGGGGTCCAAGGGTTGTTATGAGGCTACTGGTAGAAAATAAGTATATATAAAAAAAAATAGTTAAAACATAAGTCCGTCGGTCCAGAGGTTATAAAACGCCCTGATCTGTTGGTAGAAAATACATTGGTCACAAATGTGTGCAAAAAATAGCCCAAAACACAGATCTGCCGGTTAAAAGTCGTAAGAGGCCCAGATCTGTGAGTAGAAAATACAAAGAACATGGATATGATGCGAAAAATGAGTTTAAAACGCAGATCTGTTTATAAAATCACAGAGAAAGATAAATCTTTTGATCGGGACAAAACTCCCTATTTCTAGCGCCAAATTGTGAACACGAAGACTACGTAATGGTGCCAACATGTCCACAACCAAACTACGCATATACGGGGTGCATGCATATTTTTTTTTTAATTGGTAAAGAATGAATATTTGTTAATGTTTGCAAGATGCCTATGATTAGGGTAGAATATAGTGCGATGCCTGATTGATTCATTGATTCCAAACCCCGCGGGTTCGTCATGATCTTGTCAACATCTGCCATTGTAAATCTATGAAAACACACGGATACGAGAATATATCAATACAAAAATGTAAATGAGACAACTATTTATGTGGTTCAGCTCTAAGGCCTACATCCACAGGTCTGGGGGAGATTTCACTATGTGGTAAACGATTACAAGAACAGTCGAAAGACTTTCGGTCTCTCTGGAACCCGAAGGCTCATGCTCATACTTACTTCTCACTGATCTCTCCTTCTCTCTCCCTAAAATTGCTCGACCCCCCCCCCCATGTAACAAGAAGGGTCATATATATAGCTAATCTACGTGGGACCCTTAGAAAAGAGCTGTTGTAATCTTATCTTCTTGTGTTTTGTGCAAAGTCCGCGGACCTCTTGGTCATCCCGCGGCTTCTATGCTTTCTAAGATCATCGCGCTGACCAATCTCTGTCTCCTTCGTTAGTTAGCAGTTGCGTGCCCTCTGAGCAGTGCTAAATGCGAGTGGTTGGGGAGATCCAGTCCGCGGAATGTGGTGTCAGTTTCCCTTTCGTTGATGTTCCTTCATCTTAGACTATTGATCTCGACATGTGGTGTATCACCCAGATCCTTGGGTTCCCCTGTGTACCATTCATCTTTATGACGTGGCCTCCACGTGGGCTTGCTAGTGCACGTGGCGAGGGAGATACATAAGTGTACTTACAAGCTTACAGGTAACATCTACTACTACCCACAACCTACTATTCAGCGAAGGTTTTTACATTATTATCAATTCTTCTCGCGTTTTGTTTGATCGTCGTAAAGGGTTGGAAATTAGGAAGGGTTTTTCTGATTTTGTTGGGGATTATGTGTTCCGTTCTGTTACAAATGAATCTTGTTCTTTGGTTCCCAATGTGTGTTTGATTCCACTGGATAAATTTCTAAAGAAATTTGTTTATGAGAATGTTTTACAACATGGGTATCGACTTAATTTGTTTTCTATGGAATTAATTGCATCTGTTTTGGTTAAGAATGGTAATACTGGTGATGGGGGTAATCTGTTTGATAAAATGCTTCAGTTGGGTATTGTATGTCTCGCGAGCAAAGATGCTATCAGTTACCAAATGGCTAGTGAGGAATCTACTTACCCTTGTTTCAACTTTTCTGGTGGAGTAATTGATCGTGGGAGAGATATTGAACTGATGGGAAGGTATATTTTTGAATACTGTTACACTTGCAAGTTGTTTGATCCTGGTAGACTTAATTTTCATGGCAATGAAGGTTTTTTGTTTCTTTTAATTGGTGGGAGTGATTGTAATAAGCTCTTGCGGCCCAAGGGAAGTAGTACAGTGATTGAAATGGAGAAGGCAGCAGAAGTGTTTGATACAGGACAGCTGCAAGTAAATAATTCTTGGGCTGAATTGTTAACTCATGTCGCAAGGATACATGAGGTTAGTAAAACACAAATGTTAACTGTCGAAATGGAAGGTGATATAATTTGGAGTTGGAGATGTAAAGTTGTCAATGAAATTGTGAGGGGTCATTTTTATTTTGCTGATGCTTCTGAATTTTGTGTTCATACTATTACTTCTTGGGTAACTGTTCTCTTTGGGTCAATATTGTTAGGTGTATATAATGGCGATAGTAGTAAGATGTATGCAATGTCCATGAGAAATAAACATGTGTTACTGATTTTTCCGAAAAAACGCAAATTTCTCTCGGTGTCTTTTCTTCCAGTTCCCACAGTCGGGAGCAGTCATTTTTATCTCTCAATAATATGTTTCTTCTTGCATTCTCCATCGCTTATATGGAAGGTCAGTGGTAGTCTTATGGTTCGAGAAGTTATTACGAGAGTTATGCATCATTGGAGTTATTGGCACCTTCCTTGCTGTACTCAGTTCCTTACTACTTCAAGTTGCAACTAGGTGACGAGTATCTACAGATTTCTTTTGGCTCGACATTACTTCCTGGTTACTTTTCATCCTGATGTTTGTTATATAAAGGGGAATGAGGCTTACAACTGGAAAGAATTTCTGGCAAGAACAGTGGGAACTAAGGCTTTACTAATGATAGTTCAAGCAATAAAGGTGTATTTTCTGTCGGGAAACTATTTGAAGTGGAAATTTAGATTAGGCTCAACAAGTTTATGGAGTACAAGAATTAGTAATTGTGCTGTATGGCTTGTCATCGAGCTACCTGGAACACATGTCTCTCTGAGTTGTGGTCATTTGTTGTTTGATAGAGGAGAATGGCTTGACTTGATATTATGGCCATTCCATTTTGAAAGATGGAGCTGTCCAAGTAATTCAAAAGACTTCAAATACACTACTCAGGATCATGTTCGACAAAGAGGTACTAAGGTAATTAAATATCCTCCTTGGATTGTTTCTCCTACTTCTGTATATTTAGAAGCGTGTTGCGGTCCGTTCTTGTGGGTTTTTCGAGGGTCAGACAATTTTGGAAGGACCGTAGATGTCCGAAAGGCCGAAAATGTTGTGTTGCTGATCATTCCTAAGGAGACTAGTTATATTTCTGCCTGGGTTGGTCTTAACTCCTGCTACTTTGCTCAAATTCAGCTAAAGCTCTATAAGAGGAGGGTAAATAAACTAGTACTCAATGTTATACATATTCCAAATGTTTCACAGTTGGCAGTCTCCCTGTGGTGGCAGTGGACAACAAAGGCTGATACTCAGTTTGATTGTACTCTGGCGCCGATTCAAGCATGCCTTACTAAGGCTGTTGTGAAATTGCGTGATGCTCACCTTGTTTTTGAACGTGCGGCTATGAGTGCATACCAGGCGGGTACTGGTGAGGGTCAGGGACTTGTTTGCTGGAGGGCATGCGACCACAAGAAACTTCCTAAATGGCAAGTAAACTATCTACAGTGGAAGAATTGCGTTATTGAAAGGTACAAGATCAGTTTCAAACAACTATACTCCTCTTTTACGAAGAAGGATCAGGTGATGGTGATGTCAGGGAGCCATGTTGATGTTGAAATCAAGACCTTGCTTATACCTGCTTGTGAAGAGGAAGGCAGAGAGCTACATTTTGCTACATGTTTCTATAGTGTTTATGCTTGCGGTCATCTACTTTGGGGAATTTATAGAGGATTAAGATACTGGAGGAGGATGCCAGAAATGTACTTGGTGTATGTTGGTATTCACTTCACCTTAGTGTTGTGCTGGTCAGACTCGGTGAAATGGGAATTCGAACTGTTATCTATATTTTTACGGAGTGCAGGAAATACTAGCTGGATCAATATTATTAGTATCGCACCTCATGCCGTAGTTATGTCCGTCTTTGTCAGTGCAAGTCGGACTTCCATTAATGCTTACTCTAGAGGAAGTTATGAAGACAGGGGACAGGTTTATTTTTGGGAAGTGAATTCTAAAGTGTTAACCCCAATGGTTCGTTTTAAGCGAATAAAATTACGACCGTGAGATTCACATGTAGTCTACCAGGAGGGCAATCAACAGATGGGCTTAGTATTGGGACTTTAAGGGCATCCCGTGGGTTTTTGATGGCGTTGACGGCGTTGGGCTTCTCATGTGTATTGGATCCTGCGCAATCACTATCTATATCCTCAACCAGGTGCTGACTCTACAATTGCTTGTGCTTCACTTAACCATCATCCTTGAGGACAAGGATGTTTTCAAGGAGGGTGGAATGTCATATACCTGGGATGCCCCATATCGTATTTATGTCCGTCTTTAGTAGTTATTAGTGCTAATTAGTAGTTAGTCGTAGTGGGTGTGTCGGATGTGACCACCTGGGCTCTTCGTGGCCATTAGATCTAGGTTAGGTCTGTGAAGCTATATAAGCCAAAGTTTGTAATTGAGAAACTCATGAAAAAGAAATAGAAGAAGAACTCGGTCCATTGTGGCTGTAGTTGGTTACTGCAATCAATTGTTGGTTATTATCAGCTCTTGTTGTGGAATCATAAGTAAGTCCATGACAAAATGTTGATTATCCTTCCCAAGCAGATTGTGGGTTCTGTGACCAAGTAGAGGCTATGCACTTAAACTGCTGAGAAAATTTATTTTGAGTGTGAACTGAATCACTTCAATCCTCCAACCAAGAGACAACTGTTCTTGTCCGGTACATAGTAAAGCTGGAAACTACAGCTACAACAAAACAATGACCCTCCCAGAACTGCAATAAGAAGATAATGTCTAGTTTTAATTTATGTGTAAAAGATGACTGGGATAAAAATAGGTTTTGTTGATTTACAAGAACACAGAATTACAACTTTCTACCATTAACATCACTTGGTCTCAATGGGACTGCGTATCATTTAATTAGAGAAATGATGTTGAGCAGAGAAAATTCCATCCTGACTGGAATTCTTCGAAATGAAGTACTGGCCAATCCTTACTTGGAGAATTTTAAGTTGGTAAGTGTTTAATTCAATGGAAAAACTAAGAAGCATACCAGGTTGTTAGTTGATTTTGTTATAACATGCACATCAGAGAGAAGCTAGATTGGTTGTGAAGAATAATGTTTTCTGTGTATTCCTCAAAGGGAAAAACGCCACAATTATACAAGTTGAGCATCTACAAAATAGGAAAGAAAAGATACACAATATATGATCTTGTATGATCTTACAACACATGGAAACAGAATATATACAGGATATATACGGCATAACTGTCAAGTTATATAGTATCCTGACAATATTAACACCCCCCCTCAGACTCAAGGTGGTATGGAACACATCTTGAGTCTGGATATTAAGAACTATAAACGAGTAGCCGGATGAGTTTTTGTAAAGAGATCCGCAAGTTGTAATTCAAACTTGACATGAGGAAGATCTATTGTACCTTGCTTGTAATAATGTCTCGTGAAATGGCAGTCGATTTCTATATGTTTCGTCCTTTCATGAAAAACATCATTATGAGTGATCTGTATAGCCGTTTTATTGTCACAAAATAGAGGTGTAGGATGATGAATGTCAACACACATGTCACTAAGAATCCAACGTAACCATATAATCTCAGATGTGGTGTGAGATAGAGCTCGATATTAATTTCTGCACTTGAACGAGAAATAACTGTTTGTTTCTTACTTCTCCAAGATATTAGGGAGTCTCCCAAAAATACACAATACCCTGTGATGGATCTTCTATCAGTGACATCTCCTGCCCAGTCAGAATCTGAATAGGCTCTAAGAACTAGATCAGACTTATATGTAAACTGCAAACCTTAGTACAAACTTCCTTTTAGATAACGTAAGATTCTAAGAACTGCAGCAAAATGTGTAGACCGAGGAGCATACATGAACTGACTCACGATGTGAACTGCATGACTTATATTAGGTCGAGTAATAGTTAAATATTTTATCCTGCCTACCAGTTGCCTGTACATAGTTGGGTTGGACAAGATAACCCCATCTGTTGGACCATGTATCACATTTACTTCAAGAGGAGTGTCAACGATCTTAGTATCTGTGATTCCAGCAAGCTGAATGACTTCTGAAGCATATTTTGCTTGAGATATAAAGTATCCATTGTCAGATTTACTCACCTCAATCCCTAGAAAATAACTCAATAACCCAAGGTCTTTCATCTGAAAACATGTACTTAGATATGTTTTGAGATCACTGATTTTGTCTATATCACTACCAGTAGTGACCATGTCATCCACATATAAGAGAATAATCACAATACCGTTGTCTGATTTTCTAGTAAACATTATGGAATCATAGTAGCTTTGTGCAAAACCATATTTGAGAATCGCAGTGCTAAACTTCTCAAACCAGGCACGAGGGGCTTATTTGAGGCCGTAAAGAGCTTTACGAAGTTTGCATACTTGGTTTGAAGCATGAGATAATCCAGGAGGAGGTTTCATATACACTTCTTCTTGTATTTCACAATGAAGGAAAGCATTTTTCACATCCATTTGATGAAGATCCCATTGACGAGCATCATCAACAACAATAAGAGTACGTACTGTCACCATTCGAGCTACATGAGAAAATGTCTCCTCATAATCAATACCATATTCTTGCGTATACCCTTGAGCAACTACACGAGACTTGCATCGTTCTTTGGTACCATCTGATTTGGTTTTAACTTTGTAGACCCATTTACTTCCTACAACTGATTTCCCTGGTGGAAGATTTACCATGTCCCATGTGCCAGCCTCTCTGTGAGCAGTCATTTCATCTTTCATTGAAGCTTGCCATTCTGGAATCACTGTTGCTTCTCTATAAGTTTTTGGCTCATAGAAAGACATAATAGAAGATAAAGAATAATGATAATCTGCAAACTTAGACGGTGGCCTTCAGTTACGAGGTAGTAAAATATCATTGCTAGGTTCAGAATCTCTTACTAGTTCTGCATTCTCAGGCAACGTAGAGTGGTCATCCTCAGTAGATATTTGAGGTTCGGCAACCAAGGAAGATGGATTCTCAAGAGTAGACACTGATGTACTACTAGATTCACTAGGGAAGGGATCAACATAGGTGAAAGACTCAAAACATGATGACTTGGAACTGGGAAGTGACCAGAATGGGATTTTCTCCCAGAATGTGACATGACGAGAAATTCGAAGTTTTCTATTGATAGGATCATAACAACGGTATCCCTTTTGTTCAATACCATATCCAAAAAAGACACACAACACATTCTTTTGACCAAGTTGGTGTCGTTCTCGTTCTGGAAGAAGCACAAAACATGTAGAACCAAAATCTTTAAGCTCAGAATAGTTTGGTTTCATATGGTGATATGCCTCCTATGATAGCAGTTGGAATACGATTTATGGTGTAAACTGCTGTAAGAACGGATTCTCCCCAGAAATTTGATGGAACTGAACCAGAAATTAATTGGGTTCTAGCTGTCTCTATGATATGTCGATGCTTTCGTTTAGCAACTCCATTTTGATATGGAGTTTCTATACAAGATAATTGAAGAATGGTTCCTTGAGTTTTGAGAAATTCTCTAAAAGGATTGGAAATGTATTCTCCACCTTGATCAGCATGAAAGACTTTGATTACTTTGCCAAACTGGGTTTTTATCATGGTTGTGAAATCAACATATAATTTAAGAAAATATGCTCTAGAACTGAATAGATAAACCCATGTATAACGAGAATAGTCATCAATAAAGCTAACATAATAAAGTGCTTCTCCTTTTGACACAATTGGAGATTTACCCCAGACATTAGAATGAATAAAAGCAAAGGGTTCAATAGATATTAAAGTACTAGAACTGAAATAAAGACATGGATGCTTTGCCAGTTTACAAGAGATGCATTTGGGCTCTTTGTCTAACTGAGTATCTCCTAATAACCCTTTATCGATCATATATGAAAGACGGGGAAAGGAAACATGACCTAACCTAGAATGCCAAGACATAACGGAGAAGTGGAGAAAGATGAAGTAGTTGTAGCAGCAACAACATGATTTCTGGGCTTTGGTGGAATGACTAGAGTTTGAAGGAGATATAATCGACCAACTCTACGGCATATCCCAACTAGCTTCCTTGTTTTGAGATCCTGTATAACACAATCATTAGAGTAAAAAAGTGTGTAAAAACCTTGATCACATAACTGACCAATAGAGATAAGATTCATTGTAATCTTAGGTACAAGTAACACTTCTGGAACACATATATTACTTGAATCTTTCACCAAACCAATATGACTAGCTGTGACAGTTGATCCATCAGCAGTGTGTATTTTAGGAGTTATAAATGAATAAAGGCTATCAAAAACTTTTGAGTTATATGTCATATGATTTGATGCCCCTGAGTCTAAGTACCAACCAATAGAGAAAATACCCGATGGAACAGAGAAAACAGAAGCAGCTGCAGTATTGTTACCTAATGCAAGTGCTTGTTTGATTATCTCTTGTATCTCAGCAAGGTTTGGCATAGATGGTGTTGAATCACAGCTGCTATCTGAAGTAGCCGGTACTATTTGTGCTGATGAAGAGGAGGATGACCCAATATATGGTACTGGTGCTGCAGCAAATCTGGTTGAACCATTGTATCTATTAGAATTCATCCTTCTCATGTTTCTGGATGATGGAGAAGTGCAGTTTTAGAGTGTCCAAGTTCTTTACAATAATTGCATTGTGTTGAGGGTGTATCTGGTAGTGCAATTGGTGGTGGAACTGTGCAATTCCTTGCTAGGTGACCACATTTCTTACAATTGTGGCATTGAACCTGAGATAAGTCTCGTTGTGTTGATGGCATGGACATAGGCAAACTGATTCTCTAATTGTTAAAGTTTGGTCGACTGGATGGCATTGCAAATACTCCTGAGATATCTGGCTTGATACGTTTGCGAGTTTCTTCAACAATAAGTTCAGACAATGCAACTTCAACAGTTGGTAGGGGTGAACAATGAAGAATATCACCTCTCACAGCTTCAAACTCTTCTCTTAATGCCATCAAGAGTTGGACTAGCCGTGTTTCTTCTCTATGTTTTTACCATAATGCCAAATCAATAGTACATTTTGGTTCCATAAGAGCCAGTTGATTCCAAATCAAAGACATCTCAGAATGAAAATCAGAAATCGATTGATCATTTTGTTTCATAGCACGAATATCTTGTTAAAGTTTATATCGTTGAGAAAAGTTGATTTGTGTATACCTTTTCTGCAGAAAATCCCATGCCTCCTTTGCGACTTCAAAGTTGGTGAGTTGCATACTGATTGAGGTGATTACTGTGTTACTAATCCATGTGAGGATCTTATGATTGTTAACTTCCCATGTTTCTTTGGAATCAACTGTTGTATCTTCTTTGTCTTTATCTTTGACTCCAGAGGTGCTTGTTGTTGGAACTACTTCTGTTCCATCTACATATTTCCACATGCTTCTTCCTTTGAGAAAGCTCTTCATAAGAAAAGACCAGTGATTATAATTTGTTCCATCTAGTTTGACAGTAATCGGCCGAAAATCTTCTCGAGACATGTTCACAGACATTAGAATAACAGATGACAAGTTTACTGGATTTAGGGTTTCAGAACTTTTGGAAGGAGAAAACAGACTAAGAGACACAAGACAATGATTTACTAGAAGATGTTTTGCTTCAAATATTTATGCAGCAGAAGAGTGGATTCTCAGATCTTACCTATCTCTAACGCCATGTTAGAACATGCACATCATAGAGAAGCTAGATTGGTTGTGAAGAATAATGTTTTCAGTGTATTCCTCAAAGGGAAAAACGCCACAATTATACAAGTTGAGCAGCTACAAAATAGGAAAGAAAAGATACACAATATATGATCTTGTATGATCTTACAACACATGGAAAGATAATATATACAGGATATATACGGCATAACTGTCAATATATTATAGTATCCTGACAATCTTAACAAATTTATCATCATGCATAGGGGTGGGACTTGGGTTGGTTGGTCGGGTTGAAAGGCTTGGCCGAGGCAGACCCGAGGTAGAAATCCTTTGCCCAGATTGCCCAAGGAACCCGCGGAGGTGCTTCCCAAGTCCCGCCCAAGTTATATTCCTCGGGTTCTTCGGGTTGACCCATCCCATGCAAATGACCTTAATTTAAGTCTTAGAGTATTTTTTATTAATGTAATAATAACAAATTTTAGTAATTATAAGATTTTAATTATTGTATTTAGCTTAAATTTCCAAATAACTTATGATTATTGACAATAATATAAATTTTTTTCATATTGAATTAATAATGAGATAGATATGATTTATATTTTAATTATTAGGTTTGAAGATAATGGCTAAAATTGCTCTTAATAGATAATTCTACCAATTATAAAAATAGTTTATATAATTATATTTTAGTTCCTCGGGTTGGATGGGTTGCTCGGGTTAGAAATATTTGTGCCCATGCTTGCCAAAATTTAACTCGGGTTTATTAAAATTGTACCGGAGCTTGCCCAAACTTTTAAAATACATTGCCCATGCCCGCCCAATGTTCGGGTTGGGCAGGGGTTGGGTGGGTTGACCCAACCCAAGTCCCACCCCTAATCATGCATGGAACATTTCTGTTGAGACTATTAGTCCCACAATGTATGGGTTTCTAAGATCCTGCGGTTTATAATCCTATGGGCCTCTCCACTCATTGCCAATTGGTTTTGAGTTGGACACCCGTATTCTAATATGGTATCAGAGCAGGCTATTTGCGACGAGTCATTAACCGCGCCTTTGCTCCGCGTCACCCGATTTAATTGTCCATGTGTTAGACCCAACGAGGCTACACGTGAGGGGGTGTGTTGAGACTATTAGTCCCACAATGTATGGGTTTCTAAGATCCTGCGGTTTATAATCCTATGGGCCTCTCCACTCATTGTCAATTGGTTTTGAGTTGGACACCCGTATTCTAATAATTTCATATCCTCTCAATAAGATATAAGGAATTAAAAACATTTTCAAAAAAAAAATTAAAAATTAAAAATTAAAAATTAAAAATTAAAAATTAAAAACCGAAGTAGCAGAAGTAAGTCCAGCCAACCTGGTGGACCAATAAAAACTTCATAAGCAACACAAATATTGGGATCAAAGCATTACACACCTGGTGGTAGGAATCGAATCACGGATCGATTAATAAAGCCAACTCGCACAACAACTTAAATCTTCTTCTTCCTCTTCTTTTCGAGTAAAATCAACATCGAGTTCTTCAAGAAACGTGAGGGACTCGTTAAGATCATAGGATATCGACTCCTTTTTCAGTTTATCGCAACTACTGATTTTTAACTTCCGGAGAGAGGTCCATAATCGTAAATCAGGTATTGATGTTAAAGCAGGGAAATCTCTTAAGCACAGTGAATGAAGAGAACTGTTATTGTTGTTTATATCATCAGCATAATCACGAAAACCTTGGAAATTAGCGCAATACACAATCTCTAGTTCCCGAAGATGAACAGTGTTGTGTCGGAGTAGTAGTTCGCCCAGTGGTGGTAAATATATAAGATCTGGAGAATGCCAAATGGAAATGGATGCGAGAGAGCTTGTGGCACATCCATCTCCTCCTCTATTTAGTAGTGAATTAATTGCATCTTCACTGGTACCGAATAATCTCAATTCTTTAAGAGAAGAAAACAACATTATTGGTGTGGATCTCAGTCTTTGATGGTAAAAGATATCCAGACTCTCAAGGATAGGGAAACAAGAAGAAGAAATGGGAGGAGCAACCCATTCTTCTAAGTTTTCCAAATTAATATCCAATTTAACTAAAGAAGGGAACATTGAGGGGGATCTCTTTGAAGTAATACTACTGCTGTCTTCTTCTTCTTCTTCTTCTTCTTCTTCTTCTTCTTCTTGATGATAAAACTCTTCTCCCAGACACTTGACTGATTTCATTTTCGCAATCTTAAGAAACTGAAGAAATGGGAGCATACCAAGCGCTGGGAGCTTCTCACAATTGCTGCAGTCCGTTAAAGTTAATGTCACCAAATTCGGAAGGCAATTAGATAAAGAACAACACACCATCCAGCTGGGGAGATTTACACCTGAGAATCCATATATATACAAACTCCTTAGATTAGAGTGAGGCTGGAGACCCTCGAACACCTTCCTATCCTTCACACTTCTACTATCATCATCAGTGGAACCCCAATACAGACTCAAACATATAAGGTGTTGCTTGTCTTTTAACTTTTCTCTTTCTGCGCCTTCTTTTGCACCTCTCACATTCTCCAGATTTCTTATACCTAACACCTCAAGGGAGTTTAAGCCTGCCATCTCTTCAACGCCACTACTACAACTATTATTAGGACTTCCTCCGATCTCATTTTCTTTCCTAACCATGTAATCCTCTAATGTTTCAAGGCAAGTGAGCCTCTCTATACCTCTAGGCATTACATCATCATCTCTAGAGTGCGTAAGAATTCTTAATTTTGGCCAATTATTAATTTCTCTGGGAAGCTTGCAGTATGATCTTAGTTCCACTATCTCCAAATTGCAGAGGTTTTTAATACATGATTCAGGCAATACTTCGATCCCAGTACCTTCCAAATTAAGGCGTCTTAATTGTGTCAGTACTCCTAGCTCTGTAGGTAAGGCATCTAAGTTCCAACAATAATCGAACTTTAGTGTCCTTAAACTGCTGATGTGAGTTACTGAGTCTGGTAACTTTGAGATTGGTGTACATGAAAGATCAAGGAACCTTAGATGTTCTAAGGACCCGATATTTTCAGGTATGTGTTTAATATCCGAATATGAGATATCAAGATGCCTCAAACTCTTAAAATTCCCAATTTCTCTATGAAACCAACTTGGGACGTGTCTACACCCATGCAGTACAAGTGTTTGCAAATTGTAAGAATGACTTATTGACGCTGCACCAAATAAATCAATGTATGACAGGTCAAGGTACCTCAGATGCTTGAGCTTAGAAATCCAAGAAGCAAAACATATTTCGCGTACAGTGAGGTGAAACTCGAGGCCACGAGAGAGTGAGCAAGCACTCCAGACACCACCTAATAGACATAATGTTCGCAAACGCTTCAAACGAAATAAAGAATTGATATGCGAAAAATTATATGGCTCAACAGCAATGATAGTTCGCAACTTCATGGCATTCAGTAACACATTTGGAGATGCCAAACGAGGTCCTTCATCAAATAGCAGTTGTAAACGACGAACTTGTGAAATTTCTTCTTTGCCATCTTCTACCTTTGCGATTCTAAATTCATTAGGATCTTGAACACTCATCGCAAGGTCATGCACCAAATCATGCATCTTACATGTCCTAATGTTACCCAATTCTTCATCCTTCTGCACATTCTGAAAGAACGAACTCCACACCAAATACTCAAAATATTCATTTCCTGTATCTTCAAAAGATAAATCATCTCCTCCACTAGCTTGAAAAAGGAATCCTTCTGCCATCCATAATCTAATTAGCATTTCTCTATTTATTTCCCAGTCTTTTGGAAAAATACAGCAGTATGAGAAACATCGTTTTAAAGGGGGAGATAAATTATCAAAGCTAAGTTTTAATATTGATATTATTCTTGTATGTTCAGGCGTATCTCTCAAATGATTAATGTTATTTAAGATTGACAACCAATAGCTTTCGTCTTTTCTCGAGCACATTAAACTTCCAAGTGAGTTTGCCGCTAGGGGTAGGCCATCACATTTCCTTGCTATTTCAATTCCAGTATTTTTTCATTTTCTTTGTCAGTACTGCTCCACCTCGGCATAGTATTTTTTCCTCTATAATGGACCAACAAATATCATCTGATAACTTTTCAAGATCATAAGATTTACCACCAACAACAAATGCAACTTTTTGACTGCGTGTAGTGACTAGTATTTTGCTTCCCTTGCCGCCATGGATAAAGTAACTCTTCAGTTTTTCCCAATCTCCGACATCCTCATTCCACAAGTCGTCGAGCACCAACAGATATTTTTTACCAATCAATATTTCCTTGACTTGGTTGGCTACTACGTCCACATTCGATGGATTCTCATATCTGTTTCTAGTAATGGACTCTACGGTGTCTCTTAAAATCTTATAGATATCAAAATTATCAGAGACACATACCCAAGCTCTTAGCTCAAAGTTTCTCACGACGGAGTCATCCTTATAGACCATTTGCGCTACTGTAGTTTTACCCAACCCGCCCATACCCACTATGGATAAAGTGGAAATGTTTTCTGGTCGAGAAGAAATCCCCAATGACGATGTTGATGGCGACGACTTGTCGATCAATATATTTATTATGTCTGATTTTGCACCATCTCTCCCAAGAAGTTTTGAATCGTCCACAACAGACGAGGTTAATCGGTTACGTTGCTCCCTAGTATGATTGTCTTGGGCATTACAAATATTTCGCAACATATACTTGTCACTGTTTTTGTTAATTTCCTCTAACTTCTCATTGACGGCTCGAATTTTACGAGCCATATTGAATTTGAATAAAAGTGGGTTGGAGGATGAGACAAGAGCTTGTACCTTGTTCTTACGAGGACGCATGGTTTCGTAAGAGAACTCATCCATAACATCATCGACATCATAAACAATGTCTTTAAGCCTTCTCAACCAAAGTCTTACAGCAGCATCATTAACTTGTTTTTCTTCTGCAGAAGTAATTAGAGCTTGAATTGACTCTAAGGTATCCTTAAGCTTTCTTAAATCGTCTTTTACACCCCATGCGAGAGTAATCTGCTGAGAAACTAGAGAGATCAACGGTTTCAAGATCTCAGTTACACCGTTGACTAGAATATCTTCCATAGGCATGATGAAGGGTATGTAAAAGATAGAGAATAACAGCGAACAGATAAAGATGAGGTAGCGAAAACAAAAAAAAGGTCCCCTCTTGAAGAGAATGTATGTTTATAGACTGATTGTGGTCACTGACATGAGTCTTTTCTTGATGTCAAGCAGTAATTTCAAACGGAATTTCTTGCCTCTTTACTTAGAAATTCTCGCGGAACAAATACGAAACTAAGGAAAACAAGCATTCAAATGTGAGATTCTCGATCACTACTAGCAAGGCACACATTCTTTATTAAAGCATCATACGCTTCCACTTGCCAGATTTACTTTGTCCTACTTTTATTAAAGGAGGTGCAATCTCCCCACCCCACCAAAATGAAAATCGTTGAACGCAAAAGAATACGGGGAGTTCAAGTAAAGATGGGTATTTAACTTTTTCCTACTTTTCTTTTCATTTCTTTCTTTGAATGGGTACTCTTTTATGATATTGATTACCACTTACCCTATTCTTTGTGTTGGAAATATCAAAAGAAGGGGGTGTAGGGCTATAGAGAGATATTATCAATTAATTGTAGCTATTTTGTAGGTCGTTTCTTAGACCTTTCGACCTTTTTTTTAGGGAGGAGTACCTCCAATTGGGAGTATTCGTTTCCCATACCAAAATCTAGATAATTCGCTTTTAGGATCATATCCTGTAGGGGAGAAATATCGCACAAGACAAATATACAACTTCGCTCCGGACAAAACAACCTTAAGCGCGAAGACATAACAATCACCAGGAAACTAGGCGAAGAGTGATCACGCGGAAATAGAGAAAGAGCGCGAACGTATATTTACGCGATGAAGATAATGTGATTGTTAATCCCTCCAAAAGAGCATGAAGAACTACATGACAGTGCAACAGACAAGGACATCTTCCAAAAGCCCGGCGAGTAAGACAAATTGAAAAAAATCAGTCAAGTATGATCTTGCACATGAATCATGATTGTCTTCTATCGACGAATCTGCATGTATAAGCACACAAAAATGATAGAGAGAGGGATCAACTGAGAGATATACACCAAGGAAGTTATCGGTAAGAGAAGAAACAAGTTCCACCTTAGAGCTTAACCTTCATCTTCATATTTCTCCATTGTTGTATACAAACTTAACTTGAATTCACCGTAAGAACAATATACATTCATTGCAAAGAGTTTGGAAAGATTATATAAGTGCCAAAATGGTGTATAATATCATTAATGTTTATGTTGATAAATATAACTTGGATTTTGTGTTATTATCATCACGTGGGTGTTGATGTGGGATTTTGCACATCTACGTACACGTATCTCCATAACCAGGCTTTGAGCAACTCAAAGGTTTTAAAGCATGGAAATTTGTATATATTCACTAATTGTGTATTTAGCATCTACTGGGAAAAAATGGACTCATGATGTCATGCATTCTGAGAAAAGAATCATTTCCAATTGTTATAACCAATGGCTCTTCCAAGCACAATCAATCAAGAATTGAAATAGAAATGAAATCAAAAGTAAAAGAAGCACACACAACACAAGGATTTATAGTGGTTAGATCAAGATGATCTACATCCACTTTGGAAGACGGCGATAACGATTTCACTATGATTCAAACAAGATTACAAGAGTATGATTTAAAACCCCCTCTTAAGATTAAGCCTACACTGCCTCACACTCTCTCTTAGTTGCTTATGTTTCTCCATTTTACTAAAACAAGAGGATGTGAAGGGTACTTATATCTTCTCTTGCACAAAAGGTATGCCTTCCCTTGTACAAAGATATTCCTTTTCTTGCACAAAAGGTATTCCTTCCCTTGTACAAAAGATATGCCTTCTCTTGCACAAAATAAGACTTGTCTACACCTGCCTTCTCTTGCACAAAAGGTAAACGGGAAAACGGGTCGGGTAAATGGATCGACCCAACTGAATACTAAACCGTATTCAGGACACATACACTACAAATCTCCACCTTGACTTGAATACCATCACCACTCATCATCGTCGTCTTCGCTCAGCCCCTAAAGGGCTCTCAACACATGTTGACACCAACCAAGTCCAAGCAGTGCTTGAACTTGATAGTTGGAACCGGTTTCGTCAACATGTCCGCTGGGTTATCCGCTGTAGGAACCTTTAGCATCGATATCCTACCTTCCTCAACTGCATCCTTGATAAAATGATACCTGACATCGATGTGCTTCGTTCTCTCATGATACATCTGGTTCTTGGTCAAGTGAATCACACTTTGACTTTCACAGAACAAAGATGCTCTCTCTTGATTGAAACCCAAATCACAAACCAAACCCATCAACCATATACCTTTATTCACTACTTCCGCGGCTGCCATGTACTCTGCCTCAGTTGTAGATAATGAAATTGTGATTTGCCAAACCGAACTCCAACTGATAGTACTACCACACAATGTAAAATTATAACCTGTTAATGACCTTCTTCTATCAAGATCACCAGCATAATCAGAATCAACATAACCCACAACATTCGTCGAATCACCATAGTGTTTATCAAACACTAAACCAACATCTGTACTTCCCCTTAGATACTTCAAAATCCACTTTACATCTTGCCAATGATCCTTCCCAAGACTTCCCATGTATCTACTTACCACACTCACATCTTGTGCGATATCCGGCCTTGTACAAACCATAGCATAAATTATGCTACCAACTGCGCTTGCATGTGGAACTCGAGACATATACTCTGCCTCATCTGCAGTTTGAGGTGATAGCCTTCTAGAAAGTTTAAAATGAGCATCCAAAGGAGTACTAACTGGTTTTGCATCGTTCATACCAAACCGCTCCAACACCTTCTCGATGTAAGCCTTCTGGGACAAATGCAACTTGCCTTCAGCTCGGTTTCTATGAATCTCCATGCCCAATATCTTCTTTGCTTCACCCAAGTTTTTCATCTCAAACTCACTACTCAACTGCACCTTCAACTTCTGTATCTGTGACATGTCTGTGCAAGCGATCAACATATCATCAACATACAAGAGTAAATACACAAATGAACCATATTGGAGTTTCCAGTGATATACACAACTGTCATACTTACTCCTACTGTATCCATTTGCCAACATAAACGTATCAAAACGTTTATACCACTGCCTTGGAGATTGCTTCAAACCATACAAAGATTTCTTCAACAAACATACATGGTCTTCTTTGCCAGGAACTTCAAACCCTTTTGGTTGTTGCATATAAATACGCTCTTCCAAATCACTATGAAGGAAAGCCGTCTTAACATCTAGTTGTTCCAATTCTAGATCTTTCAAGGAAACTATAGAAAGCAATGTTCTAATAGAACTATGTTTAACAATATGATAGAATACCTCATTGTAGTCAATGCCTTCTCTTTGTGTAAACCCATTTTCCACAAGCCTTGCCTTGTACCTTGTTCCTTCACCATCTGAAGTACCTTGTTTCTTCTTGAAGACCCATTTGCTTCCAATAATCTGCTGCCCTTTTGGTCTTGCAACTATCTCCCAAGTGTCATTCTTGTCAAGAGACTCAATTTCTTCAATTGCAGATGCTTCCCATTCTGTTGATTCTTCACCACCGATTTCTTCTTCATAGGTTCTTAGATCATCCCTATCTATGCTCTCACCTACTGCAAGTTCATATGCAGCCAAATCAGCATGTACATATCTCTGAGGTGGTCTAAATTGCCTCCTCTCTCTGTCTCTTACAAGATTGTACTGATGACCTTGTGCTTCTTCTTCCTGGGCAGGTTCTTGCACAATATCTTGATCATCATCATCATTAGAAATAACATTCTCATTGCTTCCTTGAATTTGCACCTCAAGTTCCACCTTGTCTCCAAGCTCCACCTTATCACTAACACCCTCTTCATCTTTTCCATCTTGTTCTTCATTCTTTGGCTTCAACATCGATTGCTCAACAAATTTCACATCTCTGCTGATAAGAAACTTGTTTGATCTTTCTGCAGGACACCATAACCTATATCCTTTCATGCCCTTTGTATACCCAAGAAATATACACTTCTTTTCTCTAGGCTCTAGCTTCCCCTCATTCACATGAGCATAGGCTGGACATCCAAATATCTTCAAGTCTTCATAGTTAGCATGTGAACCTGTCCAAACTTCATTTGGAGTCTTACACTCAATAGAATTCGATGGAGATATGTCTACTAAATAAGTTGTTGTGTTTGCTTCTTCTGCCCAAAACTGCTTTGGTAACCCGGCATTGGAGAGCATGCACCGTGCCTTCTCTAGTTAAAGTCCTCACAATACCGTCATACATCTTAATTTGAATTGTACCTACACCCACCACTTTACAAGTGACATTGTTTCCCATAAGAACTTTACCACCTTCTCTAGCTTGATAAGTAGTAAACCACTCTCTATGAGGACACATGTGAAAAGTACACCCCGAATCAAGAATCCACCCATTATCCGAGCTTTCGGTATGAACCGTGAGAACCGTTTCATCATCACTTTCTGCTTCAACATTTTCTGCGGTGCCTTGGTTAGAATTCTTCTCAACATTCTTCAATTTTGGACAAGCCTTCTTGAAATGCCCCTTTTCCTTACAATGAAAGCAATTGAATTTACCAGATTTTGATTTAGATCTTAACTTTGATCTACTCCTATCAAATCCGCCCTTTTGGTTTCCTCTTCCTCTAATAAACAACCCATCTCCCAAATTATCTTACCATCAATACCCATCTTCTTTAACTCCTTAGAGTTCAAAGCCGCTTTAACGTCTTCCATGGAAATTGTGGTTTTTCCATACAATACGGTATCAACAAAATTATCATAAGATGGTGGTAAGGAACAAACGATATAAATGATTCCTTCATGCATTCTAAGAGTATGTAATTTCTTCTTAAGATATAAACGATTAGTTACGGATTTAGTCATATACCTCTTCTCCAACTTGTTCCATAGCCCGTCCGGTGTCGTTTCCGTCGCAACTTCTCTCAAGACCTCGTTGCTCAAACACAATAAAATTGTTCCATGAGCTTTCTACATGAGTTCTTCCTTTGCTTCATCCGACAATGTTGTTACTAGAGCCATTTTCCCCTTCAAAGTTTTCACCAAACCTTGCTGCACCAAAACAGCCCTCATCTTTAGCCTCCATAAATTGAAATCATTCCTTCCCTCAAATTTCTCAATCTCATACTTTGCCGCCATCGTAGATCGCTTCTACCCGGAGCTCTGATACCAATTTGTTATAACCATTGGCTCTTCCAAGCACAATCAATCAAGAATTGAAATAGAAATGAAATCAAAAGTAAAAAAAGCACACACGGCACAAGAATTTATAGTGGTTCGATCAAGATGATCTACATCCACTTTGGAAGATGGCGATAACGATTTCACTTTGATTCAAACAAGATTACAAGAGTATGATTGAAAACCCCCTCTTAAGATTAAGCCTACACTGCCTCACACTCTCTCTTAGTTGCTTAGGTTTCTCTTTTATCTTATGATATCTTCTCTTGCACAAAAGCTATGCCTTCCCTTGTACAAATATATGCCTTCTCTTGCACAAAAGGTATTCCTTCCCTTGTACAAAAGATATGCCTTCTCTTGCACAAAAGAAGACTTATCTACACTTGCCTTCTCTTCACAAAAGGTAAATGGACAAACGGGTCGGGTAAATGGATCGACCCAACTGAATACTAAACCGTATTCAAGACACATACACTACACCAATATTCTTTTAAAAGTTTATATTTTGCTACTAATTGTCTAGAAAGCTTTTCCAAAGAAATAAAATTGGTAAAGTTTGGATGTATGATTTATTTGATATGTTAATTTTAAGATTTTGGGGAAAATATTAAAATGTAAGTTTTGTTCACAATCCTTACTAGTGGATAAAGTTCCAATCAGCTGTATGGGATTGACAGTGTAAGCCGGATTGAGAATGGGTGTGTTAGTAGTTCCCTTCATAATGTAGAACGTGAAGAAACCGTAAATTCCGGCAGACCAGCTGAGAAGTGTTACAGCTCAAGAAAACATACATTTATCTAGAGAATAAACAAAATGAAGAACACTGACACATGAGGATAGATAGCGTTCATGCCCTTACATGGATAGAGATAACGAAAAGAACTAGCATAACAGAAAGAAAAGCAAAATATATGATCATCAATAATGATAAACATACAAGTTGTACTCAACAATTACTTGTCGAGCTATAATATTGAGATGATTAGTCCGAGCTTCAACATAACCACGTGCGAATCGAAGTAGTCCGGTACCACCGATAATAATCAGTTCTCTAACTTCTGGTACCAACATGTTCCTCCCCATTATACCTAAAGTACTGCCATTATATTTCCCAGTTGTAAAAACAATATTCGCATTCGCAAGTACTATAGGTTCTTCAATGCCAGCAAAAGTATAAGTTCCTTGAGCTCGTCCAAGACGTTTGGAACTTGGATCTGATCCTTCTGTTAGAGCGTCGTCGAACACCAAAATAGCACCAAACCCAGTTATTGAATCCTGTGTCGAATTTGCACCTGCTACTTGAATTGTTGTCGGATTCGAGACGCCAGCGTTATCGTGCCAATATACACGAAAATGACTAAATTTTTCCTTTCTTAAACCCAGTTGTACGGGATTCCCTAGGGCAGGAAACAATTTCCCGGCTACAGCTACTTTGCTTACGTAGAAGATGAGAAAGATAGAAAAAATTGCAACAGAGAGCGAATGTTTGGAATGAATATCTGCCATTCCCATGATAACTGAAAAAAAAAAAGTAGCTATGAGCTAATGGATAATTACTCAGAATTTGAGGAAGTAGTTAGTAAGTAAATCAGTGAGAATATTTCTATTTATAGACAAACAATGACACACAGGTAACGATCGAGCAACCGAGGAAGTCGTCTACACAGAAAAGACAGCCGACGACACATGACATTCATAGTAAGCTTTTTCCTATTAGGTCTGACTAATTAATAATTAACTATATTAATCATCTTGCAATTAATCTAAATTCTAAAACAACTGGACTTAAATATGATCAGAGGGCTAATAGATCTACGATTCACTCCCATTAACTGATTGTTGCTTGACTCAAGGACATATCATAAATTTGCCATTATTTGAAAGAATGGAACTAATTAATTAATACCTATTGGCTAGCAAAGGATAGATTTAGCATAAATGTTTCCTTACTTAACTAAACAAGTGGTGTTATAATCATAATTACACTCAATAAGTAACCATTTTCTATATATTTTGCATGTAACTAGAAGTTGCATGCATTTTCTTTTCACGTTCTGTCACATGCAAACATTTTCGAAGTAAGGAGTATTTTGCCTTTCAATGAACTCAATTATTCTTTTTTTTTTTTTGATCGACAATGAACTCAATTATTCGAAGAAGCCTATTATATCCCAGAGAAGAATTACATCTACAAAGACCACATGATGCATCCGCACCAGTCGCCATGCATTTATCCCGAAAGAGGAGGTCAACTGTGATCATAACACAGAATGTGTTAACGGTGATATGAACTAGAGAGAGAACGGTTATCTTCATTACAATTAAAAGTAAGGTATAACAATCAGGTTTTATAGTTAGCTTTAGATTAATACCCCGGTCCGAAATATTGAATTCTTTTCCGTTTGTTTTTATCCCAAAATACGTGATACTTCTTTATTTTTCTTTGCAATTTTTCCAAGCATATCCTTACTGAAAAATGACGTTAATCAATAAAATTTTATCCAAGGAAGATTAGAAAAAGTCTTAGGGTCTGCAAGTCTGTCGTTATGAAGAGGAAGAAGCTAGCCGTCTTATGGTACTTGTGTTGTAGACGACAAAGATTAAAAGTAATGAACTCTTGTAGCTATAGGACTCAAAGCCAATCTTACAAGACATAACTTTTTGTACCGTAACTGTAGTTGCAGGAAATCCTACAACACACCCCTTATAATAATTTCTAGATCTAAACCTATTTCATTCTTAAAATAAAGATTTAAGTGCTAAAATTGTAAAATAAGACACAAGATTTACGTGGTTCGATCAATGTGATCTACATCCACGGGGTTAGGGTTCTTCACTATGATTATTGAAATTAGATTTGGGTTACATTGAGACTCCATTAATAAATATTTGGAGCTCTAGTTTCAGTTTTAGGGTAGAAGATGATAAAAAAAAATAAAGTCTCTCTCTTTGTTACAAAAATATGTCTCTCTAAAAAGTGTATCCTCCTCTTCTCTCTCTTGCCTTTCTCTTTATATAGGTGTTTGCATAGTGGATGACAGCTCACATATAGTGGAGTACATCTCATAAACTCTCAAGCTCTGCTACGTTCTCTCAGGCTCTGCTACATTCTCTCGAGCTCCTGCTACATTCTCGCGAGCTTTTACTGTTGTGCGATATTTGGATCCTACATCTTGCCTCTTTTTCCTTGAATATTGCTTGAAGAGCGATCTTTAAGGAAAAATCCACTTTGTTGTAGTTGTTGGAGGAACGAGCGAAAGAATATTGGACTTGAAAAGTACGTACTTGCCTCTATTCTTTTCTGAAGTTCCAAAGATTTGCGAAGTAAATAAGAAGTATCAACTCTTGAAGTATGCGAAGTATGAAGTATCCTTGAAGAAGTATAAGAAGTACTCAATCCTCGAAATATAAGAAGTATTCGCCTTTGAATGATAGTAATAAGTATTGCCTCTATTCATGCGAAATTATTACTCTATTTTTGGTGAGGATTCTTGTCCACTTTGGAAATGATTCTTGCCGAGAAGATAAAGAACATAAAATGTTTTCTTGGTAATCTATAGTTGCCTCTGTTCTTTATTTATGAGGGTAGAATCCTTGAGAACATGTTGAATGAGCGAGTTGTTTCTTCATCCTTATCTTGCCTCTGCCTCATGATAGTATAATCTCTTCAAGGTGCTTTTAATTGTGCTAAATAATTGAGAAACCAAGCAATTTTAGTTTCAAAACCCCATATTAAGACGCTCTAACCCATAGAGCGACCAAAAGTGGCACTCGCTTTGGAGTTGCAAAAGGTGAGATTTGTAAAAGTCTTGAGCAGATAGGCAATAGCTTTAAATATTAACCAATTATTCTATAACGACTTTTTTGTTCATTGCTTAAGAGATAGACCAACTACCTAGAGCAACTAAAATATCCGATGCTTGAAAGCTTGACCAACTACTTTGAGCAAGTAAAAATACCCAATGCTTTAGATCTAAACCAGCCACCCTGAAGCAAGTAAAATGCCCATTGCTTAAGTTTTTAAGCTGCCAAATTTTTGTGCTCGCTACACAGATTCTTCATTAGCTGCTATAGTGTCTCATTTAGATAATCCACCTCGGTGATTCTGATTTAGATAATCCCAGTGTAATTAAATTAAAATTAATACTGAACAAATTAAGAACCAAATTAATAAAAGAATTAAGTTTTATTATATCACATAATTCAATTTACATCATTTTTTAGAAAAGTTACATTCCTTACAGGAAGAAAAAAAAATACAATTTAATCATTTTTTTTATAAAAAAAATTACCATCTCCACAATTTTAGAAACAAGAGCTGAAGAACATTGTTTCAACTTTGAAGCACCTATCGAACTTCTTTGATTCTCACTGCACAAGCTGAAAAATATCTAGAGATCCATGTTGTTGTGACCTTACATCACTAATCTGTTGCTCTGATTTTGAGATAAAATAGAGTGCTCATTCCAAATCTAGTCCATCATCAACAAAATTGAAAAACTTGGGTCCTGTATATTAACAAATACAAAGAAGTCCATATCTAATTAGTATAAGGAAGATGATCCGTATGATAAACTGGAAATACAACATCAAGAACTGAATCAAAATACCAAATAATAAAAAGTAAAAACTGGTATTTTGGTAACTTTTCCAAACATACCCATCACAATCAGTTCCAATTTGGAGTAAACCTCACCTGATTCATTCATTCCAACAAAAATTTAGGAAAAACGATCAGATCGATTTGGGGAAAAAAAACAGATATTAAAGAACTTACGGTGCAAATCCAGGAGAAGAATTCAAAGTCTAATTAGTGTCGAAACAACACCGTGAAATAGATCAAAACTTCACATACTAAAGCTTACAGATAAGATCATAAGAAGATGAAACAGTACATTACACTGAAAAAATCAACATTCAAGATCTGCAAATCTGTTTATGTTTTAGTAAAATCCGAGATATACATCAATCAAAATTATCAACAAAGACTCGATTAACATCAACAAAAAGGTGAGCAAGGTTTGTCATTTATCAATCGAAAAGATCTAGTAAAGCAGCAGCAACAGAATAACGAAGGATCCGAAGAGAGGCTAGGAGAGAGGCATTCACAGTTACTGAGAGAGAAGGGGAAGGCGGCCATATGAGTTAAAGGAAAAGAGATTAGGGTTCGTAGAAGTTTTGAATAACCTTAGGATTGAATGCAAACTTCACTAAATCGACGGATATGGTTAACTTCTAGATTGTTCATGTTTCATGTGAACCAGACCCATTATTGTAACACGACCACGAGCCTATTGGTCGCCTGAGAATCATAACGAAATTTTGTGCCCCGTTCAGAACATGGCCCTTTTTTACTTTCTTTTCTCTTTCTTTCTTTGTTTGTGGTATATACAAAAAAAAAAAAACAAAAAAAAAAAATCCCCAAGAAGTAGCATATAAGCTATTGGAATCTAACACATTAATATTGGTGAACGTGTTTCACTGATCCCCTCGTACTAATAATACTCCATATAAGTCTTTCCATATAATAATACACCATATAAGCCACTAGAATCTTACACGTTAAAATTGTTGAACGGTAATAATATAAAGATGGTGCAACAATAGCTATTTATCCTGGTTTAATTGGGGGCCTAAGAAACAATTAGGGGCTCTGCACTACAGAACAAAAAGGGACATAAAATAGTAATTTTGGGTGCCCCTTATCCAAAAAAATATTAAAGTCTAAACTACCCCTAAATGATTAGTGTTAATAATTAGGTAATTAAGTTAATTAGTGTGCTTAAGTTAAAATCAGATTTAAGAGTTAAAACTTGGGGATTTTTTTTTTCATGTTTTTGTGTGTTGAGAAGAAGAAGAAGAGTTTTGGGGGAAAACTTAGGATTTTTAGAAATGAGTGATTCAAGTAGAGGAAATGATGTTGGTGAAGATTCAAATAACAAACATGATTGTGATAATGGTAAGATTAAATTTGTTTGTTCGTTGCTCCAAGTAGTCGAATCATCCACACCATGGAACAACTCAGTGTAAGGGTCGTCAGAGTCGGGAATATATACCCAAATGACTCTCCTATGTCGTCACTTTACTGACACTACCAATAACGATTTTTCATAGAGTGTACATACATAATTAGGGTCGTTAGGGTATAACATCATATAGAGTAACGACCCTAATTCTGCTACTACATTTTTTTGCCCTAAATTATGAAAAATTGTTAGGGTAGTGCGATACAGATTGACGACCCTATTAATATTTTGGGCAATGAGTATTTTTGTTTGCAACTAGGGTCGTTATCTGTTACTATATATGGGTAATGACTCTATTCTAAACCAAAAGAGTTCAACGACGACTCGCTTATATATATTGACGACACTACCAATTTTTAAGACAGAAAGACTGTTCTTAGCAGAATTAGGGTCATCAATAAATTCGGTTACAGAGGTAACGACCCAAATCTAGGGAAAAAATTAAAGAAGCATAATTAGGGTCGTTCACTAGAACATCATACAAATTAACGATTTTTCATAGAGTTTACATGCAGAATTAGGGTCGTTAGGGTATAATCATACAGAGTAATGACCCTATCACTGTAACTGAAAAAAAAATCGGTTCGAGAACTAAATTTCACAATCAAAACTCATGAAAAAATCAAAACATAAGTGAGTTTTAGTCACTTACTTCCTAATCGAAGAAGATTTTTTTCTTTTTTTTCTTTTTTGTCATTAATGGAGTAGAGGGGGAGAACTCGGGTGGGATAGGAAGGGAGGGGTGGAGAGTTTTATGATTTTGGTTTTAGAAAATGAATTGGGGGCCTTATGTTTAGGGTTAATACGTTTTTAAGTCGTAAGGGTAAAATAGTATTTTCACCACCTTTTGGAAGTCCCCTAAGTTTTTTGGTGTGGGTAAAAAATGGTCAGGGCCCCTAATTGTTTCCTGGGGCCCCCAATTAAACCAGGCTATTTATCCACTTTATAAACCAAGTTTTTCGATTACCCAGATTTTTAATTATACGTTTAATTTATTTTTTTTACTTCGTAATAATCGTAGTATATTTTATTCACCATCCTTCGGTTAAAATCGACACTCTAAGCGAAGACTTTTCCATAGAATGATTAATTGGGGGATATGTGCCGGCATAGTTTTCAATGAAAACCGGCATGATCTATGGACTGTCAGTATTGAAAAATCATGTCGGAAGCTACAATAAAAATATCCCCCAATTAGTTATTTTATCCCCAAATTAATCATTCTTTTCCATATGATAACTAAAATGATTTTCCTCACATAATTAACGCCTCAAAGTGAATTTTCTCTTCAATTACATCAAATTCGGCGCTTCATCAATAATATCCAATTTTTCTTTCTAAATTATTCCAACTGAAGAATCAAATTTTCATTATAACCATTAAATTTTGATATAAATAATCGAACCAAAAAACTGTGAGTATTATTTGGTTTATTGTAACCCACTTTTTTAAGGGAATCCGAGTGCCGAAGCTTCAACATTTGTTCTTTGAACATTACTTAAACGATGCCTTATAAATGTTCTCGTCAAAGCTCTCTATTAGAAAGACTAACAATTGTATTAATTTCTCTAAAATTCCATGGGTTTCTATGGTTATCGACCAACCTTGTCATTTTCACAATCTCCTAAATATTTACTACACTTATTTCGGTAAGCTCTTAGATATCTTTCCTCGATTGAGATTCATTAAGTTGACACTCTCAAAATTATATTGGAGTTTAGACCATACATATTGCCAAACGAAAAAATTGGGTGTGGTTGTTATGCGTACCTTCCCTTATTCCCGAACTCAAACCCAAGGGGTATGCATACTGTACATTCTCCTATTCTCGAAAATAGACCAACTGAATAACCTCGGCAATATGTATATAGTTTTTATATCTTTGTAGTTACCTAAAATAAGTGAGAGGCTAAATCGGGATTCTATGGTTTCTGAAAGTGAGTGTGTTTCATAGGGTTGTGAGACAACATATGACAACTCTTCCTTCTTGTTGTGTAAAACAACATATGACAACTCTTCTAACCAGTAGTAGTGATATGTAAAAACTCTTCATTAAAGTCAACAGTATGCATACCTCTAATTCACGAATTCATGCTCAAGGGATATGCGTATCACTCCCAGCTCGTGAAAATCGGATTCAATGGGTATGCGTACCTTCCCCTATTCTCGAACTCTAACCCAAGGGGTATGCATACCGTACCTTACCCTATTCTCGAAAGTAGACCAACTGAATAATCCTTGGAAATATGTATATAAAGTTTATATCTTTGTAGTTACCTAAAATCAGTGAGAGCTTAAAGTGAGATTCTATGGTTTGTGAAAGTGAGTGTGTTTCATAGGGTTGTGAGGCAGCATATGACAACTTTTCCTTCTTGTTGTGTGAAACAACATACGACAACTTTGCTTACCAGTAGAAGTGATCTGTAAAAACTCTTCATTAAAGTCAACAGCCATACCGGTTATGCATATATACCTCTGATTCACGAATTCAGGTTCAAGGGGTATGCATATCACTGCCATCTCTTGAAAGTCGGATCCAAGGGGTATGAGTATCACTTCCATCTCGTGAAAGTCAGATCCAAGGGGTATGCGTACCTTCCCCTATTCCCGAACTCAAACCCATGGGGTATGCATACGGTACCTTCCCGTATTCTCGAAAGTAGACCAAGTGAATAATCCTTGGCAATATGTATATATAGTTTATATCTTTGTAATTACCTGAAATTAGTGAGAGGCTAAAGTGAGATTCCATGGTTTCTGAAAGTGAATGAGTTTCATAGGGCTGTGAGACAACATATGACAATTCTTCAAAAGATATTCAATAAAGAACCATACCAATCAACCAAGCAGTGCTATAACATAGCTTATTCACACTTTTGGATGGATATGTACAGTTAGACCCCAATTTACTAGTCGTGAGTGTATTTGAGACACTGAGGAATAGGCTTGAGCCCTAGGTGAGACTTGTGCTTGAGTCTTATGCATGTATAAGACTCTTCAGACGAGCTTGATTAGATCGGATAAGGCCATCTGAGGCAATCGATGTCGCGACTGTATTTTTATGAGATTTAGCCGGTGCGACTAAGGTTTTCTGAGACTTTGTTGACGCGACTAAGTTTGTCTAATATTTGGTTGACGTGATTGTGTCTCTCCGAAGTCAGCTGGGACATGTTCGGTTTCTCTAGAATTTCATCGGTGTCTCCAGTTATCATTTATTTTAACCGAGTATCAACAAACCTTAGCCAATTACTCCCGTTATTTATCAAACTTGCCTTCAAATATTGCTCAACCTTACTCGATTGATCCGTAGATTATGGCTATATACTAATTTAGACCGAATTTTCATCGGCTTCACTTAGTTTTGCTTATTATCTTTCATTTTTAGCCATCGTTGCTCGGCTTCACTTGATTTCTCCTAGATTCGATTGATTTCTCATGTTATTCTAAGTTTTAAGAACCGTGGTTCTTGAACTCGACTACTTTTTTTCATCTTTCTTCGTGAAATTAGGCATTAGGATATGATAAGGGATAAACCCGAGACAAAAAAATTTAGTCCAAACATAATAGTGTAATTTAAAAATTAGTCCAAGTTACATGTTAGATAAATTATCCCATATTATCCTCATGTTGTTTATCTGTCCAATAAAAAGCTGAAGTATCTAATCCGATGAGTATAAATGCATATTTATGAGTCATACATATTACATTTACATCAAAGTCGATCGACTGTTTATCAAATTTTCCAAATTTTTTAAGTTTGTTACAAATATCAAAACTCGATAATAATCTTTTAAATTAGTACAGTCGCTACGATTCTAAACATTAAATTTTTTAATATATTGGCCCGAATTTCTTCCAAATCATGTCAATGGTCTACAACTTTACCATAATTTCGTCCGGTTTCACATTTTTCTTTAATGTTGCGCTCTAATTAAAGTGGGTTTTTTTCGTCGATAGAAAAATCGTGACATGATGCGACTAATATAAATGGTGTTTTTCATGGAACTTAAGTTAACCGTAAATTTTTTTACTGAGTACACGGGATAACCAATGTCACACGTGGAAAACTTGTCAATTCGCAATACAAAATTACGAATTAACTCGGATTCGCTAATTATCAACACGACGAGAATTACAATTTTTTTGTAGCATTGTAAAATTGGGACTAATTCTCACCCAAGAGTAGAGGTGTAAAATGTGCCGGCCCTGCATAGCCCAGCCCACGAAGTCACATGATTAGCGTGTTGCGTGCCAGGCTGGGCTGTGCCAGAGAGTCAGACGTGTTGTGCTAAATGGTGTGCCGTGCTGGGCTGTGTTAGAAAAATAAATGTGTTGTGCCGTGCTTGGCTGTGCTAGCACACTTATTTTATGTTCTTCAAAATAAATATTTTTGGAGATATTTTAGTTAGTACATGTATTATTACAGAAATAAATTAGCATAACGAAAATAAAATGTCAGAAATTGGCTAAAACAATAATTTTTTTCGTGAAATATGCATCAAATGTGATGCATTGTGTAGTATTTTACGCATGACGTGGCGTGATTTCTTCGCGTGTTGTGCTGTGCCGCTATGCCTATTTGTCTGGCACAGCACAACACATTAAACAAACGTGTTGTACCCATGATGGGCCGATCACTTGTCGTATCGTGATGTGCTCGAATTTTAACGTGTTGTGATGTGCCATAAACGTGTTGGTCTATCCCAATTTATACCTCTACCCAAGAGTATCATCACATAATTCACCCATGGTATGATCCGTATGATATTCATTTTGGCCAATAGAAACCCATAAGCTCACCCAAAAAGATCATCACCTAATTCACCTAAGGTACGATCCGTGTGATATTAAAATTGGCCAATAGAAACCCATAGCCTATACAAACAAAAAACATCAAATGGATCGCCACCTCATTGTCATTTTTTTTCAATCTCAGCCGCAAACACCAACATGAGCGACAACTGTTAAGCATCTAAGGATGAACTTCTTGGCGGGAGAAGTGGCGCACTTTTACCAAAACCAAGACAATTTTGAATTTTGGCTCCATACTTTCCCTCCATTGTTTTCTTTTCCTTCCAATTTCTTTTCTTTCTGATAAATACGTATCTAGAAAGATCCCAAAAGCCCAATTTCTTAATATCACAACCTAATTTATCTTCACCACCTCTTGGCTTCTCTATCTGAAAAAATAACCTCACCCAATCTTCACCACTAACACCAGTTCCGCAATCTAAATCGATCTAACAGACTAAGACAATGCCCAAATTGCCTTTATGAAAGGAATAAATTATTGGGTTTTGCTCAACTAATGTTGGTTCTTTTCACTGCCATTGAAATCAAATGGTTCTTATTATTGATTTGCTTAATTTTTGTAGCAGTAATTATGCAGATAACTTATTAGTTGTGTTTGATTTCAGTTCAAGATCGTCAAAAGCTAGGTTTTTATATGGTATACAAATGGCTGCAAATTCTCGATTGAATGTTGAATTGGTGATTTTAGCTGTTTTCAGATTAATGGGTGGGATTTGATTTATTTGTTTCTATTTAAACTTGTTGCATTGTTGGAAAATTTCTTCCCAGGTCAATGTTTCTTAGAGATGGGTGTTTTATATTCTAGAATCTTACTGGTACTGATTCAAATGCAATATGGTCTAATGAGGGTTTTAAGTTTGATGAAATATCAGTACAAGCTTATAGATTGCTGAAATTGTAAGCTCTGGTTGAAGTTTAAAGATTTTTGAAATGCTGGAAAATTTGTTGGTGAACTTGTATCCATGAATTGGATGTTTTAATTTGTAGTTTTGTGTTCGTGTGTATTTCTACATGAGGGTAAATGGTGTTTGTGTGAATCACTCTATGCCTTTTGAGCAAAATTTTCACTTTTTGCCGAAATCACCTATTTGGATCAACAAAAAACACGTACCGGTATCATCGATTTTTAATTTCTTTTTTTATTCTAGTTAATAGTACTGGGTTTATGTTAAAACTTTCGATTAACTGTACTTAGTTGAATTTTGTTCATGCATACTCAGTGTTTGAGATATTGCCTCTGCCAGAATCGATGTAAATTCAGTGTTCTAGATATTGCCTCTGCCAGAATCGATAAGAGTCCTTAGTGGTTACTATGCATGCAACTTAATGTTTAATAGGTAACATTGAACTATATATTACATATACTCTCTCCATGACTGGTAGAACAACTCAAAATCTGGCACGAAGAATAAAAAAAAGAGAAGAAATATATCCAATTTTTAACCAAATTTTGAACAGAGAAGCTCCATTAGATCAAGGCTTCATTCTCGTGTCTAAGATAATTAGATAAAGGTGAAGTGGATTGATTGCGGAGAAGCTGCTTGATTCGATAAAAAAATTCACGTTTATTTGAAACCGTAATATATACGTACATAAAACCATTCACTTTCCCATTTCTTAATTGGCAATCGCCATAACTTGGTTGCTGAGATAGGTTTCACCGGCCAAAGATATTTTGAATTGCTGATCTACGGTAGCTTGAAGTAAAAAGCCACTAACCTACTATTCTACTCACTATACATGACTAGGAAAAATGCTGGAGCAACCAACAAATTTATTTAGTAGCTGCGGTATAATGGACACAGGTTAATAGCAGCCAAGATTCCTGATAGTTGCAGACATGGTTGCTTGACTTTTAAAACGACCAAAATTTTGTGCTCTTGCTAAGATTTTGGTCGCTTAAACCAAGTTTTCTTGTAGTGTCTTTTTCCTATTAGGTCTGACTAATTAATAATTAACTATATTAATCATCTTGCAATTAATCTAAATTCTAAAACAACTGGACTTAATTATGATCAGAGGGCTAATAGATCTACGATTCAATCCCATTAACTGATTGTAGCTTGACTCAAGGACATATCATAAATTTCCCATTATTGGAAAGAATGGAACTAATTAATTAATACCTATCGGCTAGCATAGGATAGATTTAGCATAAATGTTTCCTTACTTAACTAAACAAGTGGTGTTATAATCATAATTACACTCAATAAGTAACCATTTTCTATATATTTTGCATGTAACTAGAAGTTGCATGCATTTTCTTTTCACGTTCTGTCACATGCAAACATTTTCGAAGTAAGGAGTATTTTGCCTTTCAATGAACTCAATTATTCTTTTTTTTTTTTTTGATCGACAATGAACTCAATTATTCGAAGAAGCCTATTATATCCCAGAGAAGAATTACATCTACAAAGACCACATGATGCATCCGCACCAGTCGCCATGCATTTATCCCGAAAGAGGAGGTCAACTGTGATCATAACACAGAATGTGTTAACGGTGATATGAACTAGAGAGAGAACGGTTATCTTCATTACAATTAAAAGTAAGGTATACCAATCAGGTTTTATAGTTAGCTTTAGATTAATACCCCGGTCCGAAATATTGAATTCTTTTCCGTTTGTTTTTATCCCAAAATACGTGATACTTCTTTATTTTTCTTTGCAATTTTTCCAAGCATATCCTTACTGAAAAATGACGTTAATCAATAAAATTTTATCCAAGGAAGATTAGAAAAAGTCTTAGGGTCTGCAAGTCTGTCGTTATGAAGAGGAAGAAGCTAGCCGTCTTATGGTACTTGTGTTGTAGACGACAAAGATTAAAAGTAATGAACTCTTGTAGCTATAGGACTCAAAGCCAATCTTACAAGACAGAACTTTTTGTACTGTAACTGTAGTTGCAGGAAATCCTACAACACACCCCTTATAATAATTTCTAGATCTAAACCTATTTCATTCTCAAAATAAAGATTTAAGTGCTAAAATTGTAAAATAAGACACAAGATTTACGTGGTTCGATCAATGTGATCTACATCCACGGGTTTAGGGTTCTTCACTATGATTATTGAAATTAGATTTGGGTTACATTGAGACTCCATTAATAAATATTTGGAGCTCTAGTTTTAGTTTTAGGGTAGAAGATGATAAAAATATAAAGTCTCTCTTTGTTACAAAAATATGTCTCTCTAAAAAGTGTATCCTCCTCTTCTCTCTCCTGCCTTTGTCTTTATATAGGTGTTTACATAGTGGATGACAGCTCACATATAGTGGAGTACAACTCATAAACTCTCAAGCTCTGCTACGTTCTCTCAGGCTCTGCTATATTCTCTCGAGCTCCTGTTGCATTCTCGCGAGCTTTTACTGTTGTGCGATATTTGGATCCTACATCTTGCCTCTTTTTCCTTGAATATTGCTTAAAGAGCGATTTTTAAGGAAAAATCCACTTTGTTGTAGTTGTTGGAGGAACGAGTGAAAGAATATTGGACTTAAAAAGTACGTACTTTCCTCTATTATTTTGTGAAGTTCCGAAGCTTTGCGAAGTAAATAAGAAGTATCAACTCTTGAAGTATGTGAAGTATGAAGTATCCTTGAAGAAGTATAAGAAGTACTCAATCCTCGAAATATAAGAAGTATCCGCCTTTGAATGTTAGTAATAAGTATTTCCTCTATTCATGCGAAATTATTACTCTATTTTTGGTGAGGATTCTTGTCCACTTTGGAAATGATTCTTGCCGAGAAGATAAAGAACATACAATGTTTTCTTGGTAATCCATAGTTGCCTCTGTTCTTTATCTATGAGGGTAGAATCCTTGAGAAAATGTTGAATGAGCGAGTTCTTTCTTCATCCTTATCTTGCCTCTGCGTCATGATAGTATAATATCTTCAAAGTGCTTTTAATTGTGCGAAATAATTGAGCAAAATAACCATATTCTGCAAAATAATCATATTCTGAGAACTTCTGACACATTCTGGCACATTTTGCAAAATTGTTAATACTTCTGCGAAATTCTGAATAATCCTGCGAAATTCTGAATAATTCTTCTAAGAGATTCTGAATAATACTCTTGAGAGATTCTAACAATTAAGTCATTTTAAGATGAACATTCACAATCTTTATTGATTAATCTTCTGAATTTTACAAGAAAGGAAAGAAATAAAACTAAGAAATTAACAACTGCTCTGGTTTTTGTCTCTCCTAATGACTTGCTCAACACTCGAAAAAGATCTCTCCCTTCCTTATGCCTATTCAGATTCTTTATATAGGGTAATTACATAGTGGATGACAGCTAAGCTGTCCTTTAATTTCGGATCTGACTTGCGGTATTCTCGTAAGAATTCTAATCTTAATTTCGCAAACACTCTAAACTTCACAGAATCATCACGCTTTTCTCATGTTTCTGCCATCGTCATCTGTTACGCCATTCTTCAAATCATCTTGTGACACTCGCAATGTGTTATTGATCAAACTTCGCAAATGTGTCCTTCTTGCGATATTCTGATCCTACATCTTGCCTCTTCTCATGTCTTCTTTGCGAATGGGAGAATGTCATGAGAAATCATTCTTCAAAATGCCGCAACTGTGCATCTTTTCATATTCTTCTGTACTGATACGATTCCGAATTTGGTTACACGTATCTCTTCTTCTATCCATTTCTTGACACGTCTTTTTCAATCGCTGCTTTTTAACTGCTCATGTCCACTCTTCGCATTAAATGCACTTACCTTCTTGAGAATTTCTACTCTCTATATATATTCTCCTTACTCTTCTTTTCTCTTCTTTTTCATTTATTCTCAGCTTCTCTACAATCTTACTGTTCTTCCGTAAATTCCGCTTCTGCTACTGTAATTTTTCGTGATTCTTCTTCTTTGGATTTTTACTACCTTCCTTCATTCCCATACTAAAAATGCCTCCATCCGGTCGTAAAAACAAGATTTCCTTTTGTCGATGGTGGATTTTAGACAAGGGGTAAAATCTTAAAACCCCATGACCTAGTGTTACCCGCCACACATTAACTGAGAACATTTAATTCAGATGTAAATAATTAATAGGGGTATTTTTTTTTCAAAATACCGGATTAGGGTTATCGAAACAAAACCCTAATTCCATTACCAAGCCGCATACTGCGCACCATGGAAACTATGACAAAACCAAGTCGCTACGCAGTGGTAGCGCCCGCAACTTGGCTAAGGTGGCCGCGCGTGCCATTGGCACATGCCAACACGTTACCACTAGACACTTTCTATTCTAAACCGCAACCCAGTTGTAGCGCCCGCAACTTGGCCTATGTGGTCGTACGTGCCATTGGCACATGCCAACACGTTACCACTAGCCACTTTATATTCTAAGCCACTACCCAGTTGTAGCGTCCGCAACTTGGCCTAGGTGGCCTTACGTGCCATTGGCACATGCCAACATGTTACCACTAGACACTTTCTATTCCAATCCGCTACCCAGTCGTAGCGCCCGCAACTTGGCCTAGGTGGCCGTACGTGCCATTGGCACATGCCAACACGTTACCACTAGCCATTTTCTATAATAAGCCGCTACCCAGTTGTAGCGCCCGCAACTTGGCCTAGGTGGGCGTACGTGCCATTGGCACGTGCCAACACGTTACCACTATCCAGCCGCTACCCAGTTGTAGCGCCCGCAACTTGGCCTAAGTGGTCGTACGTTCCATTGGCACATGCCAAAATGTTACCACTAGCCACTTTCTATTCCAAGCCGCTACCCAGTTGTAGCACCCGCAACTTGGCCAAGGTAGTCGTGCGTGCGATTGGAACATGCCAACACGTTACCACTAGACACTTTCTATTCCAAGCCGCAACCCAGTTATAGTGCCCGCAACTTGGCCAAGGTGGATGTGCGTTCCATTGGCACATGCCAACACGTTACCACTAGCCACATTCTATTCCTAGCCGTTACCCAGTTGTAGCGCCCGCAACTTGGCCTAGGTGTCCGTACGTGCCATTGGCACATGCCAACACGTTACCACAAGCCACTTTATATTCCAAGCCGCTACCCAGTTGTAGCGCCCGCAACTTGTCCAAGGTGGTCGTGTGTGCCATTGGCACATGCCAACACGTTACCACTAGCCACTTTCTATTCCAAGCCGCTACCCAGTTGTAGCATCCGCAACTTGGCCAAGGTGGCCATGCGTGCCATTGGCTCATGCCAACACATTACCACTAGCCACTTTCTATTCCAAGCCGCTACCCAGTTGTAGCGCCCGCAATTTTGCCAAGGTGGTCGTGCGTGCCATTGGCACATGACAACACGTTACCCCTAGCCACTTTCTATTCCAAGCCGCTACCCAGTTGTAGTCCCCACAACTTGGACAAGGTGTCCGTGCGTGCCATTGGCATATGCCAACACGTTACCACTAGCCACTTTCTATTCCAAGTCGCTACCCAATTGTAGCGCCCGCGACTTGGCCAAGGTGGTCGTGCGTGCGATTGGCACATTCCAACACGTTACCACTAGACACTTTCTATTCTAAGCCGCTACCCAGTTATAGCGCCCGCAACTTGACCAAGGTGGCCGTGGGTGCCATTGGCACATGCCAACATGTTACCACTAGCCACTTTCTATTCCAAGCCGCTACCCAGTTGTAGCGCCCGAAATTTGGCCAAGGAGGCCGTGCGTGCCATTGGTACATGACAACATGTTACCACTAGCCACTTTCTATTCCAATCCGTTACCCAGTTGTAGTCCCCAGAACTTGGACAAGGTTTCCGTGCGTGCCATTGGTACATGCCAACACGTTACCTCTAGCCACTTTCTATACCAAGCCGCTACCTAATTGTAGCGCCCGCGACTTGGCCAAGGTGGTCGTGCGTGGCATTGGCACATGCCAACACGTTACCACTAGACACTTTTTAGTCAAAGCCGCTACCCAATTGTAGCGCCCGTGACTTGGCCAAGGTTGTCGTGCATGCCATTGGCACATGCCAACACGTTACCACTAGCCACTTTCTATTCCAAGCCACTACCCAATTGTAGCTCCCGCGACTTGGCCAAAGTGGTCGTGTGTGCCATTGGCACATTCCAACACGTTACCACTAGCCACTTTCATCCCCAACCTGCTAGACAATTTCCAAGGCATTCCGCACATGCCACACATACTCTACTAGCGACTTTGGCATTGCCATTCGCAGTCAAAGTGCAACTTGCGGACAAGGCATTCTGCACATGCCAAATGCTCCACCAAGCAACTTTGGAATTGCCATCCGCGCTCAAAATACAACTTGCGGTCGAGATATCCCGCATATGCCATTGGCACATGCCGCAACGCTTCACTAGCAAATTTGGCATTGCCACTTGCGCCCACTCTCGAGACATCAAAAAAATCTGGGGGATGCTTTCTTTGGGTTTTGGTTTGGCGATCACAGCGTGCAGCGTACACTACGCTCGCAATAAAGCAAGGAGTGCAATAAATGAATACGGTCAATTAAATAAGGAAATTTATGGTGAAAAACTTTTTCACCATAAATTCGACGGTTTCCACCTACTCCGTTTTAATTGACACATTACTCAATTCCTTAATGAGTCCAGGGTACGTTCAATCTCACTTGTATAAATAGGTTTCACCTATTCTGCCAAAATAACAAGTCTTGGTCAGGCAAAATATAATACTATCAGATAGCCACTTTGTATGCTCTCTCAAAAGCTTCCATCACTAGCAAGCTTCCGCAAGCTTCTACACTTCTGATACAAGTTGAGTTACTACCTAGCCATAACTCTCTGATCTCATCACCCTTCTTCGCTATCCTCCCCAAATCAACCCTTCTCCTCTACTTTGTGACCGAAGCAAATCTGGAACGACCATCTTCTTTATTTTTCTTTGTAATTTTTCCAAGCATATCCTTACTGAAAAATAACGTTAATCAATAAAATTTTATCCAAGGAAGATTAGAAAAAGTCTTAGGGTCTTCAAGTCTGTCTTTATGAAGAGGAAGAAGCTAGCCGTCTTATGGTACTTGTGTTGTAGACGACAAAGATTAAAAGTAATGAACTCTTGTAGCTATAGGACTCAAAGCCAATCTTACAAGACAGAACTTTTTGTACCGTAACTGTAGTTGCAGGAAATCCTACAACACACCCCTTATAATAATTTCTAGATCTAAACCTATTTCATTCTCAAAATAAAGATTTAAGTGCTAAAATTGTAAAATAAGACACAAGATTTATGTGGTTCGATCAATGTGATCTACATCCATGGGGTTAGGGTTCTTCACTATGATTATTGAAATTACATTTGGGTTACATTGACACTCCATTAATAAATATTTGGAGCTCTAGTTTTAGTTTTAGGGTAGAAGATGATAAAAATATAAAGTCTCTCTTTGTTACAAAAATATGTCTCTCTAAAAAGTGTATCCTCCTCTTCTCTCTTCTGCCTTTATTTTTATATAGGTGTTTACATAGTGGATGACAGCTCACATATAGTGGAGTGCAGTTCATAAACTCTCAAGATCTGCTACGTTCTCTCAGGCTCTGCTACATTCTCTCGAGCTCCCGCTACATTCTCGCGAGCTTTTACTGTTGTGCGATATTTGGATCCTACATCTTGCCTCTTTTTCCTTGAATATTGCTTGAAGAGCGATCTTTAAGGAAAAATCCACTTTGTTGTATTTTTTAGAGGAACGAGCGAAAGAATATTGGACTTGAAAAATAAGTACTTGCCTCTATTCTTTTGTGAAGTTCCGAAGCTTTGCGAAGTAAATAAGAAGTATCAACTCTTGAAGTATGAGAAGTATGAAGTATCCTTGAAGAAGTATAAGAAGTACTCAATCCTCGAAATATAAGAAGTATCTATCTTTGAAAGATAGTAATTAGTATTGCCTCTATTCATGCGAAATTATTACTCTATTTTTGGTGAGGATTCTTGTCCACTTTGGAAATGACTCTTGCCGAGAATATAAAGAACATAAAATGTTTTCTTGGTAATCCATATTTGCCTCTGTTCTTTATCTATGAGGGTAGAATCCTTGAGAAAATGTTGAATGAGCGAGTTGTTTCTTCATCCTTATCTTGCCTCTGCCTCATGATAGTATAATCTCTTCAAGGTGCTTTTAATTGTGCGAAATAACCACATTCTGCAAAATAATCATATTCTGAGAAATTCTGACACATTCTGTGAAATTCTAGCACATTCTGCGAAATTATTAATACTTCTGCGAAATTCTGAATAATCCTGCAAAATTCTGAATAATCCTTCTGAGAGATTCTGAATAATACTCCTGAGAGATTCTAAATAATACTACTAATAGATTCTGAATAATACATCTGAGGGATTCTGAATAATACTTCTGAGAGATTCTGAATAATACTTATTTGTTATTTTTGCTGTCTCAGATTCATTTCCATGTATATATTCACAAACTTAATTGCTTACATATAATCATTTTCGCAAGCTTATTTGCTTACTCATTTTCTTATGTGGTCTTATTTTTCCTTCCTAGTTAAAGGTCTTATTTGGCCACCTCTTGTCATTGCAACAAAATCGCAGGACGTATCTACACTTTCATGCAGAAACCCATTGATCTTGCCTTAACTTTTTTTCTTTTTTGTTGCGACAATATGACAAGCGTAAATTTTCTTGCGAAATTAAAGCCCCATGACATTGCCGTCTTGCGACGAAATCGCAGGACGTCTTTACACTTGCATGTAATGACCCATTGATCTCATCTTTTTTTTTTATTTATTATTGCCTCTTCAGGATTGTCTCACAAATATGAAAAGTCTTAATACTCCCGTGAGTAAAAATCCTCATGACATTTGCGTCTTAAGACACTTATCATCTCCCTAATGGAGGGTGCCGCCCTTATCTTCCCCCTGGTTTCACCTTTAAGGAGACGTACTTCTGCCATACAAGACTAGCTCCTCCCATCCGGTGTTGACAACAACTAGTTGTTTTCGCAACCTCTTATCCCTTTTTCCTATATGGCTTATGGTTACTAGACTGCACCCTAAGTGGGGTTTTCTTCGGGCCGAGTGCATCATAGTCAAGACTTTCCAAGAATGTCCAGGGTAGTTTTATACGCCCCGGGCACTCTTGTCTCAACCGTGTAGCTCGGCGCCTTGATAATATTATGTACTCCTTAGGAGGGTCCTTATTACCTTAGTCTCCCAACTCAAGTCATATGCTTAAGTTGAGAATCGAAGGTGCCTTTCCTGGATGGGCTTTCATTGACCCCAAATCTCCATGACTCAGGTTCCAACAGCGGTATAACCTTATCCCTGAGCCATACAACAAATAACCCCTTCTATGACGAACTTTAGGTCTTACATTTGCCTCTTGCAAAATTTTATTCGCGAACTAGGGTGTACTCCATAAAGGTTCGTCCCATTCTGGATCTTAGATTTTTATGGATCTTAGATTGTCTCTTGCGAAATTTTATTCGCGTTTCTGCGAAATTTTTGCGTTTCTTTATCCTTTGATTCATTCTTTCATTTTTGTCATTTCTGTCATTTCTTTGCGAGATATCTGTGCGGAATAAACATCAATTCTCTTCTCTGCAAAATAATCAAATACCAACTTTATTCCATTTCTTTGCCTTTGAAAGTTCAAAAATAATAACAAAATTTGTTCGGCTGCGAATTCGAACATATGATCTCATGTTTGTACTCTGGTGTCCAGACCAATTCCACTAACTTTTATTTGTGACAAAGCGTTGTATTTTGCGTAAATTATTCTTTTGTTGTCGCCCCTTTATAATCTCCTCACCCTTTCTTCTTCATTTCATGTTGCTTTCTTTCTAATGTAATCACCTTTTTACTTTGTAGAAACTCTTCTTATCCGCTCATGATTTTACTTTTTTTGCGGAAACTCTTACTCCCTTATCTGTTTATGGTAAAAATCTATGTGATAATGAAATAAGATCATCTATTACATCTTATTTGTGTGGTTATTTTTGTCTCCTTTATTCTTTTTGTGACGATGATGTTTCCATTGGCTGGTGCTTCATTCCTTCGCATAAATTTTCGATTCTCTCTTTTCTTTCTGCTAGTAATGTTAATTGCCTCCAACTTTCTTGAATGTCGGTTTCTTTTTCTTTCACCCTTAGTTGTGCTTGGCTTTTGCATCTTCATCTTTCGCCCTTTCATGATATATTTATAAACTGCTAATGATATATTTTGTCCTTCCATCGTCTTAATCTTTTCAAGTTGGTTTAATTACATATTTGATGAAGTAAAATATTTGCCTCTAACTCGTGTTGCTATTGGTCTTGATCTAGACGAATCCTCCCTGATTTGTTGGTGTTTGCTCAAGCCAATATTTCTTTGCTTGAGAAGTAAGCCTCTCTTCTTTCCTTCAATGAGTTTCCTTTGTGCAATGTCTTAACTTTGGTGATTTCCTTTTTCCCTTTATCTTCAAGTGAATATCTGATATACTGGGAAGAATCATTGTGTTCGCAAGCTCTACGAGATCCTCCATTTTATGCCTTGAATTCATTCTTTTTGCCCCAGCTGGTTCCTAAATTTTCTCCGGCGTCTTTCCCATTATTATGGTTCTGAGATGTACTCATGATGTGCATTTCAATATCAATTCTTCACCAGTAGATCATATTTGCTTCGTCTCTCATTCGTGTTCTTGGGTTTAATGATTTCTCTTAAGCTGTTATGAGTGGTTTATTTCGCCTGATTCTTGATGGTTATTTTGATTCATTCGCCTAGTTAATTGACGTTGGTTCCTTCGTGCTGATGTGAAACTGCGAAACTAAAGACATCCTGAGCTGTGGCTTTGTTCCCCTTCATCTTCGCGTACTCTTTTAATATTTTGTTGATGTCGTTTTACTTAATTCACTTTGTTGCTCTTCTTTTATCTAGGTTTTTACTTCTCTTTTCATGTGTCTTGTCCACACTGTTTATGCTCGCAGGTTATTTAATGTGCCTTTGGCTTGCTACTGCGAAATAATAGATCTGAAAGTGGGATTTTGAGAACTGAACTTCGCAGAACATGAATAGGGATGCTTTCGCAGAACTGTAGTCTCTACGCTTTCGCAAAATATGTCATTGACTTCATTTTTATGCTTTCTCAGAATCCACACCTCATGATCTGGAACTCCTCGCTTCATTAATGGTTCCCGTTTGCTTCCCTCTTTCCATCACCTATTGGTTGCTGGGGGTGATCATTTCGAGCTGCTATGTTCTCATCCCTTCCTCTGCATCTTGTCTCGAATTCAAAAATGATGAGTTCATTTCTTCGCCTATAATCTTTCATTCAGTGCTGTCTTTCTCGCTGGCTGTGCAGTTGTGCAGGTATCAAGCTGTCTAGTTTTTGCCGAATTAATTTGCTGCTAACAATTTGTGTATCCTTGCTTCGCTGATGGTCCACTAGTTTTGTTGTTTGTAACTTTATGTAAAATATCGCGAAGAAAATGCTTGAGTTATCTGCGAAGGAAATATTTGCGAAGAAATATAAATGTATTTGTGAAATAAATAAGATCCCATCTAACCATTAATGTGTTAACGAATGTGTTGTACTCATTTTTGTTAGTGTGCGAGATGATGAACCGGGATGCTGTGTGAGGAAAATTAATCTTGCGAAATTTTAGATGCTTGACGAAATTTTTAGATTGCGAATTCGGGGAAAAATAATTTAGAGATGAGAAAATGAGAATGCTTCCCTTTCAATGGTGTTTCTCATGGCCCTTGAACCTTTGTTGATTTGGAAGAGATTTTCGCTGCTCGTAGCTCTTCTAGTCGTGATGAATTGCTTCACTGGAGATGATGAACTGTGCCTGAGTTTGTTTGGATGACGAAGTGATGATTGATTCTTAATTTTGTCATCTTTGATATGAAGAGTACCAATGTAACTTGGGGTTGTCTTAACGATCAATAATATATGCTTGCCTTCCCTAGAACAGCTGCAACTTTGTTGGAACCACTGACGAAGTAATCTTTTTCATTCACCAGCTGAGGCTTATGTGAGCACATCATTATTCCTTCATAAATTTCTTGAACTGGGATGATGTGTAGTTTCTTCATTTGTCTTTGTTGTAGTTGTTAGCTTCGCTGGATTTGGGAATGTGTAGAGTTTTACTTCGTATTTCTGGAATGGAAATGTTGTTTGGTTTTTGCTTTGCTATTGTTCGCCCAGGTGTAATTCATTTCTTCCTTTATCATTAACGAATCACATATTTCTCAAAATCCGCAAAGTACCTAATGTCTTCCCATTTATTATTGACGAGAATAGAATTTCTTTCAATCTTCCCAAAACTTCTTAAAATCAGATCCGAAATTTTTCAAAAAGAAAATAAATGAGCTAGGGAGAAGGATTTTTCTTCTTGATATATTGTTGATAAAGATCCTTTCAATCTTGCACCGTAGTGTTGTTTTGAACGAGTATCCTGTATTTTTCTTCTCTCTTCCTTCTTCAAGTTTTGGTGATATTTATTGTCTGAAAAAGTAAAATTCTTTCTGAAACTTTAAATTTTTCCCTGAAGCTTTTAGATGCAGCTAATTTCTTAAAATACACCCCATGGGATTAGTATTTCTTAAAATACACCCGTTTTTTTCATAAATGCTAAAATACACCCAGTTTCAGTTTTCCATCCCGTTTTTTCAATAAAACGGCTAACGGCATTTAAATACCAACTCGTCCCGAGTTGAACCGAGTTACAAATGACTGAAAAACCCCTGATTGAATCAAATCGGCATGAAAAATAAAAACCAGTTATACTACTGAATTCTGTTGCAGCTACATCAGTTCTCCACTGATTTATGCTGAGACTTCAAATCAAAACTGACCCAAAGTTCTTCACCATGACTGGAATTCTTAGATGTCACTTAAATCACCTGCATTCATTACCCGTATCTCGGAGTAGCTTATTTTTCTATCAGACATTTATACAAACACATTATATGCATTTTTCTCGTGATGTAACTCTCCTTCCCTGCATAGAATTCAAGCATAGAACCAACACATATCTCTTTATCCCATTTTTTTGTTGAAGGAAACAAATATTGAATTGTATTAATCCTCAAAAACATTGAGACGTTGCATAATACAAAAGGGTGGATTGTCATGCGACCACCATCTGTTTTGAAAATTAGAAATTGCAAATTGAACTAAATCATGATCAATTGAGTTTGCATCTCTAGGAACAGCTGTGAATATGATTTTGCTGAAGTTCTTGACGCGATCTTGAACAGAGAGAATAGTGGAACGTATACTCCAAGGAATATCATTATTATTCCATGTAATAGCTTTAGGAATATCTTCTGCATCCCCTTCAATTATTATTCTTGAGCCTTGAATTTTCCTCGCCAGTTGAGAACCTAGACCATAAGCTTTTGCCTCCGCAACCAAAGAAGAAAAAGAATCAAAGCAAAACGCAGCACTTCCAAGATGCCTGCCAGAAGAATCTGATGCTACCGTTGCTTTTCCGTCACGATATGCAGCATCCACATTTATCTTGATGTGATTAGTAGGTGGGGGTTTCCACTGAATAAAAACTTGATGTTGAATGTGCACTGAAGAACAGTAGTTTAGAGCATGGTGCAGGTCAAAATTCTTGAAGTCTTGTAGAGATTTTTGAACACAAATTTGCACAGATGGCTGAATGTTGTTGAAAACCTTGTCATTTAGAGTTTTCCAAATATTCCACAAGAAACAGGAACTGAAGTTGAGCATGATTCATTGGTCAGGCTGGCTTATCCAAGATTGAATAATATCCATCGGAGAAGAATCCACTAAAATTTGAATCTCTAACGGACTAGCTTGAAAAACTGCCATTGCAAAAGGACACGAAAATAACAGATGGTAAAAAGTTTCCTCACCAGAGTTGCAAAGAGGACAAATGTTATGAATCTGAGAGTTAAATCTTGATAAGTTTCCGTACACTGCCAGACCATTGTGAAGAATTTTCCAAATAAACGTGTGAATTTTCGGTTGAATTTTCATCTTTTTCCAAAACTGTTTCCATGGAAAAGAGGAGATCATTGATGTTGAAGCCACATTATCTGCCAACACTTTATAGACTGATTTTGCTGTAAAGTTTCCTGATTTGGTTTTCAACCACACAAGTTTATCTTGTACTAATTCATCCTGGGGAATATATATGGCAGATATAGCTTCCACCTGGTCTTCCGAAAATAGTTGAAGCAATAAATCTATATTCCAACTTCTCTGACCCTGTATGAACAAATCTGAAACTACTTCAACCTGCACCGTGGACTGATTTAGTCGAGTTGGTATAAAGCCCGGAATATTTGGTATCCAAGGATCTTTCCATACATGAATAGAATCCCCTGAGCCAATGAACCAGCAGCAATTGTTAATAAGGATTTCTCTTACCGAAATCATGTCTTTCCAAGTCTTTGAATCTCCTGGTTTTGGATCACAATCCCAGAAAGAAATAGATTGGAGATATTTAGCTCTGTACAATTGTACCCAAGCTGCATCTGTAGTAGTTAGAAACCTCCAGACTAGTTTAGAAACTAAGGAAATATTGAATTGTTCCATGTTTCGCAAACCTAAACCTCCATCTTCCTTGGCTTTAGCCATTTTATCCCAATTTACAAAGTGGCACTTCCTGGTATGGATATTATGACCCCACCAAAAAGCTCGTTGAATCTGTGATATATGATTTGTTACTCCTTTCGGCAATTTACTAGTGCCCATTGAGTATATTGGGATTGCAGAAAGAACGTTCTTTGATAAAACTGTTCTGCCGGCTGAGTTGACAAAGAAGGATCTATAACCTTCTAATCTGTTGTCGAACTTTGATATCAATGGTTCATGAGAATCAATGTTGTAATCATACTTCAAAGGATATGATCCTAAATATTTTTCATTAACCTCCATTTCTCTTACTCCAAATTTCTGAATAGTTCTGTATTTATGAAAAGAAGAACATCCAGAGTTGAAATGTATCGAAGATTTAGAGTAGTTGATTGTTTGACCTGAAAAAGAAGAATATGTATCTAGAGATTTCTTAAGATGATTAACATTTGTCTCCGAAGTTTTCCCGAAGAAAAATAAGTCATCAGCAAACATAAGATGACTGAATAATGGACCTCTGTTGTTAAAATGATAACCATTATAGAGATTCATATCTTCCAATTTAGCCATAAGAAGGGATAGACCTTGAGAACAGATTATAAAAAGTGCCGGAGATAAAGGACAACCTTGACGTAATCCTCTTCCACTTCTAAAATTTCCATAGTGAGCACCATTTACAAGAATAGAAAAAGTAGGAGTGGAGACACAGTTCATTACCAAATTATGCGAGTGACCATGAATTCCCATCTGATGAAGCATGAAGCTGAGAAACGACCATGAAACTCGATCATATGCCTTCGACATATCTAGCTTGAGACCAAAGTATCCCTTTTTTGCTTTTGATTTATGCATGGAGTGAAAAATTTCTTTTGCAATTACTATATTGTCAGTAATTTGCCTATTTTTAACAAAAGCATTTTGATTCCCAGAGATGAATTTATCCAAGTAAGGACTTATTCTAATAGCAATAATTTTTGCAACAAACTTGTATAAAACATTGCATAATGAAATTGGCCTAAACTCCATTGCATTGACAGGTGTTTTAACTTTTGGGATTAAGCTGATATGTGTGTGATTCAAATTACTTGGTAACACACCTGTGTTGAAAATAGGTTGGATGAATTTTGTGGTATCTTCACTCACAATGGACCAACATTTCTTGTAGAAGATTACTGGGAAGCCGTCTGGACCCGGTGAACCATATGAGTTCATGTCTTTGACCACCTTCCATATATCTTCAGCCGAAGGAATAGACGAAATAGCCACATTAGAAGTATCATCTATGACAAAAGAGGATTCTTGTAAATCCGATGGTGATTGGACGTTTAAATCTTCTTGAAACAGGTTTTTGAAGAATGTAATCAGTTCATCTGCTATAGCACCCGGGTTAGTCAGCCATTGACCATTATTTGCTTGAATGCTGGAGATGTTATTTTTTTTCCTCCTTTGTTGGACCGACAAGTGAAATTGTTTTGAATTTTTATCACCAGTCTTCAACCAAATTTGCTTCATTCTTTGCTCCCAATATGTTGCTTCCATTATTATGTATTCATTTAATCTGTCTGCAGTAATTTTCTCTTGATGAACTATTGCCACCGTTGGATTTAGACTTTGAAGATGAAGTAATTTCTTTTTCAGCTTACTGATTGTATTTTTAATGCAACCAATTTTGTGTTTACTCCAGCTTTGAATAAATCCACCCAGCGATTTCAGCTTTCCGATAAGATCATCCGTCAGATTAATATTCCAAGAATCAAGGACTACTTTTAGAAAATCCGGGTGAGAACACCAATAAGCTTCAAACTTATATGAAGGAGGGTTTCGTGGGATATTTCTACACGTGTTAAGTAATAAGGGCGAGTGGTCACTCGAGATTCTTGGAAGATGAAGAACACCAGATTTATCAAATATCAAACACCAGTCCGGAGAAGCCAAAACTCTATCCAGTCGCTGCCTTATTAAGCCCTGAAGTTGTCTCCCATTTTTCCAAGTAAAAGCCGGACCAGAAAAACCCAAGTCTAACAAATGGTTATCTCTGATAAAATTGTTAAAATGAGTTATTGCATTATTCAAAGACTGATCACCTCCAAACTTTTCGCGGACTGACGAAATTGCGTTAAAATCTCCAATATAACATTTGGGACCATCCACATGTTGAGAGTAAATTGAGAGACTTTGCCAGAAGCTCCCTCTATCCGTTTTATTTGGTGGACCATAGACACACATAAGATTCCATCTTCTGAAAGCACCATTTTGTTTCACTTGCAGATGTATTAAGTTTTTAGAATTAGAGATAACTTCTGCTTGAATATCATCTTTCCATAATAACCAAAGACCTCCACTACGCCCTATTACAGGTACAACACAATGATTTGAGTAGCCTATTCTACGAAGAAATGGTATAGAAGCAGATTAAGATAATTTAGTTTATGAGAGGAATATGATATCAGGTTTTGTACTCCTAAGGAATGATTGCAAAGTTTGAATTGTTGGGTCATTCCCTAACCCCCAACAATTCCATGGAAAAACTAACATGGACCGTTCGGCCAATAAGGGCTAGCCGCTACCGCCCATTGATCATCTGAATCCTCCTCGATTCTTGAATCCATCTCTGGTTGTATTGTTCTAGGATAGATGCATGGTCCGTTCTGAATTCATCCAGAGCCACTTGTATCTCTGCTGGAAGTTGGCTGCGAAACAGTGGTAGTGAAAAATTCTCTAGCCATCGATTTCCATTCACGCTTTCTGGCAATCTTGTTTGATTGTCTGGGATTCCGTAGAATCCGTCCACCTTCATAATTCTATGATTTGGTATTTGGCCTGGATAGCAATTGATGAAGATTCTCATTAATAGACTTGCTCGACACTTCTGTTGAAGAATATTTTAACTTTTTGGTTGCAAACTGGAAAGACTCCGCTATTTGGATGGATTTTGGATTATTGTAGTTGATATGGGAAGGGTTTTGATTGTTTTCTACTACAATTGATTTACCTTTAGCCAACTCAGAGTTTATATGTTGTAATACAGGGATAGAGGTAGCTGAAGATGCTGGATATTTTTGTGGTTGTGGATTTACTGAAGATTCAATAACTTGAAAGTTTGGAGCGGTTGATGATGAAAACGTGGAGAATTCATGATTGTACGTGTTTGATTTGAAGTTAAACTGATTTGTAACCGTCAGGTTTTTGTTGTTTAGCACAAAACCACTTTTCGAAAACCGTTTTTCCAAGTTATCACCAATGTTAACACATGGTTCGACTAATGATGTGGAATGAAATCTCCCCGTCATTGCTGAGTTGTATTGATGACTCATCATCCCTACCATCTCCGTTGTAGTTGAATTTTGATTCGCCATATTTTCATTTATATTGTCTTCAAAGTAGATTTCTTCTCCAATTTCTGCAAGGTTATTCATATGGTTCTTCACTGATGCATTAATTAAACGTTGGTACTTAGGAATTATGAGATCATAGGCCTGTTGTTGGAATGCTGGAGGAAAGTCCTGGTGAATTTTATCCTTTAGTTGATGAACCTTTGGACACATTTTCATTAAATGACCAATGATACCACAGAACAGACAGAATCTTGGAAGCCTTTCATATCTGATTTCTGCATTTATCTCCTGTCCATTTGGTAAAGGAAATGAAATGGAATCTCTTAAAGGTTGTTTGATGTTAACTGGTAGACGCACCCTTGCAAAATTTCCCCAATTTCGTGCTTCTTGAGTGGAAATTAATCTATGACTTCCAGCATGGGCTATTAAGCCTTGAATGAATTTTCTATCCAAATAGTTTACTGGTAAACCATGCAGTTGTGCCCAAAACTCAACTTTGTCGAAAGTGTATTCATGTGGTAGTTTATCAGGGATACATCTCTCTAATGCCAGTAGATCATCTCTAGTCACCCATGGTGATGACTCCATGATGAATTCAGAATCTGAATGGGATTAAAATTTGATAAGAAATGTTTCCGAAGTGAACTCTGAGATGTAAAACTTTTGTTTAAACGAACTCCATAATTTATGAAGGAGTTCTCTGACATTAGATATTTGAAATGTTCGGGGAGAAATAATCAGAAGAACCAAACAGTTTTGGTAATTCTTTGATGGGTTTTGTAAGGGAATGTCAATGCAAATTTTCTTTGATGGTGTGTCTTGATTTAGAAGATTTGCAAATTGACTGAACATTTCAGAGTTGTCCTCGTTTTGAAGAGTAGAATGTTTAGACAGGGACATGATTAATAAGAGAAAAGATGGTAAAGGAAGAAGAGTAAAATGCCAGAGGCTATGGAGGAATTAAGATTATTGAAAGTTTAAGAATTAGGAAGACTTCGTTGGAAATACGAAGAATTCCAACGATTGGTTAGATCACTGTTGACTGAGAGATTAATGAAACAAAAGGGTTTTGATTTCTTTATCCCATTCAAACATTAAATAACTCACCTTTTCCATGTATTCTTCAATTTGTCCTAATACAACCCATACATACGGCCAATTCTTTCTTCATGATATCTCACACAATCAATTGGCAAAGCCAAAACGTCACAAGGCGTATATATTCTCAAAATCAAACTTAAACCCAGGTTATATTACTATCTCAATCAGCGTAATGAATCCTAGTTTTGAAAAATACCTAGAAGTTCTAAATTTTGTTAAGCCCTAATTTTCAAATTTATGAAATTCTAAGGTACAAAGAAGAATAAGAAGAAAAAAAATGGAAGAAGGAGAAAAAAAATGGAAAAAAATACTAATGAAAAAAAATGGTTGTTTTAGTATAAGGAGAACAAGGTGGTGACTGGTGATGGTTTTAGTAGTAGGGGCGGTGGTTGCAGATGATAGATGGTGGTGGTGCAGTGAAGCGAGAATAAAAGCGAGGAAGAAAATTTCTTCGCAATCTGTTTATTATCCTAAGGGTAAATATGGATTTTCTGATCTAGAATGATATCTTAGTCGTTGATCGGAAATAGTCAATGGATGGTTAAACTGGGTGATGGTGATATCTTAGCAATTATAAATCAAACGGGTGTACTTTAGGAAATACTAATCCCATAGGATGTATTTTATCAAAATCCCCTTAATTAAGTTGACTTAATGCGCCAGATGAAGGTGCATCCGAAATTTTGTATCAATTCCAGATCCAGACAACCACTCCTTACCAGAAAGCATCAACATGGCCACATGCATGTTGCTCCCACCAATCAAGTGGCTAATAATAGTCAATTAATGCAATGCAATGCTGAAAACTACCTGTGGGTGATGAATTATTCTTCTTAATCACGTTGTCTTCTATAATTTTAATCCACCTGGATGGAAGAAAAGACAGTTGTTTAGGTTATCGAATCCGGTTCAAAACCACAACTCTTCATCATGTTGTTTAACAAACGATTTTACAAAGCTTGCATAGTAGCTGCATTTTCAACTGAATTAATAATATATTAGAGCATGTATATAAGAATACTCTATATATGAACATCCTCCGTATAAGAATAAAAATTTATGGTCCCGACTTAGGCCAGTTATATATTAAAGAATAAAATCCATATTGGAATAAGTCATGTTTTTTTTCGAAAGCCGTCTTAAGGAACTTGCCTCCACATTATGATATAAATAATACATGTCTTGTAACACATCACGGTTTGAGATGAACATATTTTTGTGATAATTTTGCAAGAACCTTTTACTTTTACATGGGTTTAATGCTTTGTTTTTGCCCAACTCAATAAATTTTTCTGTGTCGTGGTTCAGTTTTTTGTGGATTGTGTTACTTAACGAGATTTATATACCCCAATTTGTAAAGCTAAACAAAAATTAATTAGTACTTTTATCACGTAGGTATGTATGTATGTAATTTTTTTTAGGTACATATATAACAAAAACAATTTAATGTATTCAAGGTATACCTCTATTCAAACCCTCCAATGGCCCACCAAATTCATAATTCATGTATATCTCCTAACATTTCCTTCCAACTACACTCTTCCCGTTTTATATTTATAGTCTCGAAATCTAAAATGTTCTGAAAAAGAACAACAACCTAAGCAAAAGGCTTTCCAATATGCACTTCCTCCTCAAATGTAAACCACCAAATAGGTAACGGGGGGATGTGTTTCTGTGAGGGGAGTAGAAAAGAATCTTGCTAGATTTATAAATTGGAAATCTAGGTTGTTGTTCTAGAAAAGAATCTAGGTTTCTTTCCAACAACCTAAGAAAAAGGATTTTTTCTGTGTGGTTTTAATTTGTAAATCTAGCAAGATCTAGAAGAAAAAAACCCGAACGGAAATCAAAATCTTTTTTTGGAATTGAAATTTTGTGTTAGGTTTCATTTGACAAAATAGTGGCCATAGAAGGGTCTCCCTCCCTACGGGCCCTCCAGTCGGTCGGCCCAATTAAACCATTACAAAACCTTGTCAAGAATAGGACTACAATTTTCTAGCAGAAATTGGATAGTTATACACCATGTTTTATGGCTGCAAAAAACTATGTACAATTCTCATTCATTAACATCGTTATCGTTGCTTACATATATAGTATGGATAGTGATACACCATGTTTTAGGTATGCAAAAAACTATGTACAACTCTCATTCATTAACATCGTTATCGTTGCTTGCATATATAATACTGCATGTAAGAATATGGGCATCCAACTCAAAACCAATTGGCAATGAGTGGAGAGGCCTTAAGGATTATAAACCGCATGATCTTAGATTATCCAAACAATTAATATAGGACTAATAATCTCAACACTTCCGACTCAATATAACTTCTAACTGTTCAACTAACATAATTCATATACTATGAGTAGAGTGTAATATGGTTTATCCTTTTCTCTTCAATATAATACGGATGGAAAGTTCAAGTACTGTGGCCATAATAAATTTGCATCTGAAGAAGCTGCAAAGAAGGAACTAAAGATGCAAAACCAGTTGCTATAGTTCACCCTTATATAGTCTTTTAAATCAGGGTTGCTTACAATCAAAGCTAGGTTAGCTTAGAAACAAAGCATTCAATATTCACCGTTAGATGAAAACCTGATTTAAGATTCAAGCTAAGTTTGCTTAAAACCAAAGTAATATATCTCTAATGTTAGATGGTCTTAGCTGTTACACACAATGAAATATACCTTCATTTAGATAAGGGTAATCATACTGAGTTAGCTCAATAATAGTTCACCGAAGTTAGCCATATGAACAATTTTGTATATTAACCACATTCATCTAACACTTCAAGATCAAATATGATGATCAATCAAACATGAATGATAATCAAATGAACCTGATTATGTTACTCATAGAGTTGTTTAATTGTTTATGTCTCATAGAAGTATGTAAGAAACAATTGAAGCAAAATCGGATTGATTCATGAGAATAAATTCATGAACATTAAGCCACGGTTTGCAAAGATTGCATTCCTTAATTTACTAATGTATTTGTTCATGAGTATGCAAACATACTTAACCAATTTTAGGACTTAACCAACTAAGTTTGCAAACGGGTATGCAAACTTAAGTTTCGGACTTTGGTCTTGTCTGGTACGCATACTAATGTCCCCTCGTAACTTAGGTAGAACCATTCGCATACTGGTATGCAAGCCATGTTCCCGGACTTTAACATCAAACTTGTTTTCCGAACCTAAATCATACCACAACAGTTTGCATACTGGTATGCATACTGTGCTATATCCATACAAGGGTTAATTGTTCTAAACTCCCATTTAAATCATTGAAACATCCTTAGAAGATGACAATAGTTGTCTCACACAAACTATTAGCTTATAAGTAATTTTCTAGTGATCGAACGATCAATATGAAACATTTCGAGTCGACATCAAATGACTGTCTCACACAAATCATGTAAGATGTTTCAAGGAAATTTTCACATGATCATTTTTTGACTTATTATTTAGTTTCCAACAAATAAATTATTTTCAACTAAACTCGTCATGAATAATGATGAACGTATCTAAAGCAAAAATATTCTAACAAATATTTTGAGAAATAGATAACCAAGTTAAACTCATCTTGAAATATCAAATGTGAATAATATAAAAGTCTATATAGCTATACGAGTTAGTGTCATTAGGAGATAAAATAGAATAGACTTATGAGTGATAGATAAGTTTTAGTCTCCACATACCTTTTGTTGATGAAGTTCCTTCAAGCTCTCCTCAGTAGATCTTCGTCTTCAATCGATGAATGCCGTGAAGTCTAAATCTGAACTACATATTATATCCTAATCCGAGACATAGCTATAAGTAGACTAGAAATCAAGACTTATAGTTTTGATCACCCAAACTTGACAAACAAGCTTGAGATAGCAACACTTGATAGTTCGACCGAGAAGTGCTCTAACATAGACCGGTTAAAGAGAACAAATCGTTCTGCAGATACTATGATAGTGATACACGTGTCCCCTATTTTGGATAGCTAAGTAATCCTAAAGTTAGATTGAGGATAACTTTTGATTTTTGAAAAATAATGTTTTTAAGGTCAACATTCCTAAATAAGGATATAACTACTAGGAGGTTAGGGAAACCAAACGAAAATAGAATCCCTCGACCGGCATACGACCAAATAAAGACGTACACCTCATAACTAATCATAGAGGCTTTGGAGATACATACTAATGATGTTGTCGAGATACATGCTTAGTAAGATAGATCAGGATTCTTTACTAGTTTAGGTAGATTGGGAGCGTCGCAAAAAAAAAAAATTAATAGTTTTCTTGTTCATAGTATAGAGGAGATATTTATTTTGTTAACCTTTTTTTTTCATCTATTATAGTACTAAATTGTGCTTCAAAATAGTAGTTATCAAGATGTATATCATACTCTCAAGTTGTCATCAGAGTGTGATTGGGTTCTTCAAGGAAGATTTATGTGGTCTATGGTATTCATTATCTATAATCAACCTGGTGAGGTTCTTCGGAAGCAAGATTACATTAAAAACATAAGGATCACATGACTAAGTTAGGCAGAAACTCGAAGCATGAAAATCATGAACAAAAAACTACTAAAGAGAAGGTTATCACGTTAGAGAAAACTACGAATTAGAATCAAATTACACTCGACATGTTAGTTTCATTTTGGGTTCATAAGAAAAGACGAAGAAGAAGGTGATTTTCTTAAAGACTCAACAACACCAAAATCTCATGTTAAGTTTCAAAACTATATGATAATCTTAAAATTGATTTTCGTATTGATATTCCCCATTATGATGGGAGTGTCGATGTTGAAAAATCGGATGATTGAATAAAGAGTCTAAAAACACATATTGCATTCTCTGAATATGGTTCAACGAAGAAGATTTATTTTACGATGTTAAAGCTTATAAAAACATGCTCTAATTTGGTGGAAGGCTTACAAGAATCAATATCTATGTAAGGATGCATTTTCATGGCAGGGGTTCAAGAAAGTTATGGGGAAGAAGTTTCATAAGGTTGGCTGAAGAGAGATGGTTCAAAGAGTATTACTTGAAGAAGACTTACAATCAATATGTGCAAAAATATGCCTCGAAATTTGGAATCAAGGTGTGGATTTAGATGTGGACTTGGGCGGTTATGCTATCCATAAGAAGTATACTTATGGGGGATCCATATTATATACTGAATGATCTGAAGATATTCTCAGTTTATACTATTGCCAAAAAAAAGTATAAAAGCTAACGCGATTAAAATAAGACTTGAAAAACACGAATCTTAGGGAAGTAATAAGGGAAAATATGGAAGTTCAGACGCTAAAGGAAATGAAAGTAACAATAAAGAATGAAATTATAATGACAATGAAGATTTGGTTTGCTCACATTATAACCAAACTAGACATGTTATCGACGAGTGATGGAAATAATATCCCGATCTAAAACCAAAAGGGTTGTAGTGTAGAAGAAAAAAAACAAGAAGACAGATTTCGTCACACAAGCTTCAAAAGAAGTCCAAGGGTTAACAAAGCCTAGTAAAAAACTATTTATATGGTGTGAGGCATAAGAACCTACAAAGGTGATCACAAGGAACGAGTCTTCATAATCAAGAATATGGTAGATGTCGTCGTTGACCTGGGATGCCAGAAGAATTTACTTGCCGTAGTTGGGTTTGAAGATTTTCAAACATCATTAACCCATGTTAGAGAAATATTTAATAGATTTATCATAATGGGTCACCTGAGGCAATTCCCTTGACTATTGAAAAGATCCAAAAGTTGCATGTCTTATCAAACTGAGAAAAAGGGCGATGAGAAACAAAGTTCAATCTAACCACACTTTTTTCCCTTGGAACCCATTTTCTTTATTATCACTTGGGATAAAACCAGTTGATCTTTACATTATCGAATGCACTAATTAAATCAATTTGACAAATGATGCCTAGTCGTTTAGGATCAAATTTTGTGTGAACCACTGCCTTGTTGGATATTTTCAATAATATAGAAAATAAAATGGTTTTCATTTTTGGTTAGCCACTACAATGGGGAGTGTCATGAGCCTAATAGATGCAATGGATGTTAGTTGGAGATGAAAAGGCATCTCCATAGGATGTGATGGTTCACAAGAGACACATACATTCCCATTAGACACTATTGGTTTCTTTTGGAAGTGATAAGGCATCTCCAATGGACATGAATTCCCTATAAATAGTGATGGTTTGTTTTCATTCAAACAATGAAAAATGGAAAACACATCTGATTTCTTTTCTCTCTAAGCATCATCAGAAACTTAATAATGTGTGTTCTTGGTTGGGTCAAGGGAAGTACAACTTTTGAATCCAACAACGTTGTTAGGGCTTTATTGTATCCTGAAGGCAATATTTCGCTGACCGGTTGTACTCGCCAATTATTTGGGAATGGTCGAAATAATTGCTGAAAAGAATCGTAAGGCCTTGAAGCTTGTGAAACGACATTCTTTTCAATCTCTGTTTTTCATCCTCTTGTACCCAAATTTTCCAACATTCCTTCACAGTTAAAACACTATCATTTATTTGTCTTCCTCCAAAACATGCAGATTGAGTCTTGAGGATTACCTTTGACATCAAATATTTCAATCTTTTTGTATGAACCTTGGAAATGATCTTGTAGAAGCTGATCAGATGACTAATGAGTCTATATGCGAAACTACTTACAACGTTGTCTTTTCTTAGAGCAAGGGTTATGGAATCAGAGATCCACTTTCACACAAACTCCTTCATGCGCTAATTAAATCATATCAAGGAGTGTGGCACAGTGGATACTGAGAGGATCATGATCATTCGCTTAGAAGAAAAAATACTTGAAAAGGAGCATGATCAGCCAGTTGAGGATAAAAATAAAAACAAATATTAAAATAACTAAAGAAGGTTTGGAGAGAGGCTCATAATCTATCAGCCACTTTGAGTCATTTTTTTCTCGCTCAACCGAGTTGCTCATGTGCCTCTTCAAATGATTTTTCCATCAAGCGGTTGATTATGTGTCTCTTTGTGTGTTTCATTTGTTTTCATGTGGTACAAAAACCACTCCTTCACCTAATCATTCACTAGATTTGACACTCATAATTCCGTAGCACTTGGCCCTTAGGAACCGAGCATCCATAAGAGATCAAAGTATTATCCAATCCCAACTTGGAGAAAAAAAGAGTTAAAAAACTTATAAAACCCGGGAGATGATACAAAATACACTTCCGATCTAGAACTTAATGCTAGTAATAATGTAGCAAGATTCCACTGCCACCATTCTATTGACTGAACACATAAATAAACTTATCATTTATTCGTAAAAGATTAAGGATATTTTAACTACAACTTTCAATTTTCTGTAATAAAACAGCAAATTACATGAATAAATAATGAGAGATACATTAAACTCAAAACTGACGAAAAACATTTTAAGAAAAATAAATCTGACAACTATACTCTGTTTAATCAGTAAACTAAGCCCATGGACTTAACGAACACTCCTCGGGTAATTCAGGAAACCTCTTGGTATCTTTACAATAATCATATACAACTAAATTCCTCTCAACCCAAGCAAAATCTTCTTTCTGAGAATCTGTTAAATGCCAAGAATCATACTGATCCCACCATTTCTCAGTAGTAGTAGAAACACATTCAGGGTAAGGATCTTTCCATTCACAACCATCTGATTTGAAATCCTTGTAGGTTGACACAAATGGTGCTTTTTTCCAGTCTGTTTTTTCAAGTCCACCTCTTGTTGCCCAGTCATCAGCATTCCAGATACTCGAAAACAAGTACATTGGCTTCTCATTTGGGAAGAAATCGTTTGGTTTGTCGTTGTTCTTGTATACTCTCATTGGTACTCTATCCACAAAAAACCTGCAAAACAAATAAAAGATTCAAAATTTAGCCACAATTCTAATTAAGCGATGTACTTGTATAATATTGAGTTAGCTTACACAATTTGGTGACTGTTCCAAAGAATTGAATAAGTATGGAAGTCTTCAGTTGGATCAAACCACAGACTGTGCCTCATTTCTCTGTTTCCTACACCAGTCTTGTATACATTGGTCTGAATTACGTATGGTTCACCAGTTCTGTTTCCCAAGAACTCAAAATCTAGCTCATCCCTCTCTGGTGCTGCATCTTTGTCAGAGCACATCTGCAATTTAGCATCCAAGAATTATTTTTGGTTAGCCAATGCCAAAATGACAGTAAAACCATATATGCACATGGAATTAATCATTTTCAACTCTATTTGTAGTCAGAATTCTTACAGGGAGTAAACTAGATGATCGCGCGCGGTGGGGAGGTCGACGACGGCAACAACAAAAAAAAAAAAAAAAAAAGGACTAGAGACCCGCAGATAATACGTGCAAAAAGATTTTACACTTATTATGTTACGTCATGGATCAAAGAATTTCACGTACTAATATGCATTTTCCTCCACCCAAGCAAACAAAATTGTATGGAAGTAAGTTTTAGCATTTCATAGTACGCTTGAAACACTAAGAAGTATGATACATCACACATGTTATAGAGATCCACGCATCTGGCATGTGAGTCGGTGTCCCGGTAATGAGTTTGAAATAATCGAAACTAGAAACTTATTTCAGTGAGTTAGTTTAGTTGCAAGTCTAAATCGGACACCACGTGTTGTCATACATACGTGTTCAAGATATTTACAGATGGAATGGTCCGAAGGGATATGTTGGTAAGTGGTAACTAAATTTGTTTTTAATCAAAAACAAATGAGATACGTTTGTTCTTTCTTTCCACTCCCCTCTTCTACTAAACCAATTTTTTTTTTTTAACTTCCAGTTCTTTCTCTTTAATTTTCTCTCAGAAGCTCCACCCAGTTGATGTGTGGTGGTGAGGGAGCCTTTTGCTTTGTTCAACGCCTAAACACACTTTTGAAAAAGAAATGCAACTTTTTGCTTCCTTTGGTGTTTTTGGAGGTATGAATTAAAATGATATGTTTAATTAGTTTTTATTAGCTCAGTCATGGTGTTTATAAGTGTGTTTTCTTGGATATTTCAAATTTGCTAATAAATTAATTCTCAAGTGATGATGGGTTATCAATTTGGGTGATTATGTATGTAGGGTGAGGAGAAGAATTAGATTTGATCCATTAACACAGAAGTAGTAGAAATTAGATTTCTGCACTCTTCGGTTCGGGTAGTATATCAGTAACGGGTTAATAAAAAAATGTTTTCTAAATCTCAAATTTGTTCGAATTTACTACAATGAAAGGTGAAATCACTTGAATGGGTACTTCAATGCTCTATTTACATTGAATTGAAGTAGATTATACTCTTATTGGTCCTTCGATTGATTACCTTATATTCAACCAGAATTTTGTGAAATTGTAAAATTTGAAGTTTCAATTTTAAAAGCTTGGGACATTTTCTGTGACTGAAAAAGTGCAGATTTCTCATCACATAGAAGGCCTCCCTAAAGGTCGGCCAATTATGACTTGAGCAACTTGACAGAATAATTGGAATTTGGAAAGATGAAAGTTTACTACTCAAAGAGATAAAAATGTGCAACCGATAGTGAATTTGTCAAGTAAGAACACTCACGTAATAAGCAGTGACAACACCAGCAGAATCACCTCCAACCAACTTAAGCTTCATACTGAACCATCCAAATCTATATCTCTGCTTCGTTAGAAATCCACAACCTATATTCATCAAGGATTTCAATATTAAATTCAAGAAATAATTATTCATAAGAAGAAAAAAAAAAATTGTTTAAAATCATGAAATTCGCACTTATTATAATTTCTCAGACATTATGACACATACCTGTTTCTTTATCTAAGGAGAGAAACCAAGTTTTTCCATCTTCACTTGTTTTGAAATTATCCTCAGCCCACATTATATCAAAATTATTTTGGAACTCTTCTAATGCATTGTTTGACTCTGCTGCTCCAAATTCACAAGAAAATAAAAGAACTGCAATGCCGAGAAGAACAGCTACCACCGAGAAAACCCTTGTTCTCATTTTTGCTCTCTGGTTTAGAGCGAGGGACAACAGAGTGAAAAAGATACAAAAAGAGCTCAAGATTTTCCTGAATTGGTTCTCGGGGAAAAGAACTGGATTATAAAGGGATCATAATAAATTTGTCAACCGTCTTCTGAAAATTCTACAACATTGAGTGTTTACCATTTTACCCGTAACTTGTATGAAAATTTTAGAAGAAATGATGTTTTTTGCTTTGATAAGAGCTGATCATGAGGGTTAGTTACGGTATATAAGGATAGATTGGGAGGAGTAAGAGTGCCAGTAATACATGCATATGCTAAGACCAGGAGAGGAAGTAATGAGGGGAACATAGAACCTCAATAATGCTCCAACAGTGAGTGTGACATTATACATAACAGTTCCAGGCTGTGCCATTGGTTTGGCTTTTATGATTCATGTAAATTATATGCAAGTGGGTCCATTGTGTTTAGCGTGTATGAACGTGAGCCATCTTATATTATGAGAAATCTGACTACTTGGAACATTAATGCGACCGACAGATCCATTCACTGGTGTGTTAGAACTTAGAATTTTTATCTGCCAGCCTGATGTATTTATGTGTCAGATCGTGCTTTCTGTCAATTTTTCTTGGGCACGCATGAGCAGCAGCCAGTGCTAGTGATACTGTAAGCAACAATAATAATCACGTGGAGTGTCGGTGCTAGTGACATGTTAAACCTCCTTTCCTACTTGTCATTATCATAATTCATTTGACAAAGACCGGAAGGAAACACCCGCTATTTTAACAATAGTTCTAAACAGACCGTGTTTTTCGTCTAGACACACAATTGGTGGGTCCCGCTAACCGGGGAGAAACAAGGCCCCGTTTATAATGTTAATGGGAAAGGACGGTTTGTAAGGAGTCCAAAATTACGGTTTCTTTAGATGTTATGTGTGTTATTATTATAGAAATTAATCAATATATAGAAAATAAAATGTCAGAAACTAACCGAAAGGAAGACTCTTTTGTAAAATATATATATATATATATATTTATTTTGTAAATTTGTGAAATATACTTGAAATGTGATGTATCGTATAGTAATTTATGTGTGTTATGCTGTGCTTTCTTAGCATGCTATGCTGTACCAATATTGAAACTATCACGTACAGTAGAAACTCCATTAATTAATACTCGATTATTTAATAAACTCTCATAAATAATAGTTTTAGTCGGTCCCGAGTCGGAGACAACGTGCCAAATTAATAATTCGTTAAAATTATAAATTAATATATTTTTGATTAGCTGTGTAGACCTCATATGAAACATAAATTAATAATTCACTATATATATTCAATACATTAATATTTTTATGGAAAATGAATCAATTATTTTCTATTTTTTTTGTTAAAATCAATATCACATTGAATTTTATCTCTAATTTTTCTTATCATCGTAAGAATTTCTAGTGTTGTTTCTCGTAGCCCAGCTAGAAATTATCTAATGTGATTGTCGCTTTAACAACTTCGTTTTGTGAAAGGGTATCTACTGTAAAAATTTCATCATTTTTCTTCTCATCTTTGTCAATTCCCATAACGCTCTCAATTATTTTCTTATCAGTCAACAATTTCGTAACTTCATATTCTTTCAGATATTCAGGACATCTTGACATTCCCAAAATTACGATAACCCAACTTTTTGATCAAATTTTGCAAGTCTTGAGTGAGATCACCGCCTAACTATTCATCCGAACTGTCTAAACTTATGTTATTTGTTGATCGAAGTTAAATTTACCCACAAGTTAATAAGATATTAATTAATATCTCACTTAATTAATAAATTCTGGTGGTCCTAACAACATTAATTTATAGAGTTTTTGCTGTAGTACGCTAGTGTTGATGTATTTATTTGTCCAACACGACACTACACAACACACTAATCTAATGTGATGTGCTCATATCGAGACAAATCACGTGTTGTGTTGTGGTAGCCTGGTAGGATGTTAGCGCGTTGTATTGCACCTCAGTATAGGAAAATAGAAACATGATTTCCGCCTGGTATAAAATCATGGGCTTGGTCACTTGTACATTTTTTTGGCCCAAGATCAACATTTGTCTGGTGATATAGAGAAAAACTCTCTATGCGTGCATTTTCATTCTTCTGTTTTAGATTAAATAGCAGTTCCTTGATTTTCTACAGTTAATCAACTATTTGGATATTATTTATAGCTTAAGATTCGGAATTTTTTTTATTTTTTTTATAGATTTAATATTTTGTTCAATATATTATATTTTTCCATATAGCGTCTCAATTTTTCCAGTTATCTATGATACGATGGTTTTTTTTTACATGTTTCAGATTACGTGATCCAAAAGTAATATAAGTGACTCTAAAATTGTTAAGGAAGTGAAGTACTACAAATGAAGAAAGATCAAAAGCCAAGTGGAGAGAAGAAGTTCCATCTCCGAATTGTTGTATTTTTCTGTCAAATACATGAGTTTCTACATCCATCTTGTAGAAAATGAGAAGATGAATCCAATGAGTCAAGAATCACCCAATTCCGTTGAGAAACGATTGAAACAATGAAAAAATTAATACTTTTATAGGGTTTCGGCTTGTCATTGTTGACTATTGGACTCAATTGTTTTGGGCTTGCGCGTGAATAAATAAGGAGTGTAAGACTCATTATTAGCGAGTTTCACCCTAACTTTTTTGGTATCCGGAAGTTTCAACACTCGTAATTTGGGGCGAGCACTTCAACACATATATATATATATATATAAATAATATTCCTTAGAGCAAGACATTGTTAAGATTACAAGATTTATCTATCTCCCTAGGTTTGCATTATCTTTCTTTTTGTATATCTTATTTGGATTTTTAGAAACCTCGCGATGAACTAGTTCTTTTCAACGGGACGTATCAGAATATTTAAAAATTTGATTAATCTGGTTGATTATTTTTTTAATTTTAACAAAACATATACCCAGTTTAAAAGAAAAGAAAATGAAAATAAAATTTGGAAGGTCCAAAAAAAAAAAGAGTGAAATGGTTATCGAATAAAGGTCGGGTCTTGAAGAAAAAGATAAAGAAGATACGTGCAAATATGTAAAATGTTAATAGACTAATTAACAATAACATAACACGAGTTTTTACTTAATCTTTCATCAACAAACTCAACCATGGTGTTAGAGCATTGATTGGTCGAACTCACAAGTGTTGCTATCTCAAACTTGTTATCAAATTTAATTGTCAAAACTAGATCTTGACTTCTACTCTACATTTATTCACGTCTCGGACTAGGAAATAAGTGTTTAGTTGAGAACCGTATATAACAGCATTCTACCATTTGAAGGCGAAGATCAACATGAGCTTTGGAGAACTTCAACATCAAAATGTAAGTGAAGACTGAACCTCCCATTTCTCTAAGTTTTCACCTTTCTATCTATGAGACATTGTCGCATGGCTAAATTAGATAGTACACGCATAACAAAAAAATTGAGTCAACTTTATCTTATATATTTTTCTCGAAATATGATTACGTACTTATGCTTAAGAACGTTTGTTCATACTTGATGAATTTGGTTAAGAACAAAAAAATTTTCATGACTTAAATTATGATTCAAGATTTAATCATTTGAAAACATCCTGGAATAGTGATATGTGTCATTGACATTATTCGGGAACGTTGCGAATTGATTATTAAAGAGATAAAAACTAATGTTAATCTGGATACATGATAGTACGCATACAAGTTCACATACTGGGAGAACTGTTATAAGTCTGGAGCCACATTACATGTACCCAGTACACGTAACGACGTAGATATAGTTCGACAGTGACTTTGTGGTACGTATACCCAGTATCCATACCATAAAAGTCTGTAACTCGTGAACCATGAACTGTACACATACCCAGTATGAAAACCATAAAAGATTTGTGAGTTCCTGAACTTGTTTGTTGTCTTAAGGGTATCCATACCGGTACACGTACCATGACAAAGATATTCACGAACAAGTATAATACACGTACTTACCCTGTCAAATATTTTCAGATGCATCAAAATTATTTCTATGATAATCGTCATTTGATCAACTCTCTAAAAATACTATCTAGACATTTTTGATCATATGTGTGATTCATGAAAAGTCTTAAAGTGTTATGAAAATGGTTAAGTATATAGTTCAATTGGATAGTTTTGGCTAACCTACATGAACATATCATTATACACGGTTATGTTACAGTACATCCTAACCAGAGTGCATATTCTGCAATATTAATCTCAAGTCAAGTTTTTCATCTAACGGTGATTATTGATTTCTTGGTTTCAAAGATATCGTCATATCTTAAACCTAAAGAAACCTTGATCTTGAAAGTCTATGAAAGGATAACCTCTAACAACTGGGATGTTCGAATCCCTGACAGTATTCTTGTGTGTCCTAGTTGTAAACTAGAGTCGTCCTCTCCATCAAACCCTTCTAAGGTTTAGTGACTAAAAAGACTTCACCTATGGATTCGCGAAGCCAGGTCCAACTATCTTTATCTTGATAGTTTGAGTATCCTGATCTTGTTTTGATTGTTGAGTTTCTCACTCAAACAAGATAGATAAAGTCACAAAGTATCTTCATCTCAGCTACATTCCAATATGAAGTTCTGATAGTATGCTAGTGTCTGTAGTGGTTTAACACAGCTTGTTGTTCAAGTATGGACTAGGTTCTGGGGTTTTTCTGCATTTGCAGTTTCATCGTTAACAAAATTTTGGCGTATGTGTTATTTCTTTTTCCGCATTATATTGTTTATCTTTATAATTAAAATATCACAGGTTGTACGTTAATCAATCAAAATAGATTCATCCATCCTTTTTTGTATGATACAACTTGATTGGTTCTTGGATATTGATCTTTGGGATCGCCCAAGTACTCTCACACATAATCAGGTTCATGGATTTGGTTCTGTAAACTTTCTGATTGTGACAGAAAGAGATATAAGCTCTTCATATTGAGATTCATTAAGTTGAACTCTCGGAATTGTATTCGAGTTTAGTCCATACAGGTTGACTAAGAAAAAGTTGGTTGTGTATTTTGGTACCCCACGTTTTCACATGGAGGTGTCCAAAATTGTTAAATGTTTTCTAGTTTTCCATAAACACCTTGTAAATGAATAAATTAGCAATCAAAATCATCATTTACCAGTAACGACCACCCGCTATTTTCTAGTAATTACCACCCGCCTTTTTCATATTAACTCACTAATAATCGGTAAGGTTTTCAAATATTAAATTGTAATCCCTAAGCATGAATTATCAAAGAATTAACTCCAAGCATAATGCACCAAATTGATTTATAACTAACTAAGAAAACCATTTTTATCTTATGAAATATATAATATATTCATCCTACCAAGTAAAATAAAATCAATAATTAATGAAATTGACAAAGAAATGTACCAACTAAACATGAGTGAATAATTTCCCCCGTCGCCTTAGTCACCGGGTGCTTAGTCTCTTATCATGATGAGAACTCCCTCAAGTTATTTATTCATGCTCAAAAAGTGTTCACAGATGATGAAAAGAGAGAAAAATGATGAAAATTGGGTTTGCAATGCTTATATTCGTTGCAAACTAACTGTTACAAAAAATGATAAAAAGTATGTGTCGCTGTCACTGTTTTCCTGTCGTTTAAACACAATTACAATGAGAAGAAAAAATGGTAGTCAATAAATGACTTTGTAGTATTCTCACAACCCTTAGCACCCTTTATATACTCTACCGAATAAAAAATATTCCAAATAACTCTGAATAATCATCAATAATACTCTACTGCAATTTACGGAAATAATTTCCATTTTCATCTCCATCACGCGTCTGCTTGCCATTTACACACTCCAAACACGCAAGAACTTGTCTAGGAATTAGTTTAACTTGTAAGGGGGATATCTACACCCCCCAAATTAACATGTAATCTCCACAAACTCGTCCAACAGAATCCTGAGTATTTCTCGTGCTCTGTTTACTCCAAAAGTGACGAATCATTACTTGTTTTTCGAAAGAAAACAAATTACCACCCATGTTTACTCAAAACAGGGTAATACAAATCGAAAGCAATGATTGAATCCTTGATTCTCGTCCGAAATATTCTCAGAAAATCCTCCAATTCAAAATCTCATTTCCCGCCATTTTTTTGATTTTTAAAATGAATGAGAAGGGTGCACCTTATCCTCGACTGGGGACCCTTAAGCAGCTATCCTGGGGTACACTTAGTAATTTTGTGTGTGCCTTTAGTAATTTTCAGGGGTGACTTTAGCAATATTAGGAGTTCCCCGAGTACTTTTCTGGGTGCCTTTAACACATTCCTGGTGTGCCTTTAGTAATTTCCCCCCGGAGCTGCAACTACCACTTTTCGAGGAACATTCTCCACAAGAGATTATTTCCTTGAAAAGAGTTAAAACAAGTTTATTAACGAAAAAATGAGTCCTAACTAATGTGGTTATGGGTGGAAATGCTTTACACTTACGTGCTTATCACTAGTCCTTTTTGTTAGATTATTGCTCTGTCGAACTCGCAAGCGTTTCTATCTCAAGCTTGTTTGTTAAGTTTAGTTGTAAAAACTGTTAGTCTTGATTTATAATCTACTTATAGCTAAGTCTTGGATTAAGATTGTAAGTGTAGTTGTGCTTTAGACTCCACGGCGTTCATCGAATGAATACGGAGAACTACTCAAGGGAACTTGTGGAATTTCATCAACAAAAGGTATGTGGAGACTTGAACTTATCTATCACTCAAAAGTCTATCTATTCTATCTCTTATTTGAGACGAAAGTCGTATTTCTATATAGACTTCAATTATACACATTTGTTATTTCGAGATGAGTTTATTTCGCTTATCTATTTCTCTAAATATGTGTTGGTAAGCTTTCGCTTTAGCCAAGTTCATCTTTACTCGTGACGAAAGTCATGTTGGTTATTTCAATAACTTGAAAATCGCTTTGATGAAAATAGCTTGTGAATAAAAACTATTTTAACATCCTCTAAGAAAGTTTCAATGATTGAAATGAGAGTTTAGAACAAGTAAACATGTTTGGATATAAACATAGTGTGTTCTCACACTTGTCCAAAAGTCCAAAACCGGGAACCCAAAGTATGCGTACCCTTACGCATACTGGCGGTTGTTGGAAATCTGGGTAAGTATGCGTACTCGTACGCATACTGCCGGAAATTTCATGTCCGTGAATTTATCCTGGGTTTGGAAGTGGAAAAAAAACTCAATCCGGTTACTTAAGTACGCGTAGCCATTTTCATACTTATGTAGGTTACTTACAAAAAGGTTTGTTCATGAACTAAAACATTTATGGAATGCAATCTTTGCAAACCGTGGCTATAATGTTCATGAATTGATTCGAGTGAATCAAAATCGATTTTTCTTAGGTTGTGTCTTGTATACTTTTATGAGATCTAAGCAATTGAATAACTCTCTAACTAGTTTATTTGAGTCATTTAAATTAGTTATATTAAAGATGAATAAGGTTGATATGAAATTTCTCATATGGATAACCATTGGTTAACTATTGCTGAACCGACTAAGTATACACGTTTAGGTACGGTTACTCAAACCTAAATGAAGTTATATTTCATTTGTGTATAACAATCTAAGTTTGATTTAACAGTTGAAAGATATTAGCTTTAATCTAATCAGGTTTTCATCTAACGGTGAATATTGAATGCTTTGTTACCAAGGTAAACTAGATTGCAAACCATGATTTGAAATCTATATAAAGGAGAACTCTAGCAACTAGGAAACCTAATCCCCACATCTCATGTGTGATACTAGTTGTATAAGCTAGAGTCGATTCTCCTTTAACCTTAGGTTTTTCACGAAACCCTGTAGGTTAACGACTTAAAGACTTTATTGGGATTGTGAAGCTAGACACAACTATTTTCTCTGTCGTTGTGTGATATGATCTTGTTGTTTTTTATCTTGATTGAGTACAATCGTAAGATTGGCTTGATATTTATATCTCTGATAGGCAATATAAAAAAGTAGTCACAAACACTTTTGCCTCATCGTTTGTGATTCCACAATATCTTGTTTCGTTAATCGATTAAAATTATTGTGAGGTGATTGATAATTCTAGGCTGTTCTTCGGGAATATAAGTTCGGGTTATCAATTGGTTCCTATTCACCTTAATTTATCTGTGGGAGATAGATTTATCTATTCAATATACTTTTCCGTGTGATATAAATTTGTTTATCAAGTCTTCGACTTTGGGTCATAGCAACTCTTGGTTTTGGGTGAGATCAGCTAAGGGAATCAAGTGCGTAGTATTCTGCTGGGATCAGAGACGTAAGGATCATGATTGTACCTTGAATCAGTGTGAGATTGATTAGGGCTCAACAACATTCCAGACCATAGTTAGCTTTGTAGTAGGCTAGTGTCTGTAGCGGATTAATATTGTGTGGTGTTTAAATCTGCACTAGGTCCCGGGGTTTTTATGCATTTGCGGTTTTCCTCTGGAGGACATTTTTTACCTTGATTGACCATCAATGAGGTTTGCTGTATATTAGTAGTTTTTGTAGGCTTTTCATTTTGTAGGTTTTTATTTTCTTTCTTGTTCCCCATAGAAGGATTTCTACGCTTTACCTATATACTATCTTTATGGACGCTCTCTTTACTGATCTCTATTGTTACTGTATTTTTGGTATTTCTCTTTCATTAAAAACATTGAGGACAATGTTAGATTAAGTTTAGGGGCGAGGGAGAAACTTTTAGTTTTTAATTGCAATAATGAAACTCCGAAAAAGAAGAAGTGACTATTCAAGACAATTGAAGAGAACTGTGGCATAATCTACAGCAGCAAAGAACCATCATTTTCTGTAAAGTCTTGTTTTCTCTATAACAGTCTGTATGGAACGCTTATAAGCATTGCAGATTCCCTGAGTTAGTTTTCTTTTGTTTATTTTCTTCTTTACAAACACTTTTTGAGCCTTGTATCAATCTTTTAAGAGTGTTTTGAGAATGATGAGCTAAACTCCAGTGTTGAGGCGACAAAGGAAGCTATTTTCCCAATAAAAAGTGATATATTTTTATCTCTTAAAAGAAATCTTATCTAAATGGTTGGAATTCTCTCTAAAAACCATTCCCTTACTGATCTCAGCCTCTATCGAATACACAACATTAGTTCTTCAACGGTTTTCCGATCTTTCTCTTCTCGATTTATTAGTTGGTACCATTTGCTGTATTTTGGTTTCTTTGTTACTGTTCTTGTCCTCATGTAATCTTCAATTTCGTATGAATGAATGAGATTTGTGTTTGTTAGGAAAAAAAAAAGGACGCTAATAAAAAAGAATGTCCATGCCGAAAAATCCTTCCATCAGACACATTTAAAGTTACGAAGTACATGCAGATAGGAGGCTCTGAATAAAAACATAAAATTGAATCCTCGTGCACTAGTTCGTACCGGCCAAATTTGGGTATACTCAGATTAATTGGAGGTATCAAAATTTTGTTCCCAACCATAATAGTGGGCTAAGGGGTGTCTAATGTGTATGAACTTATCTAATTACCCTTCCCTAAATAATAACTAAAACTACTCCCTTTTTGGTTTTAGATCTAAACCTTATTTTTTCCCTTCTCCTTCATCATCCATATAATGATGGATTCCTTTTTCCTTCTCTATATTTCATCATTTTCAAATGAAAAAAAAAATCATCGTTTATAATTTTTTTATTGTTTATTAATTCTGTCCAACTATATCTAATATGTTGTTTTATTGTTTGAATGGAATATTAGGTCCGAAAAAATGAAATTATTGAACTGAAGTTTCACGGTTGTCATGGTATCTCTTTGTCGAGAATGACGGCTTTTCATGTTTATTTTTAATCGTCAAGGTTTCGTGACGATTTCTCAAAGAGTTTTATTTTTGAAAGTAACATTTACAGGGTCGTCATGGTCTTCAACCCTTAACCCTGACGACTAGTGGTGTCGTATAAATAGTGATCAGGTTTTGAAAAGCTAAACTGTGAAAATTAATAACTCCCAGAAAAAAGTTTTCTTGTATGTAGTTTTGTTTTTGGTTGTCATGGTTTTGTAAAAATAACATGATTACTAACGAATAGTCGTCGATGTGTTGCATTTTCGACCGACGACTATAAATGCGAAAAACAAATATTTGGTCAGCATGCTTTGTTTCTTGTCGAGCGTGCCGACTTAGTTTGGTCGACATGCTTTTTATTTCAGTGGAGCATGCCGCATGTTCATGGACTGAGTGCTGAAGGTGCTTAGTCGACATGTTTTTTTTCAATCGAGCATGCCGACTTTTCATACTGTGATTTCTGAAGATGTTAATTTTCTCTGTAATTTGGAGAATGAAATTATTAAACAAATGTGCAATTCCCTTAGTAGAAGTGTTTGGCTAGTCCAGTTTCATTTCAGTTATACAAAAAAACTCTCAAAACAAAAAAAAAATTCTCAAAAATCTTCCAACAAAATCAATAATTTCAATCGAACCAAAATAAGATTTTATAACTTCTAATTCAACTAACTAGGATAACTAGATTAACTAACTAAACATGTTGATTAGAGTTAATTAACAGGTAGTTAGTCATTTAAAAAAAAATATATGGTTAAGGGCCTTTGGATTTTACTTCTTAATGACCCTATTTTGTATTATTGGGTATACCCAATTTGACCGGTTAATTCGTCGAGATGCGAGATCACATGTGAAAATTATTCGTCCACTCAAATTGTTTTAGGAGTCGACACTTCAAAATACAGAAAATGGGCTATATAGACAAAAAGGCACTTTTTCTAGGCCAAATGGACAGGTAGAAATTCGGCCAGGGTCAAATGACCAAAAGAAAATTTTAATTGGGAGAGACGTTACTACCATTGTAACCGTCACACCCACGATCTCCCTATCTCACAATAACATTCACCTTGTCTTCATCTTCTCACAGAAAAGTTTTCAAAACCATAAAATTCTTCCACCGTCTCCTGAAAACCCAGAGAGTTTTCATCTTCTCCTCCACCATCTCCTTCATCTTCTCCTCCACCGTCTCCTGAAAACCCAAAGAGTTTTCATCTTCATCTTATCCTCCACCATCAAATTCCTCCACCGTCTCATAACAAAATTCAAAACCCCAAAATCAGTTTCATCCACCGGTTCCCAATCATCAACACTACCATAAAATTGGGTTTCATCCATTGTCTGTCAAACACCATCAAACCAGAAATCAGTTTTTGAGAATTAGGGTTTTCACCATTTTAGTGTATTGGAAGAGTTAGGGTTTTGATTGATCCACAGAATGTCTCCTAAAACTAGTAAGTTTACAAACCCTAACTCATTTTTGTTCTTATTAACATAATTTCATGATTAATTTGTTGAATTGGTTCTTCTTATTTTCATTTCAGTACCATTCTGTGTGGAATTGTTTGTTTTATTTTCATTTTAATTAGTATGTGTTAGATGAAATTGGTTTGTATCTGGTTTTTAAGTATTTTTAATGTTAAATTGGTTGAAGTGAAATTGGGTGAATTTGTTTTATTTCAGTGTTGAATTTGTTTTATCAAGTTTCATCCAGTGTTAATCTGAGAGTTTTTGGTGTGGATGGAACTGGTTTCATCCAGTGTACATGTCTAACTGGGATGATTTAGTATGAGTACTAGGATTTTATAATAAATTTGTGGATGAAGATTTGTGTTACATGTTGAAACTAATTTCATCTTGCTTAATCTGTGGATGAAGATCTGTACTAGGGTGTTAAGAATTGTTTGATGGTTTGCATATTTCGGTGGTCTTAATTTGGTGTGATTATGGGACTAATAACAGCGGCTATATCAGCGTAAAACTACTTGTCTTTGTTTCTTCAGACCATGTTAACATGTATAATATATAGGATGTAAGTGGGTTTCATCTGATACCTACAGAAACTTGGTTTCATCTAACTATTATATAGTGGGTTTCATCTAATACCTGCAGAAACTGGTTTTCATCTACCATTTAAGATGGGATGTAATTGAGTTGCATCCACATATTTAAAATATAACTTAACTGGTTTCATCCAAATTATTGCAGGAAGCAGTATCAAAAAGAGTAAGAAGAGTGCCGGTGCTGAAAGAAAATCCAAGAAAAAGCATGATATGGACGTGGGTGGTGAGTCTAACACGGAGAATGTGGATGCCGAAATGGAAGAAGATAAGCCAGAGAAAAAGGAAGTAAAGAAAACATTCCGATCAAACATGAAACCAACAGTTGAAGTGCTTGAACCACTGGTATTTACTGAAAGACAAGAGGCTGTGTTAAGGAAGATTAATTTCTGGAGATTTATGGAGGCGATCAAACAAGGAAAAATGGGAAAGGCAGAATGTAGCAAAGCTCCAAGGGCATTAGATTTTATCATAAGAAATTTTAACCCGAAAGAGTTGGCATTCAAGATTGGTGATCAAGTTTTCAAGACCGATCCAAACCATCTTGCAGTTATTTTCAAAATACAGAGAATACGTATGAGTGAAGAAGATAAGAAACTTTATGGACCAAAGGACGAACCTAGTTTGAAAGATTCCGAATTTTACACCAAATACTTTCTGGAGCCAATGAGAAGGGATGATGAGAAGAAGGAAAGGGAAGGTGAAGCCAAAGAGAAGAAAAAGAAGAAAGACAGAGACAAAGAGAAGAAAAGCAAATAGGTGAATATTGGGGACAAATTGCATAAGAAATACATCCTCGAAGGAATATAAATTGCTATGAATGAAGAAGGAAAAGAAGAAGACTTGGCGATACTTTTGTTGTTGTTCATGTTCTGTACAGTCTTCTTCATAAAAACCGGAGGTATGTATGTCCACTACAGGTATTTGAACTGCCTACAGTCAATAGATACAATTAACAGAGTCTCTTGGCCAGATTTAATCCATGAGCATCTAATGCAAAGCGTTAAAGCCATGCACAAGACACCTTACTCTATCAATGGTTGCAGCTTCTATTTACTGGTGAGTATCTTTTGAATATATATATATATATATTTTGCATTAAATGAATCATGTGTTGATTATTAACTTCTATCTTTTGTTGTTGCAGTCATGGATTTTTGATCAAGTGAAAGGCGAAGGAATTTATAGGAAAGCCAACAGTGATGCATGGCCAAGGTTTGCAAGATGGGACTTGTATAAAGTATCTTGCGAAATTGAAGGAAAGCTTGAAACTCTTTCAAGCAATCAGGTAAATAGATTTTTGCTGTTATTATAACTAGATGAAACCAGTTACATATTATGTTGATTAAGTTTAGATTCATTTTTAAAATTCTATCCCCTATATAACTGGATGAAACCAGTTACATCCTGTGTTATTAACATCTTGTGTTTATGTGTTTGCAGGTTATTGACTTTGTTTGTAGCTGGAGTGAAGAGGATAAATAATTATGCTTGTTTAATGAGGAAGAAGAAAACAAAGATGAAGATGATGTTTCCAAGTTGAAGAATGAACTAGCTGAGAAGGACAACATTATCCGTCACTTGAATACCGAGTTAGGATCAAGGAATGTAGAGTTGGAAGAAAAGGAGGTTGAGTCTGAAGCAAAGTATAAGACAATATCGGACTTGCAAAGTCAATTGGAAGCCTTGAAAGAGCAACTCAAGCCTCAACCGGAAACTATTTCAACTCCGCAAGCTTCACCTTCTGATATTTTTCTTTACACTCCACCTGAGATCTTTTTCAACCTCCAAATCACTTAAGAGATGAACAAACCAGTGGAGGATGATGTTCCCGAAGAGAAGGTATGCAAACCAGTGGAGGATGTTTTTCCTGAAGACGATAGCAAGGCAGGTGAAACTAGTGGATCCGCAAATCCAGAAGCTGAAGATATTCTCGAACTAGAACCAATAATACCAGTTCCTCGATAAGAACCTCTAGCACCAGTTCATCCACCAGAAATCACCGAAGAAGAAATTATCGCAGCAGAGCCTCTGGCAGTGATGAGTAAACTTGGATCGGTTGAGAATAGAGTGAAGAACGTATATAAAAGGACTAGACAGAATAATTTTGTAACAGATGAGGATGAGTGTGCAGATAAGAAGTAGAAGGACGATAAGTTAAATAAGTTAACAAGGAAAAACAAGCTGTGGAAAAATTACTTGAGTTGCAGAGTAAGACTAGATGAAGAGCAGTTAATAAAGGAGTACTTTCGAACTGGAAACTTAAGGTACGTATCCACATTCTTTTGCTGTTTTTTTTTTTTTTTACATTCTACTTTTCTTATTTTTGTAAAAGTACTGCTAAGTTTTTAACATGATATATTTGGTTACATCATGTTAAAAAATGAAACCTATGTGCTTGTCTGAAATTAGATGAACTTGTTTAAATGCAGCGAATGCATTTGGAAATCCAATGGAGGTGTATGTAATAGTGGACAACACATCCAACAACTTGTTTTCATTCAGCCATTGGTGAACACTATTTTGGATTTCAAAACCGAAAAATGGAAACAATTGTTTCAATCTGGCGGTGATACCAAAGGATACTTCAAGTCGATCTTTCTCAGACCGCTTGCATGGGTAAATATTTTGAATACTACATTTTAAAATTAATGAACTTAGGTCTGCAATTTGATTTCATATAACTTTAAGTTAGTGTAGGATGTACCTGGCTTGCATCTGTTGCTTGAAACATAATTCTCTCACTAGTGTAGGATAAAACTGAGTTTCATGCAATGCCCATCAGTAATAAGTTGTTTTTATAGTAAATTTCAGTTAGTAAGATATATAGGATGCAACTGGGTTTCATCTGATACTTTCAGAAACTATTTTTCATCTAGCATTAAATATGGGATGTTATTTAGTTTCATCCATATTAAAAATATGGTTTAATTGGTTTTGATTCAAATTTGTCTTCAGGTTGATGTCATTGTCGGAGATGAGATAAAGGCTGCATATATGATAAATGCTGAACTGCAGAAGATTGATATCGATATGCAACAATTGTTCATCCCAATGATGAACGAGAAATAAAATTTCACATTGATTCACTTTGACATCCATAGAAGAAGTTGGACACACTACAATTCTCTCATAGGTTCTTCAAACTATTTAAAGGATGCTAAAATGATGGCATAAAGAATAAATTATCTCTTTCTCATTCAACTTCAAAGTAATAGTATGGATAACGTTGATGTCGTCATGAAATCAGATTGTCCACAACAATGCGAAAGGTAGGTCGTTAACTCTTTGAACTGAAATTATAACATACCAACATAAACAAAGTTTCTAGATCGGTAAATTGACATTACATATTCATTTGTCTTGCAGTCCTGATTCGTTGATGCATGTTATCTACTTCATGGAATGGGCAATGACAAACGGTTACTCATTTAAATGAAAATATACTCTTGGAGAGGAGATGGGAACAAGACGAATCAATCACGCATATGAAATCCTAACTGATGAGAATAGCTGCTGGAAAGTTTGATGTGTTTAGGTTGTTTAGAAAAAAATTATTAATGTAGTTCATACGGAAGGACTTTTTTTTTGTTGGACTATGTCTTCGCATACATTTGTGATCCGTGGATTCGTCTTAATTAAAATATGAACTTTTTCAATGAAAATTGCTTATACTTAAATTTCATGATAGTTGTGTTTGAATATGTTAGCTAGAAATGATTAAATTTGAAGGTTGAATTTTTTATTTTTTTTCCAGAATGTAACCAGGATTGGATGAAACCCAGTTACATCCTCGCCTGTATAAAAATGCAATTTTTTTTCCAGAATGTAACCAGGCTTGGATGAAACCCAGTTACATCCTCGCCTGTATAAAACTGAATTTTTTTGTCAGAATGTAATCAGTCTTGGGTGAAACCCAGTTACATCCTAACCTGTATAAAACTGTAATTTTTTCTCAGAATGTAACCAGGCTTAGATGAAACCCAGATTCATCCTGTACAATTAAATTTGAATCTTTGCAAACATTCAAATTTTACAGTGAACACTGAAGGAAATGTACAATTAAACTAAATCAACATAAGACTATAAGACATATACTATAAAACTGAAGAGCAATACTTGAAAAAATAATTCCATAACATATGTTTTTATGAACAAAAGAAATAATCCAAGGTAAATACTAGTTGCGAAGATATAATTCCAGGTGAATGAATCTTAAATGTGCAACAAGAGGCTGTAGAGAAGAATAAACTAATAAATAAATCTTATCATGGTAAAAAGTTGCACATAATGAAGGATGGAGATGTTCTTAAGCAGGTTCTTAACGTTTCTTTTTCATAGGAGGATGAGGACAAATCGTCTTGTTATGATGTGCCTAAGTATGAAAGTTACCACACGTAATTGGTCTCTTGAAACCTGCGCTACCAGTATTTGGAATCCTATTCTTCCTCTACCTACCAGGTTTTTTTCCTAGGATAGTTGATGGGTTCACGAGATTTCTTGTAGCAACATCAATAGGCTTGTCGTAATCGAGAATGGGCTTGATAGCACGATCATACGAAACACGGAAGCTAGCAATGCTGAAAAATAGATTAATGTACTCGTAAACATTGATCTTATTTGAATGCATACACGCAATAGCGTGATCACAAGGGAACTGATCAGTAAACCGAACCCTACAGCTGCAATGAAACTTCGTAATATTAACAACATGCGTATGCTTTCCATCAAAAACTTCCCATTCTATGTCACCAGAGTTATTTATTCTCCACTAGACACCAGCACGAATAGAAGACATTATTTGTTTCTCTATCCTGGGAAAAATGAATCCTTTATACGTCTCCCCCTTCAACTTACTTTTACTCATCTGATCCATAATATTAAGTTTAATCCAGTTATCAAGTGTGGTAATAGGCATACCTTTTGCTTCTTTAATCCAAGAGTTGAACGACTCTGCAATGTTTGAACACATGTCTCCATAACGACAACCAAGACAATGTGCATTGGACCAACATTCCACTGGAAGGTCACTCAAGAATTTGTGAAAACCATCACATCCCATATCCTTCAACTTTTTCATACCTTCATGAAAGCCTTCATGCATTGATGAATAGAAACAATGTTTGAACAAATCCATCACAACACCATGCTCTCCTTTCTTCTTGTTGGTCTTCCCGCGGACATTATTCTTCAAATGCTGGTAACACCAACAATGATGGAAAGTTGGAAAAACATCACGAATACATTGGATCAAACCCTCATGGCGATCCGAAATAATAGTTAGTACACGAGGACCCAAGATAGTTTTTAATTTTTCCAAGAACCAATGCCAATTCTCAATAGTTTCACCTGATACAATACCGTATGCCAGAGGAAATATTTCTACAGAAACAAAATAAATACGAAAACAAAAAATCATATTAAACCGACCGAAACTGCTATTGTACAAAATGAAACTAGTTTCATTCTCTAGTATGACTTCACAAATTAAGGATGAAACTGGTTTCATCCAGTGATAATCTGACAATTTTTTTTTCTTCTGAATTTCATTCAAATTTATAATCTGACATCAAAAGTGGAAATCTAAAAATAGAAGACTGACCATTATTCGCATTCTTCCTGGTATCCGCCATAAGACAACCCCTAAATTTTCCAGTTAGGAAAGTTGCATCCAAGAACAATACTGGGCAACAATATTCGAAACCCGAGATGCAAGCATCGAAGGCTAAGAACAAACTCTTAAATTGTCCCCCTTCAACAACTAAATCATCCCTTCTACCTGGATCGTTCTTCCTCACGGATTCACACCACCAAACCAAGTCGGTGTATGATTTAGCGTCCTCGCCATACAATTCCTTCAAACATAATTATTTCTCGGCATGCGCCTGATCGTAGCTCTATTCTAACCCATAATCACTTTTGAATTCTTTAACAATATCCCTGACTTTCTTGTTGGGATTCTGTTCGATCTGGTCAAATATCAAGCTCTTGACAAGTTCACGCGTAACTGGATCAGCCTTTGTTCCGTCACTATAACTAGCATAGCATTTATGTTTACCGTTATAGGCCTTGAGGAATAAATGACCCTTCACATTGGAAGTCTTCGTAGATGCATGGAATATCCAGTCGCATTTCAATTTCTCCTTGTAATAACATTCCACCGTATAACGTTCTGGATTTCTCTTGATGACTCTCACCCTGAGACCAAAAAAATGGTTATATTTCCCAACAACAAGACGAGCTTCATCTCTTCCTCCATAAAAATCTTGCCCAACACCTTTTATAAAAAACTCCCATTCAGCATCCTTGCAAGATCTTTTAATTGCCAACTTTCCATTGAATGCACGTTCCTGAGACACGGGGATATCTTGAGACGAAACAAGCTCTTGATAGGAAGGAATAGGCGACTGATCTGAGCTATTGCCTTTACCTAAAAGTAACTCCGTCATTGTATGTGTATGCGTAACTTTACTTCTTCTAGGAAGATGGAGAGGAATAACCAACTGATCTCTGCTAGGGTCTGGTGCTAAACGAAACTCGCTCATTCTACTGCTACTCGGAAGATGAACCAATTGATCTCTATTAGGGTCTAGTGCTAAATGAAACTCGCTCATAATAGGTTCACGAACAAAATTAGGAGCATGAAGAGGAACACGTTCAAATAAACGAAGATCTAATAAAGACAACTCCTTAAAAATACACAACGATAAGAAAGACCGAAGCTTCACATCACTGTCAACAACATTGCTTCTCCCCTCATAGTCAAATACAAACTGAATTGAGTCCGGTGAAATGTTATTCCAATAAGAACAAACATGAGACTTCAACTCATCAACTTTTGACTTCACATTAACCTTGTATGTGAATGCATCGGTACCCCGGATAACCACACAGAGAAAATGATGATCCATCTACAAAAGGAATATATAAACACCAGATGAGCTAACATTCGAGCTTACTGCATCTCTAAAAGTAACAACACTAGAAAAAAAGATGGCATAAAGTAGATAGTCGCTGAAATAACAGAACACATACACCTTTTATTCATTGAGTTCCATATAACTCAATGAGTTCAACAAGCTGTGTACATGAAATATCATGCGCACTCCATATATCGGGATTGTTCCAGTTAAAAGATTATGATATCAAATTGCACACATACATGGGAAAATCATTCTCACTCATTGATAGACAAAATTAGTAAAGTAATACAATCGCAAGTCCGAATAGAAATAATATACCTGACTTATAGCAATAGTGAATATTGTGTCCTCCAATCTTACAACAACTTTATTAAGCTCTACCAATACGTTTGGTCCAGAAATTGGAACTTGTCTCTCTAGAGTTTCCAATCTATATGGTAATCAAACGCAATCTGTTCAATCCAAATATGAAGTGATCAACACCGAAATCGGAAAATAAAAAAAACATACAAACAAACAACAAATAATGATCAATACTAGTCAATCCATATCTTACACTAACCAATCAAATTCATACCACAACACAACTTGTTAATTTTCTCTAGACAACTAGCTCAATTCAATAAATTCATACCAAACATGATGATATTATAGCAATTCATTTCACATCCAAAACAATAAAAAATTACAGAATCAACTTCAATCAATTTGGTTTGTTTTCAGCAGGTATAAACTAAAATTACTTTGATGAACAATCAATTGACTGCATAGAAACAAATAATCAGGTTTAGAAGCACCAATTAAACCCAAAAATTGGCTATTAGTAAAACCCTGTATAACCACCAATTGAATTCGAAAATTAACAAAAATATGAAAACTGAACCCAAAATCAACACAAACAGACCGACGTTACAACAATTAAACCAAAATCAAATTAAAATTCGATGAATCAAACGAAATCGTATTAGCAAATCTTGTTGAAATTAAAAATTAAAACTTACTGATTTTGGTGATATGATTGAGATTGAGCTCTTAAAATACTGTTTAACTTCGATTCAAAAAAGTATAAACACCATGATTGAAGATCGAGCTCTTAAAATCGATCCCAGATCTGAAAAACCAAAATCGTTCTGAAGAAGAAGAAAGTGACGAAGAGAAAAAAAAGAGTAGAAGTTGTTTTTGTGTGGGTTTAAAAAATGTTGGTTAAAAGGTTAAGGGTTAATTTTGGTAGAACACATTTTATTTTTTTATTTTTCCTGTGTGAAATATCCAAATTGGTTATTTCAACAGTATATTTCTGATTTTTAGCTATATAAACAGTATCTAAACCTAGAAATCTATTTCACCCAGGAATTCTTGCTTTTGGTCTTTTTGACCAATTTTGTGTTCAAAATAAAGCACACAGCAGGAGAAATCAAAGCCCTAACGAGGTCCGACAAACTTTATGAAGTCTTTTTGTTTTTTCAAAGTTTAAGACATTCTTAATTATCGTTTGCTTTTTATTTTTTGATCGGGAAAAAAAATATTTCATTGAATGAAGGCACTTAAGGATGGAAATCAAATGGTTCGGGACTCTAAACAGAAATTATCGTTTGCTAAGATCCATGATTTTTTTCAACATTGTTAAACATGTCTTCATGGTCTACCGAGTCCTGTATTATTTCAATTATATAAAAATATAATGCGGAAAAGAAATAACACAGACACCAGAATTTTGTTAACGAGGAAACTGCAAATGCAGAAATACCCCGGGACCTAGTCCAGATTAAATATACATTATATTAAGCCACTACAGACACTAGCCTACTCCAAATTAACTTCGGTCTGGACTGTAGTTGAACCCCAATCAATCTCACACTGATCCAAGGTATTGTTATGATTCTACGCCTCTGATCCCAGCAGGATACTGCGCACTTGATTCCCTTGGCTGATCTCACCCACAACCAATAGTTACTACGACCCAAAGTCGAAGACTTTAATAAACAAATCTGTCTCGCACAGAAAAGTCTACAAGATAGATAAATTCGTCTCCCACGAATAAACTATGAGTTTTGTTCAATCTTTTGATAAATCAAGGAGAACATGAACCAATCAATAAAATTAGACTTATAGTCCCGAAGAAAATCTCAGTATTATCAATCACCTCACAATAAACTTAATCGACGCAGCGAAGAAGATTATTGAGGAATCACAAACGATGAGACGAAGATGTTTGTGATTACTTTTATATCTTTTCTCAACCATTATATCGAAAACTTAGCTTGTCATACACACATGTACTTGACAATTTTGGGTTTGTGTAACCGTACCCAAACGTGTACAATAGTTGGTCAATACTAGTTAACCAAAGGTTAGCCAAATGATAACTTTCATATCAACCATATTCTTCTTCACCATAACTTGTCCAAATGCACTAGTGGATAATAGGTTTTTTACTACTTCCTGGGCTTTTCAAAAACAACTGTTATTGGGTTGTAGTATTTATCCATGTTGTCACTCACAGTTGTTTTATTAAAAAAAATTAAACTAGTTCCAATAACAGTTGTTTTATAAAGGGATATTTCTGTAAAAAAACAAAGCTTCACTATGGATTTTAGAAACGACTGTGAGACCAAGTTATTTCCATAGGCCCAGTTTTCAAGGCAAAGACGTGGTCTTCTTACCTCGAACCCAGCTGTGTCTCTTCATTATCCTTTATTTTTCTGAAAACTAAACCATAACCAAAAAAAAAAAAAAAAAACAAACACCGAAACCCATCGTTCTCCTTCAAATCGTTTCTCCCAGAACCCATGATTCAATTTCGAGCTTTCAACAATTTCTTCAATTCGTAACCAATTTCTTCGATCTGTAAACATTGTCGCAAGGAGCACAATCCTAATTTATTGATTCCCTTTCAACAAAACTTCCACATTTATTTCCCAACCATAGATTTCAAATGGCCAGGAGTTTCGTTTTTCTCTTCCTCTCTCTGAAAAATTCTAGGGCGTGCTTTTGCTTCATGGCGGAGATTGCAATAAATAATACAAACACTTCATTTTGATTGCCGATTAGTCTCGATCTCTCCCTCTCTTGTACTGTGTTCTATGAGTTTAATTTTGATTTTGATTTTTTTTCTAATTCGATTTTGTTTGGTTGAATTACAAAGTAGAAAGAAGAGATATCTAAAGTGTCAGTTGAATCTGATGATGTTTCAATTGGAAAAAAGCAAGACGTTAATAATAGTAGTCCAACACTAATGGTAGAAGAAACTCCAGTTGGATCTGATGATATTGGTTCGAATTATGATTTTGAAGAAATTGGACCAGTAATTAAAGGAAATTGATCCGAGTTTGATTGGTAACTTTCTTTCACAAATTTTTTGTTCCATTTTTATACCTAGTTCTTCATTATTTAGTAATTTGGTATAACAAGTTTTGGATTTTGTTTTTTCAAGTATGACAATTTGGTATTTTAAGATTTGGGTTAGATTTGATTTTTTTTTTTATTCTAAATGTCCGATTTTTATGATTCAGTTTGGTGTACTGAGTTTATCTTTGTTTTGCTTTCGATTAACTGAATTGAAATGTAGGATAAAATTTGCAAGATTTAACTTTATTTGAAGGAGATGTAAGCACTATCGAGTGATTTCTCTTTCGGTTCATGTAGATTTTTATTTGGCTTGTAAGTATTCAGATATTCTTTCCACATGGAGTGGTATACGTCCGCTGGCTATTGATCCTTCATCTAAGGATATAACAAGCATTTCCAGGGATCACCTTGTACACGTTGATTATCCTGGCTTGATTCTCAGGTTGTTCGTCTCTGTGCAAAATCAAGAGAAGCTGTGAGCTCTCCCGTTGAGCATTTGACACTGCATTATCAGGTATATTGTGGGTTTTTAATAAAAATGACGAGTTGGTTTTGTTATTTCTACAGATGCAGTTATGTTGTGTTTTACTGATGTTAATCTGGTGAGCTGTGTATAGCAGTTGGACGAACACTGATTCTTTGAGTAACTGATGTTTTGGTGTTAATCAGTTGTGGGTCTATTTCCCATGAACACCGATCCCCACCTTTCTGTGAGTCTGAAAATTCTACAGTTAGATATTGTTGGTAAACTGTAAGGAAGTAAAGTGTATTTCTAGTTCTTTTGAGATGATCATTTTCTTTAGTAACCATTTTTTTTTGCTAGCAATTGCGATTCTCTTTTGACTACTCCAAGAAGGAATAGGATGAAAAACACCGAAGAAAGTATCAGCTTGAATGATTGATTATGGATTTGTTGTTGGTGGTGGAGTGTGTTGGTGGTGTTCGTGATAGTGTGACATTGATGGTGTTGTTAGTGTTAGTGTTTGGAGGTGCAAGTGTTGGTGTTGTTGCTACCTGAAGGTGGTGGTCGACCTGGTGGTCTCTTAATAATTACATAAACAGTGAGATATGAATTGGTAATGTAGACGGGATCACGGATTTGAATCTGCAGCGGAGATGTTGTCTAGTTTGATCCATGTCAGATACATACTAACCACTAAAGAGATGACTGTTATGGTGAGAACTTGCTCGGTTTTCTTTTGTTTCCTTAAATGCTTTCTTTTATGATTATTTTTAGTTTATAGTGAGAACTATGATTATTTAAGGTGACGTCCGCTACCGTCTTATTCAGATGAACAAGTATAAGAACTATGACTCCTGGAGAAGCACTAAAGTTTATAGATGTGGACAACCGTGCCTTCCAGTTGGACAATCAAACATTCCTCGGTCAAGTACAATGAAGATTAACTGTCCCAAGTGCGAAGATATATACTATCCTAGAGTTTATTGTTAGTTTAGTATTTGATTGTTGGTTAATTGGTTTAGTATTGGTTGTTGATTGCAGCTTAATGACCACAATATTATTACAGGAATGGGAGTCTCACCAATTCTGGGGAACGCAGTCTCTCGAATGACCAGCTCGATGGGGAACATTTTTGGTAGTAATAATGGCGGAAGTTTATCTGTTGTTGGTATAGCATCCCGTTTAAACTTAACAGGAAATACTGGATCTGGGAATTAGGGTCTACAAGGACCTCACAGACTAATGACTGGTGTTATTACACAAGGTAGAATCTTTATATCTCAGAAGAAATTCCATTTTGTCCTGAATTATCAGCATTGCATTGCAATAAACATGACCCATTTGAATTAAACGGTATATGCACATATATATAGAGAGATGGAGCACTTGACATCGCAGTTCATCTCTTATGGTACAAGAATCTTACTTGAATTATCATGTTCTTAGTGTTCTATGAAATAAATAATCACATTTGTGTCTTCTCTCTGAGCAGAACACATTAACTTCGCATGAATTTACTTTTACAAGTGTAGTAAGATTTCAATTTTACGAGTGTAGTACTACTAGAACTCATAAAGTGGATGAATCTACGTAATTGTTATTTTTAACTAGAAGATCTGCTGAGACATTTTACTGAATCAGGTGATGTCGAGATTGATGCTGATTAACGGTGGATGCTCATGTGATGTGTTGTATAAGGAGATGAAATTGGCAGAGATGCTTGATAATTGACAGTGGTGTTGTTCAATGGGTTGGTGGAGTTCGAGATGGAGTTAATGCTGGTGACTGATATAGGTGAAGATCATGGAGATCGATAGAAGGTGTGATTGAGATGAATTGCAGGCAAAGCAATGGACCAGGAGAAGTTGGGTTTGCTGGCTAGTTATGTATTGCAGTGAAGATGGAGAAGTTGTATTTGAAGTTAGAGCTGGATTTTGCAGCTGTATGTGGAACTGGAGTCGTGGGTTTAACAAGTTAAGTTGGTGGCTTTTGGTTGCAGGACTGGAATCGGTGGAGAGTTGAATGATTAGGGTGCTGTAAAATGCATGGATGGATTGAATTGGTAATGGTGATGACTGAAATGGAGTTGGTGCTGTGTAGTGGTAGCTAGTAATGGTAATGGTTTGAGCAGCTGATGGCCTTGCGAACTCAGGCTGAGATGTTGAATGCAAATGGAGTGTGTATGAAATGTTGGTTTGTACTCTGAGATATGGAACTGAGATGGGTAGCTGTGAGACTGAAGCTTAAATACAAAAATAAACTGGAATGGAGATATTTTAGCTGAGTATGGTGTTGCAGGAATGAATCATATGGGTTATTCAGGGAAAGAACATGAGGCTGTCATTTGAAATTGTAGGTGACGGCAATGCAAGGGCAGTCGCGGTGATGCTGAGAAGAGCTGCAAGAGCAAGCTGCATTACAAGGAAGAGGCTGATGGGTTTGAGCAGGTGCTGGTGCTGTTGTTGGTTAAGCAGCTGAGCATATGAAACTGAGCAAGAGGTAGCTGAACTGCGAGTGCTGCTGCGGATGGGGTATTGTGTGATGGCTAGCGAGCATGAAGCTTCAAGGAGGTACTGGTGGTGTCCAACATGGTATGATGAAGCTTTTGAGACTTGGAACTTGCTGTATTTTAGATAGTCAAAATTGTAAACCGAATACACTTTTTAATACAAATTGAGTTTTAGTCATTATCAAATTAATTTTCTTAAATTACTTTTTTAAGTCACTATAATTTTATTGTGATTCAGCTTTTAGCTTCAAGTTCAGCTGAATCAGCTTCAGATTCAGCTTTTAGTGTTTGATTCAGCTGAAGCAATATCAATTTTTTTTATTAAATATAATCAATAAAAACTACTGTCTTTATCAGTACTTATTGATCTACTGCTAGAGAAAGTCGTTTTTTTTAATGATATCAACTTCAGTGAGAAACAGTCGTTTTGGAAAAAACTACTTCTAGAATCCAACTGATGAACACAGTCGTTTTTAGAGATATTACCTCTTGTCTTGGCAGTTGTTTAACTTCCATTTTCCACTAGTGATGACTCAAATGAAATAGTTAGAGAGTTGTTCAATTGCTATGAGATCTTATGTACTACACAAGAAACAATTGAAGCAAAAATGATGTGATTCACTTGAATTGATTCATGAACTACGAAGCCACGATTTGCAATAGCATTCCTTAGTTTATTAAGATAACTTCACAAACATTATTTTTAGACATAACCACTTAAGTTCGCAGACTGGGTTCGCGGACTCAAGTTAACCAGTTGGAGTTCACAAACTCCAGCAGAAATTCTTGGGTTCGAGAACTTCCGTCAGATCACGGACTGAAACTGAGCTACAACTCCAGCATAAATTCTCGGGTTCTAGAACTACGGATGCTCACGGACTGAGTTGGCTTCTCAAGTTCCGGTTTCACTTGGTCAACAAAGTTCCCAAACTTCGGTTCAAGTTCTAAGGACTTATACATATATGTGTTACCACAACAATGTTTATATCCCCCAATGGTTATATTGTCTAAACTCTCATTTCAATCATTGAAACATTCTCAGGGGGCATTATATAGTTGTTATTCACAAATTATTTTTCGTCAGAGCGATTTCCAAAATGATTGAAAAGTAACATGACTTCCGTCACTAGGTAAAGATGAACTTAGATAAAGCGAAAGCTTTACCAACACATATTTCGAGAAATAGATAAGCGAGATATACTCATCCCGAAATATCACATGTGTATATTCTTAGTCTATATAGTAATATGACTTTTGTCTCAAGATAGGAGATAGAGTAAATAGACTTTTGAGTGATAGAGAAGTTCAAGTCTCCACATACCTTTTAGTCGATGAAGATCCACTGGTTCCTTGAGTAGTCCTTCGTCTTATATGATGATTTTCATGGAGTTCTTGAGCTCAACAACCACTAGTGGAAAATGGGGTTTTTATTACCCACATTTATGACCCTCATTGACCGTAATTTGATCGTTGACCGGTCAAAAACGTAGTTGATAAAAAAAAATACGGAAAAATTATTATTCGGTGAAAAACCGTAACAAAATAATTTACTACCGTTCCGCTACGGATAGAAAATTAATTTTATATGGTTATATTATCAAGAAACAAAGATAAGAATACTATCTCTCTCTCACTTTTCCAATAATCTCATACCTTTCTCCTCCTGCTCTCTTCTTGCTCGATCTGCTCTCGCTCTCCATCTATAATTTATCCTTCTTCTTCATCTCCCTCCACCAAACCAGAACGCTGCTATATCTCCATCTCCTTTATCTTATTCCACCAAATCATAAAAATGAAACCATAATCCGTATCTATATTCCCAAAATAAAATCTCTAATTTCATTGGAAATAGATAGCCTATTTTCAGAGGAAACCAAAATAGATCTGAATTTCTTTTCGGATTTGGAATGAAATTAGGGTTTTCATTTGGGGTTTTTGATGGGGTTTTTATAAATTTTGTTTGTAGAAATTTTCTGTGAATTTTATTTAGATTTCATGCAAAGTTCTTGAGGATCCTCAGGTATAAGTTATCCCTCATTTTAACTTGGTTCAATTTAATTTTTTGTTAATGAAGTTATCGGATTTTGGTTGTACAACGGGTTTGGGTTCTTTGATTTTAGATTGTTTTCTTTATCTCTTACAGTGGGTTTGGGTTCAATTTTTATGAGGATCCTGGAATTTGTGATTATGGCACAACAGATTTTAAATTTTTATTGTTTGTCTATGTGGATTTCGTAAACTTATGGTACTTTTTTTTTTCTGTTAATTTTTGTTACTGACATAAATATTCAGTTGGATCTCATTTTGACCAATTAATCTAGATTGAAATTCATGTTTCTATAGTTAATTCATTATATATCATTTAGATTGTTTATTACTTGTTAGTTCTTCATGAGTAAGTTTTTGTGCTCTGTATCTAGAGAATAACTTCATGATGCATACATGAAGAAGAGTGGCTTAATTACACAAGGGTCATTTCTTATTCATTGATCTAGTAGTTTGGGTTCTAATTATGAGGCAGGCAGGCAGCTCGAGTATATAAATATTTGAATACGGAAATCACTTCAAAGTGTAGCGCTTGTCTGATAATAATGGTAGTATCATTTTAAGAACTGGTAATCAATCAAGGTTCTGGAAATCAGTCGATTGTGATGATGAAGAAGTTGATCAACAGCTTAGAGTTAACACTCCATTTCATGCACCCAAAATTATGGATCTTCCACAAGTAATTCGAAGTCACTGAATTTTTTTTGATTGAATTTTTTGTTTTTGATGCTTAATTTGGAACAAATTTCTGTAGTTTCAAGGTGAGCACAAGGAAAGCTTGTATTGGGGAACTTATCGGCCTCATCTATATCTTAATTCGATCCAGGTATTCAAGCTAATTTGATGATTTCACAATTGTACAATTTTTTCATTTTGATTAAAAGAATTCAATTTTGAATGATTGACAAATTGTTTTTAGGACCCCACTGTCGTTAATAGCTAGATTGACGTGGGTTGGTGTAAAGGATGGTAGGTATGGAATTCGACATGTTTGCGAGGATTCGGATGAGATTAGTAAATATGGATGGACACATCATAATGGGCGGGACTATGGGAATCAAGTTATTGTTGATCACGGCATGACCTTGACTACTGAATTATTGAAAACTAAAGAAGATGGGAGTGGCTATTGATGAGTGCCAAATATTGCATATTCATACACCTTTTCATTGGCACTTAACTCATCTTTTGCGCTTCAAAGTCATATATTATCCCAAATTCTGCATTCTTACCATCTTCAAGAATAAATATTTGTATTAATTAATTTTGTGTTTTTAAGTACTAAATAAAGCTTGGAAGAATTGAGAAGACAAAAGAGAAGAAAGTTGGAAGCGTTGCAACCCGCTTCGCGCATCGGTGGCAACTTTGTTTACAAATTCATGGGATTAAACAACCCATGATCCAAAACCCAAGACCCAAACCCATTTCCACCTCACCCCCATTGGATTATTTCCAAAACATCCACCTCACCCCCATTGGATTCTTTCCAAAACATCCACCTCACCCCCATTGTATTCCATTCTATCCATCAATTAAGAAAACATGTTTTGTTTAATTGTTGAGTGGTTGCTACAGTGAAATTCGGATCCCAAGTGTGAGAGAATTTTTGTGTATGAATAGAGAGGGTTGTTGTGTTGAAAACTCATCCAAGAATAGCTTGTTCATGTTAGTTTATCAAATTTCAATTTTGTTGTAATGTTCTTCATGTTCTAATTTCATTTACTAGGGTTTAGATGAAGCCCTAATCTCATTGGTATGTATTCATATCTTGTATCTTGTTCTTGAAAGTTTAGAATTGTTTAAAGATATAATTTAATCCAAGTTTTTCAACATCTTGCTCTCACAATGTATGCCATGTATCCATTGTAGTTAGAATATCTCTATGTTGATTATGCTACAACTCATGCTTAACCAAATATTGATCTTTAGATTAGTTGTGCTTAATTAGACAATTAATGCTTTGGAGAAATACTTTAGTTGTGATTAAATTATCCATTGGAGAAACACCTTAGTTATACCGTAGACTTGAATCTACTATAAGGACAAGAATAATATTACAAGTTGAATGCATATCATAGGTTATTGGTGGATTTGAATACCCTAGTATCCATATTATCATTGTTGACATATCTTGTTATTTGCATCTTTTACTTTTATTATTTCAGTCACTTGAAAATCATATCGTCGTATCGACAAAATCAAACCCCTTTTGGTTACTCTCTGAATCAGGATTTAGAATCAACTTCTACACTCTCCAAGTCTCTGTGGTTCGACCTGTGCTTGCCCTGTGTTGCTTGTCGACACTGTGCACTTGCAGTATACACAATAGTAGGTATCTTTCCGAGCCTACCAGCTATGGTGGGGATTGGGCAGTTCGTATCAGTGCACAAATTGATAAGTAAGGTTTTTCTATCTTGTATCGCCTTTCCAAGCAATGAATGAAAAATTGATTTCTGTTGAAATATAGGAATGTGGAAAATAATTTCTGTTGAAATATAGGAATGTGGAAAATAAGCGGCTTTATAACATGAAAATAATAATATTTGCTCCTAAGCCATGTGCATATCTCAATTCCATTGCTTTTAGTCTTCTTGGTAATTTTTCTTATACGGTATACTAGCTTGCAGGGATAATGTAGATGAAGAGTTATGGGGAACTGGTCATCTTTTCTTCTTCCTGGCAGAAGAAGAAGAGAGTAATGTTCTAAGCATTGGAAGAGAAAAACTGAATTCGCGTGATTCATCTCTTTTGGCATATGGATCACGCGAGGATATTGGTGGTTGGGAACTGCATATAGATTCAACGGTATGTGTTAAATTATCATGGATGATGTGTTGTCTAATTTGTCCTGGTGATGCTAGTGATGAATTTGGCTAAAACAAAATAGGGACCTTGAGTATAAGCTCTCTTCTAATCTTGCAGGATGACTCGGAAATCCATTATTCTGGCTTTAAATTCTCTGTTATGAAGCGTTAACTGAACCATTTTTGTGTACCTTTTTTTTGCTGCAGGTGCACCATTATGAAGCGTTGGCTTAGTTCATCATCGAGAAGTTTATCGTTTTGCTGGTTTGCACTTTGTTTTTGGAAATTTTGAAGTTATTAGGACTTGTAGCACCACTTGAAGTAACCTTGAACTTATTAGGACTTGTATTAGTATGAATTCAGGATTTGAATCTTTTGGTGTATGATTTTTGAACTGAAGTGTCCAACTGAATTCAACTATGAATTGTTTTGTTTCATGAGTACATTGAGTGATTAATGGAAAGATCATTTTAATTATAAGTGAAATTTCTATTTTAATGTGAATTCAGTTTCAGTCAGAGCTCAGTCAGATTATTTTAGGCATTCAACCAATTCTGTATTGGTATATTTTTTTTATATTAAATTTTAAATCTATTACCGATCCAAACGGTAGTTATATTTTACCGTTATAGTCCATAGCATAATAAGGTTATTCCGTGACCCACACTACTGGGTAACACAATTATAACACGCTTTATCAATGACCCTATCTACTACTGTTAGAACGGGTAATTTTATCCGCATCTATTACCTGTCCTGACAGTCGCTAAACTTCCATTTTCCACTAGTGAACTTTTTCTATCCTAGTCTGAGACCTTAGCTATAGTAGACTAGAAATCAAGACTTTATAGTTTTGATCACTAACATTAACAAACATGCTTGATATAGAAACGCATGCGAGTTCAACTGAGCAATGCTCTAACAATCATCCTCTTTGTCAATTTTAGTGGAAAAACTATTAACACATATGTAATACAAAAAATATATAAATAAACTTTGTATCTCCTATTCCATATGTATAATCTTCAACAATACTCGAAATCTTCATCACTTCCAAGTAGTCCAATGATCCGAAAGGTTGTAAGTTTAGCATCATCGTTGTTGAAAATCCGCAGCTATAACAATGAGAAAAGCATCGGTTCTCAATCATTGTTATACAGTGTCACATTATTATTACACAACGTCAAATTCCAATTGCATCACAACTTCAAAAACAATACTATGGTGATACTTTAGTCCCCCTTAGTCAATACTCCATCTCACATGGAAACTACCCCCCTTACATAATGATCCGAAAACCATATGTATTTGTAGTATGAACTACATATTAATTCTCCCCCTTTTTATCAATTAAATTGGCAAAGGTACAAGAACGAGATCCTAATGAAATTTCCGTAAGAGACATTTCATGACCAAAGATAAATATATATCATCTTATTTAGATGCAATCATAAAGCCGAAGCTAAATGCATTCATCAAGGAGTTTATAAAGACGCAAGATAACCCCTATATTATTCTACGGCCGCACTCCGCACAAAGATTTGGAAATTAAGCACAAGTTCAAAAGAACTCTCCCCCATAATATATCATTCCCAAAGGAATAACAAGAGCGACCTTAATTTCAAGAGAAAAGAAGAATTTCTTTAAACTCAACAAATTACATACAAGTATGAATTTGGAATCCAACAAGAAATATTCAATCATATTAACCCAAGCGAACCAATATTAATTTGACTAAATATGCTCAACACAAGTAAACTTATGGAGACTCAATAACTCGATTAGATTATTCACAAGTAAACTCATAATTAATCTAACCGAGATACAAAATTAAACTAATCATGTGAGGGTAAAATACCCGATGGACACGTGTCAACATCTCAAGGGATGGCCTCATGATGAGATGATAAGGTAAGAGCACCGAATCATTCTCCATAAAGATGACCTCTCCTAAATCAAGACGCCTGCCACCAATATTACATGAACGACGCGTGTGAAGGAGTGGTCTAATAGATTCAGTCGGTCAAGTCTAAAAAGCAATGCTGCATTTAATAAAGGATCAAAAGAAGCGATGGCGAGTCTATGTCTCAGCAAAGAACTCAGATGACCTATACTATAACTCGTGGATGAAGCAACACGAGGATCTTCGGGAATAAATTCACGATGACGAACATGGCGAGATTACTCGGAGGAGAACTTGGCATACCACCATGAGGAATAGTATAGAAACATTCCGAAGAAGAGAAGACGATGCATGATGACTCAGAAATCTCGGCGAAGCCTGACCTTCACGAGTCAATTTTGTCTATAAATACCAGTCCATGTATCAGGAGATGGACAAGTTAGCTAATGTATTGTTAGATGGTGATTCTAGAGAGAATACCAGAGAGAGATTTAGACAGATAAAGAGTGACATATCTGAGTGAGATTTGTAGCTATTTCAAGGGTAAGACCTTATAATCAATAAAGAAAACATCTTCTTTCCCGTGTACGTAGGTCTTCATGGCCGAACCACGTTATATGCTTGTGTCAATCTTTACTTTTATGCTCTTTACATCTTGTTTGTCTTTGAATCTTGTATGTTTGAGTTAGTTTTAGTCTTTATCTTCAGTTGGATGTAGCCATCAGAAAAGATGCAACTACATTTTGGCATTAGAAACATGGCGATATGAAGATATAATCTACCTCCCTATCAACACCTCTATATCGTTTCATTATCTTTCTAAAAAGTGTGGTTTTCAAACCACTGTGTAGCTTTCTGTCAAAGATTCAAAAGTTGAGCTCGGACGCAACACGATCTGTGTAGTCTAGAAGAACCTCCAAAATCAACAAATCTGCACGTTTTTTTGTTGTTTTTCTTAAGATTTTTTGATTTCTTAGATATATCTTTTATCTTTCTCAATATGCTCAGGAGAGTAGAAGATCGTAGTGAATATGGAGTTTCATGAACTTCGACACTTAAGCGATCTCCTCCATGAACGAGCAGGGAAGATCTTCATCATTAAACTTCTTAAGAGAGTCAAAATTCTTATGAAAGTTAAAGATATGAACCATTAAGTGATAATTTTTCGTCATTTTTCAAAAACTCTATACAACTCACGATCTTCTTCTTAGAAATTTAACTCTAAGTCAAGAGGAGGGGATAACGAGTACATAATCACTCATCAAACTCAAAGTTTGTTCGAAATCAAAAGTTCAAAGTTTGGTGAGAAAATACTTCCAAAAATGGAAAGATATGTTTCATCATTATGATTTGATTTTTACCAGCATAAGCATGACGTATGGAGATAGGTACTTTCTCTTGGGAAGAGAAACCGACGAAACACCTTTTTCCATCACCAAAGTCTTATGCACGAAGTGAATGTTTTGACATCTTCATATGTCTCCAAAACTTGCTTCAAAGTCTTCTTGTACTTATTTGTCTAGCCTAAATTATGACTTAGCAGTTGCACATGACCTGCAAAACTAGGGTCCTACTTTTATGAAAGAAAAGACAAATTGAGTATTATTACGTATATCGCAGGTAAGGCGATGGTGACCCGACGATCTGATCGCGCGAGCCAAGGTGTAAACGGTGGAGCCCCGCCAGACGGCCCAGAAGTGATGGAACTCGGTGAAAATATGCACAACGGTGCACTCCCAGGAGAGGGACAACCCGATGATCAGTAACGGTAAGGGTTAACAGATAACTATAGCTCGGAAGGAGGTGAAAACCCCTTTGAGGGCCAGGATGATATTCATCTAACTCAACCAGGAGGGTTGAATTGTTTTCCAAGGAAGATAGTAAAGAATGGGCCCAAGAAAATTAGAAACCCTAGCTCAGAAGATACAAATGCCGCACTCACAGCCATCCTGAAAGCTCAAGAAGCGCAGGGTGAGAGGATGAGAAAGTTGGAAAAGTGTAACATGAGGATAGAATGAAGGAACCGGAGGTTGAAATGAAAAACCAAGAAGAAGGTACCAAATATTATGGTGGAAGAAACCCCAGAGGAGGTAATCCTTTTGAAAAATTGCAGGATGACGAGAGAGTCAATATCCCTGATACCTCGAACAAGGAGACGGCAGATTGCTTTCCCAAGGGAAGCAGAGGAGTATTGGATATGGAGGAAAGAAAATAGAGAAAAAATCAATAGCAAGCCCGAGAAGCTCGTAATCACTAACCCTAGATGAACAGAGGCTTCAAGATCCATTCACTCCAAGATAGTCTCCCAAGCGAAGCAATCAGACGATGACTCAGGAAGATCACGATATCGTCAGTCAGAAATCTCCTTCTCGCCCAAGAGAGCACAAGGGAGAAAGAAGAAGGCCGAAGGAAGGCTCTTAGACGACAAATTGCAGGCCCGAATCTGCAAACTCGAAGCAACATGCAGAGAAGTAACTGGAAGAAAAGACAACAACAATCTCGCGGAGGTAATGCAAGAGGCAAGGAAATCCACCCTGGCAATGCACTTATTAGCTCAGCCCTTCATGAGGAAATGCTTGCTCCCAACATTCGTAACTCCCTTTAACGGGACAGGCGATGCTATAGAACATCTCAGATCGTACCGAATGATGTTAACCCAATGGATCCATTATGATGTGGTGATGTGTAGATTCTTTCCCGCTAGTCTAAAAGACAAAGCCTTCTTATGGTTCAATAGCCTTCCGAAGGAGTCGGTTAGGTCCTTTTCCCACCTATCCGAGTTATTCTTGGAAGTATACATACATAAAAGTAGGGTTAAGCCAGAGATTTATACGTTGTTTCAACTAGCTCGAGGACCTATTGAGTCACTCCAGTCGCTAGTAACACGATGGAGGAAACTTTGCGCCGAAATCGGAAGGGTCCCAGAGGCCTACGCGATCTTAGGTTTCAAAAACAGCCTAAGAAAGACGGACCCAATATTTATCCGCATGTATGAAACCTCGCCAACTAACCTAGGAAAATTTATGGAGATCTATGACGATTACATATCCCTAGAGAAATTACAAGATGTCACTTATGAAAAATTAGTCAAAGGGTGGGGCCACCCGAGGTGGAAATATGGTAGAACCACAAAACCTTCAGGTACCTACCCGTGGTGAAGGAATATCCAACAATGGCGGTACCTATTTTGATAAACATTGGAGTGGAGGATGGAAAGGGAGAGACCAAGCCCGAAGTAAGAAGGAAAAATTCGTGGACCCTGTCTACACGAAGCTGAATATCCATATATCAGATATCATAAAAAAGATCGAGGGGAAATATAAGATAACCTATCCATGGAACCGAGGACAACAGCCAGAGCAAGCCAAGAATCGCACTGACTTTTACGAGTTCCATCAATTTCACAACCATATCACAGATTCTTTCAGAGATCTGAAGAAGATGATACAAGAAATGATAAATGAAGGTAAAATTTAGGAGTACATAGCGCAACCAGCGATCCAATCCACAGTAGGGGCACCTGTCCATCATGTGGAAATACCACGCAAAGCGCAGTATCTAGGATATAACACAATATTGCACTCAGTCACTACCACACCCGAAGGAGGCATTACGGGGCGAATCTACAAACGATACTTCAAAGGCAATGAGGTCTTCAGTGTAACGAAATAACCTCCTATGAAGGAGTGGATGAAAATACCTATTAGTTTCTCAGCTTCGGAGGCGCCTGACGAGGGACGCAACCACAACGATCCATTGATGGTTACGATGGCAATCGCACTTCCCGAACAAGAATATGAGGAGGAGAAACCCAAGGTGCTACCCTGGGAGATGCCCAAGATCCTCATAGACGAGGGAAGCTCTGTTGAGATTTTGTTTTATGAAACATTCAAACAAATGGGCCTCCGAGATGAATATTTGATCCCTTCCACCTATAATATATATGGATTCAATGGCTCGTCAACTCGACCAAGGGGCTAAATCATGCTAGAGATCAGAGTATGGAAAATCCTTACCTTAATTAACCACTTTTTGTGTGGTAGATGTAGTATCGCCATATACATCAATAATTGGGAGATAGTGGATCCATGGGATCAAAGGAGTGGCATCAACATACCTCCAAAGGCTAAGATTCCCTACACCCGATAGAATCGCAGAGATAAGAGGAGACTCAGATGAAGTTAAGTACTGCTATGCTATAGAAGTACAGAATGACGAGAGTAAAATAAATTCCCAAAAGGCCAGAAAGAAAAGAGCCAAGATCTCTAAAGATCAGGCTGAAATTGACGCTTACATAGCAACGATAAACGAAGCAAGGCGCTCCCACAAAGAGGAGGCAGCCCTGATCCCTGACGTACCCATAGGGCCCATACAGAACCTATCCAAGGTCGATAATTTTTCCGCTTTGAAACCTATCAAGGAGGTTAATATCAGGACATCCGTGAACCCGGGTATGGTCAGGATAAGTACCCTCCTGCACAAAGAGGAGGAAGAGAAATTAATACAAGTACTGAAAGAATACTCCGATGTCTTCGCTTGGCAAATGAAAGACATGCCAGGAATAGACCCAGATGTCTGCTGCCATCACCTTAAAATCAACCTGAAACATAAGACTGTGAGGCAGAAAATGCGCAAAGTGGCATCAGAATATCACGAGGAGATCCAAAAGAAATTAAAAAAGATGGAGGCAGCATGAATCATCCGAGAGGTGCAGTATCCAACATGGATCTATAACATGGTGATCATACCAAATAAAAACGGAGGGGTGCGAATTTGTATCGATTTCAGTGACCTGAACAAAGCTTGTCCGAAGGACAGTTTCCCACTCCCTAACATTGACCAACTAGTTGAAGCAACATCGGGATATGGATTACTATCCTTGATGGACGGATATTCCGGATACAACCAGATTCCCTTCGCCGAGGAAGATCAAGAATACACTGCCTTCTTCACTCCGCGAGGATTGTATTGTTACACCAAGATGCCATTCGGACTCAAAAACGTAGGAGCAACGTATCAGAAAATGGTGGAGAAAATGTTTGACCAATGGGTGCATAAAACCCTGGAGGTTTATGTAGACAACATGCTCGTCAAAAGCAAGTTCAAGCAAGACCATGCGAGTGATCTCAAAGAGATCTTTGAGCAAATGAGAAAATTTAACATGAAAATTAACCCAGGTAATTAAATGCGCCTTCGGGGTAACCTCCGGGAAGTTCTTAGGATACCTGGTCACCAAGCGAGGCATTGAGGTGGACCCCACCAAGGTACATGCCATACTCAAAATGTCCTCGCCGACCACTGTCAAAGACGTACAACGATTAAATGGTCGACTAACATCCTTGGCAAGGTTCATAGCTCGATCCTCTGACAAATGTAAAGAATTTTTCAACGCTTTAAAGAAAGGTGAAAAATTCTCATGGACCGCCAAGTGCGAACACGCATTCCAAAAGATTAAATAACACTTAGCCACCTTCCCAATTCTCCAAAAACCATACCCAGGTGAAAACCTGTACATTTATCTTTCAGCTACCAACACCTAAATTAGTGCGGTGCTAACTCGTATAGACATCGAAATGGAATAACCCATCTACTTCATAAGCAAGACTCTGACACCAGCAGAGAAGAATTATTCAAAAATCGAAAATATCGTGATGTCCCTGGTATACGCGATGCAAAAATTACGAACATATTTCCATGCCCACAGAATAACGGTCATCACAAAAGCACCAATATAATCCATTTTGGACCATGCCGACAGAGCGGGTAGAATCTCCAAATGGGGAGCCCAAGTAAATTAATTCAGAGTACAATACCAAGATCAGACTGCCATTAAAACCCAGGTCGTGGCATACTTCCTAGATGACTTCCTCCAAGAAGAGGCGGAAAACATAGAGGATATCCCAGGAATGGAGGACGAACTGGAGGATCCACCCGAGCTACTTTGCTCGGAACATCCCAGACGATGGGAGGTCTTCGTAGATGGGTCATGTAATTCGTAAGGGTCCGGCATCAGGATAGTCTTTACGAACCCGAAAGGTCGTAGAATTATTTTCAACTTAAGACTCAAATTTCCTGCTACGAACAACATCATGGAGTACGAAGCACTCATACACGCTCTTAGAATAATCATTGAGCCAGGCATAGACGAATTAAGACTCACAAGTGATTCACAACTCGTAGTGCGTCATATAAATGGAGTATACCAAGCCTCGGATGCTTGCTTACAACAATACCTTGACCTCGCACGGAGTTACATTAAACAGATACCTAATATTACATTCAGGAATTTGACCAGGCATAACAATAGAAACGCCGATGCCCTTGCCTTCATCGCCTCTATGACATCAGATCCTACAATAACAAATGTAAGAATCTAAAGGGTATCATTCCCCTCCATACCCATTCCAGGAGAAATGAAAATCCTCAATGTGAACACGGCAACCGAACAAGAAACCTTGCTTGAAAACGATTGGCGAACCCCAATCATGAAGTACTTATCCGATGGTGTCCTCCCAAACGATCAACAGCTCACGCACAAAACCATCGCTCGATCATGGAATTACCAATTAAGAGATGGCATACTATATAAAAAGTCACATTTGGGGCCTTTATTCAGATGCCTCTAATTCGCGGAAGGTCAGGAAATACTGAGGGAAATACACTACGGATACGCCGACAACCATTGTGGGGGAAGATCTCTAGCCCACAAATCCCGGATCCAAGGATATTTCTAGCCTCACATGAACAAGGACTCCAAAAAAATGGCAAAATCATGCCTAGAATGCCAAAAATTTGGCAAAAGAAGACATGCACCATTGATGGACTTGAAATATGTTCTCAGCCCTTGGCCATTCACCAAATGGGGGGTTGACATTGTCGGACCACTACGAGTTGGTACATGACAACAAAAATATACCTCATAGTGGCTACAGATTACTTTACTAAATGGGCGGAAGCCTCTGCCTTGAGGCACATTAGGGACCATGATGTCTTTAAATTCCTCTTTGAGCATATCATTTTTCGTTTCGGTATCCCGGCATCCATCATCTCGGACAATGGGGCTCAGCTCGGAGGAAAGAATATTGACCTCCTTTTTAACTGCTTCAAAATTAGGAATCTCAAATCCACACCCATCTACCCCGAGAGTAATGGTCAAGCAAAATCTACTAACAAAACCATTGCCTACATGCTCAAGAAAAAACTTGAAGGTCATGGAGCAAGCTGATGCGAACAATTACACAATGTTTTGTGGGCTTACATGAACACCCAAATAGAGGCCACATGACTGACCCCCTTCGCTCTGACTTACAGAATGAAAGTGATCATACCTATAGAAGCGATGATCCCAACGACCAAGACCGAGGCATGGGATAAAAAATTCACCTCGGATCTGATGTTAGCTAAGCTAGATGACCTCGAACAAAACCGAGAAATCGCTCTGCAAAAAATGGAAAACTACCATCGGAGGTTGGACCGAGAATATAACAAACGAGTCCATCCGAGACATTTCAACATAGGCGACAAAGTCTGGCACGAGATCCCACCGTATCAGCGTGAATCAGGAAAATTTTCTCCCATCTGGGATGGGCCACTAACGATCATTGCAAAAGCAGGAAACAGAGCTTACAGATTGCTCAAAGCCGATGGGGAAGATCTAGAGCGCCCCTGGAATATCAAGTACCTTAAGCCGTACAATGCTTAAACAACTTATCGTTTAAGAAACCAAAGTCGGGATGGAGAACCCCGCCTCAAATATAACACACGCCGATCTAAACGATGGCGATAGATAATACATCTGGGAGGAAGACTGTCCCTCCGAGGTGCCTAGCTACTCAATCTTGAGAAAAGCTTATCACTTAGTATAGCATGAAAAAATGCTAGGATTAGAATCCTCACATGTCAAAGGTCGTGATACCTTGCTAAATTGTATTAAGGGTCCAGAACCCTCTTTTCAAAGTAATGAAACTAAACGTTTTGCGTGATTATTTTACTCACTTTAAAATTTTGTACTAGCTATTTCTATATTTTTTATTTTGTTTTACTTCATATTTTATTTATTTTTATTCTTTTTACATTTTCATATAGGTCCACTCATTTCTGCATCTAAAAAAAAACCCATCAAGATTATGGCACGGTGCTAGCCACACCTTCCATTATACAACGAATGATGCGAGAAAGATACCCAAGATGCCCAACATGGACACAGACCTAAGGCAATGTCATCTAGCCAATGAAGCATGATGATGCGGGGAACAACCTAAGATACCTAATATGGATACATACCTAGGGTAATGCCATCACGATCCAAGAGTCGGGTGATGTCCTGCCATAACAAAAGATACTCAGAATCAAGGTACTGACCTTTGGCTAAGGGAAGAATCACTTGACCGAGGTATCGCCCTCCAAATGATGGTTAACAAAAATATGGCTCACCCAACCGACCACATAACCTAGGGGCAAAGTGTAACCTAAGCAGGATACGACTAAATAAAACCAACACGAAGGGGAAAAAAAGGGAAAATGACAATATTTAATTTCCATCACGGTAAGCGATGACTTATCCATTCAAGGAACTGATCACTCCGAGGCTCTGTCACCCACGGTTGGACAAACAAAATACGTTAATAATCCCAAAGTAGCCATTGCAACAAACCCTCAGGGGCACACAACGTATCAAACAACATCCCAGTGAATGAGAACTCTCTCTACACACCCCACTAACCTCGGACACAACATGAGGATATCCTACAAAACCCAAATCGGATCCACACTCCACGACCATACTTTACCAGGAGCATTTCCATCAATACCGGTCCGACCCTCACCCTCGACGACAGCAGGAGCAGCGTTTCTTTACCAACTCGGGCCGGAGCAGCCATAAGGTGACGACCGCACCATCCAAGCAACCAGGAAACTGACGCGCCTGACGTATCCGATGCTAAGTCATAAAACAGGGGCAAGGTATATATATATATATATAATTAATTAAAAGACAAAAACGTTATTTTATACCTTAGAATCCTCAGCAGCTCGGACAATCCATGCCCATCACTTGGGAAGAGAAGGACAACCTGCACAAACAAAAACTGTCAAATGCAAATCTATGTAACAAACACAAGGCTCTCTAAAGGCCAAGAGCACGAAGAAACACTTCACGAAAGTGTTTCCAAGATAGCCCGTAATAAAAAGTACAATGACAATACGAATTCTTCCAAAAGAAAGCACAATACACTAGCAGACAAATCAAGTCCTTTAAAGCACCAAAGAGGTAAGAAAAAGATAAGGAAAAATGAGCCTTCCCGAGGAAACATCGGTGATGATCTAGAAATCAGACCGTGGAATAACAAAATAATAAGAAAATGAGATGGCATACTATCATGATTGAGAAAACATGATCATGCAAATCTTCGACAAGAAGGACGAGAAGGAGCATGCTCTTCAGGCATAAAGATTTCTCTCAAAAAACACTCAGAATGAAGATAAAAAGGAAATGAAATCCAAATCCCCCACTATAAGAAGATTTATACAAAGATAAAGTCCTCGAAAAAACAGCCAATACTTATCCAAAGGAATCAGGGCACGATAAACAACAAGGAGAAAGGGGTCTCCCAGTAAAAAACTAGGGGATAACCAACCGACACCTCAAGTCCAATGGATAAAAAAGAGCATGAAAATGCAGACGTGGCGGAGATCTCGGACGTGGCAATAAAGACGGGACGGTTACGTAGTTTTCATCCCATCACGCCCTTGGGAAGTTGCAAAGAAAAGGAGCAAAATGTGAGGGTAAAATACCCGATGGCCACGTGTCAACATATCAAGGGATGGCCTCATGATGAGATGATAAGGTAGGATCACTGAATCATTCTCCATAAAGATGACCTCGCCTGAGTCAAGACGCCTGCCACCAGCGTTACATGAACGACGCGTGTGAAGGAGTGGTCTAATCGATTCAGTCGGTCAAGTCTAAAAAGCAACGCTGCATTTAATGAAGGATCATAAGAAGCGAGGGCAAGTCTATGTCTAAGCAAAGAACTCGGACGACCTATAATATAACTCATGGACGAAGCAGCACGAGGATCTTCGGGAATAACTTCACGATGACGAGCAGGGCGAGATGAATCGGAGGAGAACTTGGCATACCACCACGAGGAATAGTATAGAACCAGTCCGAAGTAGAGAAGATGATGCATGATGACTCCGAGAGCTCGGAGAAGCCTGACCTTCATGAGTCAATTTTGTCTATAAATACCATTCCATGTATCAGGAGATGGACAAGTTAGCTAATGTATTATTAGATGGTGATTCTAGAGGGAATACTAGAGAGAGATTTAGACATAGATAGAGTGAGAGATCTGAGTGACATTTGTATCTCTTTCAAGGGTAAGACCTGATAATCAATAAATAAAACATCTTATTTCCCGTGGACGTAGGTCTTCATGGCCGAACCACGTTATATGCTTGTGTCAATCTTTTGTTTTATGCTCTTTACATCTTGTTTGTCTTTGAATCTTGTATTTTTGAGTAAGTTTTAGTCTTTATCTTCATTTGGATGTAGCCATCAGAAAAGATGCAACTACAAATCACAAAAGTAATCAATTTAATCGTTTATACTCACATAAGAAAATCAATGGAGCGATGACTAAGTTAATCATAAAAATAACCAATCCAGTCAATCATGCTCAACATGAGAATATCCTTACTGAGTCATAACTAAATAATCACACAAGATGATTGATTTTGTCCAAAATACTCGATGTAAAGTATCTTACGGAACGCAACTAAGCTAATCACAAAAAAATCAACTTGGTTGTCTATTGGTAAAAATAAGTCACAATACGGGGTCTCACAGTAATACACAAAAGCTGGATCAGGGAAGCTCAATTACTGCGGAATTCACAAGGATTCATTCCATGTTTCCATCACCATTTGCACAATGACACACAATAGACATAATCCTTAAATCACAAAACATTTTAACCTATCTTACATCAATAATTGACAATATAGGCTTAACTTTTGTGTTTTGCCAAAAGTCTATTCATTCTTTTATCAATATTTGCATATCAATTCACGAACGACTTTACTTTTTGACAAAATATGGGACAATCAAGTTCACGGATGTAAACATACATATCCCATCAAAATATTGCAATATATGAAATCAAAAGATTAATACTGCAACCATCATCTTACAAACAAGTTTAGAATTTGAACCAATAAATATAAAAATAAGAATATGAAAACATTGGATATAGCTATGGTAATCAAAATAATGGATATTCCAAAACACTAGTTTGTTTGATTTACTAGGAAAACAGAAATCAAACAAACTAAACTGAAAGACACTTCCATGACACAACGAACTAGAGTCAAATAGACAGTTTGGGACCTTCTTGAGACTTGAGGTCCTAATGCGTGTGAATGGAAGCATCCTCTGCACCTTTGAAAAGGATATCCTTATTGGGAAGTTCTCTAACACGGGTTTTCATGAGAACAAGGTCATACTTAACCTTTTTCAACTCAGTTCTAACCACATCAAGACACTTCATTGTACCAATAAGTTTCTTCTTTGCTTTCTCAAAATCATTTAGGAAGTCTAAAACTACACCTGATAAAATTTCTTTAATCTATTTTATATCCGAAAGTGAATCAGAGGATTGAGGAAATGAGCCTTCAACTTAAACATGTGTCCCCTTCTCTTTATCGAGTTTGCAATATACTTCCTTATCAATGACATCTTTAGGTAAATCCAATGAAAAGGAAGAAGGAGAAGCCATTGACAATATAAAACCTAGAGTAATATGATTAACTCAATAGGATAGGTATATATATATGAAAAAATCGAGAGATTTAGGGTTTACGGGATAGGTTTAAGAGATAACTTGAAACTGTGCGTGTACCCATAAGATGAGTGTTCACAAAGATTAGCATGGAAATAAAAAGAACTACACTTTTACTTTTAAAAAGCAAGGTTCATTCAAGGAAGAGAAAAACGAACAAAACAAAAATACTCACGAACCAGTGTTTGACTAATTATCCTTCTAAAAACGATAAGAGATTAGGTGAATAATTAGAGTCACATTTTTATAGAGTATACCTATTTAATTCTCTCACAACTAGGTTTTTTGTATGCAAGATATTCAACATTGTGATTAATTTACACAAGTATTAGCTTTTAGCTCATTAAATGAACATTCTTCCTTTTTATCCTTCTGTCTTTGATAAGTGCTCTTTCCAAAGAGGTGAGACACTACTTTATTAGCAAATTTGTTAGAAGGACTAAGTCTAGGACCCCTTTCAATTGGTTCCCAAGGATTAGAATAGTTAGGGATCCATTTTCTAGACTTAGATTTATCAGAAACATTCTCGTAAATGCAGGGAATGCTTTCTTTAACAACAAAAGAATTTATGCCAGAATGCACTTGAGCCCTGTAATGATTTATAGAATAGATATCATTCTTATAAGGTTTCTTGTTTCTTGTGGGCATACGATTCACTGATTTAGTCAACCTACTATTTGTTCCATTGACAGTGAAGAGAAGCAAATTATGAAGCTTAGAAATTTGTTTCCTTCTTGCAAAACAATGGATAGCATAATGATTCTTTTTCCCACAAAAGGTACAGGTTCGGGGAGGAAAAGCAATGACTGGCACCTGTTTATACTCCATAGCCATATGAGAAGATTACAAGTTATGTAAAATTTTCTTGACACGATCTTCTTCTGGAGAATGCTTTGTCTTGTACAGAACATCACGAGAGTTAGTTTGTACAAAGGATTTTCTCTTTAAGACAAAGTTTTCCTTTTCCAATGATTTACACTGTTCATGGGCTAGAGTAAGGGATGCACATAGTTTTTCTTTTTCAGCACGAAGTCTGTTGAGATCCGATGAATGAGTCTCGAGAAAACGTTTTTCTCTAATTGAGTCCACTTTAACAATATCCTCAAGGGTACTAATATTTTCATGTTGAAGAGTAGTTTCTTGAAGAAGTTTCTCAATATTCTTAGAGAAGGATTTTACGATGTTATAGAGATCATGTTCCCGATCAAGAGACTTTTCAAATTCATCAATGAGCTGATCACGATCATTAAAATTAATATCTTCAGTTGTATGTTTAGAAATTCAGGTAGCTCCTTTTCAGCTTCTTCCAGAGTGTCACATGCGTCACGAGAGGAAGAAATGTCATTATCATATTGAACATTCTTTCTACCTCGGGATTCAGAAGAATCAACTAAGGAATAATCCTTTGAGGTGTTTCCAATACACTTGATATAATCAAAAGCTTCAGGAGAATTTTTGGTATGCGCAACAGAGATTTCGTCCACAGACTCATATTGCACAAACACATACTTGTAAGGTCTTAAATGTGTTTGCCTGCTCTGATACCAATTGAAAAAGAGGGGGTCTAACAACCACACCCAATATTTCGATTAGCAATCTGTATGGACAACTCCGAGTTGTTTTCTAGAGAATCAACTAGACAGTTAGACTCAATCAATAGAAAATACTCAAGGAGTTATTATCTCAATCTCTCAATTTGATTTACTCAAGCAAATACAATTCGCGAGTCTTAACCAAAGAGAGATAACTTGTATGGTACCAAATACTAATATCCAAGTGTCAATCAATTTAAATCAACAACCAATAAGGTCGGATATTCTAATTGATTGACCAACGCACAACCTGTATTATTTCAATTATATATAATGCGGAAAATAAATAACATAGACACCAGAATATTGTTAACGAGGAAACCGTAAATGCATAAAAACCCCGGGACCTAGTCCAGATTAAACATACACTGTATTAAGCCGCTACAGACACTAGCCTACTCTAAATTAACTTCGGTCTGGATTGTAGTTTAACCCCAATCAATATCACACTGATCCAAGGTACAGTTATGCTTATATGCCTCTGATCCCTGCAGGATACTGCGCACTTGATTCCCTTAGCTTATCTCACCCACAACCAAGAGTTTCTATGAACCAAAGTCGAAGACTTTAATAAACAAATATGTCTCATACAGAAAAGTCTACAAGATAGATAAATTCATCTCCCACGAATAAACCTATGAGTTTGGTTCCATCTTTTGATAAATCAAGGTGAACATGAACCAATCAATAAAACCAGACTTATATTCTCAAAGAACGAATCAGTTTTATCAATCACCTCACAATAAAATCGACGCACCGAAGAAAATTATTGAGGAATCACAAACGATGAGACGAAGATGTTTGTGATTACTTTTATATCTTGCCTATCGGAGATAGAAATCTCAAGCCAATTATTACAGTTTTACTCGTACGATAGAAATATCAAGATCAGATCATACAACTACAAGAAAAGTAGTATCAGTCTGGCTTCACAATCCTAATGAAGTCTTTAAGTCGTTAACCTGGTTTTAGAAGAAGAAAACCAAAGGTTAAAGGAGAATCGACTCTAGCTTAGAAAATTAGTATCACACAGAATGTGTGGGGATTAGGTTTCCCAGTTGCTAGAGTTCTCCCTTATATAGTATTTCAAATTAGGGTTTGCAATCATTGTTAGCTTGGTAACAAAGCATTCAATATTCACCATTTGATGAAAACATGATTAGATTCAAGCTAATATTTCTCAACCATTAGATCGAAAACTTAGCTTGTCATACACACATGTACTTGACATTTTGGGTTTGTGTAACCGTACCCAAACGTGTACAATAATTGGTTCAATACTAGTTAACCAACTGATAACTTTCATATCAACCATATTCTTCTTCACCATAACTTGTCCAAATGACTCAAATGAACTAGTTAGAGAGTTTTTAAATTGCTATGAGATCTTATGTACTAAACAAGACACAATTGAAGAAAAAATGATGTGATTCACTCGAATTGATTCATGAACTATAAAGCCACGGTTTGAAATAGCATTCCTTAGTTTATGAAGATAAGTTCACAAACATCGTTTTTAGACATAACCACTTAAGTTCTCGGACTGGGTTCACGGACTCAAGTTAACCGGTTGGAGTTCACAAACTCCAGCAGATATTCTCGGGTTCGAGAACTACGCACATTTGCGGACTGAGTTGGCTGCTCAAGTTTCAGTTTCACTTGATCAACAAAGTTTGCAAACTTCAGTTCAAGTGCTAAGGAATTATACATATATGTGTTACCACAACAATGTTTATATCCCCTAATGGTTATATTGTCTAAACTCTCATTTTAATCATTGAAACATTCTCAGAGGGCTTTATATAGTTATTATTCACAAACTATTTTTCGTCAGAGCGATTTCCAAAATGATTGAAATGTAACATGAATTCCATCACTAGGTAAATATGAACTTGGCTAAAGCGAAAGCTTTACCAACACATATTTCGATAAATAGATAAACGAGATATACTTAGATCGAAATATCACATGTGTATATTCTTTGGCTATATAGTAATACGACTTTTGTCTCAAGATATGAGATAGAGTGCATAGACTTTTGAGTGTGATATATAAGTTCAAGTCTCCACATACCTTTTAGTCGATGAAGATCCACTGGCTACTTGAGTAGTCCTTCGTCTTGTATGATGATTGCCATGGAGTTCTTGAGCTCAACTACACTTTCTATCCTAGTCCGAGACCTTAGCTATAGTAGACTAGAAATCAAGACTTTATAGTTTTGATCACTAACATTGACAAACATGTTTGAGATAGAAACACATGCGAGTTCGACCGAGCAATGCTCTAACAGGTAGGAAGAGGTTTTTATAGGTATTTCCATATAAAAAGCTTAATTCTTTAATAGTGATCTTCATACTCGGTAATCCTCTCAAGAATTTATATGTTTGTTGATAGATTTATATGTATTGAGTATAAAGACTTTAAAATCATGGGAAATTTAGAATTATGCAAATAACTCAGAAGATCGTATTGGTTAAATTTTTTAAATAGTATTGGTACAAGTGTACAACTATTAACAAACATATCTGTATCACTACCTGCATCCCCCATAAGAGCATCTCCTATTGTAATCCGTTGTGAAACCATTTTAAAATTCTTTTTTACCGATTTGAGATCAAAATTTCCTTAATATAAGGAGGTGAATTGAAAACATCTCCAACCATAATTATCTTTATTTTGGTGGGGAATTTTTTAAACCACTAAATTTAAAGTTGGTTATTAGATTATGTAATTATAGTCATTGATAATGATGACTAGGTTTTTTTACATATTCTAAGGGAACCTTTGAAACAAGAAGATGTGCTAGAGGATGTGAGTCTAACTACTTGCCACATAATCGTCACATCCTTTTGTAAAATTCCCGTTGGAGACGAATTTTTAGGAAAAAAAAACATAAATCCCGTGTGAGATTTAAAATAGGAAGTTCACAATGTCTTATAGGAGATGTTGTGATAATCCAATCCACCATAAAATAATAAAAACTTTTTGCAGGAAACATATAAGTGATTTTTTTTATCACTATGTTCCTTAATACGTGTGACAGGCCCAAAAAACTTAAGTAAGTTAAGATTATTTTTACTAGTAGAGTTGTGATTGTATTATGTTTGAGAGTTTTACCCAAAGAAACCGAAAGAATTTCCAATCCGTGTGCAAATCAGTAGCCTTTTTCATTTTTTTTTTATTTTAGTAGATTTATTCAATGTTAATCATCACTTATTTCTTATTTTGTGATAGGAAATAGCGAAATGGATTTGATGAGCATTTACCACGAGGGCACCCATCCTTTGTTTTTCTCTGTAGTAATTCTTCCCTTTTTTCTTCGGGAAAAATAAAAGGGATAATTAGATTTTGGTACTCAGGTTTAGACCAATACTAGGCTTTGGTCTACCATTTGTCCAACGTTAGGGCTTGGTACCTGGACTAGACGTTGACATGCATTGACTTTTTATGACTAGGCTTCACTTAATTTTATAAAATAAAAATATTCTAAAATTATTAGTTTACAAATGTACCCCTAAATTGAATCTAGGATTAACTGTTTGTACACTTCAATTTTACCATCTTGGATTAAACCAAAACCAGATCGAGTTCTCTCTTCTATTTTTCTTCTTCTTTCCTCTTCTCGTTTCTTCTTTATTCTCTTCTGCTGTTGAGTTGAGCGACGATTATGAGTTTTGATTGAGATTTGATATAGGGGATACAAATTAATGTAAGTGTATATACGTTGAAGGTGATGAGGTTGCTGTAAATTGTAGAATAGATCGATATTAAGATCGTGGAGATGCATATGCGAATATCATATTAGTGTTCTTAAATCAATTTTTGATTGAACAGAATTGATAGGATAGTTGAGTTATTGATAGCTTAAGAACGAAAGGGTTATTGATTGATTGATGTTATGGTGTTGATTTTTTAAGAATCGAAGAAATTAGGGTTTCTTAGAACAAGAATATAATTGAGGAGTTAAGGTTTAGAAATTCGATTGAATTTCAATCAGTGATTGACAAGAAGGAATTATAGTCTGGGTATAGTGATTGAAGATAAAATTTATAATTAGGGTTTGAAGGTGAAATGGAGTTGTGACGGTGGTTGTAATGGCAGTGACAAAGTAACAGAGAAATGATCGGTAGTAGTGTCGGCGACGTCATCGACAACACTCAAGTGTGAAGGAAATATTCTGATGGATGATCCAGTGAATGGAGAAGTTGTAAGTGCTCGTTGCCGTTGATATTCAATAGCAGCAGCACTGTTCTTTCCCTGTCTCAGATTCAAATCAAAAACCTATTTAATATCGGAACAACATCGAACCCATCTCACCAAGATCAGCTTCCGACAATGGGTTAAGAGAGATTTCCGATTCAGACAAACTTGGATGCCGATATGACGAAAGAAAGAAGATAGAGCTACTGATAAATATGAATCAGAACGAGAAGATAAAAAGTTCGGAAGTGGCTCAATTAGTGAAATTTGGGTTCTATTAGAAGGGTGGGATATGTTAATTGAGAACATAGATGAAGAAAGATAAGTATTCTGAGTTTTGAAGGGATATAGATAGTGGGTATAAGCTATAATAAGAGTTGGAGAGTTGGGTTGTATCTAAAATGGAAGATAATAAAGAGATGGGTATGCTGATGGTATTGTTTTAAAGATATGCTGATTCATTGCAGGGTCTTTCGAGTTTGTAAATATGGTGATATTTATGAGTTTGTAAATAGTTTGTTACAGGGAATGACTGGAAGATTAGTTATGCACCATGGATTATCTGTGTTGAGAAGTTAAGATTTTTGTAAAGAAAACTGAAGGGTATTATAGTAAACTCTTTAATAATTAAATTTTATATTAATTTTCTAATAATTACTAAACAGAAGTTAGGACTTAACCTAGTCAACATGGTTCAACGTCTGGTCCAGGTACCAAAGCCTAACGTTGGACAAATGTTAGACCAAAGCCTAGTGTTGGTCTAAACTTGAGTATCAAACTCTAATTATCCCAAAATAAAAAGACGCGCCCAAAAAATATTAGTTTCTTTATTTGAAAATAACTTTGACCAAGGACGTCTAAAAATTTTACCGACCATTTGGCACGATGTTTACCATGGAAAATCATACATGGACAACGATTTTTTAATCAATCATCTAGAAGCCATCATTTTTGAAGTAATACCGACACTGATTTCCTGCTCATATGTATTTTCCTTAATAAAATATGAGTATCGAGGGATCATAGAGAGAAATGAAACGAGACAGAAATTTTAATGTGTTCCATCGATCTTTTGGTAGCTATGTTGAGTCTTAAGTCTTGAGCAATTCATCTTGAGCTTGAACGCCTCGATATGCATCTCGGTGTATATATTCTAACATTTCCCCGCAAGTTGGACACATAGAAAATCGAAGTGTTGAACTTGAACATTGATTTAATGACTATAATTCGATTTGAGAACCATATGATTAAAACAATGATGATCTCAATGGTTATATTAGAACACCAAAAACAGATATGATGAGAAAAATTTGTTGACACGAAACCATAATATGTGATGAATCACGGTGCCAAAAACGGAATCGAGAAAATTAAGGAAAAAAAAATGTAGCATATAGCTAATAATCTTCTAACCTGTAATAAAGAATGAATCAGTTGAGAGAAGAACAAAAAATAAATATGAATTAGCTCAAAGTGATAACTTTTAGTAAACTAAAATTTTGGGTTGTAAGCCAACTGTTGAAAGAGAAACATTCTTTGATGTAAAAAAAATCGAAAAAATGAAGAATAAGGAAGAGCTACTTGATGATAACTCTAGTGATATTTTTTTTTTTGAATAATCACACGATCCATAAAGAAAAAGAAACAGAATACTATTGAAAATTAGCCCGAACAAAATTGATGAAAATGATATGCAGAAGCAGTTTGAACGGATCTCCCCACTCTGATACCATAATAAAATATGAGTATCGAGGGATCATACATCAAAGAGAAATGAAATGAGACAGAGATTTTAACATGGTTTGGCTCTAACAGCCTACATCCACATAAGCAACCCCGTAGGGTGAATAATATTATTGATCATCAGTTTTGATGTCACTGGGATAATTACAATTGCATTGAGAGTCTCTATTTATAAAGTGAATAAAGAATTGATTAAAATATTATCTTATTATAGAGAATATATCTTAATAAATTAAAATATATCATAATTAACCAGAATATAGAAAACGTAGGAAATTAACTAGATTTTTTTTTCGACAGAGAAAAAGGAAAGTTTAATAATCAAAAGAGTCACCAAATCAGTGACAAGAGAAAAAGACTAGCATTAGCTAGTTAGAACATCCCAATTTACAATTAGTGTTGATAAGGGGATGTCCCTGAAAATATCAGTATTCAAATACCAATTATACAAAGTAGTTTTGATAGAAATAATTAGTTGAGTATGAGTTCTCAACTTTCCATTATAGATTCTATCATTTCTCTCTATCCACAAGTTCCACCATATGTCAAACGGTAACACAATCCACAACTTCTTTATTCTTCTTCTAATCTTCTTTCTACCCCATTCCCATAATGTATACTTAACCTTTTCTGCTAACACCCTATTCAATTTGAAAATGTTAATGAAGTACGACCACACCTTGAAAGAGTACTCACAATGAAGAAATATATAGTCGTTAGTCTCAATATGGTTTGTGCATAACAAACAATTGGGAGATTGGACTTTTCCAGCTGTAAACAAGAAATCCATAGTAGGAGCACCATTGTAACAGAATGTCCAAACTAGGAAACACATATTTAAAGGGACTTTGGGATTCCATAATTGATTATGAGGAAATCTTAAGAAACCATCGATATCCAAGGATTTTATAAGCATTAGCAACATAGAACTCACCTCCCGAGCTCCAGTGTATTTCATCTTCACCATCTGCTAAATAATCATCGGGTTCTCCTATAAGTCGCAACAACTGCACCACCTCTCCCCAATTCAGTTTCATTAAGATTCCTAGTAAAATTAAAGTCCCACGCATCAGTATAAGTATACATGTCTTTAATAGTACCATTTTTAAGCCTAGAAAGCTTAAAAAGAGAAGGAAAACTTGAGGACAGAGGTTAGTTTCCTATCCACTTATCTTTCCAGAATAAAAAACTAGCCTTATTATTAATCTTCGCTCTTGAATTGCAGTCACCACTTTCTTTGATTTTAGAATATCAGCCCATAAACTAAATCCTATAGACATCTTAGAATTAGAAGGAACAATTTCATCAATAGAATCACCAAACTTCTAAAATATAATCTTCCTCCATAAAGCATTTTTCTCTCTACCATATCTCCATATCCATTTTGCGTGTAACGCCTTGTTCACCCATTTTAATTTTCTGATGCCTAGACCACCTATACATTTTTGTAAAGTAGCTTTTGCCCAGCCCATCCAGCTCCTTTTTTTTATAAGCAGTAGAGGAGCCCCACATAAAATTCCTCATAATTTTGTCCATTTTTTTTTATAAGTAGTAGTTAATTCCTCATAATTAACTAGATATTTTTCTTATCTACAAAACTATCTAAATTACACAAGATATTTTATTCTTGGAAACTTGATTTGATCTCCGTCGATATTCTCCAATATTTGATATCCGTCGATCTTTTGGTAGCTATGTTGAGTCTTGACCATTTCATCTTGAGCCAGACCACCTCGACATTCATCTCGCTCTATATATTCTAGCAATCCCGAATTTACACATTTTTCCACTACGAGGCTATCACATACAACTCGATATATGATAAAATTAGAAGCCTATTATAGGGGCTCCAAAGATTTGGTTTTGAGAGCTCATATGGATTCTAATGTCCTAAATGTGGATGAGAGGGTACCTATTTTATAACAAAAACACAAAAATACCCCTTGACAACTTACCTAATTACCTAATCTAACTCTAATTAAAATCAAAAACTAAACCAAAACCCAAAAACAAAAACACGTCTCTTCATCTTCTTCCTCTTTTCTCTCCTCTTTTTCCTCATCTACCATTTTTTTTCTTCTTCAATAGGATTGGTTCACAAAATAAAATAAATGATCATCTTAGCCAATAATGATTTCAATTGGGTAAGGATTGAAAAACCCATCTTTTCTCTTTTCGCTTTTGATTGCATGAATAGGTTAAATTTGATTAAATGAGGGTTCTAAAAATTAGTTTGAGAACTTAATACCGTTGGGAAACCAAACCATAATGATTTTTTACGGTTGGGAAAACATGAACTCCCAACTGTATTTATGGTTTACGGTTAGGAAACCCAACATTATTTTAGGTTTTCAAAAAAAAAAAAAGTCTCATGAGTTTGTCTTCGTTTGGGAAAACATGAACTCCCAACCGTAAGTTTAATTTTCGGGAAAAAAAATCAAACTTTTTAAATATTTGATTTTCTAACACTAATCATAAATGATTTTATTTGTCTAATCAAATCATTAACCTTAGTTTAGTTAACCAATCATGTACTAGTTAATTGATAGTGTTCTGGCCATTAGCAAATTTAGTAGGATAAGGGATTTTGTTGATTATTATTTGATGACCCGATTTCGTAATCTTATGAGTCTTCAAAACCAAATGTTTGGAGCCCTGTAATAGACTTCTAAAATTAATGCTAAGTGCAGGACAATTTATCGCACCCAATAAAATTAATGTTAAGTGCCGCACATAGACATGATCCTTGTGTAAAATTTGTAAGGCTATAGCATTTACCAGTTACACGTATAATTGTTGATGAAATTAATGATGAGTTGTACGTCTGTATGTCTGTGTTTTCCCTCTGCCAATATATACAGTGAGATGCATCTCAAGAAAAAAAAAGAACTAAGATCACACTCCAACTTATAACAAGGTACAAAAATGGCAACACAAACCCCTTGCTCAAAAATTGATCACCAACCCTTATTAGATCAAAATGATGATCAAGTTACAAAAAGGTCTAGAAAAATATTATACCTTCTTCTCTCTTTTGCTGCAATAATCTCAGCAACTCTTGTTGCTTTCAACATCCTTAGAAGCTCAAATGATATCAACTTCTCATCGTCATCATTAATTGTTGTTCCTCTTCACTTATGTGATGGCGGGTTCCATTGCAAAGATTCATGTCTTGCCATGCTTAATGTGTCAATTAATGGAGATGAATCAATTGGAAAATCAAGTGCACCCAGCGACTCTGATTTTCTTCAAATTTTCTTGGAAAAATCTGTTTCACGTATCTCTAATACTATGGAAGTTGTTAACAGATTTAACCGTCTTTCAAACGATCTAAAAGAACAAGAGGCTCTAAGAAATTGTATCGAGTTGATGGATTCGTCTATTGATCGAGTCAACGACTCAGTTGAGGCTCTTAGAAAAAACACCCAGTCTAATCATCACGAATCACTAGATGATGCCCACACCTGGCTAAGTGCAGTTCTCACTAACCCTGTAACCTGCTTAGATGGACTGAATGAGGTGAGTGAACTCGGTTTGTCAATCCGACTCCTTATAGAAATGGAAATGAAAGACTTGATAGCTAGAGCAAGAGTTTCCTTGGCCATGATTGCTGAGATTTCAGCTTCTTCAAGTTCAAATGAAGATACTGCCATCTGGCTTGCGTCAAAAACCTTGCAGCTCCCATCATGGGTCACCATGAGAGACCGAAAGCTTCTAGAAACTCTGCCAAACGCTGTGACAGAAAATGTCGTGGTGGCGAAAGACGGAAGTGGAAGATTTAAGACGGTGCAAGAAGCGGTCACAGCTGCACCAAATAATACTAAAACTCGGTCCGTGATTCATGTTAAGAAAGGTGTTTATAAGGAGAAAGTTGAGATCGGGAAAAAGAAGAAAAACTTGATGATTGTTGATGATGGCATGGATGCAACGATCATAACAGGAAGTCTCAACTTCATTGATGGAACGTCTGCTTACAACTCCGCCACCGTTGGTAAATTAATTTACTTTAACTTTTGAGATAACTTTCGAACTCATAAGCTTTATATTCCACTGTTGTGCGCGTTCCAGCTTCTTAAGTCCACTCTCCAGTTTCAACTCTAAAGCACTGAGCTTGTCGGGACTACCTAGGAGAGAGTAAATGGACGTTAATAATTACCTCAACTTTTCCGGCTTGTTTTGAGTTTAACCCACTTGATCGAGATCCCACTAACTCTCAGTAATCATTCATCCTCATTAATACAGTTAGAATCCTAAACTTTGTTTCAGAAGTTTGAAAATAAGTTTATATTTTTTCTAGATATAAATTACTTATTAATAAATACAAATATTATTTCTCATACAAAGCTTTTGGTTGGAAGCCTTACAAGTAGAACTCCTCTCTCGGCAACGCCTAATCTATAAAAAATAAACTTACCTAATCCGCAGCTCGATTACTAAAGAAACAATTCTTTAGACGCTTGAAAAAGGCTAAAGTATCCTCACCGAGTTCGCCTAAGGTAGTAAAGGCCAAGACCCCCAACCCATATCCATGCACACTTGTCCATATAAGTAATGTTTTGTCTGTTAAATCAGACTAGATGAAGCTACTTTACATAACGTATTGTCAATTTTGTTTTGGAAAAAATGCAGTTGTTCAGGGTGATGGATTCATAGGGCAGGACATTTGTTTCCAGAATACAGCCGGCCCAGAAAAGCATCAAGCAGTGGTAATTCGAGTAGGAGCAGATCAAACGGTTTTTAGTCGTTGCAAATTTGACGCTTACTAAGATACACTCTATGCGCTTTCCCTCCGTCAATTCTATAGAGATTGTTCAATCATGGGAACTGTTGATTTTATATTCTGTAATGCAGCCATGGTCGTTCAAAACTCTAAGGTCATAGCTAGAAAGCCCATGAAAAATCAAAATAATATGTGTACTGCACAAGGGCGAACAGACCCGAACCAAAATACCGGCACTTCGATTCAAAACTGCAATGTTATTGCGAGTTCGGATTTAGAACCTGTTAAAGGTTCATTTAAGACATTTCTAGGCCGGCCATGGAAGGCCTATTCAAGAACTGTTTACATGGAGTCATTTCTTGGAGACCTCATCAATCCAGCAGGATGGGCTGAATGGAACGCATCAAACCCATTTACAAAGAAGTTGTATTATGGTGAGTATGCAAACAGGGGACCTGGTGCCGGTACTGCTAATTGGGTTAAATATAGCCTGGTTACCATGTCATAAAAAACCCGGCGAAAGCAGAAAAGTTTACAGTGGCTGAGTTGATACAAGGAGGTGCATGGTTAAAGAGTAGTAGGAAATACCATTTGGTCCTAGGAATAATATATTAGAGAGAGTCTAGTCCATTTGACCAAGTCAATTGTCTGTTTGGTCCTATTTGGTAATATAAATATCATTTGGTCCTAAAAATTATCATTTGGTCCTACGCTGATATCATGGATGATGTAAATGTCACCCTGTAGTGGCAGAAATACCCTTTTGGATAAGCACCATATATATAGTCAAAAAGTATGAGAGAATAAATCATTATCATATTTATTTCTCTCTCCTATATTTTTAGATCTAGAATTTCTCTCTCCTTTTCTTTTTTCTTCTTTTTCCTCCTGTATATAAAAAGCCTTTGAAGGTCAGATTACAAAAAGTTGGTGGGTAGCCTTTGAAGGTCAGATTCCTCCTGTTAATGGCGGAATAATTTTTTTTCTTCTCTTGATTTTTTGCAGAGATGATGCGACGATTTACAAAGAAATAATAAGATTCAAACAAAGATGATGAAGATTCGAAACAAAGAAGATGTTTTTGTTTTGTTGTTGTTATCAAAGAAGATGAAGATTCAAACAAAGATGATGAAGTTTTATTTCTGCTGCTGCTGTTTTTGAAGATTAAGAAGAAGATTTTGCTGCTCGTGAAGATGAAGACGACGATGAAAACGAGTTTTTTTTCTTGATTTTCTTGCTACTAGTGTTGTTGAAGATGGTGGAGACGATGAAGATGATGAAGACGACGAAGATTTGTGATGAAGATGTTGTTGGTGAAGATGAACTCGTGCTTTGTTACATGGAGTTCATTTTCTGAAATGAACTCTGTTTTTTTAGGTTTTTATATGGAGTTCATTTTCTGGAATGAACTCTGTTTTTTTAGGTTTTTATATGGAGTTCATTTCTAGGAATGAACTCTGTTTTTTTAGGTTTTTATATGGAGTTCATTTTCAGGAATCAACTTTGTTTTTTTTAAGGTTTTTATATGGAGTTCATTTTCAGGAATGAACTCTGTTTTTTAAGGTTTTTATATGGAGTTCATTTTCAGGAATGACTAGTTTGCTCGTCACGGGGGAGCTTTGCGTCGTGTTGTGCAAATGATGATATTATTCATTGTCTCATGCTTTCGGAACTTTTTCCGCATTCTTCTTCGGTGAAAGCCAAGGAGTTGTAGTGATAAAATTCTATGGTTTCAAAAGCAAAAGCAAGCAGCGTCCAATGGTTTACATCTCCAATTGGTGTCAGCAATGGAACGAACAAAAACCGCACGCTATAATCCATGTTGTCGATGAAACCTTCTACTACAGCACCACATTTCTTTCCTAATGAGTGACATGTCTGAAAAAAAATACCAGATAACAGCTCCTTGATGAGTTACAAACATGCAAGTTTGATGAAACCAAACTTGGTTCCATCAAAATTAACCATATAGACAAAAACATTTTTTGTTTTCCACAACCATTTTTTCTGCCAAAAAAATTACATTAAAGAATTTCAGAGTAAACTTACATAGGCAAATGTGCTAAGAAACACAGCTCTCTGGTACTTTGGAGAACCATCTTGTTTCAACTTATTATTTTTTGATGTTGTTCTGCAACTTCAAAATATAGAACTCAATGATGTCTCTTGCGACGTCAACTTTTATCATCAAGCTATCCATATTCTTCCCCGATATATGTAAGTGAAGATTTAAATGCTCCCACACCGTTGACCTGTTAATTTTATTTTTAAAAAGATAGTCAATGATGGATCTATAAAGGAGAAACAATGCATAACTTGGAACAAAATTTTGATGAAACCAGTCTTGGTTTCATCAGTTATTTCCCACTTACCTTTTATTGTTCTTTCTGAAAAAATTGGTCACGACGGGTTTCTCATTTTTGTTGAATACCTTCAAGATCTTCAAGTTATCAACAGGTTTCAACTTCACCCCATGTACTTCCTGAACCTCATTGTTCTCCTTGCACTTACTAGCTATAACCTTTCTTATTTTTTCCACACTGGTGTATTAATCCTGCATTCTGATAGGTGGTATCAAATTCCTTCTGTCTTCCCTCATTCTTGTAACCATGTTACTCATCCTCTGTTTAGCACTGACTTCTCCCTGTCCTTGCTCTTGACTGTCACATTGCGACAACCCTAAATCAAATCCAGGTTGTTCATTTTCTAACTCAAGTAAATCATTTGCCATTTTTACGGCTGAGTAGTAGTATACGCTTCCAACATTTAGCTTTGATGACGAACAACTTTTCTTATTGTATTCGTCTTCCATTCTCCGAATTTCATCTTCATCAATTACAAATTGAGTTTTATTGTCTTCTTGCTCAATATTTATCTTAGACGAAGTTGCTTTCTCAATTTCAGATTCGACCCGCTCTGCCGCCTTGATATCCTCGATAGTATTCAGAGTAAACTCAGTACCATCTCCTTGTTATTCTTCCTCGGTCACTGGCTTCGACGAGGTAGCTTTCTCAATTTCAGATTCGACCCACTCTGCCGCCTTGATATCCTCGATATTATTCGGAGTCAACTCAGTACCATTTCCTTTTTTTTCCTTCTCGGTGACTGGCTTCAACGAAGGAGATATGACCTGCTCTTTTTCTACTAATTTTATTTGATTTAACAAATTTGTAAGGTCAATATCTGAAAAGACACTATCTAGTGTAACGGGATCTTCACCTTTTGCAGATTCGTGTTTATGTTCCGCATCTTGTGGTGTTTCTCCATGGGTTGAATCCTTTTCTGATTGCATCAGAAAATCTTCAATATTTTCAGCAGCATCTTCCCATGTTTCAAAACTTGAAACCTTTTCTCCAGGCAGGAAAACCCCACATTGTTCCACCACAGCATTGTCATCATGTGGTAGCCTTTCTCCATACGGCGAAACTGTTTCTTGTTCTATCACGCGATCCACCATCGCTGCATCTATCATGTTAACATCCCTTGTTATCACCTGCAATATTAAGATATCTAAGTCATTTTATAATCATCTTCTTGTGTTTTAAAACCTAATGCTGTAAAATCTAAAACTTCTAAAAGAAAAGAAAGAACATGCCAATTCATCATTAACTTTAAATGATGAAACCAAATCTGGTTTCATCAAAAAAATGATGAAACCAAAATTGGTTATATCAACAAAATGATGAAACCAAATCTGGTTGCGTCAAAAAAAAAAAGAGTTGAAACAAACATTAACTTGAACTGATGAAACCAAATCTGGCGACAACAAACAAATCTGGAAGAAACCATATATAATACCACACAAGTTTATGAAAGACTACCAATAAACTGAAATTTAAGAAAGAAGTTAGAACTTTAAAATTTCTCCTCAATTTAACTCATACAAGTTTCTTAAATTTAAGAGTCAACAATGTTATTCATAAGCAATGAAACCATTTCTGTTTCCATCAAAAAAGAATTTTCATTGCAAAAAACGCACAAAGCAACCTAATAAAATTAGATCTAACATATTACCTCAATTTCTTATTCACGGTTCGAAACCGATTCAGGTACTATTGGAACATCCGCTTGTTTTATTTTACGTCTTAAATAATTGCTCTGTACTGGTTGTTGTTCCCTGTCCTCGGCATCATATTTTTCCAGCAGTGATTCTTCTTCTTCGGAAAGAACATTTAGAGCATTGGTCATAAGCTTTTAAATCAAGGCTCACACAAATTGATATTTGGCTTTGTAGGAGTTAGCTTCACTGCTAGAACCAATATTTTCTTCAACTGACACTTCATTTTCTTCAACTGGCACTTGAACCGACACTTTATTTTTATTATCACCAACCGGAAATTCAGGTTGAACATCGTCTTCAGCAAAAATTTCCAATTCATCTACAGGCTCAGCCAAGAGCATTTCGGTTTCGTCATACTGAAGCAAGAATGAACCCTTTCGGTGACCAATATTCTCCTGCAGTACACAAGAAAAATTAGTTTCAGCTAAAAAACATTGATGAATCCAAAACTGGTTTCATCAAAAAAGTAAATCCAAAACTTGTGGAACATGGCATGATATACAATTGAGACATGGCATGATATCTAAAACATGGCATGATATACAATTGAGACATGGACGATATCTAAAACATAGAAAATTTCTAATATTGTCTAACAAACATAAAAGGTTTCGAACATGGCATGATATACTAACCAAATTAATCATATAAGAACCTCGAAGTTATCTAAGAAACAAAAATTCAGCTAGAATTTTTGATGAAACCAAAATTGGTTTCATCGGAATAGTAAATATTTACCACAGACCAAAGTTCTTTTTTATCGGCAATATCCTCAAAGTAAGACAATAATTGGTGACATATGTTGCTGAGGTCCCATCTAGCAAACCTCGGATACTTTTCGAGCCCATCCTTTCTTTGTGCAATCTTTGTCATCTCTGCCAACCAATACTGGAAATAAATATTATTTTTTTCAAATTAATTATAAAAAACAAGTCGCTTATTAATCAACAACCAATACGGAAAAAACAAACTTAACTTATGAAAGAAAATAACAAATATTAACTAACCAGAGGGTATATGACGCAACCAACTACTTTTTCTACGTCTTTTCTGTTTTTCATTATCGAATCAAGTAGATAGTCATGGAAGACTTCCGGCCAACACACATTGTTCATATCGAACACTCTGTACAAGTACTTTGCTGCTAGAGTTTTCCCACATTTGTTAGGGACAAATACTGAAACCAAAAGGAACATGACGAAAAACTTGACAAAGAGAATGATGCAATGAACACCTGTATGGTTCTGTATCTCTTTTTTTTACCTATTGTGAAACCAAAACTAAACCATAAGAGAATAATAAACAAATAATAATGATGAAACCATAATATTTGCACTTTAAAAATGATGAAACCATAAGCACGAACAAAGTGACGAAACTGTGCATAATTGGAAAGTGGTGAAACTATAAGATATACACTTGAAAAATGATGAAACCATAAGCACGAACAAAGTGACGAAACTGTGCATAATTTAAAAGTGGTGAAACCATAAGATATACACTTGTAAAATGATGAAACCATAATCAAGAATAGGTGATGAAACCATAAGCATAATTAGGTCCACAAAAAATATCTCTAGAAGTAAACCAACAACTAAAAAATGATGAAACCAATTTTGGTTTCATCAAGAAACAGAAAATGAAATGTTGTTTCATCAAACATCTGTTTACTCCAACAATAATAGAAAACTGTTTTTCGCCAGTAACTGAAGATGATGTAACTCGAATTTGGTTTCATCAAAAAAAAAAAAAAAAAAACAAGGCCGACAGCATACACAAGAAATAAACACACCCAAAATTGAAATTAGTTTTCAATTGAAACCTTAACCAAACAAATGAAATCTAAAACTAACAGATGAAACCTAAAATTAAATTGAAAACCCAAAAAAATGACGAAACCTAAAATCAAACTGAAAACCCAAAAAAACAAATGAAACCTAAACCAAAAAAATCTAGTTACATCAAAAATTTGAAGAATAATGATGAGATTTCTTACCTTTTGTTGCTGGTTTCGCAGTTTTACTAAGCTTATCATCTTTCTTTTTCTCTTGTTGATTTTTTTTCTTCGCCATTGTTGCTGTTTTAGACTAATTAGGTCAGAAAAACGAATCTAGTTAGGTCAGATTTTGCTTCAATGGTTGAAATGTGTAACCATTGAAGAAGAGATGAAGGTGAAATCGATAATCAGAGATGATTTTCGCTACGGGATGAAACTTTTTTTTTTAGATCTGATAATTTTCTGGGTTCGTTTTGAAGGAGATACTGATGAGGGGGGAGGTTTTTTTGTGCTTTTTGTCCGTTATGAAACGTTATAAGCAATTGATGAATGGAGGTGGTTTTGTATGTTTTATTTTTTTAGTTTGGGTAGTTTTGACAGTTTATGATATTTGGGGTTTTTGTGTAATATTTGTTTGGACGGGTTTTTTGTGGATGGGTTATAACCCCTCCGCGCGCCGTTTTTTAGCAAAAAATGCCTTGTTTTTCTCTCCTTTGAGGAAAAGGGGAACGGAGCAATTCCAAGAGTGGGTGAGCGTCACCGTTTAAGGATGAGGGGGGTATTTTTACCGTTCCACGTAGGGCCTTAAATGACTTAGGATTTTAAAGGAGTTAGATAATGAGAGTGATGATTGAGCAGGGCTTGATCATTGGAATCTCTCCTAGCTAGCTATCTCGTATATGAGAAGCCAATGTTTTTTTTTAGAAGCAATGAGAAGCCAATGTGATTCAGCTCTCACTTTTTGATTGTTGGATGAAATGGATTTTAGTCATTACACGCATTCAGTCGAAACAGAACACAATATTTTGGGTGATTAATTCTACACTTCACTTGGTGGATAATAAACTGTTTATATACAGATTGTTATATTACTTAAAATAGAGTGTAATCTACAATGAATGAGAATAAACAGAATACGTTGATTGAGGCATTGAGTAAGGCATGACAGAGATAATATCTTGCAGCTGTAATATAGGAGAATCAGCAACAATTACGCCATTGATTGAGACTTGGCAGCTGTATCCTTAACATTCCTAACATCCCCCCTCAAGTTGTTCATGAGCGGTCGAATGCTCAACTTGTCTCTGAGAAATTCAAATCTGACAGAAGCAAGACCCTTGGTAAAAATATCAGCTATTTGATCTTTTGATGAAATGAACTTTACCAATAGCCTTTTGTTTGCAACTCTTTCTCGTACAAAATGATAATCTATTTCGATATGTTTCATTCGTGCATGAAACACTGGATTTTCTGTCAGATAAGTCGCACCTAGATTGTCACACCACAGCGTTGGAGTTTGTATTGCAATGCCCAGTTCATGCAAAAGAGATGAAGCCATTTTAATTCTGATGTTGCTATGGCTATGCCCCTGTATTCAGCCTCCGTACTTGATTTAGAAACCGTTTTTTGCTTGCGTTCACTCCACGAAATAAGATTACTTCCAAAGTAAATACCATAGCCACTAGTTTATATTCTATCATCCAAAATGCCAGCCCAATCTGAGTCTGAGTAGGCATGAAGCGTTTTGTCTGCTGAAGAGCTTAGAACTAAACCATAATGCACCGTATATTTGAGATATCTTAAAATTCTCTTAACAAGATCCCAATGCTCAATAAAAGGGTTATGCATATACTGACAGACTTTGTTGACTGCTACTGCAATGTCTGGTCTGGTGAGATGAAGATATTGTAATGCTCCACAAACACTACGATACAACGTAGGGTCTTCAAACTTTATACTGCCATGTTTACTGATATTGCCATTTACTAGAAGCGGTGTAGAAACTGGTTTAGCAGCATCCATTTTTGTACGTTTGAGAAGATCAACTACATACTTTTGCTGACTGAGTACCACTGAAGTGCCTTGATGAATCACTTCTATCCCTAAGAAGTAACTTTGGTTTCCCAAATCCTTTACTGCAAAGACAGAGATCAAATTAGTAATAAGATTGGTTATAAGATCAGAGTTTGAGCCTGTGATGATAATGTCATCAACATAGATAAGTACATATGTAACCCCTTGTGATGCTTGTTGTATAAAAAGAGAACTGTCAGAGATGGAGGCTTTGAATCCCAGTGCAATGAGAAAAGTACTCAATTTAGAGAACCATGTTCTTGGAGCTTGTTTTAAACCGTAAAGCGATTTGTTGAGCTTGCAAACATGATTGGGAAAGTCAGGATTAACATATCCCGGTAGTTGCTACATATATACAGCTTCCGTTAACTCACCATGCAGAAATGCATTTTGTACATCTAATTGCTTCATCGGCCAGTTTTGAGAGACAGCAATCGAGAGAACAAGCCTTATCGTACTGGGTTTTATCACTGGACTGAATTTTTCATAGTAATCAAGTCCCTCACGCTGATTGTAACCTTGTGCAACTAATCTAGCTTTGCGTTTGTCAATTGACCCATCAACTTTTTATGTTACACGAAACACCCATTTTGAACCAATTAGATTCATCCATTTTTCATATGGAACATAACTCCAAGTTCCATTGCGAATGTGAGCATTAATTTCATCATCCATAGGTGGTCTCCATGTTGAATCTTTTGATGCTTCGGTATAAGATGTTGGAGCAGTAACATGAGTCGTCTGTAGTGGGTATTTATTTGCATACAGACACAACTTTTGCACCGGTTTTCTAATGCCATCTCGAGCTCTGGTGACCATGTGATGCTGCTGAACTTGTGGTTGATTCTGAGAAACAGTTCTGTCAGATGCTGCAGATGAAGTAGCAGCTGTGGTATTATCGATGTGTTGATCAATGACCAGAGATGATACTTCCGGTAGACTAGAAGACAAAGGAGAAGATGTTACAGTTTCAACTTCAACATTTGGAGACAATGGTTGATCAGCTTCAAGTGATGTACTAGGATATGGAACTGATAAAACAGAAGAGCTTAAAAGCCTTGTAGTGAGAGACTTCTGTAAGGAGTTAGGAGAATTTACATGTTGCCCAGTAGCAAATGGGAAGCTTGTTTCTACAAATCTGACATGTCGAGAAATATATAGCCTGTTGGTTGAAACATGAAGACATAAATAGCCTTTGTGAGCACTGTTGTTTCCTATAAAGACACACGGTAAAGACCTTGGTTCAAGTTTATTTGGAACATATGATCTAAGACATGGATAGCATAAACATCCAAAAACTCTAAGAGAGGAGTATTCAGGAATCTTGTTGAACAGTAACTCTAAAGGAGATTTAGACTCAGTTTTTGAGGCCGGAGTTCTATTGATAAGGTAACATGCAGTAGAAAAAGCATCAAACCAGTAAGATTTGGACATGGAGGAATGTAAAAGAAGATCTAAACCTGACTCTGTTATATGTCTAATTCTTCGTTATGCAAGACCATTTTGAACAGATGTATGAGGACATGAAAACCTATGAATAACTCCTGAGTTATTAAGAAAGGCAGTGAACTTTCTAAATTCTCCTCCATTGTCTGACTGAAAAACTTTAATCTTAAGATCAGTTTGATTCTCAATGAGTTTTTTGAATTGAATGAACACCGGAAAAGCATCTGATTTGCGAGTTAGTGGGTAAATCCATGTGTAATTTGAGAAAGCATCCATACGCAGAAGATAATATCGATAACCATGTCTAGATAAATAAGGTGATGTCCATAAATCAGACACAAGTAAACTTAATGGCTTATCTATTACAGTACTACTATCTGGAAAGGGAAGTTTATGACTCTTGCTCATATGACAAGAATGACAGAATTCAAACTTCTTATTTGAAACTGGAAGGGATAGATTTTTAATAACTCGAAAAACAGTGCGAAGCATTGGGTGTCCAAGACGTTGGTTCCATAATGGAACAATATCAGTTACTAGAGCAGCTAGAGTTGGATTGCTAATCTATCGAACATTGTCAAATATGTAGAGCCCATTATTACTCCTACCTTGCAACAGTGTTGTCCTGGTTTTGAGATCCTTTACAACAAAGAAATTTGAGTGAAATTCAAAATATACATCGTTATATCTTTGCAGAATTTTGAAACAGAAAGGAGATTTGTTTTTATGTCAGGCACATGAAGTATATTTTTGAGATGAAATGATCGATTATTATGTGTAAAAGATGCATTACCAATATTTTCAATGTGTAGAGCATTTCCATTTCCCACACGAACTTGTTCAGTTCCATCATATTCATGTTGGATATTCAGATTATTGAGATGTGCAGTCAGGTGATGAGTTGCTCCTGTGTCAGTTACCTAATTGTTATCAGCAGGGCCACCAGGTAGAGCTAGATAGGCAGTTGGTTCTCCCCTTTTTGGAGCATTATTATCTTTGCGAAACCAGCAGAAACTTGCATTGTGATTTTTACGATTGCAGATACGACATGGCCCTTGACCTTGATCCCTCCTAGGCTGACCATTATATTGATTTTGGTTACGAAATCCTTGATTATTTGGAGATCGATTTGGTTGGTAGTTTTGTGACTGTTGCCTTTGATATGACTGTGTATCCGATGAGGAGGCAATGTTTGCCAATGGTTGTTGAAGTGTTGTCATCTGTTGTTCTAGCCTCAAATCATATGAGAGAAGATGCGCATAGAATGCATATCCATATCAATCTTTTCAACAATACCAATAGAGGTAACAATAACATCATATGCTTGATCCATCCCACTGAGTATGGATTCCTGCATATCAGCCTCTTCAAGTGGACTTCCTGATGCTGCAAGAGCATCAAATAGTTGTTTAGATTTTGAAAAGTATTCATACATAGAGCTGTTACCTTTCTTAAGATCATTCAGCTGTCTTTTTAGATTTCTCAGATGTGCTCTTGTTTTTGGAGCATATCGTTTTTCCAAAGCATCCCAGACTTCTTTTGATGAGGTTAAACCAGAGACTCGACCTAGAACTCCTTCAGTAAGGGATGATAATATCCATCCCAAGAGGATCTGATCTTGTTCTTCAAACTTGGCATATGCAGGATTTGGAGTTTCTGGTGAATCTGGTGTTGTGGCAGGAATAGTTGTTGCTGGTTTTTTATAATTTCCATTTACATAACCTTCTAGACTATCACCCTTCAGTAGTGGCATAAACTGGGTTTTCCAAAGGATATAGTTGGTGTCTGTGAGTTTCATGTTAATCAGATGATTAACATGAATGGTATGAAGAGTTGAGGTTTCTGGTGCTGCCATTGATTTTTTTTTTTTTTAAGAAGAATAAGCGCGGATATGGATCTTTCTGGATGATACCAAAATAGAACACAATATTTTGGGTGAATAATTCCACACTTCACTTGGTGGATAATAAACTGTTTATATACAGATTGTTACATTACTTAAAATAGAGTGTAATCTACAATGAATGAGAATAAACAGAATACGTTGATTGAGGCATTGAGTAAGGCATGACAGAGATAATATCTTGCAGCTGTAATATAGGAGAATAAGCAACAATTATGCCATTGATTGAGACTTGGCATCTGTATCCTTAACATTCCTAACAAATCGAACACCCATCTTCTTAAAAAGTACATTGAAATTTATTTTTATGCGGGTGGCTGGGTGCGCTAATGTAATTACAGACTCACCCAAAGAGGAGCCTTCCTTAACACATTAATCAATACATCTAGATGATAGATAGATCATATGTTCAATAAATAGATTAGATGACGCATTCAGCAATTAAGACAAATTAGTATCTCCTTCAAGTGTATGATACTCATCCTTAGAAGCAAAAGGGATTAAGCTAGCATGTTAATATGTGCACGCACTTCTACATTCACTTATCTCCTTGATACATTTTTTCTCTGGCTTCAGGGAAAAGAAGAGGTGGTCAAAGAGCGAATTCAATATCGGGTATTGGAATAAATCAAGGATTAATTGGGGGCCCTAAAAAATAATTGGGGCCTCACCAAATTTATACCCACATCAAAAATTATAGGGGGCTTCCACAATGAGGGTGAAAGTGCGATTTTACCCTTCCCTTAAAATTAATTGGGTCGTTAATGACCCCGAAGTTTACTAGCTAGAGTCGTCAATATTTTCAAAGTGTCGTTAGTTTACTAATCGTCAATCAGGTTAGTTTCTCCAGAACTAACAACTCTAAGAGGTTTCTTTGACGAATCCCTTTGATACTAACGACTCTAAGAGGTTAGTTTACTAATCGTCAATTAGGTTTGAATGCCTATAATCGTTAGTTTACTAATAGGTTAGTTAACGACCATATATAGGTAAGGTAAGAGTCGTTAGTATGAATAGCTAAAATGTAACCGACCCTAATTCGCAAAAAATAATTATAACGACTATAGATGACCTACTAAAGGCAGTCGTCAATATTTTCAAAATTGATTGACCATTTTTCATAACTGCATATTAGAGTCGTCAATTTTTTCAAACCTGGATGACGATTTTTCATACTGCAGATTAGAGTCCTTCATTTTTGTGACAAATAACTAACGACTCTTAAGGGTCGTCAGTTTAATAAACTCCCGACCTAACGACTCTCACACTGAGCTGCTGCATAGTGACCATGAATCGACAACTTGGAGCACCATTCATGCGATTTGGAGAGTATAGGAAGTTTACCTGATTGTTTAGAGCTTTGGTTTCTTCATTTTGAGTATTGGTTCCATCATTTTGAGAAAAAGGATCTTCTTTTGCAACCATTTTAACCTAAATTTTCCACCAAAATTCACTTTCTTCCTCTGTATCCAACAAGAAAAAGTAAAAAAATTCTATAATCTTAATTTTTACCCAAAAACTAATTTAATCTAACTTAAAAAATTAACAACTAATCTAACCTAATCAACTCAATTAACACTAATTATTTTGGGGGTAATTTAGGCATTTTGAAAAATTAGGATAAGTGGTAGCACCAAAATGCTATTGGGAGACCAAGTGGTGAGCCCCAATTACTTTTTGTGGCCTCCAATTAATTCTTGGAATAAATTCGTAAATTAGACGGCCAAAAATTAACTTCAACAAACAAAAACATTCAAAGGTTGAACCGGGGCAGTAGGCCCCGGTAATGTTGGAATATTTTCAATTGCGCTGCGAAGAATTTTTGATACGTAACTGTTTGGACCGTTAGAAAACGTTCCAGAAAATTCTAAATCCAACAGACACCATTAATATCTGTTGATGAAGGGACCTGACGTTTCGTGAAGAGAAACTTGTCTGTTTCCAACAGACGTGAAAAACCCTATAAGTAGCATCTCCCAGAGTCGTTCTCATATCAATCGAAAAATCTCTTCTGTTTTCTTTCTTAAACAAAGCATCATCAGAATCTGTTTTACATGTGTTCTTGATTGGGTCAAGGGGTGCAAACCTTGAATCCAATTTCCGGTTGTAGGGCTTTCATTGTATCCTGAAGGCAGTATTTCACATACCTGTTGCAATCGCCAATTCGTTGGGAGGGTAGAAATATTTGTCTAAAAGAAATCATCCAGAGCCTTGAAAGTTTTAGAGTACAACCACAATCTGTTTTTGATTTTCATCTCCATTGCAGCCCAGTAATTTCCAACAGTTTTAGACAAATACTTTCTGGCAATGGAGGGTGAATCTTCAACTTCGAATGCTACTGCACAATCCCTGCAAGTGATGAACCAAACCCTGAATCGACTGGAACGTTTTGATGGTGAAAATTTTACTCGTTGGCAAGAGACTGTGAAGTTTTTCCTTATGACCATCAAATTGTGGTACATACTTGAAGATGGATTGGAGGAGATTCCTGCACCGTCAGACAAAGATACTCATGATTTGATTACCAAACGAAAGAAGCGTCAGGAAGATGATTTCATGTGTCGTGGACATATTTTGAATGCCCTGGAAACTTCTGTTTACAATGCACATCGGAGTATTACGACTGCAAAGGGATTGTGGACTGCGCTTGACAACAAATACAAGATTTCTGAGGCAAGCAACAAGAAATTCCTGACTTGCAACTTCATGGATTTTAAGATGGTTGACAGTAAGTCAGTCATTGCCCAGGTCAGTGAATTTTTACTCATTGTTAATCATCTTAAGGATGCTAGATATGAACTTCCTCCTGGGTTTATTGTTGGTGTTATTATTTCTCATCTTCCCCCTTCCTGGAATGGTTATAAGAAGAAACTTAAGCATGCTGAGACTGACTATGATTTAGAGGCCTTACATCTTCATCTTCGCATATAAGAGGACTCTCGTAAACGAGAATTTAAGGATAGTCCACAGTATGGAAACCATTCTAAGGTAAATAGCGTAGAGACACCAAATCCTTTGAAACCTAAGAATGATACCCAATTTAAGAAGAAGAATCATCCCAACAAGAAGAGTAAGAAGAAGGGAAATTGCTACTTCTGTGACAAACCCGGCCATTTTGCTCGTGACTGTCGTCTCAAAATGAAACAACAGCAGAACCAGAAAAAGGAGGCAAATATGGTCGATGACAATCTTGTGATTGTAGTGCAAGCCGCCAATGTTGTTGCTGAAACTAGGAGTGGATGGTGGTACGACAATGGTGCAACCGTCCACATCTGTAAGGATAGAAATCTTTACAAGACTTATGAACCGGTTAGTGGAGAAGGAAACAAAGTTGTCTCCGCAAACGGCCAACACAGCAAAGTCATTGGGAAAGGCACTGTTGAACTCTCGTTTACTTCGGGAAAGACCGTTACTCTTACTAATGTATTACATGTCCCTGACATGATAAATAACCTTGTTTCCGGCGACCTTGTTATGAAGGCTGGATTCAAGACGACCTATGAGTCTAATAAGTTTGTATTGTCCAAAAATGGTATGTTTATTGGACAAGGATATGCTTGTAATGGGATGATTAAGCTTAATATAATAAATAATGGTTCTGCTTATATTGTTGACTCTGTTAATCTATGGCATGGTAGATTTGGTCATGTAAATTATGGTTCCCTTAGAAACATGAATCAATTAGGTTTGATTTCTGATTGCAATTTTGATCATGCTTCTAAATGTGAAATATGTGTGCAAGCAAAGATAACTAGAATTTCCCATAAGTCCGTAGTACGAAATTCTTCCTTAGTTGAATTAGTACATAGTGATGTGGGTGATTTGCATGGTTCTGCCACTCGTGGTGGAAATAAGTATTATGTCACTTTTATAGAGGATAATACTAGATATGCTTACACATATTTGATGAAATCTAAGGATGATGTTTTTGACATGTTCAAAATATATAAAGCAGAAGTAGAGACACAATTAGGACTGAAAATTAAGATTTTACGTTCTGATCGTGGTGGTGAGTATTTTCCTAATGAATTTAAATTCTTTTATCAAGAGCATGGTTTAATTCATCAATTTACTGCACCTTATACACCTCAACAAAATGGTATGGCTGAAAGAAAAAATAGAACTTTGATTGATATGGTTAATTGCATGCTTATAAGTTCTAGTTTGCCTAATTCTTTGTGGGGTAAAGCTATGTTGTCTGCATGTTATATTTTGAATAGGGTTCTTTTGAAAAAGAAGAATGTTTCTCCTTATGAGTTGTGGTTTAAAAGGAAACCAAACTTGAAGAGACTTAAAGTCTGGGGTTGTTTGGCATATGTTCGAAAGCCTGATCCTAAAAGACCAAAACTAGGAAACAGGTCTTATAAATGTGCTTTTGTGGGATACTCTCTTAATAGTATCACCTACATATTTTTAATCCTTGATACTTTCGAGATTATAGAATCTGTAGATGTGGAATTCTTTGAGAATTTAAATAGGAACAATTCTCAAATGCAACCCATGGAGAATTCATTGTTACCTAGTCTAGAATCTGAAGAGACTAATGAGAATGATGATCATTCTATTCCTACTCAAGACATAGAGGATATTTCTGAACCCATAGAAGATATCGAACCTAGAAGGAGTAAGAGAGCAAGAAAAGAGACAAGTTTTGGTCCAGACTTTATAACATATCTTGTAGAAGGTGATAAGAATACAATTCTTAATATTACCAAATATGTTGCGCATGTTGATGATGACCCTAAAACTTATGATGAGGCTATGAGTTCCAAATATGCTAGTTTTTGGAAAGAGGCTATCAATGATGAAAAGAATTCTCTTTTGACCAACGGTACTTGGATATATTGTGATTTACCTCCAGGCGTAAAGCCTATTGGATGTAAATGTATTTTCAAGAGAAAAATGAATGCCGATGGTTCCATTGATAAGTTCAAAGCCAGATTAGTTGCTAAGGGTTATAGGAAAAGACATGGAATTGATTATTTTGATACATATGCTCTTTTTGCACGCATCTCATCTATTCGTTGTTTAATTGCACTTGCTTCTATTCACAAGTTAATTATTCATCAAATGGATGTCAAAACTGCCTTCCTAAATGGAGATTTGGAAGAAAAGATATATATGGAACAACCTGAAGGTTTCATATTGCCAGGCCAAGAAAAGAAGGTTTGCAAGTTGGTTAAATCTCTTTATGGCTTGAAGCAAGCTCCCATGCAATGGCATGAGAAGTTTGACGAAGTGGTTTTGTCATATGGTTTTGTGGTGAATGATGCGGATAAATGTATCTATAGTAAGCATGATAGTTCTGTATGTGTGATTCTCTGTTTATATGTTGATGATATGCTTATTTTTTGGATCTGACATATCTGTGGTGGAAGAAACAAAAAGGTTTCTTGGCTCTAACTTTGATATGAAGTATTTAGGAGAGGCTGATGTAATCTTGGGAATTAAGATCCTAAGAAAGGGGAATGAGTTGGCTTTAACCCAATCTCATTATATTGAGAAATTTCTCAGAAGGTATGATCACTTTTATGATGATCCAGCACCTACTCCTTTAGACCATACTATCAAGTTAAAGAAGAACACCGGTCGTACTCATGCACAACTTGAGTATTCCAGTGTTATTGGGAGTCTTATGTATGCTATGCAGTGCACAAGACCGGAAATAGCCCATGCTGTTGGGGTATTATGTCGTTTCTCAAGTAATCCTGGATTTGAACACTGGAAAGCGGTTTCCAGAGTTATGGCTTACTTGAAAGGAACAATTGACTTTGGTTTGCATTACCAAGGCTATCCCGCTGTATTGGAAGGTTACAATGATGCTAACTGGAACAAGGTAGAATCCAAGTCCAAGTCGACGTCTGGATGGATTTTTACTTTAGGGGGTGCTGCTGTATCTTGGAGTTCCAAGAAGCAGACTTGTATATCTGATTCAACAATGTTGTCAGAATTGATAGCCTTAACGAATGCATGTAAAGAGGAAGAATGGCTTGGGGACCTTCTTATGGAAATTCCACTTTGGAAGAAGCCATCTCCAGGAGTTTTGATTAATTGTGATAATCAAGCTACAATCTATAATGTCTCTAATAAGACTTATAATGGAAAGTGTAGACATGTGAGTCTCAGACACCAAATGGTTAGGCAACTACTCAAGAGGGGAGTGGTTACGGTTAACTTTATTGAATCAAAGAGGAATTTGGCAGACCCATTCACAAAAAGTCTACCAAATTTAGTTGCTTCAATAAAATGTAATGAAATGGGACTAAGGTCTGTGAAGGAAGGTTGATCTCCCATAACAGAAACCCAACCTATGTTTTGAAAAGGATAAACAAGGTTCAATGTGGTACCAACAAGTTATGGATGTAGATTATGGAGCACTAACATAAAACTTCCCATTTCAAGCTAGTGCTGGTTTTTCTGCAAGAAAATAGGATGGATGTAAATCCTTAATGAGTCTGTGATTAGTAAAAGGTGTCTCGCAGAAACACCTTCGAGACTTACCTATATGAGTATGTAAATGTGGGCCGTTTCCTAAGAGAAGAAGACCGTTCTCTAAAGAAGACTCATGAATAAGGATATAAGCACAAGGCCTTTATAGTGCTTGGCTATAGAACACATGATTTATGGAATCAATATGTGTGGAGACTCCGGTTTTATCATAAGGGATACTTGGTTCAAGACTAGTTTCACCATAGAATATCGATAAGGCTTTGAGTTTCTTACACTAAGTGAAGGTTCAAACCCAGAAGGTACCTATCATTTATGTATTGGTTTCAACGATGATGCTTAGTCTCAATCGTGCTAGAACTACGTTGGCTTGATCCCACTCGGGTACGTAGGCAGTCACTTCGGTGATGCAGTCGCTCCGATTTAAAAGTTTTTAACTTTGTTTTATGGTTTTTGAAAATAGGGGGAGAATGTTGGAATATTTTCAATTGCGCTGCGAAGGGGGGTCCTGGGGGGGCGTAGCCCCCCAGGCTGTGGTCGACCTGATGAAGGGACCTGACGTTTGGACCGATAGAAAATGTTCCAGAAAATTCTAAATCCAACATACACCATTAATGTCTGTTGTTTAAGGGACCTGACGTTTCGTGAAGAGAAACTTGTCTGTTTCCAACAGACGTGAAAAACCCTATAAGTAGCATCTCCTAGAGTCGTTCTCATATCAATCGAAAAATCTCTTCTGTTTTCTTTCTTAAACAAAGCATCATCAGAATCTGTTTTACATGTGTTCTTGATTGGGTCAAGGGGTGCAAACCTTGAATCCAATTTCCGGTTGTAGGGCCTTCATTGTATCCTGAAGGAAGTATTTCACATACCTGTTGCAATCTCAAATTCGTTGGGAGGGTAGAAATATTTGTCTAAAAAAAATCATCCAGAGCCTTGAAAGTTTTAGAGTACAACCACAATCTGTTTCTGATTTTCATCTCCATTGCAGCCCAGTAATTTCCAACAGGTAATACCTAGTATCCCTGTATAAATTCTTAAACCTACCCGTCTCCCTCAGTGTTCTTGGACGAGATAGATAGGTATCTCCTGGAAGTTGCTTTTTTTTTCGTCCATTTTTTTTGTTCGATTTCGTTCGTGTTTTGGTATCCCAACGAATTTAGTATATTGCGTTTAGTTTCAAAGTGTGGGATAAGAATTTTTGGGGCTTGGACCTCATCAACTGTAGCCATGTCAACACGGTAAAATTCATCATAACCATTTTTTATTTTGTGATTGAAACCCTTTACAGTAGTTATATAATTTACTTAAGGTAGTCTTGTTTGATGCCACTATACCTTGCCAGCTAGCTGGTGCTGACTCGGGAATTTATTAAAAAGAAAAAATCACAGCTAATCAGGCTTCAATTTTGATTTCTGAAACATGGATTTTGCTTTCTATTTTGTGTAAATCAAAATGGGTATGAACACGAGTCTACTGAATGATGGTGTTTAGGTTTGACTTATCTATTTGAGTGTGTCTTCATCATCCCTCAAAGAACACATTAGACTTAAATTTATTACAGTTAAGTATGTCTTTTGGGTCAGACTGCTTTGATGGCGTTTGGGTCTGACTCATCTGACTAAGTCCGTCTTCATTATCTCACAGATCTCATTTTAGAGTTAATATTAGCATGTCTTTTGGGTCGGACTGTTTCGATGGTGCTGGATCCAACTCATTTGAGTATGTCCTTCCACTTGATCTTAGTCATCATTATCCCATGAAACTCACATTAGGACACTTGATTTTTGGTTCAGATTCTTTGACTAGGACACTAGTTTAATGTGGTTTTAGTTGATACTATTTTTAATTATGGGTTGTTATGCATTACAGTTATGCAACCAGAGCAAACAAGTTGAAAATTAATGATATCCATACCCCCCTTGAGCCTGCTGCAACTGCCTATTTCTCCATGTGGCAGCCCAAATCTAAAGTAACCAGAGCAAACAAGTTGAAAAATCATGATTTACATACCCCTGACCCTGCTGCAACTGCCGATTTCTCCATGTCCCCCCACCCCAAATCTAAACAAGAATTGAAGAAGTAGAAGAGGATGATGACTTCTCTGATATCTCTTTATCCGATGCTCACCGAGAGGAGTATCTTATTGCTTCCACTGAATCTGAAGATAGTGACTCTGTATCTGAAGGCAATGACAGAACAACAACCCAGTCAGTCATTTATCCAAACAAGAGGAAGAAGGGTGAAAAAAATACCCGTTCAGTGAGTAGTACTAACCCATGAAACCGTTTGTTATTATTCATTCATTCTAACTGTGTCTGTATCACCAAATACGAAATGGCGATGATGTAATGACAACAAAGTTTTGCAGGAGGAGCGTAAGAAGGACTGTGAAGCTGATGAGCCTTCTACATTCCAAACCAAGTCTAATTTGTTATATAAGTATGTACCATGGTGTAGCAAGTCATACGTTGACAGCCAAGGAAAGGAGAGTTGGATAGATTCTTGGTCTTCGGAAGATGGGAAGGAACCTGAGGAGGATCGAAAAGGGTATCACTATCTAAACATATACGGTTTTTACAAGAAGGATACAAGAGTTGGGGAATACGGTGTTATTTTGCGTGATCCATGTGGAAAGCCAGTAGTTGCCTCTGCTTCTGTGCAACAAAATGGAGAATCTTATTTCTATCATGTGTTGGATGGGGTGAAGGACGGCCTTGCACTTGCTTTGCAACATAATAAATATGATCTTAAACTGCTGTGCAACTCCAGAACACTTGCTCGCTGCCTTAGCCATATTTTTCAGCAAGCTGATGATGGTTTGAGTACCGTATTCGACAGGCTCCTTATCAGTGTGGTGCTTGAAACACGTGTTTGAGTTGGGCCATCCCTCTCGATGACAAGAGATTAAAGATTTTGTTTCCCCTTCTCAAGGAGATAATAGGCACGCGCTCTAAGATAATGTCTAAATCTCATTATTTTTTTTGTTAATTCTGAGAGCACAGGTGTTAATCAAGCTGCATATCATCTGGCAAAACAGCTTTCAAAGAAAATGAAGACTGAAGGGACACCTGAGATTAAGGAGATCATAAGACCGATTGACTTTGGGGAGGAGCTTAAAAGTATTCTTTTTGAGGATGCTTGTGTTGGTTCACAGAGGTACTCTCAACAGCGATATTCGAAATTGGTGAAGTAAACTGATCTGCTGCCTCTGTAAGGGCTTCATGTGGGTTCATCTTACATTTTGTGATTTGTCTTATATATGTTGCAACATCAGTAAACATGCCGCAAGACTTCGTTGTCTGCATCTTTTCTTTAGACTTTTGTCTCCTGGGAAGGATATCTATATATTTATGTTCAGATAGTCCTGTTGCATTGTAGCCTTGTAGGGCTGGTACTGGGTCTTTTATGTTGGATATATGTTGATGAACTAAGTACAATGCATGTTTAGATGAAGATCTTCTGTTGACATATTATCACATTCCTGTTTGCCATTGAATTAATGATAGACTCTGCACTGAAATCGAAGCACTGGGTAGACCTCCATGCAAAAATTGTAGCATCTTATAATGTAATCCATGAGTGAATTTTGGGGCACTTACATGATGACCTTTTAACATCAATGGGATAACCTCAAGAATGTGCTGACACTAACATGCCCTGATGCTAGATGACAAACATGATTCTTCAAACCTAATGATATATATATATATAGATTACCAAAGCCAAGCGATTCGACATTCGAGTCACAAACTTTTATCTGGGATACCTGAGATTTTCTCGTCCACTCTACTTTACTGCTGTCACATGGCTGGGAGGAATAAACATGCGTGAAAGAAAAAGAGAAGTCGGCCCTCCTTTTATATATACATGGTACGTTGGAGTTTGAACAAAGAAAGGATTTCCTATTTTGAGCCAAGAAGGGAAAAGAGGAAACCGGTCCCGCAAAGACCAATTTCCTTGCCCAAGACCGTCATGCCATTGTCGCGGCCCCACCACGCCTAACCGTCCGTGCACGCCTCACCGAGCCGCGCCCAGCCATGGACGCAACAGGCCAAGCCACTCACTCCATTGCCGCGACCCCATCACGCCTAGCTGTCCGTGCACGCCTCACCTCACCGAGCCGCGCCCAGCCATGGCCGCACCAGGCCAAGCCATTCGCTTCATTGCCGCGGCCACGCCACGCCTACATATCCTTACATGTTCCACCATGCCATTGCCGCGGCCCTCCCTGCCAATCCGTCTACTCTACTGTTGCGACCTTATTACCCACGCATGTTTACCTTACCAAGACCATGCTATCTCTTGGCCCCTCGAGCCAAGCCATCTACTTGCATCGCCTTACAAGACCGCGCCCCCTTTTCCTTGGAGATGTACGACTATACCAAGCCGTTAAGTTTTGTCTCACTACTCCACAGTCTGCATCCCCAATAAAACACATGCAGGGCTACCGGCACAGGAAGAAAATACTCTCTTCACCCCTTGAAAAGGTTAGTCGGATTTTCCTGACCATCTTTGCAACGATTTATGCCTCGTTTCCGTCTTTGCCTGTTACCATCATATGCTTACCTAGCAGACAAGTGATGTCACAACATTTAAAGTAACGAGCATCTACTAGGCACATTTACTAAAACCTTTAATGTGTCTCTAGATAATTACCGGGGTATTTTTTCAAATTAGGGTTGCGACAAGCCAAACTCTAATTCCCCTCTGTGTCAGGGGAAAATCATGCCAGCCACACCAACCGCATTTCTATGCTAATGGAAAATCATGCCAGCCACACCAACTTCACCTCTATGCCAATGGAAAATCATGCCAGCCACACCGAACGCGCCAAGGCATGTCAACCATTCTAGCCGCACATTTGTGCCAATGGAAAATCATGCCAGCCACACCGAACACACCTCTATGTCAATGGAAAATCATGCCAGCCACACTAGCCGCACCTCTGTGCCAATGGTAAATCATGTTAGCCGCACCTCCGTGCCAATGACCAATCATGCAAGCCACACTTACCACGCCATGCCAAATGCACCTCGTCTTGGCCCCATGCCGCGCCACCATACTGGCCTTCACTATGCGGCTATCAAAACGAAGGCGTGTAACAATCAACGGTTGCCCTTCAATCTAAAGAGAAGATCCTGGACGTCTAAGGTTACCGAATGACATTTTCCCCAAAACCCTAGCTTGGTCACGTACCTAGCCTAATCTAGTCACGCCATGCGCCTATGGAAAACCCTTGGCCACACATGCCAAGCCAAACCAAACCTATCCAAGATAACCGCGCCATGCCAAACGCACTTTACCTTGGACCTATCCATGCTAGTCACGTCATGCCAAGCCAAGCGCCATTGCCTTGGCCCTATCCACGCCATACGCACATGGAAAACCCTTGGCCCCACATGCCAAGCCAAACCAAACCTAGCCAAGCTAGCCGAGCCATGCCAAACACACTTTACCTTGGCCCTAGCCATGCTAGTCACGTCATGCCAAGCAAAGCGACCTTGCCTTGGCCCTATCCACACCATACACCCATGGAAAACCATTGGCCCCACATGCCAAGCCAAACCAAACCTAGCCAGGCTAACCGCGCCATGCCAAACGCACTTTGCCTTGGACCTAGCCATTCTAGTCACGTCATGCCAAGCCAAGTGCCCTTGCCTTGGCCCTATTCACTCCATACGCCCATGGAAAACCCTTGGCCCCACATACCACACCAAACCAAACCTATCCAAGCTAGACGCGCCATGCCAAACGCACTTTACCTTGTCCCTAGCCATGCTAGTCACATCATGCCAAGCCAAGCGCCCTTGCCTTGGCCCTATCCATGGCATACGTCCATGGAAAACCTTTGGCACCATATTCCAAGCCAAACCAATCCTAGACGAGCTAGTCGCGCCATGCCAAACACACTTTTCCTTGGACCTAGCCATGCTAGTCACATCCTGCCAAGCCAAGCGCCCTTGCCTTGGCCCTAGCCATTCCATACGCCTATGGCAAACCCTTGGTCCCACATGCCAAGCCAAATCTCACATTGCCAAAGCTAGCCACACCTAAGGCGAACCCTTGGCCCCACATGCCAAGCCTAAACACACCATAGCTTCGCCACCCTGTTGGCCCTCAATACGCGGCTACTAAAATGAAGGCGTGCAACAATCAACGGTTTCCCTTCAATCCCAAGAGAAAATCCTAGCCATCCAAGGTTACCAGACGACACATGGTATCTTTTAGCCCGAAAACCTAAGTTTGGCCACGCCAAACCATGCCATGCCAACATCATGCCAACCTAGACGCGCTACCACATTGCCCCCCACTATGCGGCAACCAAAATAAAGGCGTGCAACGATCAACGATTTCCCCTCCTCTCAAGATGAAAAATCTCGACCGTCAAAGGTCACCAGGCTAGAAATTTTCCCGATCTTGACTTGCCAAGCCACAACAACATGCCACATGTTTTCCAAAAACATTCGAGACATCAACACAAACTGGGGGATGCTCATTATGGTTTTGGTTTGGTGGTCTATAGCGTGCGGCATACACAAATGCCCATTTCAAGAGAGTGTAATAAGAATAAGATGGTTAGTAAATGCAAGAAGCAACGGTGAAACGCTCTTCATTATGAAACATCAATTCCATCAAATTCCATCAATACCAGGCGTTACCACCTCTTCCCATTTAACTCATCTATTTTCTTTTCTTATGAGGACAGAGTACGTTTCTTTATGGACTTGTATAAATAAGACTACCTATTTCCACCAGAGACAACGAGTTTTTGGTTAGGGGAAAATAACACACTCAGAAAGGAATCTCTTGCTAGCTTTCCCGAAGCTTTCACCTTCTGATACAAGTCAAGTACTACTCTTCCAGAATTATTCTGGCCTCAGCACTCTCTTCGCTTCCCTCCCTAAACCAACCCTTCTCCTCCACTTTATGACCAAAGCAAGTCTGGAACGGCCATTTCTTGGTTTAGGACGGACTTGTACAGATTGATCTCTCGAATCTAAAGTACTCCCTTGCAGTACATTGTTTAAGGTTTAAATCGTTACTCACTTTCACACCCGCAATTACCAAAATCAGTAGAAACCATTTTCACCTATAAATAACTCTGTTGAGAGTAATTACTCAGACGCCAAGTTCTTGTTTTTTTGTTTCAACAATGGGTTTAGAGACTTATTTATATTGCAAGAAATATAGACACATTGATCCTAGTAAGTGTGACGGTTGCTGGAGCCAAAGAGTGGGAAAGTGGAAATTGTGCTAAAACCAATTACTTATCTTGTGGAGGCTTGTTTGATTGTCCACCCATTACTCCATTAATTCCTTCATCCGCTTGCATGACTTAGTTATATTCTCACCGTGGATGAACACACGTATCATGGGCCGCCAGACCAAAACCCTAGTTAGTATCCCCTATGTGACACGATTGATGGCTCGTGATTATGGATTCTGCAAGGTAGACATGTATTTAATTATTCAGTTTTTGACTTGATGAGACGATGAGTTTTTGTATTGTTGAGTCGAACTTGATTTACGAATGCTCCAAGATTCATGAATTGAACATGTCTGTTGAGATAGATGTATAATATTCGAATGAATATTGATGGTTAAAATGAGCAAATATTGTGTTCGATGAATTTTTGAATATTGATAGTTGAACCAATACTCCTAGTTCGAGAAAATATTGCTCGTCTTAGCAAATATTTCTCGTTTGATGAATTATTGGTATCGGGACCAAATAAAATATTAATTGAAGATACTGGCAACTGGACTGAGTATAATCAATTCAAATGTTAATTGGGGGATCAACATAAAATTATTAGTGTTTGAACCTGCTCAGAATTGTCTTCGCAGATCCTTGGATTCGAAACCTTAATTTTGATTAATTGATGATTTATTGAAAATCAACCACAGAGTGAAAGAGCGACCGGATACATGGGATCATAGGCCTACCATCAAGCGCCCAGATGCTTGAGTGAGCCAACAACAAAGTTTCTTGAAGACCAGTTGGTGAAAGGATGATTAGATCCTGGTTTAATCATTTATTGAAATAATGCTCGTTTGAGCATTAGGTAATAAAACCTAATTATGGCGAAGTGAGGGACCGGCCAAAAATTCATGGAACCGACCTTATCTAGTCATGGGATTGACTAACGATTATTTGATGAAAGTCTAAGTTGTTTGGAAAAGTTTGAACCTAATATGAACAAATTAGGCCAAATTATGAAAATATGTGGGACTGGCCTCTTGCAAGCCAAAGGGCCAACCTTAGTCGGTCAAGGTAACAATCCCGTGTCACCATAGTTTCCTTGTCTCAGTCCTGAGAATTTTGATATTTTTTGATGCGCGTTTGAGCAACATTTGAGAAAATATGAAGAAATCATGGTTTTGGTCAAACTAAGGAACTTCATAAGATGAATGAAATAATAATAAGAAAATAAGGAATTACAAGATGTGGGACCGGCCACGGCTAGGGAATGGTCGTCTGGCTAGTAAGCACGGTCCCATGATACCTTTCCTAATTTTATATTATTTCCATGGTGTGAAGGAAATATCATGAAATTGAGGAGTTTGTTGAAACGAGGGAGTTTTCTCAAATGAAGGAGTTTTCATGAGATGGGAATAATAATAATAATAAAATAACGGATTACAAGGTGTGGTATTGGCCACGGATAGGGCATGGTCGGACGGCTAGTGGGCCCGTCCCGTAATACCTTTCCTAATTTTATATTATTTCCATGATGTGAAGGAAATATCATGAAATTGAGGAATTTTGCTCAAATGAAGGAGTTTTCATGAGATCAAAGAAAATAATAAAATAAATGAAGAGGCGTGGGACCGGCCGGCCGGTGGTCCGGGTCCCCTAGGCGCCTCGATTAGGTTTCCTCACTCCTTCGTATTTTTGAATGCTCGTCCGTGCATTCAGGTACTCGTTAGTGCATTATTGATGAGTACACTTGCACCATTTTCTCGGGGATTATTCGATGGTGCCTCAGATGGCCGTACGTTGAATATTTATTACTAACCCATGGAATTCTTCTGGGAAGAGCCATAAATTGAAGTAATGAAATATTATGAAAAACGTAGAATATTTTCTAGGAATTCTATTGTCGAATCTTGCGACTAGAAATAATCACTACACCATATGAAGGATTTTCTCATAGGAAAAAAGTGTTACCAAAAAATACAAGCTAATTTCCCTAACTAAGAAAAATAGTTATGGATAGGCCATTATATAATTTGTTAGTATTTTATCAAACTCTTTTAATCCATTAGGAAAATTAAATAGGCTAACACATTGTTTCCATTACAATTTTTATCCTAACTATTTACATTTTACACTTCATATTTACTTTGTAATGTAAATTTTGTGTTATAACCATTGCTAACTCTTTCTATTACTATTAAAATGACCACTAAAGAGATGGCAAGTGTCTAGTTTTCCAAAATTCAGTAACACCTTTACTCCATTAGGAAATTGTTATATTTTAATAAAAAAAAAAAGCCCTTTCAGGTGATCCCGGACTGGGATTTCACCTGAGAATGCCAGGTTCCGGTCACCTGAGAATGCCATAAGTATATTCTCAAATTCGAACTATGAAACTGCAAATTTATAATCATTCTTGTTTGTGAAATTACAATACATTCATATATTCATATTCATATCCAGTGAATTTATGCAACCATTCACTAAAATAGAAGGTTGATACATTAGGGAAAAGATAATGAACAACCTACTTTTATCAGTGTAATCCTATCTACATGTTACATCATGCAATAATAAATCAAAGTACTACATGACCGCTCGGATGGTGGGTGTGCAACACTTGAGTCTCCATGTGATCCCTGTGTTCAAACATTAAGTAGACATACAATTACAATCAATGTTAACAAGATGGACATATCCGGTACACAACACTGATGTAAGACAGAATAAGGCCAAGGAAAATCTGAATAGGGTCTTACCGTATACTGGAAGCTGAAATGCCGTATCCTTGGTAATCTTTATGCACAGGAAGTTTTCCCTAAAAATAGCAAGAAGTAAATAGCTTGGTAACTACAGTGTCCCAAACATGCAGCTAAGACTAATTAGCATGGGCATAAGTACCCAAATTAATATACAAAGCGCAAGATGGTACCTTAGATATCTGATAGAACCAGGAATTAGCATAGCAATTTGCAAGCCGTGGGAATATGTATTTCTGCATCGAAGACAACAAGGTTTGCGATATCAAGAATTCCTGACTTGTCAACATAAACATGATAAATCTTTTAAATATGATATTCTGCATAGACTGAGACTGAGTAGTTGATTCGAATTAAAATAATGTATCTTACCTTCTGCCTTAAAATCTTAACAGACTCCCATAAAGGATCAAAATATTTAGCAGAGTGCTGCAATCATTTATTCGCCAGCTTTTTAATTTTAAGTACACCTTGTCCTGCAGTCACACATGTTTTAGAGAGCCCAATATCTCGGATAAACTAAAACTAACTCACTAGTAAAAGTAGAATGATCAGTTACCAAATTGATACAAACTATAGGAACAACAAGAATTCCTTACTAGTATTTGTAAATATCTGTGTTTTGACTCAACGACCATAAGCAAATACCGGAAGCTTCTTTAGATAATTCAGGAGCACCTATGTAACAAAAATGATCATAGCCCAAGAACATTGTGCAGGTATCCAGATATCTAAGCGAGATAATTTAACTCACTCTTTCCTACATCTTTGAGCAAGAAAGTAAATATATGTTGGGTAACTTGATTCTTGCTTTGCATCCAGGTGAAAAGAACCAGCAAGAGACATCATTGTTCAAACAGAATCGGTTAAGTAACACTATAAGCAAACAGAATCGGTTAAGTAACATTATTAGCAATTGCAAAATTGATACAACTGTAGAAGTGGCACTGAAGCGTGTCAGATAGCTTTGTAATAATCAGCAAAAGACATCATTGTTCTGAATCGTGGTAGTAGTCTTCACTACTATGCAGAGAACTCTGACTAGTAAGGTACCCTTGTTAAGTAACATTATACTACCTCGGCCATGAATGAACACAAACTTCATTGCATGTACCTATTCAAACTACCATGTGGTATCATAACAGTAGACAAAAATATAAACACCTATAAACTGGATCCCTAAAATTATCCATCAAATAATGTTAAAGAGGTAAGATGAAAATATGTTCCCTAGTACAACTGGAAAGCTATCACTTTCGCAATTGTCCTGCATATGCTTATTCAATTCCCATGTATAGATGACAAACTACATCATTTCAATAATAAGGGAAGCATTCACAGCAGCTAGTGGTCAAGTGCTTCTTTAAAACAGAGTTGTAAGTGTGTATTTAGTTAAGATTACAAACTGCAAAGAAACAAGTCTCATTCGATCACGTTAGGGACTGGAATTCTATTCTTATGAACCTATTATATTATGATCAGAAACAATTGAAAGACATTAGGGACTGGAATTATATTCTTATGAACCTATTATATTATGATCAGAAACAATTGAAAGAATCTAAAGAAAAGGGGAAAAAACGATTACCTATGACACCTGAAATTGCAGATGGATTACCAAAGGCTTCAAAAGGACAACTCTTCTTGCTGACCAATTTAAAGAAGATCCGAGCTTGCTGGAAGCCAAAGCCAGCAACACCTCAGGGACTCCATCTCTATATATACTTTACCAAATCTATCTTTTTCAAACATCCAAGACTTTTCCGCTTCTCCCAGAATTCTAAAAATTAAAATTCACCAAATTAACTTGTCATCTGGTGCGAAACAAAAATATAGAATGATAGCTTCTCTAGATATAGAAATAATACAAAGAATATTTGTATATAGCTTATAAGATGTTAACTAGTACTGAATTTCTAATGCTAGTTTTAAAAGTTTGAACATATAAATCCAGCCTCCACGCTAACTGAAATCGCAATGTGAACTAAATCATTAACTGACCTACAAAAATCCTAATTAAATTGAACCCAAGAACTCAAATTACAAAAATAAAGAAGAAAAATTGAAATTGGATCCACAAATTGAATCTTTTTTGTTGCTAGATACAAAATTCACCCGTATCAAAGAGTACAGCCCAAATCCCCCATTGATCTTGTGATGAAATTAAAGGGATGTTCAATTTAATTGATTAAGATCAGAAGTTGCAAATGAACAGAAAGATCCTTAAAAAAAATCAAAATTCATACCACCATAAACCCAAACTAAAATCCATGGAATGTTTATTGAAACAAAAAAAATAGGAAAAACATTATCCCCAAGAACAGTACATGTTCATAGTCATCCATCTTACTAAAAACCCTTAATTCACAACTCTAAACTATTCGGAAAAAGAGAAAAAGAAGATAGAAACCCTAAGCAAAAGAGATATACAAGAACACCGATTGAACAAATCTATCTTCCATTAATTAGCTCGATCTTGTTTGGAATTGAGAGATTAAGAGAAAAGATGTCGCTTTTTAGGGTTTTTGTTAGAGGCGGAGTTAAAGAAGATGCGACTGAGAGAGAGGAGAAAAATAAAGTGAGGGGAGAATTGTTTTTTGGGTTTTGTATAAGTATTTTTGGGCCGTGGATAACGAGTCATACAGATCAGGGAAATTACTAAACGGTAGATATTTGGTCTTCACCTCTCATACAGATTGGGACTTATTGTGTTTCTTTGTTGTGTTTCTTCGCGTGCTAAAACATTCGTCTAAGCATTGTAATTCTGACCAACAACTTTGATAATTATCATGGAAAATAATAAGATTCCGACGATGAATTGTTTAAGAACAAGATTTTGACAGAGATCGAGCACTCGTCCTTGGATGCATTTTGGATCATAGAAGTGTTGAAAGGATATTATAAGATTAAGTTACATGTACTTGTATCTGGAAGTAATTTTCCTATCATTGAGGTTGATTAAAATTTTAACCAGAAGCCTAAATATTGAAAATCGCATTGAAGAATTATAATTTTAAACCGCAACAAAGAGAAGATTATCCAGAAAGATAACAAATGATGAGTTTTCGAGAATGAATTGATAATGAATGGGATTTTGATATTAGAGATTGAATACTCATCTAAAGATTTTGAGATTATCTCTAGCATAAAAGTTATTAAGGATAATATGAAACTATATAGGTAGGTTTGGAATAACGACATACAAACCATGAAGCAAGAAGCTCCGGGAGGGTTCTAACTTCAAATCTAGCATGATACATCATCAAAATCGATAAATATGAAGATCAGTGTTGATTCGAAATTCAAATAGGGTATAACGTCATACAAACTATGAACCACAAAGCTCCGAGAGGGTTCTGACTTCAAACTTAGCATGATACATCATAGAAATCGATACATATAAATCGAACTTCAATATGCGAGAACGAACTATTAAGCTACTATAAATCGACATATCATATGCATTACCTGGCTCCGAGATTGAAACCTGGTTGTGAATTAACTACAATAAGTCGGAAACTTTGTAAGAACGATGAATCCATCCATTTATAGGTAAGATTCCTTCGGAATACTCCCAGAAACTTTAAATAAACCCTGGCATTCAGTTTTATTAGCAACTTTGGATAAGACATAATTTTAAATAATATATATAAATTAGAATAAATTCAGATATTGTTATCAACCTTCGACTATACATAAATCCGAAGAATATATAAGATTGGATTAGAAAATGAGAAATGTATTCACAAATTTTAAATCCCAATTACGATAGATTAAGGGTTGATAAAATAGCCACATATCAATTGTTGAGGTACGAGATCAACTAAATTCTTGCAGACAATAACGACATACTTACTAAATTTTGAAGAAATTGGTAAATTACTAAATTTTGAACGATGTTGACAAAATAGATGTCAATTCACTATACAGAATTCAAAATTCTTACAAATTAGTTAAAAACCAAAGTCTTTTAAATCCGACTGTGAATATGCATCAATAGCTAAACCAACAGAGAAATTCAACCCAAATCCGATTCCAGTTCTTGGCAGTTCGATGCCATCTCCATTCAAGTATCAGAAGTTCATGTAAACACCAGCCTTCACAACTATCACTAGAACTCAACCATAGTTGAACCATCTATGTCCGTCCATTCTCTGAATTCCCATTTCAGTCGCCACTTTTCATTCTGTCTGCTCCTGACCGGTTAGAACATCACCAGCAGTAACAGCTCCACCAAGTGCAGGCATCAGCGTCCCGAGTCACTCCAGCCAACACACAAATATTCATATCACCGGCAGTACCAGCTCCCTGACCATCTAAACACCGGCCACTGCATCGATTCAACAGTTCAACTCCAATATTCTCTGCCTAAGAACTCACCTCCACCAGTAGCTCGACTCTCTATCTGATTCATATGAACAGCTTCAAAGAAAACCTCATTCAGACTCCATCCTAGACGACATGCACATCTCCTTGAAACCGTTGATCACCATTCACAGCCATGACCAGCACCGTGCTTTCCTCCCTGAACTTCAGTGCAGCTCCTACTACACCTTCTCTGACTTGGAAAACACATGGACCACCTCAGCCAATTCCATTCTGTCAGTATCACTAACAGCTTCCATTCCCTGACCTTCCAAACTCCACCGACTGCAGTTTCATGTCAGTCACTCCATTATCGAACACCTATAATGGCTTCTAAAGCCATGTTTCTGTGGTGTGCCAATACAGTCGCTGGGTAAAAACACATAAAGGGTATTATAACTTCGTTTTCCTGGATAAAAACACATAAAGGCTCAAACGACTGTCCAACTCTTGTTACAAATATGAGCTTTGGTTAACTGTAGCTCTTGTTACATACCTGGCACAGGACACCCATGAGGAGGAGAGCTTGTTGCAGAAGATTGCTGACTTGATGGGAACCATTAGCATAATAAACCACTTTGCTCTTCGTACTGAGATATAGAGGTGCGGTTTGGTGATCCAGCAGAAGAATATCCTCTGATGATCTACTGGTAGAACACCCTTTTAGTGTTCCACTAGGAGTAGATCTTTATGTGATGCATGGAGTCGATGAGAATTTCTGCCCCACTGTCCTAGCAGCGGTAAACATACCCTGCATAAGATGCATCAGGAATGAACAATATTAGGATGAGTAACATGAAGGAAATAAGTTCATACACATACCATAATCACCTGAGTTCCCTCCCTGATCTTGAGATATCACAAAAAAGAAATGAAAAGGCCTAGTGCTGATTCCATTGCATAGACAGTGATGATATATACCAAACAACATGCATAAGCTGAGAGCATATTCCATATCAAAACTAAGAAAGAAATGTTCATTTATTTATTCAAGTTGGTGGTGATTTTATCAAGAGAAGAATGTATCGAGCAATAGATGGTGTATATTTCATCCACATTCCATGAGATAGTGAAATTCAAATCACCATTCCAAAAGATTTTTGTACCTTTAGACAACAGCAGGACTCCAATGTTCCCGTTCTTCTCGATGGCCAGAATCCTTTCCAGAAACAGGAGATTTGGAGCAGGGACGAACCCAGGACCTAAATGCTATGGGGTCAGAATTTTTTTTTACAGAGACTTAAATTTTTTTTAGAAATTGATCTATATTTAAGCTACATTTAAAAGTAATCTAGAAGCTCATAAGGTATAAAAGCTTGCCACTTCTGCTACAACACCATTAATCTCATTCCGAATACACCAATTTCGGCAAAGGAATGGTGCACATTGAAACCAACACCATTAATATTTATCTTTTTATCTAAATTTCAATTGTGTCACAGAAATTTGCACCCACAAGGTATCAAAATTACAAGAAATCTAGCCAAATTCTCACTGAAACACATATTCTAGTGGGTGCAAGCGACCCCACTTGCACCCACTTCCCTCCGTCCCTGATTTGGAGTCACCGGTGAGCACCTTCCATCGCTTTCCTGCAACGTTATGAAAAACTTAGTTTCACTCTTTGCTTACCTATCTCCTAGGATTTATGTCTAAGAACACACATGAGAAAGAATAAAGGTGGCTTGACATCTCAGAAAGGATTGCATCTGCCAAAGACTTCCTAAGATTTTCCTGCTATATTACTTCTCTGCAACTCTGGATTCATGACATACCATTTCACTGATGACGATTTGATGTTGAACATCCTTGTTGTTCCTCCAATTTCTTTCTGCTGACTAGTAATGCATGGAATCAGTAAAGAGAATAAACATACTGACTTTAGCATCCAAGACAAACACACATCAAAGGTCAAACTAATTTTGAAGTGAAGAGGGGAAATATTGGTCCCAATGAAGTAAGCGCAATTTCATTAAAATGCAAACCTCAAAATAATAGAACAGTAAGCAATACAAACACAACTTAGAGACTTGCAAGTAAAAGTAATGCATAATTTATTGCACCATTTACACCTGAATCACCCCAAACAAACTCAGTTCTTTTTAGCACATGCAATACTATCACTGCCTTCATTGATCCAATCTACAGGTTTGGACTCTGATATCCAAAGAAAGAGGAAAGGATTCCGCCGAGACATAGCAAATGCCAAGTCCACTTTAATCCAAGTATTATTAGCCCCTTTTGTGGAACAAAGGGGCGGTCTAGATCCATGCCCAGTAAGGATGAGTAGGTAAGATCCTAACATGTCAACTGAATGATGCATGGGATCTAATCTCTACAGAAAACAAAATATATAATGTACATGGAGCTCATCATAAAAGGATCTTAACAGTGCTGGACACTAGCAAAGGAGACTAAGAATCCGAATGTTATTAATTAAACACAAAAACAACCTAGTTTTAGTAGAAGGCCACTCTTGTCTTAGTTAACATAACCTAAGGATTTTATTTAAGGACTGCCACCTCCGGAGTGGAACCTAATTAAGTGCCAATCAGCATTGGAGTGTTTATACTTAAACATTTCTGTTTGTTTTACTAATGGGACTTCAATGTAAATGCTAAGATGACTACATCAAGATTTGTGGCTTCAAAATTCTAATTTCTTATCTCAGCTCACTTAGCATAAAAAAAAGTTAAGCGAGAATTTTATTTCAATGTTCTGTCATTGATTCTTATTCTGACTTAAAGATGCTCAAGTCTTAATATAGCAAATCTGGTGAAAGAAAGGAAGAACAATTACCCAAATAGCTTCTCTAAACTATTCGAAATGCTGGTACGAAATAAGATTACCCAACTTATAAAATAAGATTTGAGAAAATTGAAGGATATAATGTACTTGAAGTCAGATTACCCACCACCAATCACCTCCCAAGAACAGAAACATGATATTCTGCAAATTAATCTAATCAGACAACCAGAAAATCCCCAAATTTTACCCAACTTATAAAACCCCTAATTCATGCAATTAATAAAAATCAGAGAATAAAAACAAATTTACAATCAAATCAAAGTCAATCAAGTAATCTAATGACTGATTCCGTCAGAATTACGCACCTCATTGAACTTTATGTTGAATTGTTAGCATAGATTTGTTTCTCACGAAGGGATTTGTCTTCTCCGAATTTTTTGAATTTCTTTTGTTGAATAATTTTCGAACCCTTAAATCTTCTGATCCTAATTACTAGTTCTTATTCTTCAGTTCTTCTCCAAAATAATTCGTAGTGATGGTGGTGGTTGTGGCTATGGATTATCAGCGATGTGGAGATGTTTTTGCTTGGGGGAAAGAAGAATAAGTGCTCGAGAGAGAGAGAGAATTTTTTTTAAGATGTTCAGGTAGCCAAGGCTCCTCGTGTTATTGCTTTTAGTTCCGTCTAGGGTCGACCATGGACCATGGTTGTAACAAAAGTTTGGTTCCGCACACCGACTGGTTTTTGGATTTAAGTTATTCTGTGGTTCTAGAATTTTAATTGGTTCCAAATAAAAAACTTAAATGTTATTTTGATTTTTGGAAAATTAGAAATAAATTCATGTGTTAGGTATGTATAAGTGTGTTACCAATAAAAATGATGAAGAGTTATAAAGATGGGGTTGATCTTGATATGCTTAGATTTTGGGTGGAAATATTTGTATTAGTTATTTATTATAAAGTGTGTTAGGTATTTATAACTAACAAGCTCACACTTTTAATAGTTATTTAGTTTTTATAGAATAATTCTAAATTATGGTAACTACTCATAATTTTACTAACTCTTTAAAGATGTTACTAGAATTATAATGGATTACTTGAGTTACAATACTAAAATGAGTTAGGAAATTTATTGTTACAAAAACCTAGATTTGGTGTAGTGAATTAATTGATTAATTGATGGATCTATACTAGCAGGCAAGCTCTCTAGGAGTGTTATAATTATTTGAAGATCGAGGTAAGAGCTAGTTGAAGTGTAATACTCGATTTAAATGTTTATTCTGTAAAGTCAGGGAACATTGCGACATCCTGAAGTATTTCTCTATACTAGTGATTAATACATCTTGGAGCCGTCCAATCATTTTAATTCTATACATAAGTGATTACTGAAATTTCTCAGTTAATGAAATATGATCGTGTTCTCAGTTGAGAGACTGCATATATATATTCTGAGAGGCAATACACTCAGTCAGAGATCATCGTGGCATGATTTTTCATACTTTAATGAGAGACATGAGCCTCAATACTCATCTGATTGTCGGTAATATGTAAGATTATGGTTTTACGATTTTAAACTTTGTCGAAAATCCACCATCAACATTAAGTCCTCTGCTCATTGAGGGACAATCATATTCTTCAGTCAGCACTAGATGGTGATTTTTCTAGTTACAGATAAAATAAGTAATTGAACTTAGTCGTAAGAAAGAATGTTACCGGATTTTCGATTTTCTCAAATGATGTCGTGTACGAGAGAGCCACGGCTTGAACGGAGATCCCAATAGCATGATAGAGCATCGTATAACGAGCCTGAATTAGTGTAGCACCGCTGATTTGGTGATGGGATGTGTAACCTTGGTCGATTTAGGATTCACGGATCCGGGCCCAAGAAAGGAAATCCTTGTGAAATTAGGTTTTGGAAATAAAATTTGATATAAAACGATAAACACCTTTTTTTTTTATTTCTCCATCACACGACTGATCACCACCTTCATCTCTCCCACCTCTCACGTCCGAGCAACAGAGGAAAGCAAGAAAAAAAATTCAGTGCTCATTGCTGCCGTCCGACCATCGCCTCCATATTCCGGCCGACACCAACCAGGTAAGCATTTTTTTTTTTTGATGTTTCATGAGTTGTTCATGCCTTGTCATGTTAAAATTATATATACATATGCATATATAGGCGTGAGTTATATAGAAAACCCTTGTTTTAGGAACGAACGTTCGTTAGTTAGTTTAAGAAACGAGCAATAATCCCTAACGTAAGAGATATTATATATATATATATACCTATGTCTAGTTTTTTATGGGTAAAAATCGTTTCTGCCGATTTTGGTAAATTAGGTAGGTGAGTGAGAAACTGGTTTAAACCCTAAACAAATGTGCTGCACGTAATCACTTTCGAGATTCGAGAGATAAATCTGTACAAGTCCGTCCTAAACCAAGAAATGGTCGTTTCAGACTTGCTTCGGTCACAAAGTGGAGGAGAAGGGTTGATTTGGGTAGGATAGCGAAGAAATGTGATGATACCAGAGAGTTCTGGTTGGGTAGTGTCTCGACTTGTATCAGAAAAAAGTAGAAACTTAGGAAGCTTGAAAGATATGGAAGCCTTTTGGGTGAGCTTGCCAAAGTTGCTTTCTGATAGTGTTGTATTTTTCTCCTGACCAAGACTTGTTGTCTGGTAGAAAATAGGTGAGACCTATTTATACAAGTTGAGATTGAAACGTACCCTGGCTTCATTATGGAAGTAATAAAAGGTAGTTAAATGGGAGGAGGTGGTAACCGGCGTGTTTAAGAGTGAAAACTTTTTTCACTTTTATTTCCCCATTTAATTGACCGCTTATATTCCTTTTTACGCTTTCTTAATACGAGCGTAGTGTACGCTTCATGCTGTGACCGCCAAACCAAAACCCTGATAAAGCATCCCTCAGTTTGTGTTGATGTCTCGAGTGTTGGTTTCACCTTGAGTGCAAGTGGCGCTGTAAGCACTACAAGAAAAATCGCTTTTAGTGGCAAAATATTGTGTCACAAAAACCAATTTCTTCGTTGCAAAAAGAATTCAGCGGTACAGAAAATTTCGTCACCTATAGCGAGTCGTTGAAACTTTTCTGTGGCGTCCTTATGAAATCGCCACCGAATTGTTTTAATTAGCGACATAAGTCTTTTTTCCACCAAAACTAATTTTTCGTGAGCAAATAAAATTGACCCTGTTTACTAATTTTGTGATGAAGAATTTGGTCACTCTAGGTATTTTTGGCGAGGAAAATATTTTATCACTTAAAATAGCTTTAGCCGCGAAATTTGTTCGTCTCGAAATATACTTATAGCAAGGAAACAAATTTGTCACATAAAATAGTTTTAGCCGCGAAATTTGTTCGTCCCAAAATAAACTTATAGTGAAGAAACAAATTTGTCACCTAAATAGTTTTGTCCGCGAAAGTTGTTTATCTCAGAAAAAATAATAGTTTAGCAGGGAACCAATTTTCATCTCAAAATAAAAAATCAATAACAAAATTAAGTCATCTCTAAAAGTACGTATAATGACCAATTAAGGTTGTCTCTGTATGGTCATTCAATTACGAATATTATCGTCTTCAAAACATTTTTTCCGACGAAGTCATTCGTCTCTAATAATTATTAGAGACACAACACTGCCCTCACCATAAGGTCCATAGCCATCTTCTCAACATGCCAAATTCGTCACCAATTTTTTTTTAGTGACTAGCCTATATTATCACCAAATTTTCTTTAGTGGCTAGCCTATATTGTCACCAAATTTTCTTTAGTGACTAGCCTATATTCTCAACATGCCAAATTCGTCACCATTTTTTTTTTAGTGACTAGCCTATATTATCACCGATCATTCCAAAAAGATTTATTACACAGAATATAAATATATACAAATAAATGTTTAAATAAACAATATTTGTTGAATGGAAAATAATTAGTCATTAGAATAAATTATTGAAACACTACCCAAACTGAAGAACAAGCTTGCTTTCATGCACGGGATGTATATCATCTTGGGATTTATATCATCTTGAAATTGAATTTTGTATAGCAGCAATATGCGTTTCATATCATAAGAATCATCAATAGTTGTAGGGTCTTCGCTTATGCTTCAAAGCTACAACACATATTTCAGCCTTAGTGGGTGGTGTAGCTTCCCCTTCGAAGCTTTTCTGCAACAGATCATTGATCTTATCCTATACAGTTAATGTAAATATAATTAACATAAGCAAGGAGTGAAACTAGTGGTTACAATAATATTGAAGGTACTGAGTAAAAGTTCTTCATGTATGGTAAGCAAGGGTGAAAACTAGTGATCACAACATCACATGAAGGTGCAACAGTCATGGATGTTACAACACTACATAACTCACACGAGAAACCACATAAATAACATGAGAAAATAGCTCCCTAATAAGTTAAAGAATGGGTTCTGATTAGTGAGTAGCAAAACTAGCATAACCTAAGAATTGTTCGTACAGAGTGAGCGAAAAAATAGTTCTAACAGGTGACCAAATACCATCCTCTATGAATAGACTAGAAACGAAAATATCTCAGATAATATACTAATACTCAGGGGAAAACCTTCAAGTAGGACCTGTAAACACTAAAGATTAGTCATACAAAACAGGTTAGTGGAGAGAAAACTCAAACCCCCTTTAACCCAGAATCAAATAAGCATTTGACAAACCAAAGAGCATATTAGGATTATATATATGATGTTATTACCTTAGCAACATTAGCAGTAGATTTGAATACTGTTGGTAAAGATCTTCTTCCTCCATAACATTGTGTATCTGTACTTCTATGCTCGGACTTTACTTTACTTGTTCCCTTGTTGGAAGATGAATTCTAATCCATAAAAAATAAAAAAAACTCAGAAATGTTTAGATTTTATTAACAAACTAAGTAAACGAACCTTTATTTTCTTTACAAGAATCTCTTCCTCCGCATTTTACCATTTAAACGAAAGTGGGTTCTTGCTGGAGGTACCCTAGATACCAAACAAGAATAAACATCCAATAGAAATCAATTTCCAAACATTATAAAGACAAAGTCTTTATCTTAAGGTGGGTTTAAGAAATTTACTTCATACTTGATTTCGGCATTGCCAGGGAAAAATTCATAAGATGGAAATCGCTGGAAAATTCCTTTCCAAAATCAGCAGGACAAGTAGGGGGACTACTAGCAATCTAGAATAACACATAACAAAAAATTAGATGGAAATCGAAATAACCAAAAAACAAAACAAAACAGTAAAAAGCAAGTCGGGTAGCTATGACTTACAAATACAAGTGTGATTAATAGCAACAACATGGAAACAAAGAGAGTGTAGATACCTATTAATTAGAGAATTGGAGAACAAAGGGAGTCTTTTTTCATGAATCTGAACAAACAACTAAGGATTAAAGCTAAATAATCAACCAAGGAAAAAAAATCAAAATCGATTAGGGATCTATTTTCTCCTATTATAATTATAGGTGGTATACCAAATATTTGGCCCTAAGTTGTAAAGATGTTGTGATTCTTAAATATTTTGAAATTCTAAAAGAAAAACATACGAAGTCTCTTGACCGAACATATGTGTTATGCATCTAAGTCACAAGGTTAGCAATACCTTCCCAATGACATGTCCACCTGCTTCGTGTCCTTGGACAATAGTTCCATCTACGCCAGAACTGATGGCTTTCTCCTTATCTTTTACACTTCCAATCTGTTATTAAAAGCATATATATGCAAGGTAATGAGACACTAAGCGAGAAAATACTGATTTCAGAAATGTACTTCAAACACTACAAACAGGAAAATGTTATAAAACTCACTTGGTGAACCACCCTGTCCCCTGATTTGTGAGCTTCATCTACAATCGCCTTTGGGAATTCAACCCCAATAAACTTGAAGTAATCCAACTTTTTCATCAATTTCAAATGGTTTATCATTTAAGGTTCTTGCCTTTCTTATCAGTTCCCTAACGTAATCCGGACAGTCCTATCATAAGTAAATAGGAGACTATCAATAACATCCTAATGCAAAAACTAAATACAGAATTAAATACCATTACTATGAGAAAGTATTATGTAATTCCCAAAATGTGATTGGATTGAATTTTGTTCAAAATATACCACTTACTATGAGTTTTGAGGTTTTTCTGATTCTTTCAAATTTAAGACAATGATCGGATTCTTATGAAATCAGAACCATCCTTAGAAATCCGCATCCTAATTAGAAATCAAAACCCTGATTAGACATTAAAAAACAATAGAAAATGAGACAAAGGATAGAAATCAAAACCAGGTATTAAAATCCTAACGAGGAAATCGACAAAAGATAGAAATCCAAACCTAATTAGAGATCAATACAGATAAAAACCAAAGACCTGAAAAAATTTGTAGAAAAATTACCATTGACTTATTAACTTGAATACGTTAAAGCATAGCAGTGCATCATCTGTAGATTTATGATTTGCTATTGGTATTGCTCTACTGAAACTCTCCCTCTTCTTCTCTCTCTTCTTCCGCTTTGAGTAGTTCAAGGATTTGGGATTGCATCGAATCGAGGGCGTTGAGAACGAGGTGTTGCGATTAAAATGACGTGTTTTATGAATTTCGCTCTCTCCTTCTTCTCTGGGAATCACCAGGGGATGAGTTATGTTCCCGATTGGGCTTGAAGTTGGTCGATTGGTGAAGACGGACCTTCAATTTGCTGGGTGGGAGAAGAATCGGATGAGATTTAGAGAGAGACGGTGGTGATATTTCGGGAGTGATAAAAGATGGGTTTTGTTTCATAAGAGTGATGAAATGAGAGCCGGAGAAATAAAAAGATATGCGAGACGAGAGAGAGGAAAAGTGAAGTGACAGAAGCAAAAAAAAAAAAAATTATGAAGTTGTAAGACCGAAAATTAATTCGAAGAATGAATATTAATCAAAATAATGATAAAGAATCCGACAAATGAAGACAAGTCCAAATAATGAAAAGGAATCCAATAACTATTATCTATCTTTTCAGATCAAGATAACTCTAGACGATAAAAAAAAAGAATAATAAGAAATTGAATTCGATAATTATATATGGGAAAAATAATGAACTCGTCATCGATGGAAACGACTTAGCTTGAGATTTAAAGAATTCCTTAACATGCATCCACGTATAAGAGGGACCTTCTGCGGCTCTATAGTTCATCTCTTATTCTCGGAGTAGTAGTTGTGTATAGGTCGAGTCCTTTGGTACTTGCTTCTTTTTTTCAACATAGGGTGGGCATTAAAGACTCCTCTCAGGGATCGATAAAGATAAGAAAATTTTTCTTTATAATTACACATGTTCTTTAAGGAACAGTAAATCGATTGAATCTAAAGTATAAAGCTCTCTAAATTTATTTTAGTGTAAATGAATTAGAATAATTAACCTTCAAATAATACTAATCTAGTTGATCTTAAAAAAGACATGATAAACAAGCTATACGCCAAATATACAGTCTAAAAGCGTCGATTCATTGAGCTTAATTATTCAAATCCACAAAAATGGTAGGACCAAGTATCCTTAGGGATTTACCATTAACTTGGGATACCTATGACTAGGTTAGTATATATTCTTGTTTGGAAAATTTGTATTCGGGACAATTGTACTAAATTTTCCGTCAACATTAGTAGACCACACTTACCTGATAAACTCAATCCAATTAAACAAATTTACTCCATTTCATTAAAATTGTTATATAATGCTCAATATAACTGATTGGACAGTTGGATTCCATCTGATTCATTTTAATCGTTTGTATCTATAAATTATTTCATCGTCCCAACCAGACTTCACCTATTTTAATTTCCGGATTCTTTGTGTTACAAGGATTTTTTTTTCTTATTTATGTTGGTTTCTTTTCATTTTTTTCCCGCATATGTTGTAAACAAATGATGACTTGTATTTTTTCCTTTATGATTTTTGTTAATTTATAAGTTATAGTTAGATATTATGTTTTACGTGATAAAACATATTGTTACCAAAAAATTATTCTTTAACAACTTCTTTTTTATTTTGTCACCATAAATAATTCTTTGTGACGATATTTTAGTAATCACTGAAATCATAAACTGCGGTGAAATTATAATGTCACTAAAAATGACTAAAGCGACAAAATTTACTTCGTTGCATATGCTTTTTCTTGTGACGATTAGATGTTGTTACTATGTAAATATTAGCAACAAAAAAAGATGATGGTCATTAAAATTAAATATAGCGTCAAACTTTTAGTTGCGTTACTATAAAATTAGTTAGTAACGAATTAATTTGGTCATTATAAACTTTTTTTAGCAAGGAAATTTATTGATTATCACTAAAAAGATTATTTGTCAATTTTTTAGCATCGTCACAATAGAATTAAATAGTGACACAAATATATCATCTCAAAAAACTTATCAGTGACTGAACATTATTTTGTCTCTAAATATAGTCACTAAAAACTTATGAGTGACGAAACATGAGTTCTGTCACAGAAAACCTAACCACAGTGACAACAATTTATTTTGTCACAATAACAAAGCTTTAGCGGTGAAATTTTATTTACCGCAAAAATTATTGTCACTAAAGCCACGTTTTCTTGTAGTGAAGTGGCGCGTGTGGCATGTGCGGAATGCCTTGGTGGTAGGTTACACGTTGAGTGCAAGTGGCCATGCCAGAGCTGTTAGTGGCGCGTGTGGCATGTGCGGAATTCCCTGGTGGTAGGTTGCACGTTGAGTGCAACTGGCCATGCCAAATATGCTAGTGGTGCGTGTGGTATGTGTGGAATTCCTTGGTGTTAGGTTGCACATTGAGTGTAAGTGGCCATGCCAAAGATGCTAGTGGCGCGTGTGGCATGTGCGGAATGCCTTGGTGGTAGGTCGCACGTTAAGTGCAACTTGCCATGCCAAAGATGCTAGTGGTGCGTGTGGCATGTGCGGAATGCCTTGACCGCAAGTTACAATTTGAGTGTAAGTGGCAATGCCAAAGATGCTAGGGGAGCGTGTGGCATGTGTCAATGTCATGTGCGGCATGCCTTGGTCGCGGGTTGCACTTTGAGTGAAAGTGGCAATGCCAAAGCTGCTAGGGGAGCGTGTGGCATGTGCCGATGGCATAGCGGGTTGGTAAAAAAAGCTGCTAGTGGTGCGTGTTGGCATGTGCCAATGGAACGCACGACCATATTAGCCTAGGTTACACGGTTTGCAAGCCTAGGGCGCGGGCGATACTTTGGTATGTGCCAATGGCATAGCGGCTTGTAAAGTGGCTAGCGGTGCGTGTTGGAATATGCCAATGGCACACACGGCCAAATTAGCCTAGGTTGCATGGTTTGCAAGCCTAGGGCGCGTGCGCTACTTTGGCATGTGTCAATGGCATAGCGGCTTGGAAAGTGGCTAGCGGTGCGTGTTGGCAGGTGCCGATGGCACACACGGCCATATTAGCCTAGTTTTCACGGTTTGCAAGCCTAGGGCGCGGGCTCTACTTTGGCATGTACCAATGGCATAGAGGCTTGGTAAGGAAAGTGGCTAGCATAGCTAGGTCCAAGGCATAGTGTGACTGGCATGGCGTGGCTAGCTTGGGCTAGGTATGGCTGTCATGATTTTCCATTGGCACGGAGGTGCGGATAGCATGGTTGGCATGCTTTGGCGCGTTTGGTTTGACTAGTATAGCTAGGGCCAGGCAGAGTGCGTTTGGCATGGAGCGTCTAACTTGGGCTAGGTGTGGCTGGCATGATTTTCCATTGGCACGGAGGTGCGGCTAGCATGGTTGGCATGCTTTGGCGCGTTTGGTGTGACTAGCATAGCTAGGGCTATGGTAGAGTGCATTTGTCATGGCGCGGATAGCTTGGGATAGGTGTGGCTGGCATGATTTTCCATTGGCACAGAGGGGAATTAGGGTTTTGCTCGTTGTAACCCTAATTTGAAAAAATACACTCTATTAATTACTGACTACATGCATTAAATGTTCAAATAAATGTGTCACCGGTGACATTAGGTTACTCGGGGTTTTACAATTTTACCCTTTGTATAAAAACCACCATCAACATTAAGTCCCCTGCTTAGCTCGGAACAGGAGCTTTGTTGCGAGGTAAGAATAAAATGGTGAAAAACTATCAGCAGTAAATTGTAAAGAGAATTGAGGAGGCTTGTATGACCTTTTTATAGATAGGATTTGGAATCCTTGCCTCTGGAAGTTTTGCACAAATCGGGAGGATGGAACGATTGGGAAGTCAACATCATTGAGAGACAGGAAGCTGGGCGGCATTGAGAAGTTGACGCGAGATCGAAAACTGAGCGTGCTAGCTGGTGGGACTGGCGCAAGGTGGGGAAGATGATCATGCTAGATGGTGCGACTTGGGAAACTTGGAAGTTGGGCGTGAGTTTGGTAGTTTGGCGTGAGTTTGGTAGTTGGCGCAAGTTGCATGATCGCTTGGTGGGGCCGGCTTAATCTTGGAAGCTGGTGCAAGTTGGGAGACTGAACAGGATTGGGAAGCTTGCACGTATTTTGAAGATGACGCCGGTTGGGAAGATTATGCTGGTTGTAAGCTGGAGCGGATTGGGAAGCTCTTGCAAGGGATACGCTTGCGGTTTAGGGTTTGACACGCCGAAAAACTAATTGGCGCCCTTCACTAAAGTTGTTGTAGAATCCTCGTTTGGAGTCGGATTTTTGATGTCCGGCATATGTATCTTCAAACCCAGGAAATTTACAAGCTTTAACAAAGAATATTTTTGAATTTTGAGCATGTTTAGGGGATGAAAAACGCGAAACAGTAAACTTCAAGGAAGTTTTCAGAACTTTTCCAGGTTGCGTGTTATCTGATGTTTGGGTCACCTGTCCTTGCTCGTTCATCCGATTTCCATGAAATTCTGACATATTGTAGGTAACTTCCATGCGAAGAGAATGGTACAAAAACCAACAATATATTCCACACCAATTTCTCGCAGTTCGTAATTGAACACAGATCAGTGTAAATTTCCCTCAGCTGAGTTTGTTTGGGAAACGTGTTTCATGACTTCGGTACTTCTTGCACATGTTGTAGAAGCATAATAAGGAACTTGAATGATGTTAATTCACTTAATTTATTAATTTTATGATCGTACTGATTTTTCACGCTTGATCCATCCTAATCCCATGTAATCTTCATATTAAGTGCTTTTGGGAATCATGGGTCCACTAGTACGAGCAACCCTGGAGTTGTTGACGATGAACCACTTGCGCCAACAAGTTATGAAGTATTGATTTCCAATGCAGTGGAAGTGGCAGAAATCCCAATTGAGCCTCAGATGGTGGAACCCGAATCGAGAATATTAGAAACTGCTTCGTCGGAGGTTTCCCCCATGTGCAGCCTACTCTCATTACGTCTCCTTGAATTCCCCGTCCACATGATTCGACATGATCCTATCATACTCTTCTGGATGTGATAGTGGGATGCTCAAAAATTACTTAATGAAATATTCCGATAGTACAGGCTTGGGACCCTCCATGACCCCGTAAAGTGTCTTCTAGACAGAGAGATGATGATATTCTTACGATGTACCCATGAAGAGTAGATGACCTTATTGTGAGTGTGGCTTTTTGGTTGACTGTGTCTTCTGAGATTTGGAAGCGAAGGGATTCCGTGCATATCCTCAGTCCTCCAGTATGGTTTACATGTTTCTTTTGTAGTAATTACTGATGTGGTGAAGCTCTGGTTGGTATCGACGAATGAGCGGAAACAGTTCTTGGTAGGAGATGTGATCAGAAGATACTACACTGTTGTGGTAATAAAGAAGGTTGTCTGGGATTGTATGGGCTTCCGTGGAAGTAAAATAATTGGCTGGTTGTGACCATGATCCTTGACACGGGAGCGTGGTGATATGGCTCTTTGCAAGAAGAAGCGGCGTTGAAGTTGCTTCGTCCCTTGGAGAGGATGTTGAAACTTAGGAAGCTAAACGCTAAAGTTTCGGATTCGGATCCCGAAGCAGCTTATAGAGAGAAAGTTGAAGTGGAGCGTCTACGTTAATCAGTGTGTTGTCAAACTGGACACCCTTCAAGCGAATAATGGTTAGGAATCCAGGGTTTCTTTATCAACCGTGCTTTGGTTTGGGAGCGGTATCTATGGTTGGAAACATATGTTTCCTTAATGCAGTGCGGTTGAGGGCTGCAGATATGTCTCGATGTTGTGACTTCGGGAAACATAGAATCTCACGTAAATGTTTCATCATGGACCGCACAATTTTGTGGGCGAAGTCCCCAGAAATCATGCGTCTCTCGACGGGAAGAGAGTCTTCGTGAACCCAAGGGGTTTTATGATTTGCTTCGATTTTGGAGAAGTCATTTCTGATCTTTACATGTGATGAAATTTGATTGCTTCTTCCCTACGGGGCGTTCAAGTGCAACGGTAAAAGGATGCAGGCTGCTAGCGCTTGGAAGATGCAAACTGGAAGTGCTAGTGTGACACAAGCTGTCAGTGCTGGAAAAGATACGAGCTTCCAGCGCTGGAAAGGATGCAGGCTGTCGGCGCTAGAAAGACGTAAGCTATCGGTGCTATCCATTGAGCATAGAGAAGCTAGCACTGGAGAGACACTATATTTTGGTTCTAACCAGGGTGTGGTGTTGTGGCCGGTCATGTGCATGCTGCATGTACGTCTGGCAAGCGCGTATGGTATTGTCTTGGACGCGGACTGTTGGCGCTGGAAATTTGGCTATCAAGCTGTGATGATAGCGTGGGATGATTCTTTCCGTGGGACGGTGGAATCGATACCTGGAAGGCGTACATGGTGGATCATGGAATGCTGGTGTTAGTGGTAGCGTGGTAGCAACAAAGTGGGCAAGCATATTTTGGCTATGCACTCCAGTATTCCTCCTTCAGTTTGTTCTCCTTTTTTTTTTTTGGTGTAAACCTTAGCCATAGGTATGCCTTCCATAAACCTGTAGGAATATAGTTCCTCTCTTCAAACATTACTGTAGTAGCGTCATCTACCTCATCAATAGTAACTGATAACCATTATGATACAAAGTCGGTACACATGGTGATGCAACAGAGAGTTGGAGCTAAAACATGCGGTCCTCAAAATGACGAATATTGTCTTATTCGAGATAAGTAAACCACTATTGAATGGCTTCCTTTGCACTTCTGTCTTCTGAAATTCTTCTGTGTTTTTTTTTTAATGGCAAATGAAACACCTGGCTTATGGTTTCGATTTTTTGGATTTCTGGGTTGATAGAAAAGTCTTTTTTTTTCTTAGACTTCTGGGTTGATAGGCAAGCGTTACCTATGAAGGTTTTGGGTTATTATTAAGGATGAACGTTTTAGGATGATGTTATTTTTGTTTATGATTGTAAGTGATACGAATATCTCAGGGAAGATGTGGAACCGCAAACATTGCGTGTTTGTATTTTTGAGGATATTGGATTATTTTTGGAATAAATGGTTTTAATAGTGTGGCTCTGAATATGAATTGTGAGGAAAATATTTCTTTCAAGAAAGTGTGTGCCGATAGTTGGCATAGGATGAAATAGTATGATGGTTTTGTCGAGAACCCGAAAGAATAAATCGCATATATCGTCTGATCTAGACTTGCTCAGTTTTCTGGGTCTTTTGTTTGAAAACAATATCCTCCCTACGCAAAACCGGTCTTGTATGTAATATTTTCCCGATTTCGGAAAGTCCCCAGTTATTTTTGGAGCTTCCTGGTGACTGAGTCGTCTGCTTCTGGCTCCTATGAAGTCCCAGTCGTCTCTTGTGGTTTGCGACTGGTAACCAGGTTGTCTGGTAGTCGAGTTATAGATTCCCAAACCGATTGCCTGCTTCCGCCATCCTGATGCTCGTATGGAGGCATGAGATCGATTTATGGAAGCGGATATTGTAACTGATAGATCAATCTTGCCGTTGTGGTCTCCAATTATTTATGGGTAAAAATCATTACTGCCGATTTTGGTAAATTCGGTAGGTGAGTGAGAAACTGGTTTAAACCCTAAACAAATGTGCTGCACGTGACCACTTTCTAGATTCGAGAGATCAATCTGTACAAGTCCGGCCTAAACCAAGAAATGGTCGATCCAGACTTGCTTCGGTCACAAAGTGGAGGAGAAGGGTTGATTTGGGGAGGATAGCGAAGAAAGGTGATGAGACCAGAGAGTTCTGGTTGGGTAGTGTCTCGACTTGTATCAGGAAAAAGTAGAAGCTTAGGAAGCTTGCAAGAGATGGAAGCCTTTTGGGTGACCTTGCCAAAGTTGCTTTCTGATAGTGTTGTATTTTTCTCCTGACCAAGACTTGTTATCTGGTATAAAATAGGTGAGACCTATTTATACAAGTTGATATTGAAACGTACCCTAGCCTCATTACGGAAGGAAATAAAAGGTAGTTAAATGGGAGGAGGTGGTAACCGGCGTGTTAAAGAGTGAAAACGTTTTTCACTTTTATTTCCCCATTTAATTGACCGCTTATATTCCTTTTCACGCTTTCTTAATACGAGCGTAGTGTACGCTTCATGCTGTGACCGCCAAACCAAAACCCTGATAAAGCATCCCTCAGTTTGTGTTGATGTCTCGAGTGTTGGTTGCACCTTGAGTGCAAGTGGCTCTGTAAGTTGCGCGTGTGGCTTGTGCCAATGGCATGTGCGGAATGCCTTGGTGGTAGGTTGCACGTTAAGTGCAAGTGGCCATGCCATAGCTGCTAGTGGCACGTGTGACATGTGCCACATGTGTGGAATTCCTTGGTGGTAGGTTGCACGTTGAGTGCAAGTGGCCATGCCAAAGCTTCTAGTGGCGCGTGTGGCATGTGCGGAATGCCTTGGTGGTAGGTTGCACGTTGAGTTTAAGTGGCCATGCCAAAGCTTCTAGTGGCGCGTATGACATGTGCGGAATGCCTTGACCGCAAGTTACACTTTGAGTGTAAGTGGAAATGCCAAAGCTTATAGGGGAGCGTGTGGCATGTGCCAATGTCATGTGCGGAATGCCTTGGTTGCGGGCGCACGGCCATATTAGACTAGGTTGCACGGTTTGCAAGACTAGGGCGCATGCGCTATTTTGGCATGTGCCAATGGCATAACGGCTTGGAAAGTGGCTAACGGTGCATGTTGGCATGTTCCAATGGGACGCACGACCATATTAGCCTTGGTTTTACGGTTTTCAAGCCTAGGTCGCGGGCGCTACTTTGGCATGTGCCAATGGCATATCGACTTAGAAAGTGGCTAGCGGTGCGTGTTGGCAGGTGAAAATGGCACGCACGGCCATATTAGCCTTGGTTGCACGGTTTGCAAGCCTAGGGCGCGGGCACTACTTTGGCATGTGTCAATGTCATAGCGGCTTGGTAAGGAAAGTGGATAGCATAGCTAGGGCCAAGGCAGAGTGCGTTTGGCATGGCGCGGATATCTTGGGCTAGGTGTGGCTGGCATGATTTTCCAATGGAACGAAGTTGCGGATAGCATGGTTGGCATGCTTTGGCGCGTTTCATGTGACTAGCATAGCTAGGTCCAGGCAGAGTGCGTTTGGCATGGCGCGGCTGGCATGAATTGCCATTGGCACGGAGGTGCGACTAACATGGTTGGCATGCTTTGGCGCGTTTGGTGTGACTCGCATAGCTAGGGACAAATAAGAGTGTGTTTGGCATGGCGCGGCTAGCTTGGGATAGGTGTGGCTGGCATGATTTGCCATTGGCACGGAGGGGAATTAGGGTTTTGCTCGTTGTAACCCTAATTTTAAAAAATACCCCCTATTAATTACTGACTACATGCATTAAATGTTCTAATAAATGTGTCACCGGTGACATTAGGTTATGCGGGGTTTTACGATTTTACCCTTTGTCTAAAAACCTTCATCAACACTAGTGATAAAATTTTGTTTATGATATTTGTTGAAAACCAAAATTTTATCTTATAAGTGTGATTTTCACAAAATCGGAATAAACCCTCGTTCCAAGGACAAACAATCGTATGAGGGAATTTTTTATTTTTTTTGACAAAACCGTGACATATTCACAATTTTTTATTTTTTTTACGTGAGTTTTTCCACGTCAATTTTTTTTAATTAAATTACGTGAGTAATTCACGTTATATATATATTATTTTTGTTAAAAATCAAAAAATTGATTTTGAGTAATCATTAAAAGTAGACAATTATTTATGATAAAATATTTCCTTGGTGGTTGTTCACTCAGTGAAAATTATGTTCATGATTTTATGAAAAAAATCAGGTTTCGATTTTCAAAAATCACAGTTTTGCTCATTTTTTAGAGGTTCAAAGAAATGAGCAAGTTTTGAAGTGTTAAATATTGTACCACAATCACTACTGTTAGTGGAATCATAAACATGTTAGAGTTAAGAATTACCATTTTTGTAGATGCTGATACGAGCATTTTTATCATCCAATTGTATAATTCCATTTTTTTGTTGAGATTTGCATCTTTTATGGATGATATACTGAAGTAGAGCATCGTGTGGATGTCACATATATTTTGCAAGGATGTCTGAATCCTAGGATAATGATACCTCCAGAGATGATGCATGTATGGATGAGGCTTCCATTGGCGAAGAAAGAGAAGAAGAAACACATGAAATCAAAAATATTTCGAATACAAATGATGCGTTCTTCGTGGTTCGACATAGACCTAAAAAACGTCTCAGGATCCCAACATTTCGTATTTTAATAAATCCCAAAGATATTGCTCAGAATAAATTGGTGACTCCTTTGGCGGTTATCTGATTCTGTCTTCAATGAGGACATTTTTATGCATCAATTATAGAATTTAAGCTTTCTCGATGACCTTTAGAAAAAAATTCTGGATGAGCAAGGCATATGTTGGGTTTTCCTCATGTTCGATCCATGCTGGATTGTGCGCAGGTAACAAGGGATATTCAAGCATCTGGAGCCTTGTTTATTTTTCACGATATGGGAGGTATAGTATCTATGCTTGCTCGCTGGTGCATTCCGACCCATACTTTCATATGCAGATGAAAAGAGTTTACCAGCACCTTAGAGGATGTAGTTGCTTTGTTGCATCTCCCAATCACTGGCAATATTTCTGAAATACTTTCGGAAGAAAAGATGGAAATCTCTAACATATTGACATCCGAAATGGAGGAAATGTTGTGTTAGAGCATTGCTCGGTCGAACTCGCATGCGTTTCTATCTCAAGCATGTTTGTCAATGTTAGTGATCAAAACAATAAAGTCTTGATTTCTAGTCTAATATAGCTAAGGTCTCAGACTAGGATAGAAAGTGTAGTTAAGATCCAGAACTCCATGGCGATCATCATACAAGACGAAGGACTACTCAAGGAACCAGTGGATCTTCATCGACTAAAAGGTATGTGGAGACTTGAACTTATCTATCACTCAAAGGTATATATACTCTATCTCCTATCTTGAGACAGAAGTCATATTACTTTATAGACTAAGATTATACACATATGATATTTCGAGTTGAGTATATCTCGCTTATTTATTTCTCGAAATATGTGTTCATAAAGCTTTAGCTTTAGCCAAGTTCATATTTACCTAGTGACGAAAGTCATGTTATGTTTCAATCATTTTGGAAATTGCTCTGACGAGAAATAGTTTTTGAATAACAACTATATAACGTCCTTTGAGAATGTTTCAATGATTGAAATGAGAGTTTAGACTATATAACCATTGGAGGATATAAGCATTGTTGTGGTAACACATATATGTATAAGTCCTTATTACTTGAACTGAAGTTCGCGAACTTTGTTGATCAAGTGAAACCAGAGTAGTGAGTGAGCTCAGTCCTCGAACTCAGCATAAAGCTCCGTCCACGAACCCAGTCCGTAAACTGGCGTAGTTCTCGAACCCGAGAATTTCTGCTGGAGTTTGTGAACTCCGTCCGGGAAATTAATTCCGCGAACTTGAGTAGGTTATGTCTAAAAACGATATTTGTGAAATTTTCATAATAAACTAAGGAATGCTATTGCAACCCGTGGCTTTATAGTTCATGAATCGATTCGAGTGAATCACATCATTTTTGCTTCGATTGTGTCTTTTGTAGTACATAAAGATCTAAGCAATTGAACAACTCTCTAACTAGTTCGTTTGAGTCATTTGGACTAGTTATGGCGAAGAAGAATATGGTTGATATTAAAGTTATCATTTGGCTAACCATTTGGTTAACTAGTGTTGAACCAACTAATGTACAAGTTTGGGTATGGTTACACGAACTTAAAATTGTTTAGTACATGTGTGTATGACAAGATAAGTTTTCGATCTAACGGTTGATAAATATTAGCTTGAATCTAATCAGGTTTTCATCTAACGGTAAATATTGAATGCTTTGTTACTAATTTAACATTGATTGCAAACCCTGATTTGAAGACTATATAAGGGAGAACTCTAGAAACTGGGAAACCTAATCCTCACACCTTCTGTGTGATACTAGTTGTGCTAAGCTAGAGTCAATTCTCCTTTAACCTTTGGTTTTCTTATTTTTAAACCAGGTTAACGACTTAAAGACTTCATTGTAATTATGAAGCCATACTGATACTACTTTTCTTGTAGTTGTGAGATCTGATCTTGTTGTTTATATCGGACGAGTATAATTGTAATAATTGGATTGAGATTTATATCTCCGATAGGAAAGATATAAAAGTAATCACAAACATCTTCGTCTCATCGTTTGTGATTCCACAATATCTTTTTTCGCTGTGTCGATTAAGACTGTTGTGAGTTGATTGATAAAACTGAGTTGTACTTCGGGAATATAAGTCTGGTTTTATTGATTGGTTCCTGTTCACCTTGTCAAAATACGGAACAAAACTCATGGGTTTATTCGTGGGAGACGAATTTATTTATCTTGTAGACTTTTCTGTGTGAAACAGATTTGTTTATTAAAATCTTCGACTTTGGGTCATAGCAACTCTTGGTTGTGGGTGAGATCAACTAAGGGAATCAAGTACGCAGTATCCTGCTGGGATCAGAGGCATATGAGCATAACTGTACCTTGGATTAGCGTGAGATTGGTTGGGGTTCAACTACAGTCTAGGCCGAAGTTAATTTGGAGTAGGCTAGTGTCTGTAACGGCTTAATACAGTGTATGTTTAATTTGGACTAGGTCCCGGGGTTTTTCTGTATTTGCGGTTTCCTCGTTAACAAAATTCTGGTGTCTGTGTTATTTATTTTTCGCATTATATTTCGTTATATAATTGAAATAATACAGTTTGTGCGTTCTTCAATCAATTAGAATATCCGACCTTATTGGTTGTTGATTTAAATTGATTAACACTTGGATATTGGTCTTTGGTACCTTCCAAGTTATCTCTCTTTGATAAAGACTCGCATATTATATTTGCTTGAGTAAATATCAAATTGAGAGATTGAGATAATAAATCCTTGAGATATTTTCTATTCATTGAGTCTAGTTAATTCTCTAGAAAGTAACTCGGAGTTCTCCATACAGATTGATAATCAAAATATTGGGTGTGGTTGTTAGACTCCCGCTTTTTCAATTGGTATCAGAGCAGGCAAACACGTTCAAGACCTTACAAGTCTTTGGTTTTAGTGATCTGACTCTATGGACAAGAGTAGTATCTCTGATAAACGCATCACTAGAAATAAAAATTTTGTCTCGTCTATTAAAGAGAAACATCCTTCAATCTCAAACATAGATGAACCTCGTGTTCAAACTAGACAGACAAATTCTGGCATGTGTTATTCTGATTACATGACAAAAAAGTCTATTTCTCAAAATAAATGGGACACATCTAAAGAGAGTGAGTTGATTCTAAATCTTGTTAGAATCCAATCTGATAGACTCAATCAGATGAAACAACATGTCAGTGTTCTTCTTGGTATGATAAGAGACTGCAAATCCAAAGAAAATACTGAAGATCATCCTTCATGTATGACTCTTGATGCAAGCCTTAAAAACGATACGTTGGAAATAGAACATCCCTTGAGTAAGCTCTATATTCAAGGATGCTCTAAGCAGTCCAATATACCAATTACTTCTGCTACAACTTAAAATGCTCCAGCACCAGAAGTAAAAATGGAGTCCCTTCCTGTTAAGAAATATATGTTAATTTCCTCTGGAAATTTCACACCATATGGAAGGAAGAAATCTCCTGACGAGAATGTTAAGACTAAACTTCCTAATCACTCGTGTGATCAGAAAGTATGTCTCTTTTGCGAAGCAAAAGGTTCTGTTACACAAAAGAGAAATTCTAAGTTGAATAAAAATTCTCTTGTTCAACTTCAACACACCTTAGACTTATTCCTCAAAGGTGTAACTGACATTCATATGTCGAAACCCATAGGTTTTCATACGTACCATGTGTATGTTACCAGGAAGGTCAGTTCAATGAGTTCCTCAAATGTTCGAAAGCATAACCGAATTATTAATAAGAATCATCTAAAGAAAGACCAAGTTTTTGATTCTGAAAATAACATGTCTCTTGATCTGAGAAAAATTCAAGGAGAAAGAAGGAAAAATAATGATATGAGAAATAACCTGATAAAGATAATTCAAGGATACAAATAAATTGTCAATAGGTTGTCATTATCCTCAAATCAAGACTCTTCTGGTAAGAACTCAAACTATGTCTCATATTTTGATGACAGTAAGTTTTATGATAATTTATCAATTCAAAAGGAATCCCTCTCACAATTCAGGAGAAAAAAGAGACTTGATCATAAACACAGATCCTCGAATGAGCTCATAGCTCAGACTTGTGCTAATTCATCACAAGTTAGGAACTTGCTCATAAAAATCCTGTTGAGCAAGATGTGGAAAAGCCAGGTGTACTTTGGCTATTTGCGGTTTTCCTAGTTTATATCCTCTCTTATCTCTTGTATCTAAACTAGTGCTAGCAGACAATATTTCTTAAAAGTATCTGCAAATGTCTTTTATTGTTTTCCTGTTTAATTATCTTGTGTTTTTTCTTATGGAGTGCAATGTGGTCGAATATATACACCGGTTACCATCTCGAGTTTACAGTTTGAAAACCCTAAAAGTCCTTCTTCTAAACAACACCTTTAAATAACTGACCTATTGAGTTACATAAGTCATGTACGTAAAATCTAGGTTATCTTCTGGATTATCAAGAATATCCTCTTCTTCATCTCTCCATGGTGTTTTTGCTAAGGGATTTCTTGAGAAAGGTTTTGGTGTAGAATCGAAAGTAATTAAGAAAAGAACTCTTGTAGAATATGGTGCACCTAATGCCTCATGCTACTATGCCTACTCACATCAAGATGTTGAGAATAAGGATATGGTTTCTGCTGAAGCGGTTCATGACTTTCTTAAATACTTTGAGAAAGAGAAACCGCAACTTGTTGATACAATGAAGAATCTTGATGTGGTGAGAAGTGAGTTGAAAAAGGTTACTACTGACTTTGGTCTCATGAAGACACAGGTTAAAGAACTTCTCAACAAGTAAATCTTCTCTGAAGATGCAGTTGATAATATGAATCATAAACTCAAAAGTCTTGAAACCCGAGAAGCTGTCGAACGTGAACTTTAGCTTGTGATTGGTTTCTAGTCTACATATTTGAGTTTATTTTGGCTAGTAAATCTTCTATTTTTCTATTTTGTTTAGAAGAATAACTGGTGTTTTGGAATAGCCAATATGGTGATTACACACAGCTATGTCCAAAGTTTTCATCTTCTTGTTTTTAGATTTATTGTGTTAAACTCTAAACTTGTTTGGAAGATGATGGTTGCAGTATTAATCTTTATGGTTTTATATATTGCAATATTTTTATGGGATATGTGTGTTTACGTCTGTGAACTTAATTGTCCCATATTTTGTCAAAAGTAAAGTCGTTCGTGAATTGATATGCAAATATTGATAAAAGAATGAATAGACTTTTGGCAAAACACAAAAGTTAAGCCTATATTGTCAATTACTGATGTAAGATAGGTTAAAATCTTTTGTGATTCTAGGATTATGTTTATTGTGTGTCATTGTGAAAATGGTGATGGAAGCATATAGAATGAATTCTTGTGTATTCTGCAGTAATTGATCTTCCTCGATCTATTTTTTGTGTATTATTGTGAGACTCCGTATTGTGTCTTATGTTGAGCACTAGACAACCAAGTTGATTATTTTTATGATTAGCTTAGTTGTGTTCCGTAAGGTACTTTATGTCGAGTATATTGAACTAAATCAATCATCTTGTGTGATTATTTAGTTACGACTCCGTGAAAAGGCGAGGGTACCCCAAATATACCTCAAGCTATAACTTTTCCTTCCTATAAGTCCTTTCCCCGAAAGTGATTATCTATAGACTGAGTCGAGACAATACAACAAATCGGTTCACACTTTGTGTGATCGTCCATGGATACTAGATCGAGAAAATACGACAACAAAGTGTGTTTACTTGATCCAAAGGTTCGGACTTAACCAAACTCAATAGGATTCACGTATCAAGTAAATAGGAATTAACTTTTGTGCAATTTACTTTAATTATAATAAAACAATTATAATGCGGAAATATAAAGTAAATGACACGGCAAGATTTTGTTAATGAGGAAACCTCAAATGCAGAAAAACCCCGGGACCTAGTCCAGAATTAATACTCTCAGAATTAATCCGCTATACAAAATAATACAACTTCGTATAGTTGAGACCAAGCAACTAAACCTATAGTTCACATAGTTCCCTCAGTATTCCCAAGCCTCCAACCTGTAAACAAGTCACGTACTTGGACCAACACTAGTGGAAAAGGGGGTTTTAATGACCCACACCCGCGACCCTCAATGGCGGTAAACGGACCGTGGACCGGTCAAGACGGTCCTATATTTAATAAAAAAGCGGAGCACAACCCAGAGTGTTAAAAACGGTCGTTGTATAAATTTTTTAATTACGCTTATATCCCAAAATCATGAACCCACACCGCGACTGCCTTACCTAGTTGAATCAGTGCTAATTTTCTTAGGTGGGACCTTCCTTTACTCACCAGCGTTATCTCCTACGCATCCTATTTATCTCTCCTCACCTCCTACAAAATTTTATTAGGTGGGACCTTCCTTTACTCACCCAGAGTGTTAAAAAAGTCGACCACCCAAAATTTCTCCCCCTCTCTCAGAACTCCACCATAGAAACCTAATTAAGCCCTTATATCAGAAAACCTCACTAAGATTAACCTTTTGCATCTCTTAATCGTACAACAGTTAGGTTTAATTTTCAAAATCATCATGTACAGGTACAATTAGGGTTTTTGATTGAAGGTTTTTTTTCCCCTATTTTTTTTCTTTTAATGGTCGATTTTCTTCATGAGGGTATAACAATAATTGTTTTGTTGGTTGAATTCAGGTAAATCTCAATAGCTTTAGTTGTAGTTCTTCATCAGGTACAATTAGGTTTTGGATTTAATTTTTTTTTCTTTATTGGTCGATTTGGTCACGGGGGTTTAACAATTATTGTTTTGTTGGTTGATTTCAGGTGGATTTCAACAGCTTAAGTTGCAGTTCATATTTTCATCATGTACAGGTGGATTTCAATATCTTAACAATTATTGTTTCGATCACTTACCTCTTCATCTAAATGCTCATCTCTTTCGAATGGTGAGCTCTATTTTATTTTTTTGTTTTTCCTTGTATTTCAATTTTGGAGTCAGGTTTTTTTTAATTAATTTTATTTTATGAATCTGAGAGGTACAAAAGGCAATAGAGGAGTCAAATTGGTGGAGGATTATGATATTATTGTTGATGTTTCTCATAAGGTTTTGCGGTGCTAAAAGAAGTGGTTGGTGGAGTTACAGTGGTACTGGTATGTGTACTCAATTCTTAGTTTATCTCAGTATCTCTATCAAGGGTTTCTCTTTGCGTAGCCACTAAAATTTTGTCTTTGTGTGTTTGCAGTAACAACAAGAGTATCTCTAGATGAAATCAGTGTGGATGTACAAACTACGAAGGTAATGGTGTTACATATTGAATTAATGATCTTTCCTTGTATGTTGTCAAATGATTAGTGCTTTAAGGTTGCTGTTGATAAAATAGTTAGATCTCAAATGGATAATTTTTTTTTGCAATCTTTATAACAAATGGGTATTCTCTCTTGTAGATTTCTAGGTTCTTGAATGAATGATTTGAAATTTTAGTTAGTTGGTGTGTTATGACATTTGAAGAATGTTGTTGAATGGGTATTATTGCGCATGAGTTGTATGATTAAATTTCAAAGATAATTTACTATTTAGTTGTTTTGCAAAGAAGAAAACCATTTCAAATACAACTCTATAAGTTACTACTACACATGAATATGAGTTTGGAATCATGTTTGTTACTGGTGTTGTTTGATTATAATTGTGTAGTTTGATGACTTGCGATTTTGGTAATTTTATAGAAGTTCTTGAGTTGGTGCTTGTAGAGGAAAATATATCCTACTGAAACCCATCAAATACGCCGATGTTGTGGATATAAAGAGCAAATCGATAAGATGAGAATTGTCTGTTTCTTTCCACTATCAAGTATGCATGATCTATTGGTCCTTTCTTATTGTGACTTGTAGTCTGTTTCTACTGCAAAGGCGTTCATGGGTTTTGCTTATTGTTCTAAGCAAAACAGAAGATGCTCAACAGCGATTAGCGGTGTTTGGTTACAACAAACTCTAATAGAAGGAGGTTTGGTTGATTGGGTTTCTCTCTGTTTTTGTTGTTTTTATCTGGGGTTTTCTTTTTTTTGCTTAATATTTGTTTTGGTGTGTAGGAGAGTAAGTTATTGAAGTTCTTATCATTTATGTGGAATCCGTTGTCGTGGGTAATGGAGGCAGCAACTATTATGGCTATAGGCCTTATGGATTTGGATTTGGGTTTGTCTTGTGTGTTAATTTCTACCACTTGGGTTTTGTTGCAGGGTAAACCACCGAATTGGCAAGATTTCTTAGGGATTACTGCACTTCTTTTAATCAACTCAACTATCAGTTTTTTTGAAGAGAATAGCGCAGGAAATGCTGCTGGAAGTTTGATGGCTCATCTTGCTCCTAAAGCTAAGGTGAAACCCACTTCTGCCTCTCTTTATTTTTAGGTTTTATATGGTGTTGATTTTGTTTATTACTGGTTTATTATCTTGGGGTTTTCTATATTTTTCTAATTGATGGATGATTGTTGTGGGTGGTGAGGGTAGATGGTGGTGTTGGTAGGGTGGGGGGGTGGGGTGGGGGGTGTTTATTGCTACTGGTTTAGCATCTTGGGGTTCTCCTAATTTTTCTAATTACTGGATGATGATGGTGGGTGGGTGGTGTTGGTGGTGGTGAGGATGTTGGTGGTGTAATGGTGATGAGTTAATCAGATCATAACTTGTTGTGTTTGTTTAATTAGGTCATTCTTGATGGGCGGTGGAAAGAGGAATTTGCAGCTGTTCTCGTTCCTGGAGATATAGTCAGAAGAAACAAGTGTGATTTTCTTATAAAGTTTGAAAAGAATAGTTCCATTCCTATTTTCAGTTTTCTTTAGGTTTTTGTGAGATCCTTACGCATAACAAAGACTGCAGTGCGCACTGCTGTTATCATCAGTGCCTATATGTCTCAACATATCAATATCTCAAGAAAATGCAGTACCCTTGCTACACACTATTTATTGTCATGCTTTAACACTTAAAATATGGTTGTGAGCATGTTTTAGAAGCTTGGAATGTGTCAGTTATCATATAAAGTTACTTTCCTCAATATCTTTGATATTCTGAGATGATTGCGAAAAATTTATACAGATACCAGAATGCAGAATGGAGACTCGGGCCTCTTCCTGATGAGATCGTTAGGTAATAAATCTTTTCTTTTTGATTTCTTATTACTGTTTCTTTTTTGCATTCGTTCGTTGATTTGAGGTTAATGTCCATCCTCTTGTCACTATCTCTCATTAACAGATATGCCAAAGAGGATACGCATTATTTGTTGCATATTTTCAACATTATGAAAGGCATGTTTCTTTCAGCATCTACTAGCTCTGAAAATGGTGAATATATTCTATTAGAGGTATGGTCCTTATATGCACTACTAAGGTTGATACACAGTTAGACAAGTGAAAAGGCATATCTTTAATTCATTTACGTTTAGTTGGTAAATTAGGAATGAGTTCAAATGTAACTACCACATAATATTTTAGTGCCCCTAGTCGTCTTTATATTTCTACAATTATGGAATCATTACGTTCTTCGTACTTTGTAGTTACTGATTGTACCACATGGATTTGCTGTTAGGTAAACTTCGGCCTTTTCCCTAAGATAGTTACCTGTAGGTTACATAGGCTTATACAATTCGGTGTATTTGTTTGTTTACTCCTTATATGAGTCTCCTATAATTAGGCGGCATGTTCTTCCGATTTAGGCTTATTCAATTCGATTTGAAATTCATGAGTTTCTTTTTCCACTTTTAATTGAAAGAAATTAACTAAATTATTATCCATTTTGTGGGTGGTATCTTTTTCGATCATTTGTATACCACCTATATATATATATATATACCACTTTTCTTGAAAGCCAAACCAGTTCTCTGCTGAGCTGCTTTTTCCCGATAGAACAAGCTAGGTTTATACTAAGGGATGATATACAATATGTTCTTAAAAAGGCATTAGCTTTTTTATGTCATTTTGCGACCATTCTGTCCCCTACCGGCTGCATATGTAGTGGATTATTATTGCATGGGTACATTGGAAGTTTTCCTTCCAATCATTATTAGGTTTCTTGCTCAACCTTTTCACCTACACCTTCAATGAGACCTAGTATACAATGTTTACAACTTTCACGTCAGTTGGAGCCAGGTCGAATGTAGTATGTAAAAGTAGAAGTTTAGGCATCAACTTACTCCTTGTTATTCGAAAGGAGTAATTATTTGTTTCTTGAGCCATTTTTCTCAAAGATATTGGATGCATTTGTTTTGTATAGTTAGTGCAAAATGTATTTTATGCATTGTATAGTTGGTGCAAAATGTATTTTATGCATTTGAAATATGATATATATATATATAATATAATGTTTTTAGTGGGCTTGCTAGTGTTTATTTTCCACTCTGCTTTTTCTTTTCCACTCTGCTTTTTCTTTCCCCTTTGAAAATTGATCAGGTGTGTTTAGTCTTAGAATTGCAGTTTATGAATGGAAGTTAAATCGCAGGGGATAGCGTCTTCGCTGGGTCAACTTGTAAACTTGGTGAAATAGAATCAGTGGTGATTGCTACTGGAGTCCATTCGTTCTTTGGAAAGGATGCGCGCCTAGTGGATACTACAAACCAAGTTGTTACTGAACCCTACTCTTAGTTCACAATAGTGAGTTATGCATGAGTATTTTTTTTGTCGAATGTATCACTAGGTGGGTCTAGTCAGGATTTGTTAGTTTTTTTTTTAGTGGGTATGTACAGATTTTATTACAAAAATAGTTGAATCTGAATGCTATTGTGGATTCCAGGGGTTACTTACTTGTTGAATATGTATTCGATAATATGAAGGTGGCATTTTTCAGGGATATTGGTCTCCTTCTTTCATTGATGTTTCAGATTATTAGTTAATTGATGATAAGATAAAAGTTGTATGAATTTTTCAGTTGAGTATTATGATCTCTGATGGGGGAACTTATTTTTTCAGTGCAGGTACACCATTATTAATCTATCATACTGTTACTGAATCTTAGAACTTAATAACTTTTATTGTTGTAAGAACTTGTATTGCTCTGAACCTTTTTTTTTGTAATTTGAATACTTTTTTTTTTTTTTGTAATTTGAACCTAATGAATCAATGAATGTAATTTGGTTTCCATTTGAGTTTAATTTTGTTTCCATTTGAGTTTAATTTGACTTTAATTTTGTTGTCATTAGGGTTTAATTTGGTTTTTAGTCAGGCAAGACAGATTCAGTCAGGCAATCTGAGCCTATTTTTTTTATATTAAAATGTATATCAACGACCGTCTATTTTCAATCATAACACCTTGACCGCTAAAATCAGTCGTTGATATGAGTTGAACCGCGACCCACAAAGACACGTCACAATTGAAAAAGACGCTCAAACAGCGACCCTTTCTTCGACCGAAAAAGCAAGTCATAGATACGAGTTAAATGACTTACTTCGTCGGTCGCGAAACTGCTGATTTCTACTAGTGCAATTCCTTTGGTTCGTATTCCAAACAGTAAAGGAACACCAAATCTGTTTGGTACCAACTCTCTTCAACCAAGTGATATGAGTTGCGCAAAGGTTCCCTTGTTTATCTTTACATAAACTTTTTTTCCAGGTTCCAAAATATATCTTACGTTAAATCACCCAAAGGAAATCACTAATATTAAGCCAACAACACTCTTCAACCAAGTGATATGTGTTGATGACGATCTTCCTCTATTAATCAATCTAATCTACCACAAGGATAAACCGATTATTAATTGGATCCTATTTTTCCCAAACAAGTATTGTGCACACCAAAGATTATAAAAACACCAAGTAAGAAATATTCAATATCACTTGAATCTCTTGTGATCAATCACACACAGAACAGAGTCTGTTAACAATGGATTATCACAAGATCGTCTTTAGATCTAACAACAGTCTAAAGATCCCTGTCGAAACCTTGAACTAGTTTGAGTGAATCTTATATCAGAAGTGAAGATTCTCAAGCATAAACAAACTAGGTGCAATCAAGATTCAACCTTCGTTAGTCAATCAAATCAATCATAAAACTAAAGATAAACTGAAATATCCAGTTTCCCACCAACGGGTCACGCTAGAGCTTCTCAATCCCAAAAAAGACTTTAAACTGAGTGGCCGTAATAGATTTCACCTAATTAGATTACTCTCCTCTCCGATAGGCTCCTCACCAGTAACAAAGACAAAAGAGGAAGTCTATGTTACGCAGGATTAGTTTGCTAGAAATGCAAACTCAAATTATTTATAGACAAGGAAGTTTGGACGCCAAGGAATTTCCAAAACCGAAAATATTCTCAAGATATTTTCATTACTCCACCAAATTCGGTTTTCGTAATTCCTGTGAATGCACTGTCCAAAAATAGTGATCGAAATCTCCTTGTAAAATCTTTAATTAGCAAATGCACATTACTAATTCTTATTTTCCATATATAATTAAAAACCATTAATTAAAAAGATTCTTAACTTAGTTAAATTCGATCTTGGGATTTACTTCCTTCTTAGCCTTTAAGGAATATCTTTGAACAAAATAAAATAAGCATTAATGCACCGTGTTCAAAGAGTGTCAACATCTTTCTCTTGCAAGTCTTTACATGCTTGCTCACTTGAAACCGATTTACCATATTTCTAAACAAGTTTATAATTGGTTCATCTGACTTTCAAGAACTATGTGATTGATGATGTTCCACTCAATCACAACTCATGGGTTTCCATGTGAGTATTGTGCATAGTTACACTAGCTTACCAATGAAACGACTGACTAGGTACTAGGATCGGTTCCCCACATATATATGGTATCTAACTTGTATGCACTGTACATGTCCATAGGATCGGTTCCCCTTTCCCAAAACGTTGCCGTACATGTTCATAGGATCGGTTCCCCCTTTCCAAAACTTTGTTGCACATGTTCATAGGATCGGTTCCCCTATCTTCCATAAACCTTGCTGCACCTCATACAAGGATCGGTTCCCCCTTGTGATGCACTACACCTATTACTAGGTTCAGTTCCCATATTGTGATGCACTGAACCTATTACTAGGATTGGTTCCCATCTTCCCAATAATAAGTTCAGACATACACAACCCGATCATATCTCAGGTGATTACTTAAGATTGATTTCACTAATAAAAGTCATAACAATACAAAAGTCAATCCTTATGTGAACAGTTTTACCAAGAACACAAACAAGTTGTGAACGGTTATACACATCGCACATATTGGTCGTTCATAAGATATGCAATGAATACCAACCCCAATAACGCCTGGAGATTTTATTTTCGGTTCACAACACGTATCATGAACTTACTTCCTTAGAACACATGTAAACATTGTTCCCTATGATGAAATCCTCACCTCATACCCATACATAATCACAATAGCATTCATACGATCATGTTGATGTATTATATACAAATTTTAATGGTTAAGAAAGAAACTCCATACTATATTCCTTAATACTATGTCTATCTAGAGTGTTCATGCTATGCAATTTTATGTTTTCAATATGCACGACTTGAAAGATACGATTGGGAATGAAACAGTTCAAGTAAAATATTACTAACCTCAAGTGGAAGGATTATATTGTTTTTGTAGCTCCGTCTTCTTCTTCACTTCCTCAAGTCTTTGCAATACTTGTAATGTCTCATCATAATACTTTCAAGCTAACTTATACGAAGTTGACTCTAGTACATATAAATCAAGCGACTCTTAAATGAGTTTTGGTTTACTAAAATATGACAACCAAACTTGAAATACCAACGCTTGGTGGGTTCAACCGAGCAATGCTCTAAAACTCCGTAAGTTTGTCTCATGTTTGAGCATGATTTACTGGGATGGTTATTTTTATGATTAACTTAGTCATCGCTCCATATATTTTCTTATGTGAGTATAAACGACTAAATTGATTACTTTTGTGATTAGTTTGATTGTGTATTCCGGTTGGATTAATTATGAGTTCTGTTGTGAATAATCTAATCGAGTTATTAAGTCTCCATAAGTTTACTTGTGTTGAGCATATTTAGTCATATTAATCTTGGTTCGCTTTGGTTAATATGATTGAATATTTCTTGTTGATTCCAAATTCATACTTGTATGTAATTTGTTGAGTTTAAAGAAATCCTTCTTTCTTTTAAAATTAAGGTCGCTCTTGTTGTTCCCATGGGAATGAAATCTTATGGGGGAGAGTTCTTTTGAACTTGTGCTTAATTTACAAATCTTTGTGGGGAGTGCGGTTGTGGAATATTATAGGGGTTATCTTGTATCTTTATAAACTCCTTGATGAATGCATTTAGCTTAGGCTTTATGATTGCATCTAAACAAGATGATATACATTTATATTTGGTCATGAAATGTCTCTTACGTAAATTTCATTAGGATCCCGTTCTTGTACCTTTGTCAATTTTATTGACAAAAAGGGGGAGAATTAATATGCAGTTCATACTACGAATACATATGGTTTTCGGATCATTATGTAAGGGGGAGTGGTTTCCATGTGAGATGGAGTATTGACTAAGGGGGAGTGACGTATCACCAGAGTAATTTTGTTAAAGTTGTGATGTAATTGGACTTTGACGTTGTGTAATAACACTATGACACTGTATAACAATGATTTAGAATCACTGCTTTTCTCATTGTTATAGCTACGGATTTTCAACAACGATGATGCTAAACTTACAACCTTTGGGATCATTGGACTACTTGAAAGTGACAAAGATTTCGAGTAATATTGAAGATTAGACATGTGAAACAGGAGTTACAAAGTTTATTTATATATATTTTATTTTCCATATGTATTAATAGTTTTTCCACTAAAATTGACAAAGGGGGCTATTATTAGAGCATTGCTTGGTCAAGATCGCATGCATTGCTATCTCAAGCATGTTTGTCAATGTTAGTGATCAAAACTATAAAGTCTTGATTTCTAGTCTACTATAGCTAAGGTCTCGGACTAGGATAGAAAGTGTAGTTAAGCTCAAGAACTCCATGGCGATCATCATACAAGATGAAGGACTATTTAAGGAACCAGTGGATCTTCATCGACTAAAAGGTATGTGGAGACTTGAACTTATCTATTTCACTAGTGGAAAATGGAAGTTAAACAACTGCCAAGACAAGAGGTAATATCACTAAAAACGACTGTTTTCATCAGTTGGATTCTAGGAGTAGTTTTTTCCAAAACGACTGTTTCTCGCTGAAGTTGATATCTTTAAAGAAACGACTATCTCTAGCAGTACATCTATAAAGTACTAATAGAGACAGTAGTTTTTATTGATTATATTTAATAAAAAAAAATGATATTGCTTCAGACTGAATCAAAACTGATCTGATTCAATTGAATCAAAAACTAAAATCTGAATCTGAAGCTGATTCAGCTGAATCAAAAACTAAAAGCTGAATCTAAAGCTGATTCAGCTGAACCTGAAACTAAAAGTTGAATCACAATTAAGTTGACAGTGACTTCAAAACTAAATTTAACAAAATTAAATTGATAGCGACTTTAAAATTCAGATTGTATTGGAAAGTGAATTTAGTTTACAATTTTAACTATCTAAAATATTGCAAGTCCCAAGTCTAAAAAACTCCAACACTAAGTTGGAAAACCTTAACCTATATTATTACAAGATTTACAACCATACAATTCCAACACATGAAAGTAAGACGTCACCATCTACGCTTTCATTAACTCAAACCAAGTCCATTAATCCGGCCCTGAGCTGCAAACAAAAACCAAGTCTACAATAATTAACAAAAAAAAGGGGGAAATAGACGAGGAACCCATATCTCAGGTGAAACCCATGGAAAGAACAAATTAATCCGACCCTAAGCTGCAAACACTAATTAATTCATTAAAAAACAAATTTTGGAAACATTTTGAACACCAACTATCCACAAAAAGATATTTACTAAAATTTGTTAGGCGTAATACCTCCTCTTATGTTTGTCTAGATTCTAATTCTTCTCTTCGTTGCTCATATAACTAACACTAGAAAAGATGATCAAGAAATGGGCAATTCCTCATTACCAACCTAAATGTAAAAGGATATCTTTTTCTTCCAGGACATTTGATTTTTGGTGCTTGCCCAGTTAACAGGCAAAAGTTGTTACCTTCACAAGCCAAATAACAACAGAAGCAACAGAAGCTGCAACAACATAGTAGCAGCAGCAGCTGCAACAACAACAACAACAACATCAAAAAAAAGAATAAAGACACCAAAGAAGCAAAGACAAGACTACCACCATTTTTACGTCTCATTGACATACTTCTGTAGTGTTGATTTTACATATATATTGATTTGAAAGCTTGCTTATATGAAGCATCTCCCATATCGCATACTTCTGTAATGTTGGTCTCGAACAACATGCATTTGGCCCCTACCTTATATGAAGTCCTCAAGTTAAGAATAAATTTCTCATATCAGTATATAATTTATTATTTTGAGACAACATTTATTACAGGGTTGAATAAAATGACAAGACTTTTAAATAGCATGAACAATACTTGGATCAAAGCCACGATTAAGTAAGGAAATTTACCGGAAGCATCTCCCATATCGCATCATCGTTCATCCCTTCTTCATCTCCAGGCATAATAGCCCTGCACATCCTGGAGATAAGAAGAATAGATAAATAAGACGAAATTATATCTAGATGAATTGGGCCATGATGGCACATATAACTAAGACAAGAAGTACCTGAAATTGTCAATCAAAATAATCATCTCAAAAGCCAGCAGTGGAAGAAAAACGATCTTCAAATTTGGAGCTACGTAACCTTGCACCGTGCAAAAACCAGAAAGCATCTAGTTTATTAAGGAATGTCAACTGGAGCAGTATACAAAAAGATACAAGCTCTTATATGCAAATTAAATAAATGACGTATGCCCCAGCAATGACGCTACGAGGATAAAAAGAAGAAGCAATAATCATTCATCGATTTTGCAATCAAAGGTGTCATCGTGCCTAATTAGAAAGACGGACAGATCCATGCAAATCCCCGACTATTTTGAGTTTAACCCTCATAATTGTTAGTCAAAGGTGTTATATGCATACCATATATGCTGTCCAGATACACACAAGGTGCCCACTGTCCAAGAAAGAAGGAGTATAATCCCCTGCCATCACTTAATCACGCAACCAAAATTTCTTTTTGCAAAGTAGTTTACCATTAATAAAAAAATATATATGTAAAACTGTAATGGAAACTGTAATTAGTAGGCCTTGTAATGGAAACAAATTGTATTCTCATATAAATGCGAACAAGCAATATGATATGGGATCAGTCTAGCTAGCAACACTGATATTTTTACAATCTCAACAAATATGGCTTCAGAGAAAATTTCACCCACCAATTTCCAATCCAGTATCCACTTTTTCCCTTTCAAATTCAATCATACGAGAAACTAGTGCTTTAAGACCAAGACAATAAATGTGCTTCAACGTTATAATCTAAGGAGAAAAATGAAAGTGATAATTTTAGGAGTCGGATCATAATCCCGCAGTGTAATGGATGTCATCTCAACAAGGTTGGCACTCACAGGCCAGCAACCCAAGATCATTTTTCGGGGGCAACCATTCAAAAACAAAATACTATATACAAGGGGATAATGAACACATGTGAAGCAAGCTTTCAAATCAATTTCTATTACAAATCCAAAAACATTCAGTAGTACCCTCTTCCCATTGATATCTGAGATTTCTGCTCAAAGCAATAAGTTCAAGTGTGGGAAAAATGAGATAGTAATGATTTACCTTTCCATCCTTGAGAATTCCTTTATACACACGTCCTAATTTTCCTGTATCGATGTCCTGTATCAACAATTCCATTACACAAATTTTCAGAACTATAAAAAATATGCTTCAAATGCACACTTTATATCTATTGAGATTTGATGTGAGACTCACATAGGTCGGCCATCTTCATCGTGAGATTTTGTTCTTCAACCAACTCTACGTCTACCAATCAGAAAAGCAAACCAAAAAAATGTGAATATATAACAAATTTTTTGAGCAATTACCTTCCATTAATAAATCAAATTTTTGGAGCAATTACCTTCCAGTAACAAAATCATGGCCAAAGGCTTTGGACCGAAGCAATCTCCATATAGACAAGAAACCCACATACAGAATTATAAATCTCAAAATCTATTAATACAAAATCAAATTCTGCAAACACTGTCAATGAATCAGGTTTAAGCAAAAACAAATCTGACCTAGTTCTGCTCAGCAAGAAGAAATTGATTAGAACCTAATAAATTGAAGAAAGAAGAAAATGTTACGGATCGAAGAAATTGAAGAAAGAATAAATGTTATAGATCAATGAAATCGAAGAAAATGTTACCTAACGAAGAAATTGATGCAAAGATCGAACCATGGGCTCAGGGAGAAACGAACTGTATGACGACGGCTAAGTTTTTGTTTAAATGAAGTGTATTAGAGAACGAATTATAGTTAAACAAGAGATTCGGGTCAGGGTTTCCTAGTTTCAATCTGGTGGAAATGACGAAGATGAAGAAGAGAACGCATCTAATTAGTTAGATTTAAACCGATAAAAAAAAATTATAATTAGTTAGATTTAAAAGAGAGAGATACAGAGAAAGGTTTTAGGATAATATAAAAAAAATTATTTTCTCTCACAGTTGTTATTAATACCAACTAAAAGAACCACCGTTTTAGAGACAAGTTAAACTTTTTCGTGTTTTTTTCCAATAAAACAACTGTTTCTCACAGCATTTATAATTACGTCAGCCGAGTAGCAGTTGTTTTCATGAAACCCAGGAAGTTGTAAAAAACCAATAATCCACTAGTGTTTATTTGCTAGTCCTCGAGCAAATCAAATCTAAAAAATAAAATCCTAACTCACTGTCGCAGGCATTGTCGATTGCATTTAGCGTATGAAATAAGGCTTTAAACCCATAGGTGGCCCTAGTGGCCTAGTTATAGTCTCGGGAGGGCTTACCAGAGATATACCCACAAAACATATACACTCCAGACCCTAGCTATCTACGCAGAACCTTGGAAGGCACTAAAGAATCTCCTTAGTTGGCATACTTATTGATTACAAGAGGAAGTACCCTGATGCGAAATTCCAATTGTTGTACACGAGTTTGCACTCAAGCATACTAAAATTTATATAAAGTGACAGAGCTTTACTCAAATAGTCTCATTATGGACATCAATATAACGGATTCAAAAATAATCACATGGATAGATCAAGAAGATGGATATAAAGAAAAACATAGATGGTTTTGATGTTTATTAAGTGAACGGTGTTTCCCATATCTGTCTGAAGGCCTCCGCAAAAATGAACCTATCCTAATGGAATGAGATACTGGTCTGACTAATATCAACACACTGACATATACAAGGGAACCAGTGGTCGATAATCCTAATTCTAGATCAACTCGTCTGGCATATACAAGGGAACCAGCGGTTGATTTATTCACTGAACATTAACAATTTTTTTTTTTAACAACATGATTAGATCTTACGGATCCAAGCGCATGCTTCTTGTCAGCAGATTACATGGTAATTCCCATAGATCCTGCGTTCCACGCTTGTTTAGGCGACAGAGACAAGGAGAACACACACATATTTATATCCAAGTGTTAATTTTTTACTTATTTTTGAGAATTTATTCCGTTTGGTCTAATTGGTCTGTTTTTTTTTTTTATAGTAACTCAATCACTCTATTTCACCCTAGCATTGGTAACAACTTGAATCGTGAGCCCCACCTAATCACTTAGAGAAACATAGTTTAAAAAAATAAAAAAATAAAAACAGAAGTGAAAAGGACTCAACGAGATATGGTGAAACTATCATGTTATTCATAACACGTGAGCTCTGTGCTTTTATGAATAGACTCTTCTAGATGTTTCCATTTAATCAGATTGGTTCCTCAACTCCTACAATCAAAATGTTTCCATCCACTTAGATTGGTTAGTGCCATCCATAATAAGCATAAATTTCTAGGCTCTAGAGTTTACTAATGCAACTAACAAGTTTCTCCCATACCCCCAAACTTAAATCTAATATTGTCCTCAATGTTCTAAAGATAAAATTAAAAACATGAACAAGGAGAAACTGTTACCATTTGAAGCAAGAGAGATAAGGAAAGATATTACCGTGTCACATGAATATTGGGTTACCTCCCAAGAAGTGCTAAGTTTAAAGTCTTCAGCCGGACATAAGAAATAATTAGTCAACTCATAGAATCATAGAGTAATAGCCGAAATATCTGTGGGTCATCAAAACCATATAAATCTATCACAAGTAAAAGGAACCTGCAATATGCCAAGAAAATGAACAAATAAAGCATACCCTTGTCTAGTTTCCCGTTTAAGACAACTATATCTATTTGTAGTTCAGGTTCAGGCTCTATGAAAGGGTCTAGATAAAATATTTTCATGGGTTGGATTTCCTCGTAGCTAAGATCCGATTGTTCAGTTTGTAAAGTCTGTAAAAACTCAAATAAGAACTTAGAAGCACATAACAATAACCTGAATAGTTGAGGATCCTCTAAGTCAAACAGATTTGACCTACACAACTGACCATAATGAGAGTGGTGGTCTTCCTTAAACAAATGTTCCGACTCTAATCTCCTAAAGTAATTAGGTTTAGTCTTAAAACTTAATAATTGACACATTTGAAACTTATAGGTTCCCACAATTGGTTGAAAAATATTTGGTGGGAAAACAAAATCAATATGGGTATCATAGCCTAGGCTAACCACATCAACCAGGGGATGGGTCTCTAATAACTGAACTTCCTTATGGACATTACTAGGTTCAGGAAAATGTGTATGAAGATAATCATGTAAAATGGTTGAGGCACATTTGTCAAGTCCCAAGTGAGGGAATTTTCTAAGAGTTAAAGCATATGGACAATGATAATCACCCCCAAACTTAGAGTTTTCAGTGTCTCTAGAAAGACTAGTTACAACTTCCCTAATTTCAAGGTCATCTGATTCCTGAAAATGGTCAATTGATTCTTCTAAGTCGGGTACATCCTCACTCATCTCTATGAGTTCATTTTATTTTTCTAAGTCTATTGTTTCTAAATCGCTAGACTCAAAATATACTCATTCCTCTAAACCATCATCGGCTTCGTAATCAAAAGGGAATACTACATCGTCTAAAATGGTGGTATCTCTAGTCAAATCATAGTCCTTTTGAATAGGTGAATAATTATTAAAATTATTTGGATTTGAACTAGAAACATTATCATTATTAAGCTCACTTGGAGTAAATTCCTGATCAATGTACCTACTTATTTCAAATTCTTCATCAACATTATCCTCATCATAATCATCATTATAATAATATGAAAATGGTTGAACCTCATCTAAACAAGTAGTGTTACAAAAAAATTTCTCGTCATCTTGATTATATGAATAAATATCTTCATTTTCAAAGGTACTATTGGATACACTGTATTGGAAATTAAGATTATTTCGAGCAATTATTTCGTTCGTCTCAGCCATCAGCTTGAGGGATTCCTCTATAGAAAGTTTTCTTTCGTCATAAAGAAAGTTATTCATCTCAGTTATCTTACATGTCGACTCTTCTAATTTCCTGCGGGACTCTTCTAAAGGAGGAATATGAACAAAAGGATCATAAAAAGGATTACTTTTCAAAAGTTTCATTGCATCCTCCAAAGACGAAGAACTAGTGCTATAATCTTCTTGCTCGTACGACCGGTAGGCATATGGATAGTAATTGGGCTCATCATGGTATGAACCATAACATTCAAAAGGCTGATGCTCCCAACCACTATTCATACTATGGTCAAAGTTGTAATGTCCATTTTGAAAATCATTCGGATATTCGTTGTATTGGCTATTGTAATACTAGTTCGACATTCTTTTGCAGGTGTGTGAGTTGTCACAAAAAATAAAACCCACTGACAGGGGATTCGTGGGTGGATAGAATCTTACCTCCCGTACCAGAAGGGCAATGAACCTTTGAAGTCGACTCAGGCCACCGACTCATATGTCAGTGTACGAACCCGAGGGGCCGAGACAGTATCGTAACTGTCGTCCTTCTCTGCAAAAAATTTATATTTAATCTTTAACCCTTCCTTAGGGTTTTAAAAATAGTGTCCAAGTCCAAAAAAAAAAAGTCCAAAAAAATAAAAATAAAAATTACAAAAATAAAGCCCTATTTACAGTTTCTAAAAATAAAAACTATATACGAAATATTCTTCACTCCTTTTGGATTCCTCATTTCTTTCCTTCTTTGGCTTCACTTTCCTTTTATAACTCTTTTTCTTTCCTTGTAGCTTTGCTCCAAATCTGAAAAGAATCGAAAAATACCAAAGGCGTAAAAGAGTACAAAAAATAATAAAAATAAAAATAAACCTAAAAAAAACCTAAATACAAGTCCGCGTCGACGGCGACAAAAATTGATGTAATTTTAATGTTGTTATAGAAAGTGGTTGTAAAAGTTCGTTCAAAGACTTGTAGAAATTGATTTTAGACTTAATATATATACAAGATTGTCACAATAACGAGAGATACTAGGACTTTGGATTCCACCATAAACTCCTTCATGCGGTTCAAATATTAATTCTTTTAACAATTGTAGCTCAATAAAGATATGGACTCTTATTTTTTCCAAGGTAGATTCTCAAAATATTAGTTGTGAATCCTAAGCATGGGACATCAAAACATCTAATCAAGCATGACCCATCAAACGAGATGACAACTACTTAATCAAAATCCTAATTCAATTTTAATTAGTGCAAAAGTCAAATAAGAATTAAATATAATTACCACACGCATGAAATATGGCTTCCTCCGTCATCCCAGTATTGGGGTTTATCTCCTCATAGTCAAAACACGCTCAAAAGACAGAAACATGGCTCAATAGGTGTTTTTATTGAAGATTTATAATGGAACAGAAATTCGTAATGCTGTAGTACTGTCACAAACGTCACTGTTATAATTGGGTGGCTGTTACAAAGAAAATATGACAATTGTATTTAAACTGTGATCTATTCTTCCTTTTCAATTTTCATGAAAAATCACTCTACAACTCCTCGTTTCTCTCCTGCAGCTTCAATAACTTCACCAAAACTCTTCTTTCGGTCCCCAAACTCCCGTCCCCCTTCTGGGACTCCCACGGCTTATTTTTATACATCTCAGGCCTTTGTAACTCGATTAAATTACTCTATTTTCCTGCCCCTCAAGTCTCGGACTTTTCTTTCCAGCACGGGATTGATCTTTCCTTTTTCTTACACGTTATGAGCTGTCCGACCGTCCAGAATCTCTCCAAATTCGTTAGCAAAAGATCTTCAAAGAATATATTCTCTTGAATCCCACGTAACTCCTTATTATAACCACACAGAAAATCCCTTAACTTGCAATTACCTTGTTTAACCGAGAGAGGAATAAATCTTCCTCTTTTTTTCGAATATCCACCACTTACCAGGCCTGTTTTGGGTATATCCATCCAATTCCCAGTAAAACCCATGGAAATCTCCAAAGAAAACGATTGAAAATATATTCCATAAAGCTCGTGAATATCTTCCCCTGTTTTATCGTACGTGACCATCTCTCACTTCTTTTTCGAACTGAAACCCCATACCAATCCTGTTTCATCAAAACAGGCCTCTATCTATCCAAATCCACGAAGAAATCCGACATAAACTTGCCCTAGTCTCGCCTGAAATTCCCGTGAAAATTCCATGGCCTTATTTTGCGTCATCTCGATGATCCAGCCAAATTCGATCAATAAAATCACTCTTACCATCCCTGTTATGCTCTAACAAGTCCAATCCATGAGAATCATCGATTGAATCTCGTTAAATCACGTCCAACTTCCGATTTCTAAATCTGCATCGTGAAAGAAATTTTCCCGCCTTTTTTTGTTCAAATAGGGAAGAACAGGGATGCCCCCTATATGGAAGTGGAGTCCCTTTAGCAATTAAGGCAGAAACAGTAACTTATGGGTGCAAATAGCCACGGGGTGCCCCTTATCCAAACTGAGAGTCTGAATAGTAGGTCTCCGGGTGCAACTTTTCGAGCCGATTTCTACAAAATTGAGAACTAACAATACACATAATTGAGACCAAAATAGACACATAAATGCGTCTATCATCTATCACTCAAAAGTCTATCTACTCTACCTCCTATCTAGAGACAAAATTCGTATTACTATATAGACTAAGATTATACACATATGATATTTCGAGCTTAGTATATCTCGCTTATCTATTTCTCGAAATATGTGTTGGTAAAGCTTTCACTTTAGCCAAGTTCATATTTACCTAGTGACGAAAGTCATGTTATGTTTCAATCATTTTGGAAATCGCTCTGACGATAAATAGTTTGTGAATAACAACTATATAACACCATTTGAAAATGTTTCAATGATTGAAATGATATTTTAGACTATATAAGCATTAGAGGATATAAGAATTGTTGTACTAACACATATATGTATAAGTCCTTATTACTTGAACCGAAGTTTGCGAACTTTGTTGATCAAGTGAAACTGGAGTAGTACGTGAGCTCAATCCGCGAACTCAGCATACAAGCTCAGTTGCGAACAAAGTCCATGAACTGGCATAGTTCTCGAACTCGAGAATTTTTATTGGAGTTTGTGAACTCCGTCCGGGAACTTAATTCCGCGAACCCAGTCCGCAAAATTGAGTAGGTTATGTCTAAAAATGATATTTGTGAACTCATCATAATAACTAAGGAATGCTATTACAAACCGTGGCTTTATAGTTCATGAATTAATTTGATTGAATCACATTATTTTTGCTTCGATTGTGTCTTGTGTAGTACATAAAGATCTAAGCAATTGAACAACTCTCTAACTAGTTCATTTGAGTCATTTCGACTAGATATGGCGAAGAAGAATATGGTTGATATGAAAGTTATCATTTCGCTAACCATTTGGTTAACTAGTGTTGAACCAACTAATGTACAAGTTTAGGTACAGTTACACGAACCTAAAATTTCCTAGTACATGTGTGTATGACAAGCTAAGTTTTCGATCTAATGGTTGATAAATATTAGCTTGAATCTAATCAGGTTTTCATCTAATGGTGAATATTGAATGCTTTGTTACTAAGCTAACATTGATTGCAAACCCTGATTTGAAGACTATATAAGGGAGAACTCTAGCAACTGGGAAACCTAATCCGCAGACATTCTGTGTGATACTAGTTGTGCTAAGATAGAGTCGATTCTCCTTTAACCTTTGGTTTTCTTCTTCTATGACCAAGTTAACGACTTAAAGACTTCATTGGGATTGTGAAGCCATACCTACACTACTTTTCTTGTAGTTGTGTGATCTGATCTTGCTGTTTCTATCGTACGAGTATAATTGTAATAATTGGATTGAGATTTCTATCTCCAATAGGTAAGATATAAAAGTAATCACAAACATCTTCGTCTCATCATTTGTGTAACTAAAAAATCGTTTTTCGCTGCGTCGATTAAGACTATTGTGAGGTGCTTGATAAAACTGAGTTGTTCTTCGGGAATATAAGTCTGGTTTTATTGATTGGTTCCTGTTCACCTTGATTTATCAATATACGGAACAAAAATAATTGGTTTATTCGTGGGAGACGAATTTATCTATCTTGTAGACTTTTCTGTGTGAGACAGATTTGCTTATTAAAGTCTTAGACTTTGGGTCGTAGCAACTCTTGGTTGTGGGTGAGATCAACTAAGGGAATCAAGTGTGCAGTATCCCTCTGGAATCATTGGCATAGGAGCATAACTATACCTTGGATTAGTGTGAGATTGGTTAGGGTTCAACTACAGTCCAGACTGAAGTTAATTTGGAGTAGGCTAGTGTCTGTAGCGGCTTAATACAATGAATATTTAATCTAGACTAGGTTCCGGGGTTTTTATACACATATGATATTTCGATCTGAGTATATCTCGCTTATCTATTTCTCGAAATATGTGTTGGTAAAGCTTTCACTTTAGCCAAATTCATCTTTACCTAGTCACGAAATTCATGTTGTTTCAATCATTTTGGAAATCTCTCTGACGAGAAATAGTTTGTGAATAACAACTATATAACGTCGTTTGAGAATCTTTCAATTATTGAAATGAGATTTTAGACTATATAAGTATTGGAGGATATAAGAAATGTTGTAGTAACACATATATGTATAAATCCTTATTACTTGAATCGAAGTTTGCGAACTTTGTTGATCAAGTGAAACTGGAGTAGTACGTGAGATCAATCCGCGAACTCAGCATTCAAGATCAGTTGCGAACACAGTCCATGAACTGACATAGTTCTCGAACCCAAGAATTTTGATTGGAGTTTGTGAACTCCGTCCGGGAACTTAATTCCGCAAACCCAGTCTGCAAAATTGAGTAGGTTATGTCTAAAAATGATATTTGTGAACTCATCATAATAACTAAGGAATGCTATTACAAACCGTGGCTTTATAGTTCATGAATTAATTTGATTGAATCACATCATTTTTGCTTCGATTGTGTCTTGTGTAGTACATAAAGATCTAAGCAATTGAACAACTCTCTAACTTGTTCATTTGAGTCATTTTGACTAGATATGGCGAAGAAGAATATGGTTGATATGAAAGTTATCATTTCGCTAACCATTTGGTTAACTAGTGTTGAACCAACTAATGTACAAGTTTAGGTATAGTTACACGAACCTAAAATTGCCTAGTACATGTGTGTATGACAAGCTAAGTTTTCGATCTAACGGGTGATAAATATTAGCTTGAATCTAATAAGGTTTTCATCTAACGGTGAATATTGAATGCTTTGTTACTAAGCTAACATTGATTGCGAACCCTGATTTGAAGACTATATAAGGGAGAACTCCAGGAACTGGGAAACCTAATCCCCAGACATTCTGTGTGATACTAGTTATGCTAAGATATAGTCGATTCTCCTTTAACCTTTGGTTTTCTTCTTCTATGACCAAGTTAACGACTTAAAGACTTCATTGGGATTGTGAAGCCATACCTATACTACTTTTCTTGTAGTTGTGTGATCTGATCTTGCTGTTTCTATCGTACGAGTATAATTGTAATAATTGGATTGAGATTTCTATCTCCGATAGGTAAGATATAAAAGTAATCACAAACATCTTCGTCTCATCGTTTGTGATTCTACAATATCGCTTTTCGCTGCGTCGATTAAGACTATTGTGAGGTGCTTGATAAAACTGAGTTGTTCTTCGGGAATATAAGTCTGGTTTTATTGATTGGTTCCTGTTCACCTTGATTTATCAATAGACGGAACAAAAATCATTGGTTTATTCATGGGAGACGAATTTATCTATCTTGTAGACTTTTCTGTGTGAGACAGATTTGCTTATTAAAGTCTTCGACTTTGGGTCGTAGCAACTCTTGGTTGTGGGTGAGATCAACTAAGGGAATCAAGTGCGCAGTATCCTTCTGGGATCATTGGCATAGGAGCATAACTATACCTAGGATTAGTGTGAGATTGGTTAGGGTTCAACTACAGTCCATACCGAAGTTAATTTGGAGTAGGCTAGTGTCTGTAGCAGCTTAATACAGTGAATATTTAATCTAGACTAGGTTCCGGGTTTTTTATACACATATGATATTTCGATCTGAGTATATCTCGCTTATCTATTTCTCGAAATATGTGTTGGTAAAGCTTTCACTTTAGCCAAGTTCATCTTTACCTAGTCACGAAATTCATGTTGTTTCAATCATTTTGGAAATCTCTCTGACGAGAAATAGTTTGTGAATAACAAATATATAACAGCCTCTGAGAATATTTTAATGATTGAAATGAGAGTTTAGACTATAAAACCATTGGAGGATATAATCATTATTGTGGTAACACATATATATGTATAAGTGCATATTACTTGAACGAAGTTTGCGAAATTTGTGGATCAAGTGAAACCGGAGTAGTGCGTGAGCTCAGTCCGCAAACTCAGCATACATTCTCAGTCCGCGAACTGGCATAGTTCTCGAACTCGATAATTTCTACTGGAGTTTGTGAACTCCATCCGCGAACTTGAATAAGTTATGTCTAAAAACGATGTTTATGAACTTATCATAATAAACTAAGGAATGCCATTGAAAACCGTGTCTTTATAGCTCATGAATCGATTCGAGTGAATCACATCATTTTTGCTTCGATTATATCTTATGTAGTATATAAAGATCTAAGAAATTGAAAAACTCTCTAACTAGTTCATTTGAGTCATTTGGACTAGTTATGGTGAAGAAGAATATGGTTGATATAAAAGTTTTCATTTGGCTAACCATTTGGTTAACTAGTGTTAAACCAACTAATGTACAATTTTGGGTATGGTTACAAGAACCTAAAATTTTCTAGTACATGTGTGTATGACAAGCTAAGTTTTAAGTCTAACGGTTGATAAATATTAGATTGAATCTAATCAGGTTTTCATCTAACGGTGAATATTAAATTCTTTGTTACTAAGCTAACATTGATTGCAAACCCTGATTTGAAGACTATATAAGGGAGAACTCAAGCAACTAGGAAACCTAATCCCCAAAAATTCTGTGTGATACTAGTTGTGCTAAGATAGAGTCAATTCTCCTTTAACCTTTGGTTTTCTTCTTCTATGACCAAGTTAACGACTTAAAGACTTCATTGGGATTGTGAAGCCATACCTATACTACTTTTCTTGTAGTTGTGTGATCTGATCTTGCTGTTTCTATCTCCGATAGGTACGATATAAAAGTAATCACAAACATCTTCGTCTCATCGTTTGTGATTCCACAATATATTTTTTCGCTACGTCGATTAAGACTATTGTGAGGTGATTGATAAAACTGAGTTGTTCTCCGGGAATATAAGTCTGGTTTTATTGATTGGGTCCTGTTCACCTTGATTTATCAAAGATGGAACAAAACTCATAGGTTTATTCGTGGAAGACGAATTTATCTATCTTGTAGACTTTTATGTGTGAGACAGATTTGTTTATTAAAGTCTTCGACTTTGGGTCGTAGTAACTCTTGGTTGTGGGTGAGATAAACTAAGGGAAACAAGTGTGCAGTATCCTTCTGGGATCATAGGCATAGGAGCATAACTATACCTTGGATTAGTTTGAGATTGGTTAGGGTTCAACTACAGTCCAGACTGAAGTTAATTTGGAGTAGGCTAGTGTCTGTAGCGGCTTAATATAGTGAAAATTTAATCTAGACTAGGTCCCGGGGTTTTTATACGCATATGATATTTCGATCTGAGTATATTTCGCTTATCTATTTCTCGAAATATGTGTTGGTAAAGCTTTCACTTTAGCCAAGTTCATCTTTACCTAATCACGAAATTCATGTTGCTTCAATCATTTTGGAAATCTCTCTGACGAGAAATAGTTTGTGAATAACAAATATATAACGTCCTCTGAGAATGTTTCAATGATTGAAATGAGAGTTTAGACTATAAAACCATTGGAGCATATAAGCATTATTGTGGTAACACATATATGTATAAGTCCTTATTACTTGAACTGAAGTTTGCGAACTTTGTGGATCAAGTGAAACCGGAGTAGTGCGTGAGCTCAGTCCGCGAACCTAGTCCGCGAACTGGCATAGTTCTCGAACCCGATAATTTCTACTGTAGTTTGTGTACTCCATCCGCGAACTTGAGTAGGTTATGTCTAAAAACGATGTTTATGAACTTATCATAATAAACTAAGGAATGCCATTGAAAACCGTGTCTTTATAGCTCATGAATTGATTCGAGTGAATCACATCATTTTTGCTTCGATTATATCTTATGTAGTATATAAAGATCTAAGCAATTGAAAAACTCTCTAACTAGTTCATTTGAGTCATTTGGACTAGTTATGGTGAAGAAGAATATGGTTGATATAAAAGTTTTCATTTGGCTAACCATTTGGTTAACTAGTGTTGAACCAACTAATGTACAATTTTGGGTATGGTTACAAGAACCTAAAATTTTCTAGTACATGTATGTATGACAATCTAAGTTTTAAGTCTAACGGTTGATAAATATTAGATTGAATCTAATCAGGTTTTCATCTAACGGTGAATATTGAATTCTTTGTTACTAAGCTAACATTGATTGCAAACCCTGATTTGAAGACTATATAAGGGAGAACTCAAGCAACTAGGAAACCTAATCCCCAAAAATTCTGTGTGATACTAGTTGTGCTAAGATAGAGTCGATTCTCCTTTAACCTTTGGTTTTCTTCTTCTATGACCAAGTTAACGACTTAAAGACTTCATTGGGATTGTGAAGCCATACCTACACTACTTTTCTTGTAGTTGTGTGATCTGATCTTGCTATTTCTATCGTACGAGTATAATTGTAATAATTGGATTGAGATTTCTATCTCCGATAGGTAAGATATAAAAGTAATCACAAACATCTTCGTCTCATCGTTTGTGATTCTAAAAAATCGTTTTTCGCTGCGTCGATTAAGACTATTGGGAGGTGCTTGATAAAACTGAGTTGTTCTTCGGGAATATAAGTCTGGTTTTATTGATTGGTTCCTGTTCACCTTGATTTATCAATATACGGAACAAAAATCATTGGTTTATTCGTGGGAGACGAATTTATCTATCTTGTAGACTTTTCTGTGTGAGATAGATTTGCTTATTAAAGTCTTCGACTTTGGGTCGTAGCAACTCTTGGTTGTGGGTGATATCAACTAAGGGAATCAAGTGCGCAGTATCCTTCTGGAATCATTGGCATAGGAGCATAACTATACCTTGGATTAGTGTGAGATTGGTTAGGGTTCAACTACAGTCCAGACTGAAGTTAATTTGGAGTAGGCTAGTGTCTGTAGCGGCTTAATACAATGAATATTTAATCTAGACTAGGTTCCGGGGTTTTTATACACATATGATATTTCGATCTGAGTATATCTCGCTTATCTATTTCTCGAAATATGTGTTGGTAAAGCTTTCACTTTAGCCAAGTTCATCTTTACCTAGTCACGAAATTCATGTTGTTTCAATCATTTTGGAAATCTCTCTGACGAGAAATAGTTTGTGAATAACAACTATATAACGTCGTTTGAGAATCTTTCAATGATTGAAATGAGATTTTAGACTATATAAGCATTGGAGGATATAAGCAATGTTGTAGTAACACATATATGTATAAATCCTTATTACTTGAACCGAAGTTTGCGAACTTTGTTGATCAAGTGAAACTGGAGTAGTACGTGAGCTCAATCCGCGAACTCAGCATTCAAGATCAGTTGCGAACACAGTCCGTGAACTGACATAGTTCTCGAACCCGAGAATTTTGATTGGAGTTTGTGAACTCCGTCCGAACTTAATTCCGCGAACCCGATCTGAAATTGAGTAGGTTATGTCTAAAAATGATATTTGTGAACTCATCATAATAACTAAGGAATGCTATTACAAACCGTGGCTTTTTAGTTCATGAATTAATTTGATTGAATCACATCATTTTTGCTTCGATTGTGTCTTTTGTAGTACATAAAGATCTAAGAAATTGAACAACTCTCTAACTAGTTCATTTGAGTCATTTCGACTAGATATGGCGAAGAAGAATATGGTTGATATGAAAGTTATCATTTCGCTAACCATTTGGTTAACTAGTGTTGAACCAACTAATGTACAAGTTTAGGTATAGTTACACGAACCTAAAATTTCCCAGTACATGTGTATGACAAGCTAAGTTTTCGATCTAACGGGTGATAAATATTAGCTTGAATCTAATCAGGTTTTCATCTAACGGTGAATATTGAATGCTTTGTTACTAAGATAACATTGATTGCGAACCCTGATTTGAAGACTATATAAGGGAGAACTCCAGCAACTGGGAAACCTAATCCCCAGACATTCTGTGTGATACTAGTTATGCTAATATATAGTCGATTCTCCTTTAACCTTTGGTTTTATTCTTCTATGACCAAGTTAACGACTTAAAGACTTCATTGGGATTGTGAAGCCATACCTATACTACTTTTCTTGTAGTTGTGTGATCTGATCTTACTGTTTCTATCGTACGAGTATAATTGTAATAATTGGATTGAGATTTCTATCTCCGATAGGTAAGATATAAAAGTAATCACAAACATCTTCGTCTTATCGTTTGTGATTCTACAATATCGTTTTTCGCTGCGTCGATTAAGACTATTGTGAGGTGCTTAATAAAACTGAGTTGTTCTTAGGGAATATAAGTCTAGTTTTATTGATTGGTTCCTGTTCACCTTGATTTATCAATAGACGGAACAAAAATCATTGGTTTATTCATGGGAGACGAATTTATATATCTTGTAGACTTTTCTGTGTGAGACAGATTTTCTTATTAAAGTCTTCGACTTTGGGTCGTAGCAACTCTTGGTTGTGGGTGAGATCAACTAAGGGAATCAAGTGCGCAGTATCCTTCTGGGATCATTGTCATAGGAGCATAACTATACCTAGGATTAGTGTGAGATTGGTTAGGGTTCAACTACAGTCCAGACCGAAGTTAATTTGGAGTAGGCTAGTGTCTGTAGCAGCTTAATACAGTGAATATTTAATCTAGACTAGGTTCCGGGGTTTTTATACACATATGATATTTCGATCTGAGTATATCTCGCTTATCTATTTCTCGAAATATGTGTTGGTAAAGCTTTCACTTTAGCCAAGTTCATCTTTACCAAGTCACGAAATTCATGTTGTTTCAATCATTTTGGAAATCACTCTGACGAGAAATAGTTTGTGAATAACAAATATATAACAGCCTCTGAGAATATTTCAATGATTGAAATGAGAGTTTAGACTATAAAACCATTGGAGGATATAATCATTATTGTGGTAACACATATATATGTATAAGTGCATATTACTTGAACGAAGTTTGCGAACTTTGTGGATCAAGTGAAACCGGAGTAGTGCGTGAGCTCAGTCCGCAAACTCAGCATACATTCTCAGTCCGCGAACTGGCGTAGTTCTCGAACTCGATAATTTCTAATGGAGTTTGTGAACTCCATCCGCGAACTTGAATAAGTTATGTCTAAAAACGATGTTTATGAACTTATCATAATAAACTAAGGAATGCCATTGAAAACCGTGTCTTTATAGCTCATGAATCGATTCGAGTGAATCACATCATTTTTGCTTCGATTATATCTTATGTAGTATATAAAGATCTAAGAAATTGAAAAACTCTCTAACTTGTTCATTTGAGTCATTTGGACTAGTTATGGTGAAGAAGAATATGGTTGATATAAAAGTTTTCATTTGGCTAACCATTTGGTTAACTAGTGTTGAACCAACTAATGTACAATTTTGGGTATGGTTACAAGAACCTAAAATTTTCTAGTACATGTGTGTATGTCAATCTAAGTTTTAAGTCTAACGGTTGATAAATATTAGATTGAATCTAATCAGGTTTTCATCTAACGGTGAATATTAAATTCTTTGTTACTAAGCTAACATTGATTGCAAACCCTGATTTGAAGACTATATAAGGGAGAACTCAATCAACTAGGAAACCTAATCCCCAAAAATTCTGTGTGATACTAGTTGTGCTAAGATAGAGTCGATTCTCCTTTAACCTTTGGTTTTCTTCTTCTATGACCAAGTTAACGACTTAAAGACTTCATTGGGATTGTGAAGCCATACCTATACTACTTTTCTTGTAGTTGTGTGATCTGATCTTGCTGTTTCTATCTCCGATAGGTACGATATAAAAGTAATCACAAGCATCTTCGTCTCATCGTTTGTGATTCCACAATATATTTTTTCGCTACGTCGATTAAGACTATTGTGAGGTGATTGATAAAACTGAGTTGTTCTCCGGGAATATAAGTCTGGTTTTATTGATTGGGTCCTGTTCACCTTGATTTATCAAAGACGGAACAAAACTCATAGGTTTATTCGTGGAAAACGAATTTATCTATCTTGTAGACTTTTCTGTGAGACAGATTTGTTTATTAAAGTCTTCGACTTTGGGTCGTAGTAACTCTTGGTTGTGGGTGAGATAAACTAAGGGAAACAAGTGTGCAGTATCCTTCTGGGATCATAGGCATAGGAGCATAACTATACCTTGGATTAGTTTGAGATTGGTTAGGGTTCAACTACAGTCAGATCAAGTTAATTTGGAGTAGGCTAGTGTCTGTAGCGGCTTAATATAGTGAAAATTTAATCTAGACTAGGTCCCGGGGTTTTTATACGCATATGATATTTCGATCTGAGTATATTTCGCTTATCTATTTCTCGAAATATGTGTTGGTAAAGCTTTCACTTTAGCCAAGTTCATCTTTACCTAATCACGAAATTCATGTTGCTTCAATCATTTTGGAAATCTCTCTAACGAGAAATAGTTTGTGAATAACAAATATATAACGTCCTCTGAGAATGTTTCAATGATTGAAATGAGAGTTTAGACTATAAAACCATTGGAGCATATAAGCATTATTGTGGTAACACATATATGTATAAGTCCTTATTACTTGAACTGAAGTTTGCGAACTTTGTGGATCAAGTGAAACCGGAGTAGTGCGTGAGCTCAGTCCGCGAACTGGCATAGTTCTCGAACCCGATAATTTCTACTGTAGTTTGTGTACTCCATCCGCGAACTTGAGTAGGTTATGTCTAAAAACGATGTTTATGAACTTATCATAATAAACTAAGGAATGCCATTGAAAACCGTGTCTTTATAGCTCATGAATTGATTCGAGTGAATCACATCATTTTTGCTTCGATTATATCTTATGTATTACATAAAGATCTAAGCAATTGAACAACTCTCTAACTAGTTCATTTGGACTAGTTATGGTGAAGAAGAATATGGTTGATATAAAAGTTATCATTTGGCTAACCATTTGGTTAACTAGTGTTGAACCAACTAATGTACAATTTTGGGTATGGTTACACGAACCTAAAATTGTCTAGTACATGTGTGTATGACAAGCTAAGTTTTAAGTCTAACGGTTGATAAATATTAGATCGAATCTAATCAGGTTTTCATCTAACGTTGAATATTGAATTCTTTGTTACTAAGCTAACATTGATTGCAAACCCTGATTTGAAGACTATATAAGGGAGAACTCAAGAAACTAGGAAACCTAATCCCCAAACATTCTGTGTGATACTAGTTGTGCTAAGCTAGAGTTGATTCTACTTTAACCTTTGGTTTTCTTCTTCTAAAACCAGGTGAACGACTTAAAGACTTCATTGGGATTGTGAAGCCAGGCCGATACTACTTTTCTTGTATTTGTGTGATCTGATCTTGCTGTTTCTATCGTACGAGTACAATTGTAATAATAATTGGCTTGACATTTCAATCTCCGATAGGCAAGATATAAATGTAATCACAAACATCTTTGTCTTATCGTTTGTGATTCTACAATATATTTTTTCGCTGCGTCGATTAAGACTATTGTGAGGTGATTGATAAAACTGAGTTGTTCTTCGGGAATATAAGTATGGTTTTATTGATTGGTTACTGTTGACCTTAATTTATCAAAAGACGAAACAAAACTCATAGGTTTATTCATGGGAGACGAATTTATCTATCTTGTAGACTTTTCTATGTCCGAAAGATTTGTTTATTAAAGTCTTCGACTTTGGGTCGTAGTAACTCTTGGTTGTGGGCGAGATCAACTAAGGGAATCAAGTGTGTAGTATCCTGCTGGGATCATAGGCGTAGGAGCATAATTGTACCTTGGATCAGTGTGAGATTGGTTTGGGTTCAACTACAGTACATACCGAAGTTAATTTCACTACGGGAAAAACAGTTATCTACAACTGTAACTTTACAACTTATATTTTTAAAGTTGTGAAAGGTGGCCTGTTTTACTACCTTTACCAAATAATAGTTTTCAAAGTTAAAAAACGTCCAACTCTTAGGACAAACAGGACCAAAGAGTAGTGACGAGAATCAAAACCACAACATTTGTGTGCAAAGAGTAGTGACAACCTTTATACTTTAACAACTCATAACATATAGATAGTGAATTACTATATAACAATATTCATAAGAGTTGTTGAAGATTAAAAAAAAAAATTGGTTCGACAAAAGCTATTGGAGAGATTCGAACACAAGCCTACTACGCGTTAGTAAAAGTCATCAACCATCCTTTCGGATTCACAATGTTGGTAGTTTTGTGTTTTTTTTTTGTCATTTATAATCACAACCTCTATAAGAGTTGTAAAAATAAAAATTTATTTGAAAAAAAAAAAATGAGGTTAAGGTGAGTCGAACCTGAGCCTCTTCCTTCCAATGATAATTTTTTTTTTTGTCATTTACATGTTTGATTATATTTTACATCTACTTTTATAAAAAAAAGTGATAAGAAAAAAAATGTTAAGGAACAAAAATTAAATGGACGGTTATGATGTAAATGGATGGTTATGATGGAAGATTGAAAAGATAAGAATAAAAAGATAAATAAACCTTCTACAACCCCCTTAAGAGTCGTCGTAGAGGTATAAACACTTCTGCTAATTTTTTTCTCACTTCTACCAGATTTTATTCACTTCTGCAAAAAAAAATCTCACTTCTGCTAAATTTTTCTCACTTCTGTTAAAAATTATTTTGATCTTCGGTTCTGTTAAATTTGTCTCACTTCCGATAAATAAACCTTCTGCAACCCCCTTTAAGAGTCGTCGTAGGGGGTTAAACACTTTTGCTAAATTTTTCTCACTTCTGCTAGTTTTTATCCACTTTTGCAAAAAAAAATCTCACTTCCGCTATTTTTTTTTTCACTTCTGCTAAAAACTATTTTCTCTAACACCCCTCACTAAATTCTAAAAATTTAGGCCTTTTGAGATTGGGTAAAAATGTCTAAAAGAGGGTTTTTTAAGGTTTCAGAGAATATTCCGAGGGAAGCTTAGAGAGATCTCCAAAGTTACGGTTTAGAGGAAGAAGAAAAGGCTGGAAATCAATCATACGACAAAAAATGGTAAATTCTCAAACAAAGTTAAAATCATGTTTAAATCTTGATTAATAAATGTTTTTGATTCATATTTTGGTTGTTTCGTAGTATTGACGTTTTAAGCGGAAGAACGAAAGTCAGAACAAACATGGTCGGGGTCATGTCAATTTGATACATTATTCCAGTATTCGTTAATTTTAATTTTTCTATGTTCTTTTAAGATTTGAATTTTAGGCAAGCAGCAGCCACTACTGTTGATGGAAAAGGCTTCGCTTCAAAATTATACTCGATCATTGCTTGATCTACCAACTGTAAGTGAAAAAACCCCACACTTTGAATCATTTTGTTTTGATTTGCAATTTGCAACCGATACAGGAATTTTTTGCATTTTATTATTTTAGTGATTTCAAATTTTGCCAATTTAACTTCCTAGATTGTATAATCTAACACTAATATTAACCATTTTCTCATCGAAAATGCATTTTTTCTTTACAGGAAACGCATTGTTCCTCTAGGAGCTTGACTATTTGGCACCTATGGTGTTTGTGGAAATGCTTACTTCAGAATCATCTATTGTCCTGGAGTATTGCCAACATGGGTGTGTGGCATAGGCGGGTCGTTCTGTTCATTCTTGATTTTGGATTATGCTTTTACGTATGTTTCAGTCATGCTAGATTTTGGTATGGTTTTGAAGACCTCTAGCGTTTTGTACTTTTGCACTTAGGATGCCCATATAACAATCTGCAATAATCATGATATTCTTGACTTCAAATTGCTATTTAATTTGGTCAATCCAGGAATACCAAAACATGGTCTTTAACTTTGTATTTGATTGCCTGCAGGGATCTAAGCCATAATTTCTTATGGGGAATATTAGACCAGTGATTTGGTAATGATGACAACTTATTCCCATGAGTTGCCCTGATATGGTCTTGAAGTTAGTCTCACGGATCTCACCAATGCTCACTGTACTTTCCTTTTCTTGCCTCGCTGTGTTTTGAAAATTTAGTTATACAATATTAGTTTATGGATTATTCATGAGTGGAAAATTTAGGTATCATGCATAGCGTTTTTAGAGATGTTTCTTACATGTTTAACTTAATTTTAGAGATGGGTTGTTTAATGGATTAGTAATTGATACTCAATAGAGTACTATAATAACAAATGTCATTTGCACTTTTAATATGTTAACTTACTAATAGAGCTGCGTTTTCCAGGTTGGTGGATTCTTCCATTTCATTGTAAATTAACTGAACATGTGTTTAGGAGACCAACTTTCTTTTCACTCATGTTGTAGTTGGAACTGGTGCCATGTTGGTTGTAGTGAAGTCATGGGAGATTGCAAGGCTGAGAAGGTGTTTGTTGCAGCTTAGATGGAATTGGTTATGTTGTTGTTGGTTCAATAGGTGCAGCTTTAGAAGACTTAGCTGGAGTGGCTGAGAGAGAAGCGAAGTGCAATGTTCAGGTGTATACAAAAGTCTTTGAGTGCATATAGTGAAGTCCAGGATTCTTATTTTGTTAAGTTTATGATATTGATCTCTTGTCTCTCTACGTTTTTGGTGTAAGTAACTAAATAATTTGAATGATGTAACATTAATGGTTTACATTTGAATGAATCGTATATTTAGAATGTTGTGACCAATTTCAATTTTTTTTTTCACAAATGAAAAATAACCACAACTCCTATGAAAAGTTGTCAAAGAAGTGACTTACAACTCAAACAGAAGTTGTCATGGAAGTGACATACAACTGTAATCATAGTTGTCAAAGAATACATATACAACTCTAATCATAGTTGTCAAAGAATACATATACAACTCTAACCATAGTTGTCAAAGAGTTTTTTACAATCCATACAAGTATAGTCTAAGAGTTATTTTTACCACCCATGTAAGAGTTGTGTTAGGCATTAAGAGTAAATTTGGAAAGACAAACACAACTGAAGCAAGCATTGTACAAAACTAAATGACAACTATGTTTACGACTCTACCTGAAGAGTTGTAAAGATTTGAGGACTTTCTACAACCCCCCCCCCCTTTATGCAACCTATCGATAAACGTCGTCCTAGACATACGACAACTCTTTTTGGGAGTAGTTGATCACTGTTTTTCACGTAGTGTTTGGACTAGGCTAGTGTCTGTAGTGGATTAATACAGTGTATGTTTAATCTGGACTAGGTTTTTCTGCATTTGCGGTTTCCTCGATAACAAAATTCTGGTGTCTGTGTTATTTCTTTTCTGCATTATATTTCGTTATGTAATTTAAATAATACAGGTTGTGTTTTCTTCAATCAATTAGAATATCCGACCTTATTGGTTGTTGATTTAAATTGATTGACACTTGGATATTGGTCTTTGGTACCATTCAAGTTATCTCTCTTTGATAAAGACTCACATATTATATTTGCTTGAGTAAATATAAAATTAAGAGATTGAGATAATAACTCCTTGAGATATGTTCTATTGATTGAGTCTAGTTGATTCTCTAGAGAGTAACTCATAGTTGTCCATATAGATTGCTAATCGAAATATTTGGTGTGGTTGTTAGACCCCTACTTTTTCGTGTTGTTATGCTCACTGGTTAAAATACTGGTGGCCGAGAGATAATTCTCTTGATAGGCCCGTCGACGGTACCTTATCTATCACTACTTTCTTGTGTTTATGGATATGTGGAGATATATTAGAAGATTGTGGAAACTTTTTAAAGCCGTTCGTGATTCCATTTTCCATTAAGATGGCCCAAGGTGAGAAACTTCCAATCGGTAGTCTATTCTTGGGTTCTTTGAACTCTAACTTAGACTCCTTGGGTATAGACTCCAGCATCTCAAACAGTTGTATGAAGATTGAATTCTACGCTAATATGATGTTTCTCCAAGCTTTAATATGGGAACTCTTCAAGAATTATGCACCCATTCCTCCTAATATCCTATAAATAATGCTGATGCTCGTCATGTTTTCTCTGAGAAGGATAATGCCAGGATTATGCGATGGTCTACAAAGCATCCCCAACTCAGGACATGTCTCATCGATGTGTTAGACAATGAGTCTGAGTTAAATTTTCTTCCATGGGTGTCAATTCCTTCTTATATTTCTCATTTTACAAACTTAAATGCTGGAAAAAGTATTACTTTGAAATATAGTACAGATCTGAGCGATGGCGAGAGATATTTTATGCTGAGTTGCACTCCTGGTTACTTAGTCAACAATATATGGAGACCTTTCAGTGGAAGAATATAACATCGATAGAGTAGCTCGACAAATGGGTATGGATCAGTGTGTTCCGAATTTTTGAAGGAAGAAACCATCAGTTGAACAACTTGACCCGTTTAGACCGCACTAATGTGGAAGGAATTAATTACTGGTTCCCTTGTTCTGGGCGAATTACGTATGTAACTCCAGGTTATATAGACTTTTGGAATTAACAACTTGAATGCTTACATAATTTCGTGATGTTTGTTCAGCCTCTGGTGGAAGATCCTCCTTCTGCTGAGATGATTTACACTCGACCAAGACTGAAGTATCTCTCTGGTGGTGATAAACGAAAGACATCTCCAGGGTGTTCACAATTATATATCCTTATTATAATCTTCATAAAGATATGATAATTGTATTTTGATTATTTTATTAATTTTTCCGCATGATGGTCATATCGTGAGACCTCGGATCCATATATACTTCTCAAAAATGAAAGAAATTATTCATAATGGAGAAGCTAGGAGCAAGAATTATAAGATGTACCCAATACCATAAAGTTCCCAGTTATTTCTTTGGTGAGTTGTTAGTATTTCGTTTGCATGACTTCTTCTTATCCGTGTAATTAGGATTACAAAACCAATGTTGGTTAATTCGTTGCAGAATGTTTCTCCATCAAGTATCGACGGTCTCCAATTCTCTGTTGAACAAGTGGTTCCTGAATCGAATGTTGAAGAAAAAGTTGATGTAAGTATTTCTTTGCACGACCAGTTATGATACTTCGTGAATGAAATATTAATTGATGTGAATGTATCCATGAGGATATTCTCATGGAAGTGGAAAAAACTGGCGATTCTCGTCTGCCTTCATAGGATAGTGACAAAAAATATTCCCATAGCTCAAGACCGAATGGAAGCAATGATGCTCCTAATGTTGATACTGGCGATTCTGGCTCTTCGAATACTTCAGAGACCACCCAAGTAAGTATCCCTCTTGTATTTTATTTATTAAATCATAAAATTTCTGATTTGTGAATGAATCAGTGAATAAGAATCCAAGTGAATACATGAGAATTTTTTCCGAAATACATCACCAGAAAACCTAGAATTCATCCCCTTAGTAAAAATGATGTAGAATATTCGTCTAATGTCGTATTTTTACTGGTTACCCAAGTTTTCTCATGACCAGGAAATTTCCAAGCTTTAGCAAAGAAGTTTTTTGAGTTTTGAGCATGTTTAGGGGTCGAAATTTGCGAAACAGTAAACTTCCAGGAGATTTCCAGAAAATTTTCAGTTGTCATGTAGTCTAATGTTTCGGCCACATCTCTTTGCTCGTTCATACAATTATTATAAAAAAATGTATATGTTGTAAAGGACATCCTTATGAAGAGAAAGGTATATAACCCAACCTTAGATTCTTCACCAATTTCTCCCAGTTGGTCGTATTACACAGGTCAGTGTAAAATCTCCTCAGACGAGCTTGTTGTAAAACGTGTTCTTATGACTTTCACACTATTTTCTCATGTTTTGAATGTATAGTAAAGAAATTAGATAGTGTTAGTTCACTTACATGTTGGATTTTTGATCTCCTTTGGTTTCCATGCTTGGATTGCTCTAATATCATGTAATAATAATATTAGGTGCCGAATGACGTCATTACCCCATTATGGAAGAAACCATGCCAAGTATGGATGAAAATGATCCTGCTCCATCAATGGAGATATGATAGAATTCTACGAATATTGTAGAAGTTGCTCCAATTCTCGAGACTCGTATTGTGATACATGAATACCCTACTGCAAGGATTTCTTTGGATCCTCTATTTGGAGAGTCACTCCCGTATCATGAACTGGTTGGAGGATTTAGTATTCCTGTTGGATAGGCTGACTTGTATGAGTAGATATGGAAGAAGTATGGTCATATCATCGTTACCAAGGATCCCAAACGCAGCTACTTCTTGAGCATGCATGTAGGAACTATCTTGCGTGTTATAGATGATATACGAACCATAGCCAAAAATACTGTTACTCAAGATCATCAAGGACTCTCATGAAAAGAACATACCTTTCCCTAGTGATGCTGTGATGAACAAGGAAACCAAAATTGCTATATTGACCGAAGAATTAGAGTTAGAGAAGGCGGCTTTGCATGTCTTGAAGGATGCAGAGGGGCATAAATCTTACTTTACCAGCCTCCTTTGGTTTTCTTTCCATAATCTCTTGAACTTTTGAACTTCTTTGAGATGTGAGGTTTTATTTTAGTTTTGATTTTGGAAAAGTAAATGATTGAGGATTTTCTTTTGGATTTGATAGAGATTTTCTTTAAGTAAACTGAACTTTAATAAATTCTTGAATTCAAATCACTGAATGCAAGTATTTCGAAAATTTTGGAGGTATTAAAATACAGTGAAAGAAAATACTAAATGTCAAATTCAAATATTCTGGGTGTTCGTGCCTCAAATGTCCAATACCTCAAACATCCAATATTTTCAGGCGTCAAATGCTTTGAGCCAATTCTCGTGTATTACAGCCATGTTTTCCTTGCCATCCATGTTAACCAGTTTCTAGTATCCACCGGCTACAGATTTAGTGATCATGAAGGGTCCTTCCCAGTTGGATTTTCTCGCAGAATGAAGATTACGCTTAGTTGCTTTGAGAACTAGATCTCATTCATGAAATTTGTTAGAATTGACCGTCCGTGCTATGAATATTTTTTGTTAGTTCGGAATCCCTCGTATAGTGGGGTTCCACGTTTGTGGAGCCTTCCAAGATTGTGAAACATATGGACACATGTGCAAAGGAAAATAACCAAGATATTCTTCATTGTGTTTAGACATTATTTCAAGCAATGAATGTCTTAGTGAGATGCTCAATCTGGAGAGGTTCCATATTCAACAATTTGGAAAAATATTGATATGGTGAAGCTATCCATTCATAGCATCTTACAATAGCAGAGTTTCTAGTAGAATTGAGTCCCCGGACTAGAAGAGCATGTTTTAAAATAGATGATATGGACGTATGAGGAGGAATGAGACTTGACTGAGTACGGAATCTCCTGACAAATGTTAGCACATATTTCTCGGGCTCTTCTGTTAACTCCATCAGAGTTTGGAATTGCTTCAAATGCTCTGTTGATGGAACATCTATTGAATCTTATGAATCGTAGCTTTCTCCATCTAAGAGGGGTGTAGGAGCCTCATCAGTAGTCGTCTTTTCAGCGTAAATCCATGCTCATACGAGAACCATATCATATCCTGGATATTTTTGGATTATGTAAAACTTGGTTTCTGTCCAGGTCGAGTTTTCCTTCATCTTGAGAGTAATGTAGCCATAAGCATCTCTGAGCATTCCTTCATGATCCATGATTGATATTGGATCATGAGTAGCTTCTTGTAGAGTGATACCAGTAGCTCTAAGGGTTTTCAAAGGGATGACATTAACAGCAGTGCCAACATCGATCAACTCCCGTTTGAATTTTTTCCCTTTGAGATGGACTGTGGTGAGAAGTCCCCATTCATACATCTCCTTATCTATGATTAGAGGCCCATGGAGTGTCACTTGAATTTATAAATATTTCCCTAACACGATATGATTTAATGCAGCTTCCTTTGAGCCTTTGATAAGTACAACAACTCACATACATACTCGATTAAGGATTGAACTGCTTCCTTGACAGGTGGTTCATAGAGCGTAAAAGTTCTGACCGGGAGAGGGTCTCTGTGTACTCCTTCCGTCCGCAAGTTAAGCTCTCCTGATTCGAACTTTTCTTTGAATATGCACTTCAAATTCCTTCAATCGCTTGTGGGATTACTGACGAATCTATGAAAATGACAATAACGAGGATTCTTCATTTTCTTTTCAGTTGGTTCTTTTATGACATATGGTAACTTGATTGCACCATCTTGGATCCAAACCTCTAGCAGTTCAATTACCTCTTCAATGGGAAAAGGGAAGTCAGGTTCTGCTTGATCAATTCCAGTGTGTTGGGTTGGAGTTTGTGCATCTCGAGGTTTATTATCCTTCTTTGGTACTTTCAGAGGAGATGGATAAGCATGCTTGCATTATGACTCGGATTTCCATTTTCTCTCTTTTGAAATATCATTTGTGTAAGGTTGGAGGTTGTACTATTTGTTGATCAAATGCCTGTTACCTTGAGTTTCTCGCAATTCCTCATCTTTTGTAGCTTTTGCTCTTTCCAATAAAGCATATGCGGCAATTGCTGATCGCTTAGCCACTTCATGAAGTTCTGAAAAAGTCTAGTAAATATCTATAGACCGAGATCATTCCGTTGATGCACAAGTCAACAAGTTGCTGCTTTGTGACGTTTAAATCGTGGCAATCCAAGGCTTGAGATCTGAACCTTTTCACATAGTCATTGGTATGTTCATTGCTCCTTTGAAACATCCTTCCTAGATCAGAGAGAGTGAGTTGCTCTGAATCGCAGAAATATTTTCTATCGAAAGCATTAATCATCTCTCCCCAACTGGTGATACTTCCTGGTGCGATGTTGTTGTACTGGTGTATGCTCTTCCTGTTAGAGACTTTGAAAATACCTCCAGGTAGACTTCATGGTCGTTCTCATGTTCACCCAGTGATTCTAGAAACCCAAAAACATGTTCCCGACCATTGCATATTGTTTGAGGGTAAAAACTAGTTCTACTGTTTTTGGTAAATTTTGTTGTGTTAATGAGAAACGAATTCAAACCATAAATAATGCACTACACGGAAGTACTTTTAGATTCGAGAGATCAATTTGTAAGACTATGGCCTAAATCAATAAATGGTCGTTTCATATTCAATTTGGGCACAAAGTGAATGAGAAGGGGTTGATCTTAGGGAGGGAGGCGAAGATGGTGTGGCTATTTTATGACTTGTATTAGAATGTGGAACTGGCTTGCAGAATGTAAGCTATCAGTTTTTGGTGTTTTCTGGATACTGTGTTGATAACACTTGTGTTCTTGTTGTTGTCGAAATAGGTTGAAAACCTATTTATACAAGTCATTTGAGCGCACGCCCTGATCTCGTAGGAAGTGGAGGTGATTAAGCAATGGAGAAGTGGGGTTGTGTAAAGAGTGGTGATCACCACGTTTCCATTATGAGGGAGAACTGATCATTCTTTCACCCACTACTACCATTTCTGTTAACCGTCCGTCTTTCCTGACACTTTTTCGTAATGGGCGCGTTGCACGTCGCACGCTGTAAACCGCCAGACCAATACTCCAGTAAGTATCCCCAGTTTGTGACATGTTTGCTGTCTCGAGTAAATGGGTCATGTCATGGGACTTGCCGCTGAAAGCAGAACGTAACGCTTTAGGTTAAATAACTAAGTTATTTGTGAAGTCGATATTCAGGAAATATCGTAGGTATTCGATGCACGTAAAACATTGCTTTTAAACAAGCAGCTCCAAATAATCGATGTGCATGGAGCATCGTTGTTTTTGAGCTCGATCGAATCAGTCATGGATTTAACCTTAACTGGAAAGCACTGGTGCATCAAAAAATCTTTATGTCAAGAAACTAGCATTTTACGTTGTTAAATCTGATGTGATTATGTTCTTTAAACAGGCTGCAGAAATTGTTGATGAGCGTTTCGCTTACAATACTGATGGTAAGTTGAGCAGGTCTTGCTGTATTAAGTTTTCAACTGATGAAGCTGCAAAGATGGCAGTAAATTTGAATGGGAAAGACTTGCTGGGCTGTGTCATGTAGAACTCGACGTCAAGAAAAATTATAGGAAAAAACTGAGAAGCTTCTGTTTCGAATTTTTGATTGTGAGGTTTAGCTTTTGACAAAACATTTTGACAAACCCTATGGACCGTTAAATTTCCTATATCTAGCGGCTCATATCAGTGCTTACGTGGCTTTTTAACTAATCTCATTTTGTGTTTTGGCCGACTTTGGCTCAAGGGGAAAACGAAATATCTTTTATTTCCGTAGATTATCAGATTTTTTCTTCTTTTATTTGGTTAAGGTTAATCAAAAACTTGTGTTTTTCATTAAAATGGCTATTCGTTGATACAAGATGGGAATCTGGTTCTTTACACGGTAAACGGAAGGATACAATTTTAAAAACTATAGAAAACAAATCAGTGAACAAAGCTTATTTGATTTTTATCACCTAATATCTTCATATCTTCATGATGACCCCCACTCAAGATCAGGGGAAAAAAATGACGATTCATCAATTTTATATATAATTCTCATTAGAAAAACTAGTTTTGCACCCGTGCTATGCACGGGACTGCTTTTTTACTTATGAAATTTGGTCTTTTGTCTTGCAATTATAACGTCATATATAACAGATAATATTATTAAAAGGCTGTAATTTTGAATATGCTCTCACGATCCTAAAAAGTACAAAAATATTCAATAAACTAATAAAATGTGAATGGAGCACGAAAAAATAATTAAAATGTCATGGGTGTATAGTGTAACATCTTTAAAATATCATACTTATTGTGGACGGATCCGCTCACATGTTTGATATGACGCTATCTTACATGATGTTCCCCACAGTTAGATTGTAAGAAGTAAACGGCCCCGATTTTTAAGATTTAGACATTAAATTCCGGGTATGATGGGTTGCCCGTAATTTTTCTCTTTTTTCTATTCATTTTATTCTCTCTCCCACTGTCCCACATATCTTATTCCATCTTTTTTCTCCCAGAATCAAAATCGATTGACTATAATTAGCATCCTGAAATCACTTCTTAAAAGGAAAATAATCTTCAGAGGTTAAAAAAACGTGATCAATAATCAATAGTTTTATATCCGTGAGGAATAAGTGGTTTTGGAATTTGGATAGAGTTTTTGGATGAGATTTACGGAAAAAATGAATCGCATCAACAGACCAAAGAGTATAGTAGTATAGTGGTCATATAGAGATGTTGTAAACGAAATCCATCGCAATGCCAACATTGTAAGAATGAACAACATTTTTCTCAGTGACTTTACTTTTCATTTCTGATGCCGTCCCACAATTTTACATGATTTTATCTATTTATTACCCACATTTTTTTTTATTTACCACCCTCATTAATTCCCACCCTTAGTAATCCTATTTACCACCCACATTAATTTTAATAAATTCTGATTACCATCTCTTGACTTTTTGTTTACGCCCAAAAATAAAAACAACCCCATCAACTTGGGAAAAAACCCTAAGTTACAAACTAACTTTTCTATGATCCAGTTCATGAATTTTTTTTCTGCTTCATCTCCCCCACTGACCACCTTGTTCTCCATCATCACCTAACGTCGACCACCATCTTCACTGGTCTTATAGAAAAAATTACTTTAAACTTTTGATTTGATTTTAAATATTTACTGGAATGATAATTTTATAATTGTTAGCTCTAAACAATCCCGCCTCCATGATAGACTACCATTAAAAAAACAAAATCAATAGAAGGAAGTTTAAAACAAATATTATAAAATCAGGACGATGACAATGTTTGTCAGTAGTAATCTAAGCGACTAAGACTTTTCATGATATGCATTTCATCGACTTATTATATACTTCCCTAATCCATTGACACACTAGGTAATATATCCATTAACAAATTAATAATTTTTAGTTAATGCTATGACTAATTTTGATTATTTTGAAACAAAGAAGAAGAATCCCAATATTGCATCAACCATGAAACATCTACAATTAACGATAACAGTTAAATAACGGATGATTATTTATCGATTCATTCTTTTACTTCTGTACGAATGAAATCATACAAGGTTAACAAATAATATGATTTTGATGTACGATTATGAAACAAAATCATAACCTAGGGTTAATAGCTTTTTCATGATTTTTTAAGTAAAAAAAGAGATGGTGAAGAAGAAGGTAAATAAGTGTTGTAATACTTGAAATTTGATTTGATTTTTTTGGGTGGTAAATAGGAAAAACTAAAATTAAAAAGTAGAATTGTTTTAAAAATTGTGGGAGGGTGGTAAGTAGGAAAAACGTGGGTGGCGAATAGGTAAAACCTTTTACATTAAACACTAATTTAGTTTGTGAAAGAGTGAAGTGAGATTTACTGTATTTTCTTCGTACACATACGAAAGTACTGTTAGAAAAAACAATGTTTTGTTTTAATCAAAAAATGCATGGACCATGTTTTGATCCCAAGACCTATTTCTCCCTAGATGTTTTTTCATGTGAATGAATAAAACATTAGTCCCATATAGACTAAAACACTAAGAGTTTTAGACTTAAATAGCATTGGTTTAGCCTTAAGGGCATGGCCCTTTGGGTCTTTAGACCTTTGTGTATGGGGAAAGCCCTAGACTATGGAAAGGTTGCCTAAACCTTATTGCATTTCTTATTGCCTTTCCCGCTCGGCTCGGCTCGGCTTGGATCGGCTCGGCTCGGGCGAGGGCGTGGGCGTGGGCGTGGGTTTATCCGACCCTTTTTTTTTACTGAAAATTTCCACTCGTTTCTCCCACACATGTAAAGAATTTTATTCTTTGCCTTCTCGGTTTTGGATATCCGACAGCCTCGAGAAGCATCTTTTTCCACGCGTGTCGATGAATTTTTCGTTCTGAACTTGCATCAGAACAAACATTTTTTTTGTTCTCTTTCTTCTTCTTCTCTACTGCTTTCAGGAATAATTAAGTTCTTATTTTACGTTTCTTTTATATCACAGAAAAGTTGAGTTCTTCACTAAAACAAGTTGTAGTTTACAGAAACATAATTTTGTAACACTATTTCTTTGGTTACAGAAACATAAATTAGTTTTACATTTCTCTGAAACTGTTTGAGTTTCGACTTGTATTTTTGTTTTTCATTTCTGCTGCCAAGTTCTAAGGGTTCTCTCTGTGTATGCTACACATAGAGGAGAACTAACAGTAGTTGTATCCTGGAGGTAATTTGTTAATTGCTATAACATCTCAGAGGAGTAGCAGGCAATATTACCTTTAGCTCAGCGTATCTCATACGTGCCTCTACTAAGTTTATTGAGTTATTTGTTACTACTATCAGTGTAATCTAAGTATTATTTCCCATTTGCATTCGATTATTGTAATTAATTCCAACAATCTAAAGGTAATACTTGCCTTATTGTAATATTGTAAGTTTGTGATATTGTAATTGCTGTAAGAACATGGGAAACAATACCGTAGAAAGACCACCAAAGTTCAGTGGTAAGGACTTTAAGAGATGGCAGTCTAAAATGTTATTCTTCCTAAATGACCAAAGGTTAGATGGACTTGCTTTAAATAGACCCTCCAGAAGACTTCATCACCGTGGTAATGAAGATAAACTGGAAAGGTGGAATAGGAAGAATTACTCGTGCAAGAATCATATTCTTAACTGTCTTGATGACTCTTTGTACGACTTCTATAATGCAAAAGAAAATTTTAATGCTTTTGATTTATGGGAAGCTCTAGAAGAAAAATATCATGCTGAAGCTGCTGGAAGTAAGAAGTTCTTGATGGCTAAGTTCTTAGAATACAACATGACTGACGAAAAGCCTGTGGTAGAACAGTTCGTCGAACTTCAACTCCTCATCAGCGAGATTCTTGCTGAAGGCATGACTTTTGATGAAGCTCTACAAGTATCGGCTGTGATTGAAAAGCTTCCACCCTCATGGAGCGAATACAAGAGGAGGCTGCGACACAAGACTCGTGAAATCACCATGGTGGATCTTGGAAAAAAGATCCAGGTTGAGGAGATTATGTGCAGCAAGGACAAGAGCATGATGCTGAGCAAAAATATGTCCAACAAAGCTCATGTTTTGGACGATAAAGCTGCTTCAAAGAAAATTCCAGGAGAATCCAGCAAAATGGGTAATAGACGTAACAGACGTCGAAAACCCAGAGGTAACAATTTTAAGCCTAGAGGTGGTGTCACTAAGCACACCATCAAAGGCGACTGTTTTAATTGTGGTAAACCTGGACATATGGCTAAAGACTGTAAGGCCCCTAAAAGGATCAAATATGATCCAAAACAGAAAAATAAGGCAAACATAGTAGAGGACTCTGGATATTTCACTGGCATGGTGTCTGAAGTCGACCTTGTCTCTAGTATGACTAATGTGAGATACTGGTGGCTTGATTCTGGAGCCACCAAGCATGTCTGTAGATTCAGAAATGCTTTCTCCTCCTATGCCATAGTAGGAGATGATGAGAAACTGTTCATGGGAAACTCTTCCACCGCGAAAGTGGTGGGGAAAGGCAAGGTCGAACTGAAGCTAACTTCAGGAAAAACTCTCGCATTGAATGACGTATTCTACGTCCCAGACATATGCAAAAATCTTATCTCAGAAACCATCCTGCTAGGAAAAGGTTTTAAAATTTTTGCTGAGTCCAATACTGTTGTGATTTCTAAGCATGGTGAATTCGTAGGAAAAGGTTATGTTACCGATAACATGATTAAGCTTAGTGTATCTGATTTGAAATTGAATGTTAATGCATCTTCTTTTGTTTATGTTTGTGACTACTCACATGTTTGGCATGATAGACTTGGGCATGTTAATTTCAAATCGCTAGAAAGACTTGCTAATTTAGGTTGCATACCAAAAATAAACTTTGATAAAAAACAAAGATGTGAAATCTGTGTTGAATCTAAATATGCAAGAAAACCATTTAATAAAAGTGTTGAACGTAGAACAGTTCCTTTGGAATTAATACACTCGGATTTAGGAGACTTGAAATCAACACCAACAAGAGGTGGTAGAAAATGGTATATCACTTTCATAGATGATTACTCACGATACTTTCAGGTTCATCTTCTTAGAAGTAAAGATGAGGCCTTAGAGGCTTTCAAGTTTTATAAACTTGAAGTAGAAAACCAAAAAGGAGTTAAGATTAAAACTCTTAGGTCCGACCGTGGCGGTGAGTATGTGATACCCATAGGAGAGTTTTGTAAAAATAATGGAATCATTCATGAAACCACTGCACCATATTCACCTGAATCGAATGGTGTATCCGAAAGAAAAAATAGAACCCTCATAGATATGGTAAATGCTATGTTGACAAGTTCAGGGTTATCTTCGAACTTGTGGGGGGAAGCTATCCTCTCGGCATGCTATATTTTGAACCGAGTTCCATTTAAAAAATCAGATAAAACTCCCTACGAATTGTGGAATGGTAAACAACCTTCCTATGCATACTTTAAAGTGTGGGGGTGTTTGGACAAGGTGGCCATTCCTCATCCCAAGAAAACTAAACTAGGTCCTAAAACAGTCGACTGTGTTTTCTTAGGGTATCCTGAGCATACAATTGCACACAGGTTTATGGTCATCAGTTCTGACCATAATAACATTGGTCAGAATACCATATTGGAATCTAGAGATGCTGTGTTTTATGAACACATATTTCCTTTAAGGTCTGGACCTCGAAAAAGGGTCCATGATGACCTCTCGGATGTTCCATCGACTAGTCAAACCCCAACTTTAGAGTATGAGACTGAACCAAGAAGAAGTAAGAGGGTTAGAACTGAAACAAGTTTTGGCCCAGATTTTTTGACTCTTACGGTAGAGTTTGAACCCCAAACCTACAAGGAAGCTATGACTTCTCCAGAAGCTCCTTTCTGGGAAGAAGCTTCATTAAATGAATGGGAGTCCATTTAGCAAAACGAAACTTGGGAGCTTGTAGACTTGCCTCCTGGAAGTAAATCCATAGGTTGCAAATGGGTGTTCAAAAGGAAACTTAGAACAGATGGAACTATAGATAAATATAAAGCTAGGTTGGTAGCTAAAGGCTATAGACAACAGGAAGGAGTAGATTTATTTGATACCTATTCACCAGTCTCTAGAATCACCTCGATTAGAATGTTGATTGCTATTGCTTCAATTTATGATTTGCATATACATCAGATGGATGTTAAAACTGCTTTTCTATATGGTGAATTGAATGAAGAAATTTATATGGATCAACCTGAAGGATTTATAGTAAAAGGTTATGAAAACAAAGTATGCAAGTTAAACAAATCTCTTTACGGTTTAAAACAAGCACCTAAACAGTGGCATGAAAAATTTGATCATGTTATGATAATTAATGGCTTCAAGGTTAATGAATCTGATAAATGTATTTACATTAAATCTGTGGATGATTCTCATGTTATTGTATGCCTATATGTTGATGATATGCTCATATTAGGCAGTAACCTTGATATTATTAATACCATTAAAAGCATGCTTAGAGATAATTTTGACATGAAAGACTTAGGCCCTACTGATGTAATCTTAGGGATGAAAATCAGAAAGATGTCTGATGGATATAGTCTTAGTCAATCTCATTATGCTGAAACCGTACTAAATAGATTTAATTATGAAAATGCTAAACCTGCATCTACTCCTTTTGATCCCACTTGTAAATTGAAAAAGAACAAGGGTAAGGGTATTGATCAACTTGAGTATTCTCGCATTATTGGTAGTCTTATGTATTTGATGAACTGTACAAGACCTGATATTGCTTACTCTGTGAGTAGATTAAGCAGGTATACTTGCAACCTGGGAAGGATCACCGGAATGCTCTCTTCGAGTTTTACGTTACCCTGAGAGGGACCTCAAACTATTGCTTAAGTTTTGGGAAGTATCCTGCTGTCTTGAAGGGTATTGTGATGCCAACTGGATATCAGACTCAAAGAGTGCAAATCTACAAATCTTCTTGCTAGTCTACCAAAGTCTACCAAATGACATGTATAGCTAAATCCACTATGGAGTCTGAGTTTATAGCCTTGGAAAAAGCTGGAGAGGAAGCTGAATGGATGCGATGTTTCCTGGGAGGAATTCCACTCTGGCCCAAGCCTGTGTCTTCAATCTCCATCCACTGTGACAGTAAAGCTGCTCTTGGTTGTGCAAAGAACAATGTATACAACGGAAAGTCTATACATATACGTAGAAGACACAAGACGGTGAAACAACTACTCTCTACTGGTATTATCTCGATAGACTTTGTAAAATCCAAAGATAATCTTGCAGATCCTTTGACGAAAGGTTTACCGAGAGAGGAAGTTAAATCCACATCGAGGGGGATGGGACTTAAGCTCATAGAATAAATCACCATGAAGGATACTCAACCTTGTAATTGGATTTCCAAGATTAAGGTTCAATGAGACAACTAATTTATGGTGATATTGGTAAAGCACTATCTTTGTCCCTCCCTATGGTGTAATCATGTGATAGTGCAGCCTGCAGATTTACAGGATGATCTTTTGAGATCTTAATGGGTTCCATGGCTTTGATTAAAGCGGGGTGTGGCAGGACACTCTTTATGGACCCACCTTTGTGGATGTTGGAAGTGTGGCCGCTTCCTATGAGAATTTGAGCTGATTCTCTAGAGACATTCATTAAGTCCGAGATTTTAGCCCACGGCCAAAATGGGCACAACCGCAAGAGCTTGGCAGCTGTTTTCTTCGGTTGAGGCATCAAGTGTGGCTGTTATTTCTGAATTGCATTCATTGTTGGAGGTTCAAGACATTGCGTTCACCGTATCAACAAGAAGTTCAGGTAACCTCTCACTAAGTTAAGGTTCAATCTTTGGGACACCTTAGCCTATTTTGTTGCCTTATGTTTTATCGTGTTTTATCGACATGTTTTATTATTCATGTGGGGGATTGTTAGAAAAAACAATGTTTTGTTTTAATCAAAAAATGCATGGACCATTTTTGATCCCAAGACCTATTGCTCCCTAGATGTTTTTTCATGTGAATGAACAAAACATTAGTCCCATATAGACTAAAACACTAAGAGTTTTAGACTTAAATAGCATTGGTTTAGCCTTAAGGGCATGGCCCTTTGGGTCTTTAGACCTTTGTGTATGGGGAAAGCCCTAGACTATGGCAAGGTTGCCTAAACCTTATTGCATTTCTTATTGCCTTTCCCGTTCGCGCGGTGCTTCGCACAAAAGCACGCACGCTCCCTCGGCTCGGCTCGGCTCGGGCGAGGGCGTGGGCGTGGGCGTGGGAGTGGGAGTGGGAGTGGGAGTGGGTGTGGGTTTATCCGACCCTTTTTTTTACTGAAAATTTCCACTCGTTTCTCCCACACATGTAAAGAATTTTATTCTTTGCCTTCTCGGTTTTGGATATCCGACAGCCTCGAGAAGCATCTTTTTCCACGCGTGTCACACGGTGTTCTTGACACCTGTACATCTGTTTTCCTCGAGAAGAATCTCGAAAATTTTGAACGCGTTTGCACTGTTCTTTTAACGCGATTTTTTACCTTACCTTTTGTAACGTTCGAGACGCGTGTTTCACGGATCTTGTCGTGCATTGGATTCGAATTGTTTTCGAACGTTTCAAATATTCTTTTCTTGTGCTATAAATACGAGATGAATTTTTCGTTCGAACTTGCATCAAACAAACATTTTTTGTTCTCTTTCTTCTTCTTCTCTCTTTGCTTTCAGAAATAATTAAGTTCTTATTTTACGTTTCTTTTATATCACAGAAAAGTTGAGTTCTTCACTAAAACAAGTTGTAGTAACATAATTTTGTAACACTATTTCTTTGTTTACAGAAACAATCATAGTTTACAGAAACATAAATTAGTTTTACATTTCTCTGAAACTGTTTGAGTTTCGACTTGTATTTTTGTTTTTCATTTCTGCTGCCAAGTTCTAAGGGTTCTCTCTGTGTATGCTACACATAGAGGAGAACTAACAGTAGTTGTATCCTGGAGGTAATTTGTTAATTGCTATAGCATCTCAGAGGAGTAGCGGCAATATTACCTTTAGCTCAGCGTATCTCATACGTGCCTCTACTAAGTTTATTGAGTTATTTGTTACTACTATCAGTGTAATCTAAGTATTATTTCCCATTTGCATTCGATTATTGTAATTAATTCCAACAAGTACAAAGTGCATCGCATCGAACAATGACTTCATTGGTTAATTCTTTCAGTACATATATTTGAGCCCTCTTATCAAGTTAGTCCAAATCTAATTGATTCACTTGATTGGTTGTTTAGTGAGAGCTATGCTATCTGTTTGTAAACGACAGGTTAGGGAAACAATGGTTAGGAAAAATCGGTTTGTATCGGTGTGCCAGTTCCAAGCTCCAAGCACATACCAAATTCCACTGTCGTATCCTTGTTAGGATTCCACATCAAGTGAAATGCAAAGCGTGGTTTATATACGGGTCATTTTTCCTATTATGTCAACATCCGCGCCCGCACTTTGCACCGCAAAAAAATTAACGATTAATTTTTCGTGAGACAGGAAAAAAAAATGAAAATTGAAAAAATACCCTATATTTCGATCCTCCGTTGGGAAAATGCCCCACATAAAAAATGTTATGGGAAAATGCCCCACCATCAAGTTTTCTATTACACGAATAAGAATATAAAATAGCAACCAGCAGCGGGATGAACCTTCACAGTTATGTTATAACGAATTATGATCAGAGAATTATGTTATAACGAATTATGATCAAACTTCACAATTCAGAAGTTATGATCAAGCTAAACTCGACTCTGGGATGAACCTTTGCACCAATCTTTTTTCTCGTACAACCTATCATAAGAAAGAATCTTTGTATTACCTAAGTGTTTAGGAAATAGGAAGTCAACGAATAACGAATTATTGTCTACTTGGTAAAGCATAAATATATTTTGTCTTCATATTGGTACATGTTCTTTGTGATCTAACTACAGCCATGCGTATGATTTTGACAAAGAAAACTTCTTTTTCAATCAAAGTAGTATTGTACGATCAAAAGAGTGGGACACTTGGATCAATACCTGCATTTGGGAGTGCATTTTGTTTATTGAAGTGTCTAGTATACCAATGATAAGCATTTCTTTGACAAAATTCTGATTCGGAAGGATATGGAGATACCAAAATATTAGCAGCATCGTTTCTAACATTGTGAAGATCTGTTTCTCTTTCACTTAGGTTGCAACTTCATACTCCACACGATAGGTTCTATTATCGAAGTCTCAAAATAGGACACAATAACCGTTTATGTATAACACCAGTCCCACAGTAGGAAAAATAGTAAATTGGACTATTCACATGGAAGGGTAATATTCGACTAATATGTTGGAAAACACGGGTTGCAATAGAAGATGAAATAATACAGAAAAAAATTGTTGTACTCAAAAGCTTTCAAGGCTCATACGATTTCTTTTAGACAATTATTTCTACCCTCCCAATGAATTGGCGATTACAATAGGTATGTGAAATAATGCCTTCGGATACAATGAAAGCCCTACAACAGAAAATTGAATTCAAGGTTTGTACCCCTTGATTCAATCAAGAACACATGTAAAAAAGGGTTATGATGATGCTTCATAAAAGAGAGAAAAACAGAGAAAGGTTTTTCGAGAGATGATATAAAACGAGTTTGGGAGATGCTTCTTATAGAGGTTTTTTGCATCTGTTGGAAAAGACATATCTTTTCACCAACAGGTTTCTCTTCATCAACAGACATCAATGGCGTCTCTTGGATTCTGGCGTCTGTTGGCTACGCCCCCCCAGGACCCCCCTTAGTGCAGTTGAAAATATTCCAACATTCTCCCCCTATTTTCAAAAACCGTAAAACAAAGTTAAAAACTTTTAAAGCGGAGCAGCTGCATCACCGAAGTGACTGCCTACGTACCCGAGTGAGATCAAGCCAACGTAGTTCTAGCAAAATTGAGACTAAGAATCATCGTTGAAATCAACACATAAATGATAGGTATCTTTTGGATTTGAACCTTCACTTAGTGTAAGAAACTCAAAGCCTTATCGAGATTCTATGGTGAAACCAGTCTTGAACCAAGTATCCCTTATGATAAAACCGGAGTCTCCACACATATTGATTTCATAAATCATGTGTTCTGTAGCCAAGCACGTTAATGGCCTTGTGCTTATATCCTTGATTCATGAGTTTTCTTTAGAGAACGGTCTTCTTCTCTTAGGAAACGGCCTGATTTCCATACTCATATAGGTAAGTCTCGAAGGTGTTTCTGCGATACACCTTTTAATAATCACCGACTCATTAAGGATTTACATCCATCCTATTTTCTTGCAGAGCCCATCACTAATTAGAAAGGGAAAATTAGGCTAAGGCCCAACTCATGGATAACCCATAATATGAGACCCTTAATTAAAATAAATTTAAATCTAGGCCCCAAATTATTAAAAGACCTTGATACCCTTATTCATATTGTCAAGCCCATAATTAAATAAAATTTAAATTTAGGCCCAATATTATTAAAATATAGCAAATATGATGTCACAGCCATCTTTAACGACCACCACCGTCACCACCGCCACCAACCACCACCTCCGACGATCGCCTCCACCAACCACCACCTCCGACGACCGCCGCCACCAACCACCACCTACGACGACCGCCACCACCAACAAACACCTCTGCCGGCGACCACCAGCGCCTCCGACCACCAACGTCGAAACCACCGCCACCAGCAACCACCACCGCCAATCACCTACGACGGTGACCACCATCAGCAGCAGAAACCACCACCGCCGGAAACCACCACCTCCGTCGCCGGCGGCCACCACCGCCGACTACCGCCTCCCACCAATAATATATGGATGTGTAATATGAAGTTACACATGCAACGAGCATGTGTATCCAGAAGTTACACATGGATATAGCATGAAAGGGTTACACATGTGTAAGCAGAAGTTTCACATGCATATAACATGTGTATCCAAAGGTTACACATCCATATGGCATGTGTAATGAGAAGTTACACATAAAAAAAATAGACATAAAAAAGTAAACATAAAAAAGTAAACATAAAAAAAATACATCTATTACACTTTAAGATTTATTTACAATAATTTCTTAGCATGTGTAACTAAAAGTTACACACACGTCTGTCTAGTATAACTGGGAGTTACATATGCATATATCTAGTGTAATTGAAATTTACACAACACTATGCACACTTTCAACAACATTTATCCTATAGCTACCACCATGGCTCATTTCATCATTCTCTACCAACATCAATTCCTAACAAATCCACTACAATAGCAACATACATTGACAACTCTGCACCTGTTTATCCTAACATGCATCTAGCATGCAATATTGATTTCTCAGACTCAGGCCATAGCTTACCACATATAAATTCCATCGTAACCCATGTCCTGAAACTGCAACCAACACCAATAAACTGAATTATGTATCATTTCAGGTTTACTCAAACTTATACACATATTATTAGCACATGTAACTAGCAGTTACACATTCAATTAGCATGTGTAACTTGCAGTTACATATCCAATTGGCATGTGTAACTAGTAGCTACATGACTTCATAATCTGGTCTTGGATCTAATCTACTATATGCAATTAGCTTGCGTACCCGTAAAGTATGAATGCGGTCAAAATTCAAAAGCTAACAGTTCCTACAAAATTATACAATTATGTATATTTCATTTTGTTGTCTATACACTACTTTCGCTATGGACTTAAACTGGTTAACGTAGTTTCACTAGTTAGTCCTACATTTACTTAAACAAACCATTTCCATTACTTACATATAGGCAGAGATATATAGGGGCATCTGGATTTGCTTGCAGTAGCATTAACTTATCACCTCGATCATCATTGACAACAAGCCAATCGTTTCTGTTGTTTCAGGAACAATTGCTCTAAATTCTCATTCACTAACTGAACCTGGATCATTCAAAGTGGCGTTATTATACAATATTACAAGTAACTACTTAGGTTTAATCATACACAATACTACTACTTCTGAAAGGCCTAATAATTTGGCAACTGCTTGTGTAAAAACTATATGTAAGTAAAATCTATGTAACCTGACGTTACACATTCAATCAACATGTGTAACTAGAAGTTACACATCAAATTAGCTTGTGCAACTAGAAGTTACACATACTTTTGCATACTACTGAGAAATGATGACAGAGTTAATCCATAAGTACATGTCTAGCTAAGGGTTCAGTGCAGGCTGGAATCCAAATACATACAATGAATACTGAAAAGCAAAAAAACTGTGAATTATTATGTATAACGTACCATATCCAGAGTGAAAACCCCTCAATCTGGCTTTTGTCATTCTTCGTGCATGGGATCAAGAGTGAATGTGGTTTGGTTTGCAACTGATGAATTCATCTTCAACCAACTTCCTAATGTGTTTCTCTGCACAAGACATCACAAAACCAGTAAATTCAACCAAAAATAATCATAACATAGATACAAACCACTAGATCCACATAGCATGTGCAACTAGAAGTTACATATTCGGTTAGCATGTGTAACTAGGAGTTACACATGCATCATACTTATATATGTCAACATAAAATCATCAAATTGATGTGATACATTAAGTGGTAAATTAAGAAAAACCAAAGGAAACGATGTTGTGCCACAAGATGATGTACATAACTTATAGTTACACATCTATTTAGCTTGTGTATCTATAAGTTACAAATCTAATAAAAAGTTACACATGGATATAACATTTGACTCGAGGTTATTAAATACAAACTACAAAGATGTGATTGCTAGGAATTATGAAAGAATACAATTCCAAACTCATATGATAATTTAGACTTCAATCATGCAAAGAAGAGAGTTTTATAAATGATCCCAACAAAGTATAGACAAGAACATTTCGAAAGATGAAATTCAGGTAACGAGACATTTACCTTAAGGTTTGGAATGATCTCCATATCAAGTGCATCAACTTCCACGAGCCTTGCAATAGCATTAAAATGCACCCCACCTGGATATGAGATAGGTATTAATTTGGTATTATGGATAACAATCCAAATGTATCAATCAATAAGTACAAATGTTAAACATGAACTAGTCAGGAAAGAGTTGTTGGTTTTCAATTTCATCTAGAAGTAACATGAAGCATATACAATCATTAACTCAAAACTTAGCATGTCTACATCATCAATTTGAAGTTGTTCTTCTGAAACAATATTTTTTCTTCATACTCTTCTCAGTATCAAACAAAAAAACTCACAAAAAATTCACAAAAAAACAAAAAACAACAGAAAAATACAAATTCCATGCTAAAAATACAACATGATATATATGTGTAACCTCAAGTTACACATTCTGTAAAACAAAGAACATCATGTTTACATCATCAATTTGAAGTTGTTCTTCTGAAAAAACATTGTTTCTTCATCCTCTTCTCAGTATCAAACAAAAAAACTCACAACAAATTCATAAAAAACAACAGAAAAATACAAATTCCATGCTTAAAATACAACATGATATATATGTGTAACCTCAAGTTACACATACTGTAAAACAAACAACAACATGTGTACATCATCAATTTGAAGTTCTTCTTCTGGAAAAACATTGTTTCTTCATCCTCTTCTCAGTATCAAACAAAAAAACTCACATCAAATTCACAAATTCACAAAAAACAACAGAAAAATACAAACTCCATGCTAAAAATACAACATGATATATATGTGTAACCTCAAGTTACACATAATGTAAAACCAAAAATAGCATGTCTACATCATCAATTTGAAGTTGTTCTTCTGAAAAGACATTTTTTCTTCATCCTCTTCTCAGTATCAAACAAAAAACTCACAACAAATTAAAAAAAAACAACAGAAAAATACAATTTTTTACTGTTCATACCGGCATAGTGTTTCGACACAATTTTTTACTATGTCGGTATGAACAGTAACTGCACTATTCATATCCCCCGATTAGTTTTCATATTCCCCAATTAATTATTCTTTTTTTGACTACATTTTTTTTCTCTGTTAGTTTGATTAAATCATGCTATAATACCCCATAATTTTTTATTAATGATTTTGTATTTCGATTGTTTTATAGGATTAAAAATCGAATTTTTGAAGAAACCAAACAAGTTTTCATCTACAGGTAAGCATCCAACACTCTTAAGTATTTTGTAATATAATTTGGATTATTGATTAATGAATTTTAATTTCATAAAAATTGTAATTCATATCGTATTATATCTGCTTTAATTTTCAGTAGCTTAGAATTGTAATTAGGATTAGTTTAATCATAAAATTTGTAATTGGACATTGGACTTTTTTTATTATTCTTATTTTATGATTGATTTAATTTAGTTGCTTATTTTATGATTGCTTTAATTTTGTGATGAAATCGTGATGGTGGTGTTTTATTTTAATTTTGTTTGAGAATCTAAACGTTAGGATTAAATACAACCTATTTTTTCATATATTTTTGGCAATGTTGTATGACTTTTTTCAGATTTTGTTGTTTAATGTAAAATTATAAGATTTTTTCTAGATTTATTTGTTTTAGGTAATATTTTTTCTTGAATCTAATTGGCTGCAAAATATATTGTGGGATAAAAATTAGTATTTTATTAGAGTTGTTTTTTCGCCAAAATTTTATAAAACTACCATAAAAACAAAAACTGTGGGGCCAGAATCAACCAGGAGCTCCGGTGAATAAGATTACTCGAAAAAATTATGTTATTATATAGAGAATGACTCCCCCCACTTACTGTCACATGCCTGAGAATTCGAATTAGGAGGAAAACTTAAGGGAAGAGACATGGTTGATATTACCACTCCAATTGATCACTGCGGAAATATGATTTTTTTTTACCAACATCGTTAGCTCACCTTTATAGCTTAGCATTTCTAGAAGACTCTGTTGTAGTTTATGCTTAATCGAGGATCAAGTATGAAGTTGTTAGTGATGATAAGTCTGATAAGGCAAAGACCGTGATCAAAGGCTTTTCTTAATCTCCGTATAAGTACTACCAAACGAGGAATAATATTAGTTAGATGCCACCTGGGTTGATATTTTCAACCATTGGATAAATTCTATTGAATGGACTACAAATTTTATTTGATCAGCTAACATTCCTCACACATATATATATATATATATATGTGTGTGTTTGATGTTTGAATAATTTGCAAATTTTAGACTTGTCTGTTTAAACTTACTCAAGAACCAAGATGGTAGAGAACATATCAGGATGGAGGAGGAGGTAGATAACGAAGCCATTATTCAAATTAAGCAGTTGATAGATAGCGATGAATATGAGCAAAGAACAAAAGAAATCACCGATTTTACATAGTGGGAATTATATAAACTAGTTTTCTCACGCGCTACGCACGGGTTTGTTTCTCATTTATAAAACATTCTGTCTTGTTTTAAAATTAATTTCACTAAAAACAAATGGATGATCAAAAACTAATATGATATTCAATTATTAAGATTGTGATTTCCAACAACTAAAAACTAACTAATAAATGAATGATATGGTAGTCCAATATTTTCAAAACCTATAACGCTTAATATATATAATACATATACATCTTTTTAAGTAGTAAAATTTATGTTGTTCTAATTTTTCTCTAAATTTTGATATTCTTTACATAGTTTAAGCACTTGTTCTTCTACGTATCTTTGCAGATGTCGAGTAGTGATTTTCTTATGTGACTTAAGGACCTTATTTTGGATGTTCTTTTTCTCCATGCAAACCTAAAAAAAGTTTACATGAAAATGATTATATGTAAATCAAAATTAAATAAATCTTGAATTTTATGTATATGGCATGTACGCGAATTCTTATAAATTATAATATCATGCGTAATTTAAACTGTGAATATAGTGTTAATATGAGTTATTTATACAATCATTATAAGTGTACGAGTAAATTCTAGCCGTATCGAATCAAAAATCCTAAATGACCGGGTGAGGCGAAGCTACGATGGTTTTCAAGTCCGCCCGGTGCGTAGCACAGGCACAAAATCTAGTACAAAACTAAAATTAAAAAAAAAAAACACTTCTTGTAAATAGAAAAATGAAGGCCGCGTGAACACAGAAAAAAAACATGACTGTATACCTTTACTTGAAGATGATGCTAGCCAAGCAGCAGTGAAAACCGAAGTTATATTAGTTTCTATTGCTTGAATTGTATTGAATTAGCATAAACTGAACCTTAGATGTACAAATGCTAACCCAGTTCAGCTAGGAGCAGCAGTTTCTACTTTGTAGCATGGAAAATTGAGTATGAATGAACACAAAACATCATCAACAAAAACAAATCCTCAATAAAATCGATTATACTATCGGTCCAAGAAGTGGATTTTCACTTTATACCGTACATAAATTGGAATATGCGTTCCAGGATGCAATATTGTAGTAGATTTAACTCCAAATGAAGTAAATATTACTATACCACAACCATCACTACCATATATTAAGCTATAACATAGTACAATATGTCCTAGTTAGTCTATAAAAATCACGACCATGTTCCCCTAGCAAAAGCTAATTAGAATACACCATTCTTAATACATTAAAATGATTGTAAATTTTACTACCAACATTCCAGTGATGACGAAGTAATATCTTGATGACATTTAAACTCATTAGAATATATGAATGGGTTTCACTCATTTTTAAGTATTTTTGGTAAAAACTTACCTATCATGGTTGATAGTAGACCTAAAACACGGGAAAGGGCCAAAAATAGCACAAGGCCTACTGGCATATTGCACATCATTACAAAGAGATTATGGAAAGGAAAAGGAACATTGAGAAATGATTTACACCGTAGAGTGACACATAAACTTTAGTGAGTAAGCCGGATCTCACACTACGGACGAATAATTCATACGTAAATCAAGACCTTGTCTTTTAAGAAAATTATTTTCCATCCTAATTACAAGAATGACAGAGACCCAAATCGTAAAAATAAAATCATGGGTTATTTGGTTTTTGGTACTTACTTTTTGACCTAAACCTGGGTTTGGTCTAACATTTGTCCAGGCTTTGCGTTTGGTCTAAAGACCAACGTTGACCCGTGTTGACTCGGTTATACGATGACGTGTCTAACATTTGACCTAATTAATTTTTTTGTGGCCCCTCGAATTATAACTTATTTTCTTATTCCACCCCCACCCCAAATCACTCTTCAACTGTAACATATCAAACGACATTAACATGATGAAGTTCATGTGACCATTAACAGATCAACGACCTTTAAATAGATCAAACGACCATTAACAAATCATTCTTCAATCCATGCAATTTCAAATTAGAGACAAACCCACTGTCCAAAGCATTCAAAAAAACTCAAAATACATTCTCAATCACACATAATTCATTGTCAATCATATTAAGCTCTTTCTTTCCCTGATTTCTCAGTGGTACTATACCCGAATCAGATATCTGACTCAAATGGCCAACGGCCAACGGTTCTTTCCCATATGTTCGCAGCATCATCTCCATAAAACCACATACCCTGTTGATGTAAACCAACTCGAACTATATATCATCAATTATCACCAGGATCACTGTGACATCTTATAGATTAATCTCTCAATCATCCGTCCTTGACAACATCGGTCATTCTTCTTCTTCTTTGTTCTTCCGAATCGGTCCCTGAATCACCAGCAACTATAACTCATTAAATTCAGCTTCAGAGTTATTTTCATCATCCTAACTTCCCTTGCTAACTCTGTCCTTATCATAGACTCCAATTTTCATCAATCTTCTTGGTTATTCTCGACCAGTCACTGATCCAACAATGGCAGCACCATCACTTGCGTTTCAAACTCCATTTCGAACACGACCCAATCTTCACCACCTTGTCCATCATCTCTTAAGTACTGATTTAACATGATTTCCATCATTGAACCATTGATCCCACCAGTACTATCACCACCAACAGCAGTACCACGACAGCATCCCTATCCTTTTCACTTGAATTATCCCAATAACCCGATTCAATTCAAACATTTAACCAAAACTCAATTAAACATAGTCAAACTTCATTTTAATTCAATTAATTTCAACTATAAACCCTTACATATTTAAAGAACAGAAAACCCCCAAATTAGTTTTAATTATAAACCCTAGTTTAACAATCGAGTCAAATCGAACATGCAATGCCAGTAATAATCATCCAAACATTATTCTTCATTTAATTTGGGGAAAAAGAAGCTTCGGGTTTGATTACTTACTTGTTTTCACCTTAGATTTGAATCGATTTTGAAATCTCTGATCGTTTTCGACTCTAATCGTCTTCTTTTATCTTCCCGCGCCAAGAAACCCCGAACTAACCATCACAAATAAGGGAAAAACCATGGTTCTCTCCTGTTTTCTCTCAACAGCAGCAGTACCTCTTTCTTTTGGTTTTTATTTTTTTCTCTGAAGCTGTTTCAAATGAAGAAGACGATGGATCTGATCAAAAAAAAGAAAAAAGAAAAAAAAACAATGGATATGGATATGGATATGGTTAGTTGGCACGTGTGATTAAGGATGAAATAATAAAACGAAATATAATTTGAGGGCCACATAAAAATTAATTAAGTCAACAGTTAAACACGTCACCATTCAACGGAGTCAACACAGGTCAACGTTGGTCTTTAGACCAAACGCAAAGCCTGGACAAATGTTAGACCAAACCCAGTTTTAGGTCAAAAAGTAAGTACCAAAAACCAAATAACCCTAAAATCATTAGAGAGTGAGACTATTACCTTTTGTAGATTTAAAGGATTTTTGTTGTTTTGAACTTTTGAACATAGTAGGATAAGAATATCATGAAAAATTAATGCAGAGCACATAAAGAGTTAAAGTAAAAAGAAAATATAACTAAATGTATAATTTCAGTAATCTGGTACGTTGAGACATTTTAAAACAGATACAACATCATCTTGCAAATATGTTGGCTAAATAACCTGCCTGTAGAACGAAGATAGATCAAGAATTTTAATACTCGACTCAAAAACAAAAAGGAAAACAATAATCTAAGTTTTGATAATACAAATACTACTCGAGTTGTTGTCAAAGAAGTGAGGATGTGTTGATCACGCGCACTTCCTCTGATGATCTGCACCAAAAAGAAAAACGCTCACAGACAAAAAGCCATGGATCAAACAAAAGCCTAATAGTAGAAGTTTGCAGACAAAAAAAACACTAAAAAAAAAAACATGTTCTTGAAGGAGAGGTGCTCCGAATTATTGAGATTGATTTGGGTAGGCTTTATAGAGAGACGCCAAGCCGAGAAGAGTATCTTTTGCACTAAATAGAAGAAAATTATACCGAGATATTTGGAATTAAAGTTTTATCAAAGATAATTTCAAAAAAAAATAATATTATTTACTTTTTATCTACGTATTCCAAATAAGTAACATATTTAGAGTTTTATCATTTAGGTTAATATTATAATTAATTTTATTAGAGTATCGTATTATCATTTAGGAAATATTTTCATTATTGAGCAAATTTAGGAAATATTTTGGATTATCGTCATTTTTTGATAGTTATGGAATGTATTTTTTCCATAATTTTAGTATACAAAATCTGGGGCATATCAAAATATATATAAAAAAAAATCCACCTTATTTAATTAATTTTTTTTATTTTATATCTGTTTTGTTTTAATTATGGTGTTAAAAACGAAAACAACATAATGCAAAAAAAAAAAAAATCACCTTGAAAAAATCACCTTGCGAAAAAAAAATCACATTGAAAATATTTCTGATTTCTCCGGGCGTTAGTTTGTAGCAAAGCCAAAAAGTCCTGATTTTATGGGGTGTCCAGTACCTGCAAACCAAAATAACCACCATCAATAAGTGAACCTTAATGGAAAAAATGACAAACCCTAATATTCAAAAACAATAAACCCTAACCATGTGTAAAAAAAAAAACTATCGGAGGAACGATGAGATTCCACCCTTGTTGCAGAACTTTATATAAAACTCAATGTTCCAAATTTTACAATTATATATAATGACGAAATAGTAAAAATATTCCCAGTTAAGGTAACAAAATCTCATACAAAAAATCCGCAATTAATTAATAAGAACGCGCAATTGGGGGATACATTTATTAATTGGGGGATATGAATTACTTCCCCCAAACCATGATTTCCGCTAAGGGGTGACCATTTGGTATGAAAGTACTAAAATATCCTTCCTTCAAAATAAAAATTAAAAAACTTAAAATTAAAAAACAAAAAACAAAATTATATCCCTCATTTCCATCTCCACCTCTTATTAATGAAGAATTAATTGGGGGATATGAGAATTAATTGGGGGATATGAATTACTTCCCCCAACCCATGGTGTGTGCTAAGGGGTGACTTTTGGTTATGAATATACTAAAATACCCTTCCCTCAAAATTAAAAAAAAAAACTTAAAATCAAAAAACAAAATCATATCCCCCATTTCCATCTCCACTTCTTCCCTCAAAATAAAAATTAAAAACTTAAAATCAAAAATCTAAATCATATCCCTCATTTCCATCTCCACTTCTTATTAATCTTATTTAGGGGTAGTGTTTTGAAACCCAAATATTCTCTATTCCCTTTCAAATTCTAAACTCTCCCCACTCTATCAAATTCTCTTCACCTCACTTTGGAAACGAAATTTTTTTTTTATTCGGAAGTGATGAAGATCATGCTGAAAGTGATGATGACCATGCCGGAATTGATGAAGACCATGCCGGTACCGTGTTCCGGCATATGGTCTTTATCAATTCCGGCATGGTCTTCGTCACTTCCATTTTGAATTTTTCCTGTCTTTAAAAAGCTTGATACCGTCATGGTCAGTTGATATGAAGACCATGCCGGTATTTTTTTCCGGCATAGTTTACATATTTATTTCCTATGCCGGAAAACAATACCGGCATGGTCTTCATATCAACTGACCATGCCGGCACCAAGCTTTTTAAAGCCAGGAAAATTCAAAATGGAAGTGAGGAATACCATGCCGGAATTGATGAAGACCATATGCCGGAACACGGTGCGCATGCCCGATAATTTCCTATCAATGCCGGTAGTCAAGTGAAAAAAAAATCAACATTCTCGGATACTTTTCATTCTGTTCCGGCATAGGTATTTAAGCAAAATACTATGCCGGAACAGGTACCGGCACGCTCGAAAAAAAACTATTACCATGCCGGTACCTGTTCAAAACCAGAAAAAAATCAACATTCAGAAGATCAAAACCAGGAAAAAAACCGAACCCCCCCGGATAGTGGCAAACAATTTATGAACATTTCCAACAATTGCCGGCATGAGTTTTTGGTTGAATACCATGCCGGCACCAAGCTTTTTCAGCTGCAACAATGGTGGATTCAAAGAAAAAAAAATCAATTTTTCAACCTCTTATTATCAATAATTATCTCATCACAATCATCTTCCCATTTTCAAAAAAAGAAATTCCTCTCAAATATTTTTTTCCCTCCTTCTACTCTCACCCAAACACAAATAAAAATACACACTAATTTATCCCCCAAATACTTAACATTTTACTAATTATACTTAATCACTAATCCTAATTAGTGGGGGCTAGATTAGGAATTAAAAAAATAATTACATAGGGGGTCACCCAGAATTGCTATTGGGACACCTATTTTGTCCCGTAGCTATATCCCCCAATTAATTCCCATATCCCCCAATTAATTTTTCTTATTAATCTCTTTCAAATTCTAAACTCTCCCCACACCCAAATATACCTCATTCCCTTCCAAATTCTAAACTCTCCCCACTCCCTATCAAATTCTCGTCGGCTACCCACTTTGGAAACGATTTTTTTTCTTCTTAATTCGGAAGTAATGAAGATCATGCTGAAAGTGATGAATACCATGCCGGAATTGATGAAGACCATGCCGGTAGTCAAGTGCCGGCATGCTCGAGAACTTCCTATCAATGCTGGTAGTCAAGTGAAAAAAACTAGGAAAAAAACCAGAAAAAATTCATAACGGAAGTAATGAAGACCATGCCGTAATTGATGAAGTCCATGCCGGTAGTCAAGTGTCGGCATGTTCGAGAGCTTCCTATCAATGCCGGTAGTCAAGTGAAAAAAATTAGAAAAAAAACCAGGAAAGAAAACCAGAAAAAATTCTTACTACTTCATGTATATTTGTTTCATTTTAAAGATTTACTGGACCCCTCTATTAGACTAAAAAAATAACTTCGATACAAAATTACTAACAAGTTGAGTCTTTTTATTTTATATATTACATCCTCGCTTTCTTAAGTCTATCACCTAACAATTATTATATTAATTATCTAGTTTAAGAGCAAAATATATATTTCTAATTTGTCATTAATTTAATTTATAAATTTAATTGTAGACACGCGTTATTAATTTTCCATAACTATTTAACTAATCATAATTATTATTTTTGCCGTTGTATATATTTAACGAGATTTTAGTTAAGTTAAGTTCAATATAATAAGAACGCGCAATTGGGGGATATGGAAACTAATTGGGGGATATAGCTACATGACAAAATAGGGATCCAAATATCAAAGCTGGGTCACCCCTTATGTAATTATTTTTTTTATTCCTAATCTAGCCCTCACTAATCAGGTTTAGTGGTTAATAATAATTAGTAAAAATCTTAAGTATTTGGGGGATAAATTAGTCTGTATTTTTATTAGAATTTGTTTGAGTGAGGTAGACGGAGGGAAAAAATATTTAAGAGGGCATTTTTTTTTTGTGAAAATGGAGGATGATTGTGAAGAGAGAATTGTTGCTAAGAGGTTGAAAATTTGATTTTTTTCCCTTTGAATCCACCATTATTGCAGTTGAAAAAGCTTGGTGCCGGCATGGTATTCAACTAAAAAACCATGCCGGCATTTGCTGGAAATTTTCATAAATTATTTGCCACTATCTTGGGGGTTCGGGGGCTTAGCCATCTTTCATTTCATTATTTTCACTTTTTCTTGTTTTTGATGTGCACTCCAAGCTGCTTACAGGCCAAGAGGTGGTAGATATTATTTTCACCCATCCAAACTCAAACACATTTAAGTTTGCAAAAGAGCACAACGAGAAATTGATGAAGAAGAAAAAAGAAAATGCGTGCAGTGCAGGAATTGTCGTGATGCTTAGTAAAATGGACTTATAGTTCCATAATGTGGTGGATTGGTATTTAAGTGGTAACTCAAATGTTCAATACTACATTAATTTGAAGAACCGTAAATGCAAGTATACGAAGGGACACAAACACACATCCATTACAAAGAAACATCATAATGTTACATTTCAGATTATACCGACCAGTAACTGAAACAATACTAGTGTTGTTACTAGAATTTCCAACAAACAATTTATACTGACCAGTGACTGAAACATCTTCTGTTTTGAAGATGATTATACTGACCAGTGACTGAAACATCTTCTGTTTTGAAGATGATTATACTGACCAGTAACTGAAACATCATGAATCCACCATTGTTACGAGACTTCGTCTCGTAACAAAATTTTCTGGTTTTGATCTTCAAAACCTATTTTTTTTGTTCTAATCAGTCCACTTCCGGCACAGTTATCTAATTTTCGAGCATGCCGGCACTGCTTCCGGCATAGTATGTTGCTTAAATTTCTGTGCCGGCACATGATGAAAAGTATCCAGAAAATTGATTTTTTTTTTCACTTGACTACCGACATGGATAGATTTATATCGAGCATGCCGGAACTCAATACCGGCGTGGTCTTCATCCTAAATAACTATGCCGGAACTCAGTACCGGCGTGGTCTTCATCCTAAATAACCATGCCGGTACTGAGGAACCCAATATCGGCATGGTCTTCATCATAAATAACTATGCCGGCACTCAGTACCGGCATGGTTTTCATCACTACCGGCATGGTCTTCATCTCTACCGAATGTAAAAAAAAAAAAAATCAAAGTGAGGAGCCGGCAGAGAAGGAAAGTGGAATTTGAAAGGAAGTGAGAAATGTTTCGAATTTACAAGGGAGTAGGGTATTTTTATGTTTGATTTAGCTTTTATTGTTGTAAAGGGTAGTTTCGTATTTTTGCCCCACAAAAACACCCCTTAGCAGAAACTATTGGTTGGGGGAAGTAATTCATATCCCCCAATTGTGGGTTCTATAATACCAATTGATGAATGCTAACATTACCTTATTAAAATTATTATTATTACTTTATTATTATCTATAGTTACTATTATACTATTTTTATTATTAACTCTCATGGTTCAACTATTATTCAAACTACTTTTTCAAGTATTATTAAGTCCCATAAATATCATTAACATTTATGTAATTATAATTCGTTTACTCTTCATAAGTCAATGTTTTCAGTAAATTTCCATGTGATTTACAAGTTCCATCAATAATACTAATCTCACTATTATTATGATATTAGATTGTTTACGTGTTCATACTTTTTAGATTAAATTATTTTCAAATCCTTATTAGCTAAAGTTATTGGTGTACCCTACAACTTTTACTTCATACAAATACAAACAACTAAACAAACAAATCAATCAATCAAATAAATCTTTTAATTATTGATAACTTTTAGTGATTAAAATTTATCTCACAACCCAACCCAGTTCTAAACTAATCTAGTTCACTTACTGGCACTAGCTATTTCTATCTTTTCCCATATAATATCTAATAATGAGGTCTGATAGCAACATTGTAGCACCCCTAAGCTAGCAGCTGACTAAACCAAGATATTAACGAAATAAAAAGGCACTAACGAATCTAAATCAAACACTTAAGCGTTCAAATAAGAAAAATCTACTACAACTTAACCCAAAACTAGCCCTGCTCTGAAATATACATATATTTAAAATCTCCTCTCAAATGATACATATACAATATTGATTTGGTTTACAAAGAATATGCAATATAATAAACATAGCAAAAGTTAATCATCTAGCGAACTCAACACTTGAAGCTTTTGCTGCGCTACTCTGATCTGTCACTGAAACTGAAAGCGGGAATAATTAACATTTAACTTCTAAGTAATCATATGAAAGATTTGGAAAACATTACATGTTTCCTAAGCATTAAACAGTGACCAAGTCACTGAAATAAAAAAATAAGTATATGGACAAACTCCTTCTTCAAACAATGTACAATATTGAAGCCCACTTCCACTCCGATTATTAATATTGAAGCCCACTTCCACTCCGATTACTTATAAAAAAACTAGATATAAATGCGAAGGAGCATATCCTATACACCACAAGTGGAAATCCTTATTTCCCATAACAATTCAACCAAACAGTACAAGTACTTTCCAAATTATGGAAAGATTTGCAGAATCAACAGAATTATCGTAATGCAATTTAAACAAAGCATGAAATGCACGAAGAGACAATGCATGAGTTTATTAAGCATAAACTTTTATAAAAACAATAATAATGATTACAAAAGAATCAAATGCATTCCCACCTATTTTGATGACAAGCCACGCCTACCTCGAGATCCAAGATCCACTGGTTCATCCTTTGAATTGATCGTTGTTAATAGAATCTAATTGTTAATCATACAAGCACTCTAAGAGTTTAGCCGAAAGGCTCACACAAGAATCAAAAAAAATTATTTAATGGTCCTAAGACCATTATGGTATCTTATTCTCTATCTTTAGTATAACTAAGATATTACTAATCCAATTAGATTGATTATATAGTCCATATCTAAGTCTTATGAATATCTACAACTTTGTAGAAGGAACCAAAGTCTAGTTCGGACCACAAGAGGTCCAAAACATCTAATTAAGACAACTGGCCTAAGCCCAAGTCCACCAAAGTCAACTAACAGTCACTAACGGTTAAGGTCAACTAACAGTCAACATAAGTCAACAATCAGGGTCAAGTCAAGTCTAGGGTCAAGTCTGGTCAAAGTCCAAGGTCTAGTCAAAGGTTAAATCGGTCAAGGTCCACAGATTCAAATCGAGAATCTTTTCTAGGTCAGCTCATTTAGAGTCAACTCAGTCAAACAACTGACTGGCATTACAACTTAGCAATCAGCTAAACTGAATGCAATCTGGCCAAGGCCATTGCATATGCCAAAACTTGAGACGCACCATAATGGTGTATCAACAACTTATAAAACAAATCCAAAACTCTATTACAAATTCAATTCTACCAAATAACTACAAGATTATTTCATAATCACAATAGAGCCTACCTGCGAATGCAGTTCCAAGCTTTTACAACAACACTAACAACAACTAATTCTAATTTATTCTCTCTGCAAAGCTTTACACTTTCCTAACTCTCAACATCAAAGCTTAGTGAGTTCAGGCCTGCAATTACCCTTACAATCTGTTCCCATAATCCTATTACATTCATGCCACATCATATACTTCTTCCAAGTCCCGTGACTGGCAAAACCCCTACCACCAATCAACAAACTCATACACCTTCATAACTCATTCATCTAAACCAATTCAATCATATCCCATGCAACTTCAACTCTAAATTACCAATCCTTTGCACCACTAAATTAATGACATCAGCAACACAACATCACCACCATATTTTACTTGAGAGTCCCAATCCCACCTTCATAACTCAGCTTCACTATTTCAGAACCACTACCTGCAATTATACCTCCACCAGATACTCGATTTCCATTTCCACAAAGTCTCTAACACAAACGATACCATAACATGATCTTATCCACTCAACAACTTCATCTACATCTATCCATTCAATACTCAACAATATTAAAGCTTTAAACCATCAAAAACTCCATTCACAGTTCACTGAGAAACTTATAAACAAAATATTGAAATTGAACTAATCTTTACTGAAAATACCAATTACCTCAAATATGTGTAACTCTGGAAATTGGATTCAATTCCTTCTTCACTTAACTCAGTTCATCAACTCGCTTCAAGATAAACAACAACAACCCCTCAATCCTCATCATTAACTTTGGTTATCAAAGATCCTATAACAAATTCTGAATCTTCTATTTTCTAATTCTGAGTTCAAAACATAATTCTAACTTCTCATATCAACCATACCCAACCTTAAATTTATCCTTAATCAACTTTACTCTAATTTTCCAATGAATTCAGAAACCTTAATTCTAATTTGGGGAAGAACATGAGGAACTTAAATTGAAATTAAACTCATGCAAACATTACTACTACATACCTGATTAAAACCCATCTCAAATCTCCCCTTTAAAACCTCAATTTCAACTTCAAAAGCTTCTCTGAGTTATTGTTCAAGAACCCTAATTTCTGATTTATAAAAACTCACTCTTCTTCTTCATAATTATCAGAAACACCAACTCCTACTTAATCACTCTACATCTCTCGATCTCAGACTCAATCATCCTCACCTTTATCAATTCTCAAAGAAACCCTAGTTCTCTTTCTTGTCGAGTTTGATTAAACAACATAACCACCTTCACCACCAGAAACACTTCATAGATCGTACCCCTATTAATTTTATCTTCCAGGACCACAGTTTGATTCCTCACACAATCGCAGAAGAAGAACATGAGAAGAAGAAAAATGAGAGAAGAAGAACGAAAAAGAAGAAAGAAGAAGATAAGAAAGAATAAGAAAGAAGATATCATTTATCTTCACGGTTTGGTGTCGATAAGACCAAGACAAATTACTGATATACCCAAAAGAGGATAAGGTCATCCCCAGTCGGTGCAATGGAAAAATGATTATTTTTCCCTTCAAACTCATATGTTGATTACTTCTTCGTCTGGTATCCGATTGACACGTTCGAGTAGCCTATTTCGCATAACTTTTCGAGAGATATGCAATGATACTAGTTTTGTATCTAATTCTTTGTTAATTTTTTTTCTATTAATTAAAATATATATAACTAATCGAGTCCTTAATGGGTAAATTATCTCTTGACCAGTCTAATAGCGTTGACGAGCTTGGGCGTCCTTACAGTGCGGCTAGCATGGCTAGAGCCAAGGCAAGGTGTGTTTGGATTGGCATGATGGATCTAAAGGTTCGGCATACCGTTGGAACATGGTGAGGCTAGCATGGCTAGGTCTAAGGAAAGGTGTGTTTGGCTTGTCATGGTGGGGCCAAGGGTTTGGCATGTCGTTGGCACATAGTGTGCCTAGCATGGATAGGGCCAAGGTATGACCGGTACTGCAAGTAAGCATAATGATTATGCATCGCATAGTTGCAGACTTAGTCAAAGTTCCGCCGTAAATTGCGCAATACGAATCCATAATACCGGTATTACTATATTGACTGTTAAGTGCTGAGAATAGCATAAACCCACAGGGACAACGTAGTGCAAGTGCAGCACTACATTGTAAAGTCATTTGGATAAGGAATGAAGCTTAATAGACGACACAACGAAGCTTCATTAAGGAAATGCAAGACATGGCCAAAGTGACAGATGCAATATGTGATGTTGGCATTAAGGCATATCCGTGGAATTGAGTTGGCCCAAACTCAAGGATGATGCAAGAAGAGTGAAATAGACTAAGAGTTAGTATATGCATTAGTTTAAGGAAGGGACAAAGCCTGAGAAGTGAAAAAAAGTTGGTAATGCAAGAGTTGCATTGTTGTTGTCAAGCTAATGGGAATACTGAAGCATATATGACGCATGAGTAACTAGAGTGAGATTAAGGAGATGGCCTCAATGTTTTTTGCTTAAGAAGTGTTCGTGCTTGAATTTAGAATGATAAGCATGCAGGACCAAGAGGGATGAACATTGGCGCAAGGAAGAATCCAGTATGCCAAAACAAGTGGTGCAATATGGCTCAAGTGACGGTTACAAGTTGTTTACGAGCTTCACAAGCATGCCAATAATGCGTGATGAAGAGGAGCGGTTATATAGGAGTTTATAAACATGGGATAAGAGTTCTAACTACTAGAGAACATGTGTTGTACGATTGGTGCAAGTTAGAGGAGAACTGGCCAGTTGGCATAGTTGTTAGCGGTTATGGAACTGGTCCCTGGGACAGATGGCCGTCTCTAGCGTGTTCAACGGTTGGGAACAGTTTGGCCAAGCAAAGCTTCTATATAAATAGTCCTAAGGCATGGAAAATTTGGCATCCTAGCCTATGTGAGAGTAAGGCTTGCATAAAGAACATATGTGAGAGTGAGGTTTGCATATGTGAGTGAATATGAGAGTTTTTGTAATACTAAGACTTGGTTCAAGAGTGAACAAGTCTGTGTAAGTCCACAAGTGGGAAAGCTTTGTATTTCTTCCCTTTTATGCAAAAAAAGGAGTTGATTGTGTCATGTTTTAAGTGTTCTTGGTTGGCTGATTGTTGTTGGTAAAGTATGGAAAAGATTGAATGGATTATGGGGTGCATTTGATGAGTTTAGTGAAGTGAAAAAAGGCTGTAAAGACTTCCTCTGATTGACCTGACATGTTGGTTGTTTGCATAGGTGAAAACTTATAAGGATGAAGTGCAAGTGAGCGAAGCTTTATTCACAGAACCATTGTGTTGCCGGGTTACACTTTCGCAGAAAATTTCTGGGGAGTTTGAAGGTGTGACAATTCGTGTATCAGAGTTGTATTTGGTAAACAGTTCGAGTGTATTTGTTTGATAATACACTAGTGCTTCTTTCCCTATAAAGCTATTTTCCTGTGAGCAATTAAGTGGCGCATTATTTTCAAAGTATTTAATTAGAAATGAGTTCTAATGGCATGGTGATCGAAGAAGAACTACCGGGTACATTTGATCAACTTGAGGAGTATGGCTATCTCGGTGATATAACCATTTGTTTCAGTGCAGATGGAATTGATATCCCTCTTGTTTCTGAAGATAAAGGCAGGCTAGACCTACTTAAAGGAAGAACATCAGATTGGTTTAAATAATTTGACGAAGGGGTAGGTGCATTCGAGGACAAGGTGTCTGATGCAACCTTGTTAAATTGTAAAACTAATGCTGAAGTGACTGAATTGAAGGTGCAATTCAGTGATATAAAGACCATACTAACAAGCCATGCGAAGAAAATGTCATAGGAAGTGGTAGGCATTCGCGGGTTAATCAGTAACGGCATGTTTGTAGGGCCAAACATGCATGGAGAAAGATCTAATCGAGTCTCCGAGCCAAGAATTTACGCGGGTTCCAGAAATGCTAGAGAAATTGATAATTTCTTGTATGACGTTGAGGCATACTTTGAGGCGAATGGAACTGAGGAAGAACAAAAAGTAACTCTCGTAAGCAATTACCTTGGTGGTGATGTAAAGGTTTGGAGGAGAACTATGCTGCAAGAAGATGAAGATGCTGGTTATGTCAATCATATGTCATGGAATGACATGAAAGATGGACTGAGATGTAAGTTCTGGCTAAGCAATGGTTATTGGTACGCAAGAGAAAGTTTACGTAGGATAAAAATAACGGGCACACCACATACCTATGCTGAAAACTTCCTTACATTATTGCAAGAAGTACGTGGCATGAGTGAAGAAGATCAGATATTCCAATTTCTGGCTAGTGCAAGTTCGAGTGTGATTACTGAACATAAGAAGCGTAAAATCCAGAGTATCCAAATGGCTATTCAAGTGGTAAGAGGGCTTACTAGTTGCACAACGATTAAAGATGTGCAAATATGTGAAGGTGAATCCAAAAGAAAGAAAAAATCTATAGGCAGCAAGCGTAAGCATGAACCAAAGGAAGATGAATTATTTCGTTCATCCCGGAAGTATAGGGGATGTTTCATTTGAAAAGGTTTGCATTTCAGAAGAATTTTTCCACTCAAGGCACAAATCAATGTATTTGTTGGGGATAACTATGGGAGTCATTCTAGCAAGACTCGTGAAGGCCAAAGTGAATGTTCAAGGAAGAGACCACGCAACGAAGTTATTGTGCACTTCGACAAGATATAAACAAGAAGTTGTGTTGATGTCTTCTTTGGAAACACCTAGTGCAGAAAATGTGGTATTTTCTGATCTTGTTTGGCATATCTTAGTTTGACAGTTGTTGCAAACTCTGTGTGTAGAGGTTGGTTGTACAGACTTTTATTTGAGTCTTCAAGTTTGTATATACTTTTCTTTGGTGTAAGCAAGTTTCTTTGTTAATGAAGTTTTATCTTTCCAAAAGTTATCAAGTGGATCAATCATGTAATGGTACATCATCTTGTTATGTAAAATAAGTAATGAATTAGAGTATTTTCGTTGATAAAGTATTTCCTATTTATTTATGATGTAAATCTAGTTCATGTGAAGATGTTGCAAGTAGCATACTTAGCCTAACGTATGCAATAACAAGACAAGTTGAAAGCTAATAAGCAAAGCATAGGACAAGGGTCCTAGTTGATGTAGAAGTGATGTTGATGTTTGGGGATTGCAAAATGGCATGATGGCAGATGGGCGGCTGATGGTGTCGTAACCACGACAAATTAATTAATATTTTACTACCTAATTAACAAGTAATATAGGGTAGTCAAGATCGATCCCACGAGGAGCAAGAGATTATAGTTGTCTTATAATGTCACAAAAAGGGGGGTATTGGTTCAAGATTTTAAAAGCAAAAGAAATAAACAAAGTAATTAAAAGTGTAAGTTGAATTCAATAAGAGAGAATAGATCAAGGAATCCTTCTTCGCTGCAAAACAATGATTAAAGTTATGTTCTTTTCCACTTTTTATTCGTCATAGATTATCACCAACCGTAGGATAGCAGGTTCGCTTAGCTAACCCCAAAATTCCTTTTTTCATCGAGTAACAATTCCGCTTAGTTATCAGATTCTATTCAAAAGAACCACCTTGAGGTTCGCTTACAAGATGTAATTCCCCGAACGCATTAAGATTTATGAACTTAGGTTTAGTACTAGTAGTTAGACTCGGTTCGCTTGGTCCACTTTCTAGCGTAGTTTTCACACACAATTGCTCCACGGAATCCCTCTGCAAGGTCTTGTATTTTCTATTTGTGTAAAGAGTCAAGAAACTATTACGTATTCCCTAACTTTCACTAGCTTTAGATTAAATTAACAAATTAATTTAGCGTGCACTCCAAACAACCTATCACTCAATCATAAACATTAACATTAGTAAAAACAAACGATAATCATATGAAAAACTTTAAAGTAGAATTGAAACAAAAACTCAAACCATATGTTAAGAACTAGGAATTCATCCTCAATCAATAAGAAAATTAGCTACTCATAGTTTGGAGTTCACACAATAATAATAATAATTAAGGAAGAAAGAAAAACTTATTGAAAAGATGATGGTTGCTCCTTCCTCCAATCCTTGGGCACTTTAACTCCTTCTCCAAAGTAGATGTGTGTAAAAAGTTGTAGAGAACTCCTTTATTTATAGGCTTCAATACTCTCCATATCTTTGTAGGAAAAGAATCCACATTCCATAAGAACACCACTTTCCCAATTTGAGCCATATTCCAATTTCTAGTCCAATTCTACAAAACTTCCAAGTTTTCATCCAATTCCCAATTCTAAGTCTTCACACACATGAGAGAAATTCACACAAAATTCTTTATTTTTGGCTCACCAGAAAACTGGGTTTTTTGCCGGAAATAGGCCGGAATTTGTCACAGTCGGCCACCTGAAAATTCTGCCCATCGAAGGAATATTCTGTCAGTCCACCGTTAGGACTAACGGTCAAAGAGGTCAAACTGTCAGTCTTCCGTCAGTCAATTAGTCAAAGGGAGGAAGCTAAATCAGCCGAGTCAGCTATCTAATTGGTCTTAATTTGCTGAGTCACTGGGCTGAATCGAGTTGAAACGCTGGCTTCCGAGTTGACTCGCCAGAATCAAAATCCGGCCGAGTTCTGTTTAATTACATGACTTCTCGGCCATAATTTCAGGCCATTTTTATTCAATTCCTGTGACACACCTAGGCATACATATAACTCATTCAAACCATTCTTCACTGCAGTATAGTTTCGTTCACTGTCGTAGACACACATCCCTAAGTACATTTCCCATGCAGCTTCACACCATCTCAGTGACTCAAACCCAAATAAATTTACAGCATCTCTTCCCTATATCAATTACTACCAGAACCCATTCCAATCTCAGCACCACTAAGCTGCAATGAACTAAGTTCTAATTCATTCAACAAATCATGGTCTTCTCAGCAGATTCAAATCATCCCTGAGTTCTTCAACATCCATCTCCACTGAATCCAGTACCATCACGAACACAAACCCACATTAATTTCAATCCACCTTCACCACCTCAGTCATCTTCTTAATCCCCTGAACCTCTCGACTCACCAACATCTCTTCTCAGCCCCCATTAACAGCTCTCTGAGCTTCTATTCTGCTCTACCACAAAACCCATAAATAACTCAAACCCATCGCCTGTTTCATCAATTGTAGTAGTAACAGCACTGCAACTCCATGGAAGCTCATCCATGTCGTCACTGTTCATCATCAAACCCTAATTTTCTGAAACCCTCAGGATTTCGATTCAATCTCCAATCGACCTCTACCAACACAAACCCACAGCATACAAACCCCAATTTCTTCTTAGCATCTCTGATTTGAACAACAACATCTTCCTAGCAGACTCATAGCACCAACATATCCCCAATTTCTCTCGAACTCGCCAGCATCTTCTTTATCTGTAATTCTTTAACATCAGCTTCAATCCGTCTCTCAATTCTCTCTGTGTCTCAAGAAACAGCAGCAGTCACTGCTTATTTTCCTTTCTCAGTTTTAGGGACTTCGAATGAATGATTCAGAAAATTTCTCGATTTAGGTCTCAGCTAATGGATGCGCCTCTTTTTCATTTGAGTTGTAATAATAAAGAAAGAAGATCGAGTTTTAGGGTTATAAAAGTGGGATGGCTAAATTGCACCCATTACATAGGCTAGGGGACACCCCAGTGGACACCCGATAAATATACCTTCTGGTAAATGATAAGGGATACCCTGATGGCAACCCCTTAACCATTACCGGGCTCCAGATAGTGTTCTTCCCTCAAATGACTATTCTGCCCTTTTTGCTCAATTTCAGATGATTTCTCCTTCTTTTCCTCTGTGCGACTCCAGAGTACCTAATAACTCAAAAAAACACGTAAAATACATAATTTACAAGAAAAATAGCAAAAAAAGCATAACTATTAGATAGTAAATTAAGGTGTATTCTACACCTATCAAATTCCCCCACACTTAGACTTTGCTAGTCCTCGAGCAAATCAAACTTACAACTTCAAATCGTTCCAGCGTCCCAAGCATCCAAAGAGTTATGTGGACATAGAGTTTCTGCATGCTAGTAATAAGAAGTTAGAAATACTAAAGAACATATTCTCGTTCTTAAATGTTGAGTGAGAAATAACCACACCATAATGAGAGAACACGTGTTTGAGAAACGATCAATAAGCATTTCGCCTCGACTTCTACCTTACCAAAAAGGGTTTTATGATAATTTCACTCAAAAAAATGGCTTTTTTATGGGTCTCACATGTGTGCAGGTAAGAATGAAGAGAGAATTCCTGCAACACGTTGAATGGTGGGAAGGATAACTTCCAAATTTTGAAAAACCAACATCTTTTAATATTTTGAAAAACCATTTTTCTGACGATCTCTAAGAAAGAAAATCAACCACTTATATCGAGGATGAGATTACTTACTTACCTTCACATCCGATTGCCAATTATGATAACACCACTCTCACGGAATCCAATAGAAACGTCTTCCTCTCCTCGTCTTCATCTTCTTGGTCCTCGGCTTCAATTATTGATGATAAACTTTCGAATTTGTAGATCCTTGACAATTTGTAACATTTTTCCTTAAAATCCTTATCACTTGAAACTTCCTTATAGATTTTCCTTCCCCATGGATTATTAAATAAAAACAAACAAACACAATAATAGATATTTCTCTTGTCTCATATTTTTCATATTTTTTTTTTCTTTTTCAATTTTTTTCATTTTTTTTAGACAAGAGAAACAAAATACAAATCAAAGTGAAAAATAAAAAAACCATGTCCGTGGAAAAGTACTTTACCTCTTGATTCTTCACAACTTGTATCGTCTTGAAATCATAAGCTTCAATAATTCTCACCTTTTGCTTTTCTTCGCTATTGTAAATAAGTCTTCATACTTGAATATAGAATTACCTCATTGTATTGTAAGTCTTCAACATATATGTAAAAATCTGCTCATTGTATGTTGCTTTACTTGAATATGAAATTTGCTCTTTTTCTTGTTTCATTGTTGCTTGTAAACCTTGAATGTCTTCAAGTTTGCTTGTAGGTTTTGATGTCGCTCCCTTGTTGTTGATGATTATGGTGTTTCTATGGACCCGTTGTTGAGAGAATGGTGCTAACTGCAAATCAAACTACAAGAAGGAGGCTTTCATCTATAGACGTCACCCTCATGATTGACAAAAATTAGCACTCAAGAGATCAAAATAGTGTTGAAATTGGTGTGATATCGGGTAGCTCACCATTCTACCCAGAATTAACGTACGGTGACACACACTCAAAAGAAGCTCTTTAGTAAAGGAAGAATTTTTGGTCGGTTCCTTGGTTGATATGAAAATGGGTAGTCTCCACTAATGATTGATCAGCAACTCTAATAACGCACTTCTCCCTGCACCAAATTTGCATTACCGGCATGATTAAATCCATTATTTAACACTCTAACAAGCAATAAATCCCTAACACTTCCAAGTTCATTTATGTCGGTCAGAATTCTCTATGTAATCATACCTAGAAGCATGCTAGTGACTCTAAAATCTCTAAAAGTTGAAGTTTTATGCAATTTTTTTTTTTATGCAAAAATATATGCTTAGCCACTCCCCCACACTTAAACCTTACATTGTCCTCAATGTAATTGAATCATCCAAGTAAAGTCAAGGTTGGAAATCCTAATATGATATGGAACAAGAAAAATAAACAAACAAAACAAAAACCAAAATGATAAGAAATACAAAACCGGTGGGTTGCCTCCCACTTAGCGCTTGTTTTAAAGTTGTCGGCCCGACATAGCTCTTTCTTCACATTACTCCTCTAGAGGGAGCACATCGCGAAGTCCAATCACGTCCACATGCTCCGTTGGAAATTTTTCATAATATGGCTTCAACCTATGGCCGTTGACTTTCAAGGGTTTTCCTGTTTTTTCACTAACAATTTCAACTGCACCATGATCATAAACATTAGTAACAATAAGTGGTCCCACCCAACGGGACTTAAGCTTACCCGGAAATAAACTTAAACGAGTATTAAATAAAAGAACTTTTTTTCCCACAACAAAACTTTTCCGAGAAATCATCTTGTCATGAAAAAGCTTGGTCTTTTCTTTGTAAATCCGGGCACTCTCGTAAGCATCATTATGTATCTCCTCTAGCTCATTTAGTTGCAACTTTCTTTGTTTCCCCGCTTCATCATACTCCATGTTGAATTTCTTTATTTCCAAATAAGCCTTATGTTCAAGTTCAACCGGAAGATGACAAGCTTTTCCATAAACCAACCTATATGGAGACATACCAATCGGTGTCTTGTACGCCGTTCTATACGCCCAAAGTGCATCATTGAGCTTAAAGCTCCAATCTTTCCTTGTGGTATTCACCGTTTTCTCAAGAATGGACTTGATCTCACGGTTTGAAATTTCCGATTGTCCACTAGTTTGTGGATGGTAAGGCGTACCAATCTTGTGTGTTATGTTGTACTTATTGAGGAGAGTGTGAAAAGACTTCTTGAAATGTGAGCCTCCATCGCTTATCACCACTCTTGGTGTGTCGTGCCTAGTGAATATGTTTTCTCTTACAAAATCACAAATAACTTGAGAATCATTAGTTTTGGTGGCTCTAGCCTCAACCCATTTCGAAACATAATCTACGGCAAGAAGTATATAAAAATTTCCATTCGAATTGACAAAAGGACCCATAAAATAAATTCCACACACATCAAAAATCTCTACGGCGAGAATTGGTGTGAGTGGCATTTGATTTCGAGCACCTAGATTGCCCGTTCTTTGACATCTATCACACGATTTACAAAAAACATATGAATCTTCAAACAAGGTGGGCCAATAAAATCCACTTTCAAGAACTTTGAGAGCGGTACGTTTAGAACCAAAATGGCCACCACAAGCAAAAGTATGACAAAAGGAGAGAATAGATTGAAATTCGGAGTTAGGTACGCACCTTCGTATTATTTGATCAACGTCATATTTCCATAAGTATGGTTCATCCCACACATATTGCTTCGCTATCTTCTTAAGTTTTATCTTTTGGAAGTTAGACATTGTTCTAGCTACGTTCCTTGTTACCAAGTAATTCACTATATCCGCGTACCAAGGTGTTGATTCTTCCAAGGAGAAAAGTTATTCGTCCGGAAAGCGGTCTTGTAATGGAAGTTCTTCTTGATACATAACAAGTCTACTAAGATGATCCGCAATGGTATTCTCCACACCTTTCTTATCTCGATTTTCTATGTCGAACTCTTGTAGTAATAGGATCCACCGGATTAATCTTGGCTTAGCTTCTTTCTTCTTTAGTAAGTATTTAAGTGCGGCATGATCGGAATACACAATAACCTTTTTATCCACCAAGTATGATCGAAATTTTTCCAATGCAAACACTATATCCAATAACTCCTTTTCCGTGGTAGAATAGTTGATTTGTGCATCATTGAGGGTCCTAGATGCATAATAGATAACATGGGACAACTTGTCCACTCTTTGACCCAAAACGGCTCCAACCGCATAATCACTAGCATCACACATTAGTTCAAATGGAAGATTCCAATCCGGTGACTTGATAATCGGCGCACTTGTCAACATTGCCTTCAATTTTTCAAAAGCATCCTTTCATTCCTTGTTGAAGTCAAAAGGTACCTCCTTTTGTAGTAACTTGCACATCGGCATGGAGATTTTGGAGAAATCCTTGATAAACCGCCTATAGAAACCTGCATGGCCAATAAAATAAAGAACCTCCCTCACCGAAGTGGGATATTGTAATCTTATTAAATCTATCTTTGACTTGTCCACTTAGAGCCCTTGAGAGGACACAATGTGACCAAGTACTATGCCATGGTTTACCATAAAATGACATTTCTCCCAATTAAGGACAAGGTTTGTGTCTATGCATCATTTAAGAACTAGTTCAAGGTTGTCTAAACATCTATCAAAAGAATTTCCATAAACACTAAAGTCGTCCATAAATACCTCAATAATGCGCTCCACGTAATCCGAGAATATACTTACCATGCATCTTTGGAAAGTATCCGGTGCATTGCAAAGACCAAACGGCATCTGTATATACGCAAACGTTCCAAACGGACAAGTGAAAGTAGTCTTCTCTTGGTCCTCCGGTGCAATCTCAATTTGGTTGTATCCCGAATAACCTTCCAAGAAACAATAATACAAATGCCCCGCTAACCTCTCCAACATTTGATCAATGAAAGGTAAAGGAAAGTGATCCTTTCGGGTTGCGGAATTAATCTTTCTATAGTCAATGCACACTCTCTAACCGGTTTGAACTCTTGTCGGAACAAGTTCATCGTCTTGATTTCGAACAACCGTAACACCGGACTTCTTTGGCACCACTTGTACTGGACTAACCCATTTGCTATCGGAAATTGGGTAAATTACCCCCTCACTTAGAAATTTGAGTATCTCTTTCTTCACAACCTCCATCATGGGAGGATTAAGCCTACGTTGAGCATCACATACCGTCTTCACATTCTCTTCCATTAGAATCCTATGCATGCACATGGATGGACTAATGCCTTTGATGTCCGCAATTTTCCACCTAATAGACGTTTTGTGCTCTTTCAAGACTCTAAGCAAACGGTCTTCTTGTACCGGTGTGAGGTTCTTTGCAATAATCACCGGAAGCTCATCTCCATCTCCCAAGAACGCATACTTCAAATGGTCCGGAAGTGGCTTCAATTCTAGCTTATGCGCCTTCACAATAGATGGTACAAGTAATTCATCATTCACGTGTAAAGAAATATACGAAACATTACCCTTAGATTCTTGTAATTCCGTCAAATCACCACACGTCTCCACCAATTCCTTGGAAATTTCAACATCCAAGTTAGGCAGGCCGTGGACGTCCAATTCAATGCTCTTTTGCAATACCACATCAAGTTCGTCCTCTTGATTTAATTCCACCATTTGTTGCGCTAATGAACTAACCACATCAATGGAGTAAGCGGAATGCACATCACTTGGGTAGCGCATGGCTTCGAATATGTTGAAGTGTATTACTTCCTTGTCGAATTAAATATTAAGTGTACCCTTATCAATATCAATCTTCGTCTTTGCGGTCTTCATAAATGGACTCCCAAGAAGTAGAGAAGTAGACGACCGATTCTCATTGTTGTCCATATCCACCACAAATAAATCCACCGGAAAAATTAACTCATTCACTTGCACTAGAACGTCTTCTACAAGTCCCTTTGGATAAATGTTAGACTTGTTTGCTAATTGGATAATAACTCTTGTCTCTTTCAACGGTCCAAGATTCAAGGAGTCATATATATCGTCCGACATCACACTAATAGAAGCTCCCAAGTCAAGTAAAGCATGTTCAAACCTTTTCTTACCAATAGTAATTGGCACCATGAAACCACCGGGATCCGTGTACTTTCTAGGCATCTTCTACAAAAGCATAGCCGACGCACTCTCACCAACTTTAGTAATTTCATTATCAAGCAACCTATCCTTCTTTTTGCATAATTCCATCATGAACTTAGCATACCTTGGCATTGTCTTGATGGCATCGATGAAGGGGATGTTGATTTCTATCTTCTTGAAGATATCCATGAGTGCCTTGTCTTGAGCTTCCTTCTTGGACTTAGCAAAGCGACTATGAAAAGGAGGAGGAGTAGTAAAATTAGGAACCGGTTCCTTGGATTGGGTGGTTGGTGTTGAATTCTCCTTTGGTACGACTTCCTCTTCACTAGCTTCTTCATGATGACTTGGACACTCTACTTTTCTTCCACTTCTTAAAGTAACCGCATTAACATTCTCTCTTGGGTTCACAAATGGTTTTGAAGGAAGTTTTGTGGAAGTTTGAGCTTTCATTAAGTTCATATCGGTCGCCAATTGTCCCATTTGAGTTTGTAAATTCTTGATTTCCGAACCGCTCCTTTGTTCCAAAGCTTTGATTTCCGAATCGGTCTTTTGTTGGTTTTGTTGTAACATAAAAGTGAGACCTTGCATGCTTTGCATCATCACATTCAACTTGTCATCATTCGAAGAATCTTGCTCCTTGACTTGTTGTGGTTGGAATTGTTGTTGTTGAGGTTGGAAACGTGATTGTTGGAATCCACCTTGTTGCGCATATGGATTAGGAGCCGCTGCTTGCTTGTTTGCATATATAAAGTTGGGATGATCCTTCCAACCGGGATTGTAAGTATTTGAGTATGGATCGTACCTTGGACTTAGATTTGGATATAAAGCATTTACTTGTTCGGTTTCATCATCCGGAATAATTACCGCGGCCAACCGTTTCACTACCCTCTCTATGTTGTTTCATCCCACAAATGTCCTTGCGAATTTGAGTAGCTTTTGATGCGGGAAAATATCTCTCAAGGAAAATTTTCTTCATCCCATTCCATGTTGTGATACTTCCGGAAGGCAAATAGTACAACCATTCCTTAGCATTGCCCGCCAAAGAGAACGAAAAAGCTTTCAACTTTGCTCCATCCGCATTAATATCCTGCGGGAGCATGGCCATGACTATGGTATTGAAGTCCATAATATGTTTGTTTGGGTCTTCATTCACTATGCCATGAAACTTTGGTAATTCTCTAATCAACCCCGGCTTGATATCGAAAGTTGAGTTAGTTTGGATACACCATTGTTGTGTATCGAGCGTGTGAGAAGCTAGGTCCTTGAGTGTACGATCATCCATTGCTTCTTCTTTTATGTCTGAATCTGCAAACTCACTTGATGTAGAACGAGGAAGCGGAGTGTTAACCGCTCGAATGAAATCCTTTAGTTGAGTGCCGGATCGAAGACGTATTGGACTCGGTCTTCCCTTTTTAAGCATTCACCAAAGATATAACACCTACAACAAGGTTCAAAAAACTAAGTTAGATAAGGTATAGAATCTAACAAAGCAAGAATAAAGCAAAACAACTAAAATCGTCCATTGCTCCCCGGCAACGGCGCCAAAATTTGATGGTGTCGTAACCACAACAAATTAATTAATATTTTACTACCTAATTAACAAGTAATATAGGGTAGTCAAGATCGATCCCACGAGGAGAAAGAGATTATAGTTGTCTTATAATGTCACAAAAAGGGGGGTATTGGTTCAAGATTTTAAAAGAAAAATAAATAAACAAAGTAATTAAAAGTGTAAGTTGAATTCAAAAAGAGAGAATAGATCAAGGAATCCTTCTTCGCTACAAAACAATGATTAAAGTTGTGTTCTTTTTCACTTTTTATTAGTCATAGATTATCACCAACCGTAGGATAGCAGGTTCTCTTAGATAACCCCAAAATTCCTTTTTTCACCGAGTAACAAGTCCGCTTAGTTATCGTATTCTATTCAAAAGAACCACCTTGAGGTTCGCTTACAAGATGTAATTCCCCAAACGCATTAAGATTTATGAACTTAGGTTTAGTACTAGTAGTTAGATTCATTTCGCTTGGTCCCCTTTCTAGCATTGTTTTCAAACATAATTGCTCCACGGAATCCCTCCGCAAGGTCTTGTGTTTTCTACTTGTGTAAAGAGTCAAGAAACTATTACGTATTCCCTAACTTTCACTAGCTTTAGATTAAATTAACAAATTAATTTAGCATGCACTCCAAACAACCTAACAATCAATCATAAACATTAACATTAGTAAAAACAAACGATAATCATATGAAAAACTTCAAAGTAGAATTGAAACAAAAACTCAAACCATATGTTAAGAACTAGGAATTCATTCTCAATCAATAAGAAAATTAGCTACTCATAGTTTGGAGTTCACACAATAATAATAATAATTAAGGAAGAAAGAAAAACTTATTGAAAAGATGATGGTTGCTCCTTCCTCAAATCCTTGTGCACCTTAACTCCTTCTCCAAAGTAGATGTGTGTAAAATGTTGTAGAGAACTCCTTTATTTATAGGCTTCAATACTCTCCATATCTTTGTAGGAAAAGAATCCACATTCCATAAGAACACCACTTTCCCAATTTGAGCCATATTCCAATTTCTAGTCCAATTCTACAAAACTTCCAAGTTTTCATCCAATTCCCAATTCTAAGTCTTCACACACATGAGAGAAATTCACACAAAATTCTGTATTTTTGGCTCACCGGAAAACTGGGTTTTTTGCCGGAAATAGGACGGAATTTGTCACCTCCGGCCACCTGAAAATTCTGCCCGTAGAAGGAATATTCTGTCATTCCACTGTTAGGACTAACGGTCAAATAGGTCGGTCAAATAGGTCAAACTGTCAGTCTTCCGTCAGTCAATTAGTCAAAGGGAGAAAGCTGAATCAACCGAGTCAGCTGTCTAATTGGTCTTAATTTGATGAGTCACTGGGCTGAATCGAGTTGAAACGCTGGCTTCCGAGTTGATTCACCAGAATCAAAATCCGGCCGAGTTCTGTTTAATTACAGGACTTCCCGGCCATAGTTTCAGGCCATTTTTATTCAATTCCTGTGACACACCTAGGCATACATCTAACTCATTCAAACCATTCTTCATTGCAGTAGAGTTTCATTCAATGTCGTATCCACACATCCCTGAGTACATTTCCCCTGCAGCTTCACACCATCTCAGTGACTCAAACCCAAATAAATTTACAGCATCTCTTCCCTATATCAATTACTACCAGAACCCATTCCAATCTTAGCACCACTAAGCTGCAATGAACTAAGTTCTAATTCATTCAACAAATCATGGTCTTCTCAGCAGATTCAAATCATCCCTGATTTCTTCAACAGCCATCTCCACTGAATCCAGTACCATCACGAACACAAACCCACATTAATTTCAATCCACCTTCACCACCTCAGTCATCTTCTTAATCCCCTGAACCTCTCGACTCACCAACAGCTCTTCTCATCCCCCATTAACATCTCTCTGAGCTTCTATTATGCTCTACCACAAAACCCATAAATAACTCAAACCCATCGCCTGCTTCATCAATTATAGTAGTAACAGCACTGCAACTCCATGGAAGCTCATCCATCTCGTCATTGTTCATCATCAAACCCTAATTTTCTGAAACCCTCAGGCTTTCTATTCAATCTCCAATCGACCTCTACCAACACAAACCCATAGCTTACAAACCCTAATTTCTTCTTAGCAGCTCTGATTTGAACAACAACATCTTCCTCGCAGACTCATAGCACCAACAGATCCCCAATTTCTCTCGAACTCGCCAGCATCTTCTTTCTCTGTAATTCTTCAACAACGGCTTCAATCCGTCTCTCAATTCTCTCTGTGTCTCAAGCAACAGCAACAGTCACTGCTTATTTTCCTTTCTCAGTTTTAGGGACTTGGAATGAATGATTGAGAAAATTTCTCGATTTAGGTCTCAGCTAATGGCTTCGCCTCTTTTTCATTTGAGTTGTAATAATAAAGAAAGAAGATCGAGTTTTAGGGTTATAAAAGTGGGATGGCTAAATTGCACCCATTACATAGGCTAGGGGACACCCCAGTGGACACCCGATAAATACACCTTCTGGTAAATGATAAGGGATTCCCTGATGGCAACCCCTTAACCATTACCGGGCTCCAGATAGTGTTCTTCCCTCAAATGACTTTTCTTCCCTTTTTGCTCAATTTCATATGATTTCTCCTTCTTTTCCTCTGTATGACTCCAAAGTACCTAATAACTCAAAAACACACGTAAAATACATAATTTACAAGAAAAATAGCAAAGAAAGCATAACTACTAGATAGTAAATTAAGGTGTATTTTACACCTATCAGCGGCGACAGTGCATGTAATACAACAAGTAAGAAATCATTTCATTAGGAAGCATGAGTTGGGTAGAACTCATGGCCTTAGAGAAAGACACGCACACTTTCCAGGAAATTAGCAATCTAGTTCAAATAAGTATTTGGAGACATATTCTCTTTGAAGGAATAACATATGGAAAGCTAAAGGGTTTGCTAATGATATTTCCAAGAGATAGTCACAGTTTTAAATGGGCTGTGCAACTCAATAGTTTTGTTGCATGGAAGTTAAGCAAAGAAAACTCACCATTCTAGTACGCGTATGCAAAATGGCATAAGTATAGAGTATATACTTGATGGCCACATTTGGAGAAACGAGTTCTTGAATGTTGCTGCATAAACAGAGTTTTGCGAGGCATGAAGTTTTGAATTCGGGTGTCTTATCCAAAGAAAACCCAAATTACTTTATGACGTGCTTAATGAGGAGCACGGAGAACAACAATTCAATGGTGAAGTACCCTAACAAAATTGATTAAAAATGAAGCCAAGTCGTTCATAAATCCTTGTCACGTTGAGTGAGATGCAAGAGGCAAAGTCGGAAAGTGATGGCAATGATCATGGTGATCAGATTGAGAAGAATTATTAGGTGCGTACACTTATGCGTAAATGATTCAAGGCGATATTCAGGCCAAAATTTGGAGAAATTAGCTAAATAATAATTTCAGATTTGTATTTGGGTATTGATGCATGATTTGAGTAGCAGTGTAAGCGTAGTGCACGACGCCGATATGTGGCTCAATTATATGAGATCAATGGAAAAGTAGTAAATCTAAGTGATGGCATATGGTACTAGGCATAAATTTTTGGCAAGAAGGAGGGCCAAACAAGTTTGCTGAATTCTGAGAGTGACTCAGAAGTGTACAAGGCCAAAGAACAAGTATGTTGAGTATACTTGGTTGTGTTCAACGAGGACGTTGAACGAATTAGGTGGGGGAGATATATGACCGCTCCTGAAAGTAAGCATAATGATTATTCAACATAGATTTGCAGGCCAACTCAGAGTTTCGCCGTAACAGCGTAATACGAAGCCATAATAGCGGTATTAATGTATAGACTGTTAAGTGCTGAGAATAGCATAAACACACAGGGCCAATGTATTGCAAGTGCATAACTACATTGTAAAGATATTTTTCTAAGGAATGAAGCTTATTAGCCGACACAATTAAGATTCATTGAGGAAAGGAAAGACATGGCCAAAGTGACAGATGCAACATGCGATGTTGGCATTAAGGCATATCCATGGAATTGAGTTGGCCCAAACTCAAGGATGATGTAAGAAGAGTGAAATAGACTAAGATTTAGTCTATGTATTATTTCAAGGCAGCTCCAAAGCCTGAGCAGTGCAAACAAGTTGGTAATGCAAGATTTGCATTGTAGTTGTCAAGCTAATGGGCGTAGTGAAGCATATATGACGCATGAGTAACTAGAGTGATCTTAAGGAGATGGCCTCGATGTTCGATGCTTGGGAATTATCCATGCATGAGTTTGGAATGATATTCATGTAGCGCCAAGAGGTCTGAATGTTGGCGTAAGGCAGAATCCAGTATGCCAAAACAAGTGGCGCAATACGGCTCAAGTGACTGTTACAAGTTGGTTACGAGCTTCACAAGCATGAAAATGACGCGTGATGAATATGAGCGGTTATAAAGGAGTTTACAAATGTGGGAGAAGAGTTATAACTGCTAGAGAACAGGTGTTGGATGATTGGTTCAAGTTAGAGGAGAACTGTCCAGTTCGCATAGTTGTTGGCGGTTATGGAACTGCTCCCTGAGACAGATGGATGTCTCTAGCGTGTTCAACGGTTGGGCATGGTTTGGCTAAGAAAATATGTTGTATAAATAGTCTTAAGGCATGGAAAATTCAGCAGCCTAGCCTATGTGAGAGTAAGGCTTGCATAGAGAACATATGTGAGAGTGAGTTTTTCATATGTAAGTGAATATGAGAGTTTTTGTAAGACTGAGACTTGATTCCAAAGTGAACAAGTATGTTTAAGTCCCCAAGTGGGCAAGTTTTGTATTTATTCCCTTTGATGCAATAAAAGGAGTTGATTGTGTCATGTTTTAAGTGCTCTTGGTTGGATGATTTTTGTTGGTAAAGTATGGCAAAGATTGAATGTATTATGGGGTGCATTTGATGAGTTTAGAGAAGTGAAAGAAGGCTGTAAAAGACTTCTGCTGATTGACCTGACGTGTTGGATGTTTTCATAGGTGAAAACTTATAAGGCTAAAGTGCAAGTTGGTGAAGCTTTATGCACAGAACCATTGTGTTGCCGGGTTACACTTTCGTAAAAAAATTCTAGGGAGTTTGAAGGTGTGACACAAGGCAAGGTGCGTTTGGCTTGGCATGGCCAGGCTAGGGTTTTGGCATGACCAAGCTAGGATTTTGGCGTTGGGAAAAAGGTTATCTGGAGATTTTGGATGGCTAAGATCTGTATCTCAGGTGGAAGGGTGGCCGTTGATTGTCGCATCCCTATGTTTTGGCAGCCAGCGTTATTCATGGCATGTTGGGACGGCTATCATGGTTGGCACGCCTTAGCATGGAGATGTGGCTAGCACAGCTTGCCATTGGCACAGTGGTGTGGATGGCATGGTTGGCATGCCTTTGGATTGTAGGTGTGGATGGCACGGATTGCCATTAGCCTAATGGTGTGGCTTGCATGGTTTGCATGCCTTTGGAGCGTTGGTATGGTTGGCACGGCTTGACATTGGAACAGTGGTTTGGATGGCATGCCTTTGGCGTGTAGGTGTAGCTGGCACGGCTTTCCATTGGCACAGTGGTGCGGCTAGCATGGTTGGACTGCCTTTGGCGCATAGGTGTACCTGGCACGGCTTTCCATTGGCACAATGGTGCGGCTGGCATGGTTGGCAAGACTTTGGCACGTATGTGTGGATGGCACAGCTTTCCATTGGCACAGTGGTGTGGGAATTAGGGTTTGGCTCATCGAAAACTTAATTAGTATTTTAAAAAAAGATACCCTGGTAATTTTCTCGTAGACACGTTAAAAAGGGTTCAATAAGTGTTCCTAGTAGAGATATTATTACTTAAATTCTGTGACATCACAGTCTGGCTGGGATTTTACGATTTTAACCCGAAGCTAAAAACTACCATCAACACCAACATATCCCGAGTCAGTTATTATAGGGATAACCATTTTTCTGTAACTTATTTTTGTTAGAATCATATTACATGTGTGTCCATAAAAACCGATTTTGTAGCCTTTGATTTCATAACTTCTTTGCCATAATCGGATTACATGAGAACTTATAATACCTAATTGTTGATATGTTATGTTAGGAAACAAACTTTATATGTGTACCGAGTAAACAAATTCTTGTAAGAATTGCCCATTATTTTTGGATATTTTTTTTTTGTTATAATTCGACTACATGAGCCCTAATAAAAACCGATTATTGTTGCGTAATGTTAGGAATTGATTTTAATATGTGTATCGAGTAAACTGATTGTATACCTGGAATTCAAAAATATGCTCATTGAATTCCAATGTTATTTGTCGCTTATGTCTGTATTCTCCAGCGACAACAAGGGGAAGAAACAAAGGCAAGATTAAAAGAAATATAAGAAGCAACATGACCTTGTTTCTCCTCAGAGTTTGGTACCTCGTCGAGAAGTTTGAATGCTTCTCACTGAAAGGTCATGGGGAGTAAAGACAGGATCGGTCTATGTGAGCATCCCATGTAATCTGATTCTTGTACGAAAAAGTGATAATTTATGTATCTAGTTTTTTTCCAATTATCAGATTACATGTGCTAGATAAAAACCCGATTTAGCGATGTGGATATTTAATAGGATTTTGCAAGTCCAAAATTAGTTTTATGTGCACATATGTAAAAACTGATTGTTTGAATGGATTTCGAAAACAAAATATCCATTGAGTCCTTATCGATATATAATACTACCTCTTCGAGACACTCCCACATCACACCTTAATCCTATAAAATGGAATACGATTCGGAAGAAGATTTGCATATCGCGAAATCGTTCATTCCCACCTTCCATGAATGCCCCAAAGAACTATATATAATGTTTATTAAGAGAGTCAAAGAGTTCAATTACGAGCTCACCACGAATCCAAATAACCGTAAATAGAGAGACCTGGCTTTTCGATTCCAATTCAGAAAAAGCTCCAGACAAGAGTCTGTTAAAGTTAGAAAAATGATGAACGACAATCATCCACAAGCTCCTCCACTTGAAAAAGTATTTAATCAGATATCTTAATACCTATCTCATTGTTTTATGTTTGCATACCACATTCAATAATCGATTTAATTGATGATAGAACGAGCCTTGGCGAATTCATAATGGAAAAAGAAGTTCATTCACCACAAGGAATATATGGTGTTATACTGTCGTGCTCGGAGGTTCATTGACGATGTGCTACATTCAAAAGTTCACATACTGAATTGTACCATATATGTAATGCCCTAAGTTACTAAACTATGTAACGAATATATTGTTTCTGAAAATACGGAATAATCGGATTATGTGGACACTTGTAAACTCCGATTCTTACAATCGGTTTATGTGAATATTAAAAAAAAAACCGTTTCTGGATTGTCTTCGCTGATTGGAAAAACTCAATTAGGGAATTGATTTATGTGTACATTAACATCAACCAATTATGGGGTTGAGTTTCTTGAAAAAAATCAAAAATATTCAAGTTTTGATGATGAATTAATGGTTGTGAATTTATGGGTTAACTTGATTAAATATCAGTTAATCACTCAAATTAACATTAATTAACCAGGAATAATTTAGCCGTATGTAAAATAGTAATGGGTTATCCATTATGATTCTATATATATATATATATATATATTTGTCTTGTAGTTATAGGCCCCAAATAATAAGCCTAGGCCCTAAACTAGACATCAATAGTTAGGCATGCAGAAAAGATACAAAGTTTGTTTTTTTTTTTATCGATCAAACAGAAAATTCATTGGAAATGATGTAAGAGGGGTACCTCAACCCAATGAATACAATCAAGAGAAAAAAAAAGACAATGAATACAATCAAGAGGAAAAAGAAAAGGGAGACGAAAGGAGATCGGCAACCTAAAACAAAAATAAACCAAGATCACGAAACCCGGAATAAAGAATCCCAGACCAAAAAAAAAACAAACCAAGACCAAGTCTTTTTTAAAAAGAGACCAAGTCTAAGAACTGAAACAAATCCATTACGGGTCAATAATTTGACTGGTTGTGACCAAACAAGTAACAGGAAACCAAAATATAACAAAACGGACTCAAGAGTTTACTCTCACGCCCTTCTTAAGATTATACTCTAGCAGTCTTAAATAAAATCTTTGCTCACAATCAAGATTGGGGTCAATGGATTGACACTTCATTACCATCATCATCACACATATGGTCAATGATTTTGATTGAGATTAACAAAGTGAAAAATATCGTTTGGTTATTTTTTAGGTGGTCCCAAGTAAGTTTGATCCTTTGGGAAAAAACATTTACTGTTTGGTCCATAATTATTTAAAAATATAAAATGGACAAAAGTACCCTTTCGTGTTAATTTCTACTTTTTTTTTGTAGCGGTTCTGTTTGTAGGTAGGTAAAAATGGTTTCTGCCGATTTCGGTAATTGCGGGTGTGCAGGTGAGAAAAAATTTAAACCCTAAATAATGTACTGCAAGGGAGTACTTTTAGATTCGAGAGATCAATCTGTACAAGTCCGGCCTAAGCCAAGAAATGGCCGTTCCAGACTTGCTTCGGTCACAAAGTGGAGGAGAATGGGTTGGTTTTGGGGAGGGAAGCAAGGAAAGTGGTGAGCCCAGAATAGTTTATTCTGGAAGAGTAGTTGGTTACTACGACTTGTTATCAGAAAAGTAAGAGAACTAACAAGGTGAGCTAGCAAGTAAGTATTTTTGAGTGTTGTATCTCCTGTATGAACTTGTTGTTCAATGGAAATAGGTAAGACCTATTTATAAAAGTCGGAATAGAAACGTACCCTGGTCTCATTAAGGAGTGGGGAAGTAAATGGGAGGAGGTGGCAACCGTATGCATGGAATTGATGTCCATAAAGTTGTTAACGTATGAAACTGGTTTTCATGAAACTGCTAACATTATGGAATTGATGTACCATAAAGTTGTTAACGCACGTGATTTATGTCCCATGAACGTTCCACACATAACTTCCCGTATTTACTAACCGCCTCACCCTTATGACACTTCCTTATGACGGGCGTAGTGTACGCCGCACGCTGTAATCCGCCAAACCAATACCCAAAGAGGATCCCCCATTTTGTGTTGATGTCTCGAATGTTTTTGGAAAACATGTAGCATGTTGTTGTGGCTTGGCAAGTCAAGCTTAAGAAACTTGCTATCCTGGTGACCTTCGACGTCCGAGATTTTGCATCTTAAGAGGAGGGGCAACCGTTGATCATTGCACGCCTTCGTTTTGGTAGCCGCCTAGTGAGGGACAACGTGGTGGCGTTGCTTAGTAGACATGTCGTTGGCATGACATGGTTTGGCGTGGCCAAACTTAGGTTTTCAGGCCAAAGGTTACCATGTATCATCGTCTGGTAACCTTGGATGGCTAGGATTTTCTCCTGGGATTGAAAGGAAACCGTTAATTATTGCACGCCTTCGTTTTGGTGGCAACGTAGGGAAGGCCAATAGGGTAGCGCGGCTAGTTAGGGTTGGCATGTAGGGCCAAGGGTTCTCCTTGGGCTTGGATATCTTTGGCTAGGTGCGATTTTGGCTTGGCATGTGGGGCTAAGGGTTTTCCATGGGCGTATGGCGTGGTTAGGGACAACACAAGGGAATTTGGCTTGGCATGATGTGGATAGCATGGCTAGGACCAATGCAAAGTGTGTTTGGCATGGGGCGGCTAGCTTGAGATAGGTGCGGTTTTGGCTTGGCATGTGGGGCCAAGGGTTTTCCATGGGCGCATGGCATGGCTAGGGCCAAGGAAAGGGCGTTGGGATTTGTATGGTGTGACTAGCATAGATAGGGCCAAGGTAGAGTTCTTTTGGCATGGCGCGGATAGCTTGGGATAGGTGCGGTTTTGTCTTGGCATGTGGGGCCAAGGGTTTTTCATAGGCACATGGCGTGACTAGCTTGGGCTAGGTGCGTGACCAAGCTAGGGTTTTGGGGTCAAAGGTCGTTTGGTAACCTTAGACGGCTAGGATTTTGTCCTGGGATTGAAGGGAAACCGTTGATTGTTTCACGCCTTCGTTTTGATAGCCCCGTAGTGAAGGCCAGTATGGTGGCGCGGTATGGGGCCATGGTGAGGTGCGTTTGGCATGGCGCGGTAGGTGTGGCTGGCATGATTTTCCATTGGCACGGAGGTGTATCTAGCATGGTTGGGATGCTTTGGTGCGGTCGGTGTGGATGGCATGATTTTCCATTGGCACAGAAGTGCGGCTAGCATGCTTTGGTGCGGTCGGTTTGGCTGGCATGATTTGCCATTAGCACAGAGGTGAGGCTATCATGGTCGGCATGCTTTGGCGCGATCGGTGTGGCTGGCATGATTTTCAATTGGCACAGAGGTGCGGCTAGCATGGTCGGCGTGCTTTGTCGCGGTCGGTGTGGCTGACATGATTTTCCATTGGCACAGAGGTGCGGCTAGCATGGTTGGCATGCTTTGGCGCGGTAAGTGTGGCTGGAATGATTTTCCATTGGCGCAGAGGTGCGGTTAGCATGGTCGGAATGCTTTGGCACAGTCGGTGTGTATGGAATGATTTGCCATTGGAACAGTGGGAATTAGGGTTTGGCTTGTCGTAACCCTAATTTGAAAAAGATACACCGATAATTATTCTGGGACACATTAAAGGTTTCAGTAAATGTGCCTAGTAAATGTTCGTTACTTTAAATGTTGTGACATCATTGTCTTCTAGGGTTTAGTGTTCTATGATTTTAAACCTAAGCTAAAAACCACCATCAATATGGTGACAGACTTGTTGATTCTGGAAGAGTAGTTGGGTTACTACGACTTGTTATCATAAAAGTAAGAGAGCTAACAAGGTGAGCTAGCAAGTAAGTATATCTGAGTGTTGTATCTCCCGTATGAACTTGTTGTTCAATGAAAATTGGTAAGACATATTTATACAAGTCGGAATTGAAACGTACCCTGGTCTCATTAAGGAGTGGGGAAGTAAATGGGAGGAGGTGGTAACCGTATGCATGGAATTGATGTACATAAAGTTGTTAACGCATGACACTAGTTTTCATGAAACTTCTAACTTTATGGAATTGATGTCCCATAAAGTTGTTAACGCATGTGCTTTATGTCCCATGAACGTTTCACACATAACTTCCCATATTTACTAACCGCCTCACCCTTATGACACGTCCTTATGACGGGCGTAGTGTACGCCGCACGCTGTAAACCGCCAAACCAATACCCAAAGAGGATCCCCCAGTTTGTGTTGATGTCTCGAATGTTTTTGGAAAACATGTAGCATGTTGTTGTGGGTTGGAAAGTCAAGATCGGGAAACTTGATAGCCTGGTGACCTTCGACGGTCGAGATTTTGCATCTTAAGAGGAGGGGAAACCGTTGATCGTTGCACTCCTTCGTTTTGGTAGCCGCGTAGTGAGGGCCAACGTGGTGGCACGGCTAGGTTAGCATGCCGTTGGCATGGCTAGGTTTGGCGTGGCCAAACTTAGGTTTTCGGGCCAAAGGATACCATGTGTCATCTGTTAACCTTGGATGGCTAGGATTTTCTCCTGGGATTGAAGGGATTCTTGCACGCCTTCATTTTGGTGGCCGCGTAGGGAAGGCCAACAGGGTGGCGTGGCTAGGTTAGGATTTGCATGTGGGGCCAAGGGTTCTCCTTGGGCGTGGCTAGCTTTGGCTAGGTACGATTTTGACTTGGCATATGGGGCCAAGGGTTTTCCATGGGCGTATGTCGTGGTTTGGGCCAAGGAAATGGCGTTTGGATTGGCATGATGTGGCTAGCATGGCTAGGGCCAAGGCAAATGTGTTTGGCATGGCGCGGCTATCTTGGGCTAGGTGTAGTTTTGGCTTTGCATGTGGGGCCAAGGGTTTTCCATATGCGCATGGCGTGGCTAGGGCTAAGGAAAGGGAGTTTTGCTTGGAATGGTGTGACTAGCGTAGCTAGGGCCAAGGCAGAGTGCGTTTGGCATGGCGCGGCTAGCTTGGGCTAGGTGCGGTTTTGACTTGGCATGTGGGGCCAAGGGTTTGCCATAGATGCATGCCGTGACTATATTGGGCTAGGTGCGTGACCAAGATATGGTTTTGGGGGCAAAGGTCATTTGGTAGCCTTAGACGGCCAGGATTTTCTCCTGGGATTGAAGGGCAACCGTTTATTGTTGCACGTCTTCGTTTTGATAGCCGCGTAGTGAATGCCAATATGGTGGCGCGGCATGGGGCCATGGCGAGGTGCGTTTGGCATGGCGCGGTAGGTGTGGCTGACATGATTTTCCATTAGCACGGAGGTGCATCTAGCATGGTTGGCATGCTTTGCGCGGTCGGTGTGGCTGGCATGATTTGCTATTGGCACAGAGGTGCGGCTAGCATGGTTGGCATGCTTTGGCGCGGTCGGTGTGGATGGCATGATTTTCCATTGGCACTGAGGTATGGCTAGCATAGTCGGCATGCTTTGGCACGGTCGGTGTGGCTGGCATGATTTTCCATTGGCACAGAGGTGCGGCTAGCATGGTCGGCATGCTTTGGCGCGGTCGGTGTGGATGGCATGATTTGCCATTGGCACATGTGGGAATTAGGGTTTGGCATGTCGTAACCCTAATTTGAAAAAGATACCCTGATAATTATTTAGGGACACATTAAAGGTTTCAGTAAATGTGCCTAGTAAATTTTCGTTACTTTAAATGTTGTGACATCATTGTCTGCTAGGGTTTAATATTTTACGATTTTAACCCTAAGTTAAAAACTACCATCAACAGGTTCATTTGTCAAAATAAACTCCTATTAATTTCTACTTATTTTTTCAGAAATCACCTATATAAACCAGAGTTCATTCCAGAAATGAACTCCATATAAAAACCTAACAAAACAGAGTTCATTCCAGAAATGAACTCCATATAAAAACTTAAAAACATCAATATCGTCGTCTTCATCTTCATCATCTTTATCTTCATCTTCTACACAAGCATCATCTTCATCATCTTCGTCGTCTTCAACAGCAGCAACACCAAACAAACCCTAAAAACTCTGTCGTGCATCATCTTCTTTCATCGTCTTCACATATTCAACAACAACAATCACGAGTTCATCTTCAAAACATCATCACGAGTTCATCTTCAAACAACAAAACAACATCACTAGTTCGTCTTCAAACATCATCATAAATTCATCTTCAAACAGCAAAAAAAAACAACATCATTACGAGTTCATCGTCATTTTTATAAAGATTCACTATCTTCAACTACATTAGCAAATCAAGAAAAGCAAGGTCCATCTTCAACAGCAGCAGGGAAAAGAAAATTCTTGAGCAAAGAGATTCTATATCTGAAAAACAGGAAGAGTGAGAAAGTACAAATAAAAATAATATATTTTCAAGGATTTTTTTTCTTTATATATGGTCCCAAAAGGGTATTTTTGCCACCACACATGACATTTACATCATTCATGACGTCACCATTATTTCTATGACCAAACTATAATTTATATTTCTAAAATGGACCAAACAAACAGTTGACTGAGTCAACTGGACCGAACTCATCCTAATATATTATTTCTAGGACCTATTGGTATTTCCTACCAAATTGTTAATAACATACTGCCTAATGCACTAGGCAATATAGGCGGTCGCCTAGGGCCCCAAAATATTGAGGGTCCAAATTCCTTTTTTTTTTTTAGTTATAGGTAATCTGTGACATTTATAAGTGTTACGAAACTATTTTTTTTACAGTAATTTGAATTGCAGAAATGCTATGACAATTTATTGTTACTAAATTTTTTAAAACAGTTATAAAACCATTACTATTTTGAATCAATATTCCATTTTAGGCTTATTTTATGGTAATTTACAACCTAAAACCCCAAAATCCAACAAAGTTGAAAATGTTTATGTAATGACCCGTCCCTCCACCGATACTGTCCCCACTTAGCCACTGCGGTTATCCGGCAGTGTGGGGTTTTCAACGGGCATCGCTGCGGTAATCCAGCAGAAACTTCCAGGATGGTCACCCATCCCTGGATTACTCCCGCCCGAGCACGCTTAACTGCAGAATTTTTTGCCAACTCTGGAGCCAATTATGCTGAAAAGGCCTCGGTGTTAAGAAAGGAAAAATCATTACTTATATTCCATTCGGCCAACCACTGCCGAAATTGGGGTATTACAATACCACCACCTTAAATTGGAGCCGTCCTCGGCTCCAGAATATATTTTCAATCCCAGATCTCCGACGTTCCCTGCCCCTCATGAGAAGCACCTGGACAATTCCCGCCAGCGTACCTTCACACCCTCGGCAGGTGAACCTTCGTCGGCTCTGATACCATTTGTAATGACCCGTCCCTCCACCGATACTGTCCCCACTTAGCCACTGCGGTCATCCGGCAGTGTGGGGTTTTCAACGGGCATCGCTGCGGTAATCCAGTAGAAACTTCCCGGGAGGTCACCCATCCCTGGATTGCTCCTGACCGAGCACGCTTAATTGCAGATTTTTCTGCCAACTCTAGATCCAATTGTGCTGAAAAGGACTCGGTGTTAAGAAAGGACAAATCATTACTTATATTCCATTCGGCCAACCACTGCCGAAATCGGGGTATTACAGTTTAGGCGGCTTTCGACCGTGTAGTCTGTTCAACATTACCGCTTTAAATATATAGATGTAACTCCACTTAAACTAGAAATGTGATATGATAAACCATAAAAAGGCCTCATATATAAAATTCGCCTAGAGCACTCTAAAATGGTAAGACTGCCCAGCACAGAACTATGAGAGTCCAACTTTGTGCACCCCCTTAAAACCGGGGTGCACATTCCGGCCTCAGTTATTGGTCAAAATCACTTTCCTTTTTTTTCTCAAACCACCTTGATTTTAGGTTTTTGTTTTATTTTTTTGATTTAAAATTAAATTTTAAGAAAATGAGTTAAAACTCTGAAACTCCCTTGTCAATGCTTTCCTCTCTCTTTATCTGTTCCCATTACCTCCACCCACAACTGCCATTGAACCAGAAAAAAGAAGTAGTATTTTTTAATGGCTGATCAAAAACCAGATTTGGGGTTCTAGCCATCGAATCAAAACAATGAAGTAAGGTTTTAATGGTTGATCGAAAACTAGATTTGTGGTTTAGTCACTGAACTGACAAAGAAGAAATGGGTTTGGATCATTCGGTCTAAAAAATCTCATAAACCTTACTTCTCGCATAATTTAAGTCCAGAACTCAAAAGATTTAATTTTTCCAATTAACAGATGGATCATTTTACATAATGAATAAGATTATTAGGTTAAAAGTAGTATCTTTTCTGGTCCACAAATTTCATGAGCTCCTGATTGCTTTTACCATTTCAGTTGGGGATTGGACATCATTTTGCCTATATCATCGGATGTTCACAATAATGATTGTGTTGTCTCAATTTTAAGTTCACAAAACAAACAGAGACACAATCAACAACTGCAACAACATATAAATTCCCCTTTTTGAATAAAATAAATCATCACATGTAATTAATACAACCATGTACACATATGCATCTTGGAAGTTTCTTTCGATTACTTATGTTACAACGATTGCTCACGTTGATAAAAAGAATTGAGATTATTAGGAAGAATGAAAAAAACCCAAATCATAGAAGTATCTAAAATCACCGATTGTATCATGACCATAAACTTCACGATATTTTTTTAATAAGTTCATTTTTGGGTTAATGGAAGAGGAGAGAGTGAAATGGTTAAGGAATAGAGAAGAAAAAGGAAGGGAGATTTTATCGAGGATTTTATTTTTTCTTAATAAAAATTAAAGATTAAATTTGCAAAACCAGAAACCAGATGGACATATTACAACCAATAAAACAAGCCGGAACATGCAGCCCGGTTTTATGGTGCACAAAGTTGGACTCGAACTCTGATGCGATAAGATATATAGAGTAATTAATTATATCATCTTAGTTATCGAACCCACTTCCTAATTGAAGAGAAAGTTACTGATCCCAACACGTTAATATACTAAGTAATAGTAACCCACTTTTCCCCCATAATATGAGATACAGCCACACTGCAACATGTAATTAAATATGTTAGGGTTCTATAATTTTAGTGAATGAAAACTTACGTGAAACAGAAATCTGAACTTGATAAACCCTTTGATTGGGGGTCAGCCACCATCTCTGATAGGGAAACCCTTGTTTAATGAAACTTGTTTGTATTGATTGATACCCAAAACGGTTTATGGCCAGGCTATTTAATAGCTTTGTATCCTTGCAAAACAAGAAAAGACTAGAGTTTTAATAACTCTAAATAACTATCTAAACAAAGAAACTAAGAAAACTAGTTACGGTAAACTAGGAAACTAAACATAGCAAAATAACTATACATAGTCGGTATCACAACATCCCACCACCCAGGAAAACAGACTTGTCCTCAAGTCTTAAAGTCAGGAAAACGCGCTATGAAATCATCAGCGTCCTCCCATGTTGCATAAGACGAATGATTCTTGCATTGGACAAGCCATTGGATTCCAGCACGACTCCCTTTCTTGTACATTCGTCTTTCTAAAATTGCCGATGGTTCCCATTTCTCATAGTTTGTGATATTTGGTAAGGCAGCAACAACATTAACATTGGCTCCCAGTTTCTTTTTTAACAAGGAAACATGGAATACTGGATGAATACGACTGGTAGTTGGAAGCTCCAACTTATAAGCCACTATGCCAAATTTTTCCAATACGCGAAACGGCCAGTTAAAATGAGGAGAAATCTTCGAAAAATATTGATTAGAAACAATCATTTGCCTATATGGTTGGAGAAGTAAAAACACCCAATCATCAGGCGCAAAAGTTCTTTCGGTTCTGTGGTTGTCAGCATACTTCTTCATACGAGCTTGAGCTTCATGCAAGTGAGATTTCAACAGTTTAAGAGTATGGTCTCGAGCCTTAAGATTGATATCCACATCATTGAATGAAGTAGAACCCGGTAAATAGGAAAAAATGGTTGGAGGAGGTCTACTATACATAGCTTCATATGGAGTCATTTGGATGGCATTATGAAAGCTTGTGTTATACCACCATTCAGCCCAGGGAAGCCATTTAAACCAATCCTTTGGATTCATACCAGCAAAGCAGGGTAAATAACACTCTAGAGTACGAATAGTAACTTCAGTTTGACCATCGGATTGTGGATGATACGCCAAAGTGCGACATAGATGTGTGCCTTGTAACGAAAAATAGGCAGTCCAAAAATTTCTCATAAACACCGCATCTCGATCACTGACAATGCTTCTTGGCACCCCATGAAGATGAACTACTTCACGTACAAATACCTGGGAAACTATGCTTGCAGAATACGGGTGAGACAAAGCAATAAAATGTGCATACTTTGTAAGGCGATCAACAACAACCAAAATGGAGTTTTTTCTATCAGATACAGGAAACCCATCTATAAAATCCATTGATATATCAAGCCATACATCAGCTGGAACTGGTAAGGGATTCAAAAGGCCAGGAGGAGAAATCGATTCATATTTATTTTGTTGGCAAATTTCACAACGTTCAATAAATTCCTTAATGGAATGTTTCATCCCTTTCCAAGAAAAACTTTGCTGCAATCTCTTGAAGGTCCTTAAGTAACCTGAGTGACCCCCCAAAGGAGTTATGTAAAATTATTCAAGAAATTTGGTGCACCACGCAGAAGAGGAAACAACCACAATTCATTGCTTATAACGTAAGATACCACCAACGTAAGTAAAGTTGCGTTTGAAATCAAGATCAGTATGTCAACTAGCAATTAATGGCCCATAGATATCATCATGATGACATTCAAGAACAATATCATGCACACCAGAGAAAATGGGAACTGAGATGGAATTAAACTGAGGACCGGCAAGGTGAGATAAGGCATCAGCAGTGACATTCTCTTTGCCATGACGAAAAACAATCTCATAGTCATATCCCAACAATTTAGATAACCATTTTTTTTGCTCCATAGATGATAATTTATGATCCAAAAAATATTTCAAACTACGATGGTCAATATAGATTTTAAAATGCCTACCCAGTAAATACGGCCGCCACTTCTGAACCGCAGAGAAAACTGCTAACATCTCTTTATCATAGACTGAAAGGTTCATATTCTTACCAGATAACTGATAGACGCATTTATGTGTCTAATTTGTCCTCAATATTTCATATTGTTAGTACTCGTTTTTGTCCTTATTATGGTGTTTTGTGTGTTTGTAGGCATATTTTGGAAATAAAGATTATTGGAAAATTCGGCTCGAAAAGGGGTAACCCAATTACTAAGGGGCACCCAATTGATATTCACACCCCCAGCAGTTGGATAAGGGCTGACCTTCTTCATCGTTTGAAAATCCAGTTTTGGCGGGAAAACTTGGTCTCAAAAGGGCAGAATTAGGGTTGCGGTTTTGAAGCAGTTTTAGGGAGATTCAATGACTTAAAATCATTGGGAAATTTCCTATGAGCATAACAGGCAAGGTATGGTCAATGGTTTCGGTTAAAATTGGCTGCATCGTCGGATGGAAGAAAACAGGGAAGCACGTGCATGGGAGGACAGTTCACGAATTTTTATGAGATATGAACGTGATTTTTACGTGCATGATGACTCTAGAAAACAACCAGGAGCGTGTAAGAGATAAATAAGGAATACTCAGCAGCGGTAGACGCGTGGAAGATCAAATATATGGAAAATATTTCCTTGAGAATAAAAATAATAAAGAGAAGATTTTTGGAGTTACTGCGAGAGATTTTGTTGCATTGTCGAGTATATAAAGGGTCCTGGGGTACAAGGAAAGAGGTATAGAGAGATTGGGAGAGTTACAGAGCACCGCAAAGTCAAGAAATCAATCTTGGAGAAATTATGCTGCTGCTGCGCTTCTGAAGAACGTGCAGAACAGACTTGCCACGGCAGTCGTTCTTCTCAACAGTGACAACGACACCGAACCGTGGGTCTCAAAGTAACAGTAACCGCAACAGTTTCTCATTATCGCTTCTGTAACGGTTTTTGTAACAGTTATAAGCGTTGCAAAGCTGGTTTTTGTTATAATTCTCCCGTATTCATCATTTGTAACCCTTTGAGCATAAATCAAATCAACTTTTGAGCGTGTTTCCAACATGATGAGCGGCTAATTCTTTCGTAACCAAGGCAATGGATGAATCTATTCACACATGAACAATGGGTAACTATTTTATTTTCTCTAATATTTAATTATAATTCACTCAATCACTGCTTTTGCAGAGTTCTTCAAAGTTTACATAATTTTCTTCATTAGTTGTGATCAATTAGATAGGTTATGCTTTGGTTAGATAATCTATGCATAGGGGATACAATTAATTTTTGAGAATATGTTTGATTATTTGTGGATTAAGAAATAAAGGATTAAAAGGATAATTAGAGTTATGAAATATTTGACATCATTTATGTGTAATAGTGGATTCTAGTGTCTTGGTTATATTCCTAATATCTTGAAATCAATCTTGAATCAAATTTTCTTTATTTTGAATTTTTATTAAATCTAAAATCCATTTCTTTCACAAGTTCATGAACCTATTTTACTACAACATTATTGATAAATACCATCAATTTTTGGCGCCGTCGACACGGAGCTTGTCTTTAGGCTAAAGTTTTTAAATTTTTTTTTTTTTTTTTTTAGGTTTTTTTTATTTATTTTTTTTATTTGTTCTTCTTTACGTTTTTGGTTTTGTCTTTTTACTACAGATTTTGGAATTTGGAGCGAAAGAAAAATTTTCCAAAGCTTTTGGTGAATACATAAAGTTTGGAGTTAAAGACAAAGTAAAAGGCGAAGCGAAAGAAGAAGATTTTATTTTTTATAAAAAAGAGAAAAAAAAAAAGAGAGTTTACTTTTTTTAGATTGTATTAGGATTTTCTTTATTCTTGTAATTTTCTTTTTTTAGCACTTTACTTTATTTTATTTTTTTTGGACTTTGGACTTGGACATTATTTTTTTTAAAACCCTACGGAAGGGTAGTTTAAATATTAAACTGTTTGCAGGGAAGGACGGTGATTACGATATCACCTCGGCCCCTCGGGTTCGTACATGACATAGGAGTCGTGGCCCGAGTCGACTTCAGCGGTTCATCCCCCGTCTGGAACGGGAGGTAAGTTTATCGAAACACTCGCGAATCCCCTGTCAGCGATTTAATGTCTTCCTTCGTGTGAATATATGTTGAGGAACTGAAAACGGCTGTTTTAAATTCCTAGTAAATGGCAAGGACTGGCAATATAAGATAAGGGTTCGGATTTCATCATCGTTCCCTTCTTGCCCGCCTTAGGAAAACAAAACTTAACGCGAACCTAATCCTTAAAATTTGGAATAGAACGAGACCGATAGGGTAACGAGCTTAATAGGAAACTCGTTCGAAAAATATTGGTTACTCTTTTGAGCATTCTTCGAAGTTCGAAAAATATTGGTTACTGAAAACAGCAGCTTCGCGAAGGTGGTAAAGAATCGGGAGACTGAAATATGTCAGAGTATGAGGACAACAATCGCCGAATTTCAGATGGTAGTTCAGCACGTAAGTTACCTGTAGTTGCATTAAATTCCAATAATTTGAGTAGAATACCAAAGTGTTCCTTGGCCAGCAAATGTTGCATGGGAGAAGTATCTAACATCATAACACTGGAGGTGTTGTTACCTACCAAAATAACGTCATTGTCCTGGCATTTGAACTTCATAGACAAGGAAGTGAAATCCCACAAAAAATTTCCCAAGTACGTAACCATTGGACACCTAACACGGCATCACATCCACTGATAGGCAAAAGATGAAAATCATAAGTAAAAGTATAGCCTTGTAACTGAATTGGAACATGAGAACAAAATCCTTGAGTACTGATCTGACCACCATCACCAACCGTGACACGTAATTTAAGGTCCGTGGAACAAATAGAATAGCCAAACTGTTTGGCTACCTTTGGGAGCAGAAAATTATGCGTGGAGCCCGAGTCGACAAGAACTGTCAAAGTTTTACACTTCGTAAAACCAGAAAGACGCATTGTTTTAGGAAAAGGAGTACCCAAAAGAGAATGCATAGTAATCGTATGTGTGGAATCAACTGGTTCATGAGTAGTGATAGCATGGGTAGCATGGACATGTGATTCAGTAGCATCCTCAACTTCCGCAACTTCCCCTTCGACGTCAGCAACATCTAAAATAGTCAATCTAGGATTGACACAAACATGAGTCGGTGTATAGAGTTCATCACAGTTAAAACAGAGACCTTGGGCACGTTGTTTCTTTTGTTTATCCAGTGAAATCCTTCTTGATCCTGGAGGCAAAGTCTTTTTATACGGAGTGGGTTGCACATTAGTAGCAGGCCGGGTATGAGGAGGACGATAAGGTGGCTTGGGTGCAAACCTAGTAGCCTCGTATGCTTCTTCTTGGTGAATGGCTTTGGTAAAAGCCTCCGTCAATGATTGAGGTGCAAGTAACTTAACCATACTTCCAATATGGGGTTTCAATGAGCGAATAAAACAGCTGACCAAATAATCCTCTGGAAAATCCATAAAATTTAATAATCTTTCAAAGTTTGAAATGTGTTCACGTACCGAGCCTTGCTGATTTATTGTGCTTATAGCTAACCGTGCATCCAAAAATTTGGCAGGAGCAAACCGAGCACGAACATGCGAACAAAATTCTGCCCAAGTGACAATCGTGGCTTTAGTCTGTTTCTAACGATACCATACGTTGGCATCCCCTTTTAGATTGGCAGCAACAATAGTTATCTTAAAAGTATCATCAGCTGTATGTACTGCGAAATGTTGGTCGGTATTGAAAATCCAACTATCAGGATCTTCTTCATCGAAGATATGAAACTTGATATTAATAACATGAGCTCTTGCAGGAGGAGGTGGAGGTAGATGAGTTTCATTGTGAGCATGACCATTAGGTTCCGGAATACTGTCAGGAAGAACTTGTTTCAGAGAATTTGTGAGCTCTGCGGTTATGTTTTGACTTAGGTGAGTAGACAAAGCTGTGGAGATACTTGTCGATAGGGTTGTGGACAAAGTATTCAGGGATGTGGTTATGCTGGAAGCAATAGTCTCAGTGAGAACTTTATTATTCTCAGTTGTTTCTAGTTGACGAGCAACGCGTTCTTCTTCTCTTTGTTGGCGTTTAACAACAACCTTAGTCTTGCTCTTCTCATCGTCGTCAAGATGTTGTTTAGCCAAAGCCGTGATGAGGTTATCCAAGTTGGTAGATAGACCGGTAATGCCATCGTTGACAAGTTTAAGGTTCTCTGTATAATTTTGACCCATTAAAAAAAAAATTGATGAATTTAGGGTTTGATCACAACCTTCTCTTATCCAGGTGTTAGGGTTCTATACTTTTAGTGAATGAAAACTTACGTGAAATAGAAATATGAACTAGATAAACCCTTTGATTGGGGGTCAGCCACCATCTCTGATAGGGAAACCCTTGTTTAATGAAACTTGTTTGTATTGATTGATACCCAAAACGGTTTATGGCCAGGCTATTTAATATCTTTGAAGCCTTGCAAAACAAGAAAAGACTAGAGTTTTAATAACTCTAAATAATTATCTCCACAAAGAAACTAAGCAAACTAGTTACGGTAAACTAGGAAACTAAACATAGCAAAATAACTATACGGAGTCGGTATCACAACATCCCACCCCAGGAAGACAGGCTTGTCCTCAAGTCTTAAAGTCAGGAAAATGCGCTATGAAATCATCAGCGTCCTCCCACGTTGCATCATCAGCCGAATGATTCTTGCATTGGACAAGCCATTGGGTTCCAGCACGACTCCCTTTCTTAAACATTCGTCTTTTTTAAATTGCCGAAAGGCTACTAAAATTTTTCAACAACAGAAATATTTAGTTGCTTTAATTGTTTAAGACACTAGCAAAAGCAACTGGGGGTGTGTATTTATTTAAGACACTAAATGATATGCAACTGCAGTTTCTAAACCCCATTAGCAATAAATGTGCCCCAAAAAAACAAATGCGGTAGTATCTTAAGACATTCAACCACTTGGAAAAAACCAACGGCCACATATTAGTTGCCTAATCCTCTATTCAGCCACTAATGCACCGCAACTAAAAGAAAGCCTATTTGATTAAATCTTTGGGAACTAACCATGCCAACTACAGTAGGAATATACATTGAGCTATTTTCGGGCACCAACTTAAGCATCTTAGTAGCTTAACTTAAGAGGAGTAATTGATTTAATGAGGGAGTGACTAAGCATTGTTGTTTTCCTTGTCGCTAAGCCCCTATACTCAATAGTCTAGACATGTTATTGTGATCACATTTTAATTTTGTACACATGAGGTTGTTGCAGAGTAATTTAGTAACTAATATGGGTTAAAAAGTGCATCGACTACATATAGAACACTCAGCGTCAATGAAAATATCAGTTTGTTAACAATTACCAAGCCAAACTTTGTTTTAAGAATAATCAAGGCTAAGGCTAGAACTTACATTGATAAAAGTTAACAAAGACAATACTCCTTTGTAACTATAGCTTAATAAACAAAATACGCCGTAGTTTCATGAAGTGGTAAAAATTCACTTAAAAAAAACCTGAAAAGTATCCATACTTGACAGAATCTGGGCATCACTTTCAGTTTCCATAGTTCAAAGTTCCACACAACCAAATCAAAACATAAAAGGGTTAAATTCCTCATAAACAAAAAAAAACTTGACTACTATACACATGTGAACGTGTATAAACTGCACCTTCCCCAAATGCAGGCTATTAGAATCCCATTTCGCCAAGTTCAAATCCATCATCGTCATCGGTGGTGTAAACTACGTCACTATCAGCTTCTTCCTCATCTTTTCTTTGGACGGCTGAGTCCTACCTCAAACAAAAGTATACTTTGGTCACGAAAATAAAGTATACTGCAGGGACGATACACAATTGTAGCCTTAATTTTTTGTTCCCTGGTCAACAAACCCTTTGAGCCACAAAAAATAAATTAAATGAGTCATAAGCCATTGGAATGCGGATGTCATAATTAAAAAATATTGAAACACAAGCATAGACGATTCTAGCAAAAAAAAAAAAACAAGAATGTGAACAAACATGCGACACATTCTTATTCATTTATAATGTTCTCCAAGAAAACCTTCTACTTCGTCTTCTGGCTCCAAGGAAATTTTCAATACTTCCAGCAAATTCCATGAGAGACTCTATTGCACTTCCATCTGAATCACATTGAAGATAAAAACATCAATAAAAGTCCCAGTCTATTTCCAATAAAAACAAGTGCAACCAAGGCAATTAATTGAACTTTATTGTTCACAAATAAATTTGAAGTTACAAGAATCATAAGCAAACAGGAATACAAATTAAGAAACCTCATTTGTCGTATGCAGATTGAAATGAGTAGTACTAGCTAGATAGGTAGTCAATTCCTCGTTTAAAGAAGACCCATCCTAATTAGATGCCTGTAAAAATACCATATATAACCAAATATCTACATTCTAATAAGCTAGAAACAAGAGACAATAACAAAGAGTAATTATTCAAGGGTGAAGTATATGACTACGATAGCTCTGCGGGAAGTTTAAACCTTGAGAAAAATTGTTTGCTACTACAGAAGGTAATTATTGAGCCGGGGTCAGAGTTCAATGAACTTGGAATTTCAACATCAACTTGACATGATCAAGTATAATATTGTTCTGGATATGCTGACAACATTCGCTTCAGATAGGTATTGATCCCTTAACAAGAGAATAATTCACAAAATTAAGCAATTATCTGAGAGACCAGAAAATTTATGATAAGAAAATACAAATGATCAATTAACCAATCTTAGTTTCACCAACTTGTATGAATTTGATGATAGAACTTCATTCCGCTGAAAATTTAAAAGCCATCATCAAATAAATCAATAGAAGATAACAGAACCCCAGTGATGACAATTAAGTAAGAGTCATATATACCCTTTGTCATATCACTAAATTTTTTTCAAATCAAACAAAATAAGGCTCAACCAAGTACCTCGAACGTTGATCTTTACTCCAGCAGTTTTGAAAACTTTATCATTTATCAGTTACCAGTATGTACTTCGCAAAAGAGTTCATTTATCACATACACAATACAAAGGAGACATATAAATAGAAAACAAAGGCAAATGATAACAACCATAACTAATAAATAAACAAGCAAGCTCACTGTGGCCAAACCAACAGAGGGATCAGCAATACATGGATTCTTGGTTTCACCACTGCATCCCCCATATAGTAGAAACTAGTTCAGCATCTAATAAAATGAATAAATTAAATAACCAATAAAGTATTGAGTACTACCTTCCATGGCTAGCGATAACACCCCATACAGTATGCTTAGACACTCTTTGATTATTTTCTTGCGACATACTATGACCACACATATAATAGTTAAATCAAAAGCCTGATATTCAAACAATAATTTCATGTTTTCATTATTCGGATAGAAATATCCATACGGTGGGATTAGAGACAAGGAGATCATCCCCGGTGATGTGCACGTGTTTTCCAACCTTACTGTTCATCTTAGCATGGTGTTCCCAGTCATCCTGATCAAATGGGTCTTTAATGGATACAATTGGGTAATAAGCCACGAAAGACTTGTAGACATTTTTCAAACTGTCTCCAGGTATTTTCTGTGACCCATTATTGTTCTGCAGAAAAGAGAGTGTCAATTTAACTTCAACTCTAAGAAAGATAAGAGGCACAAACATGCCAATATTGGTCTTGGTTAATCGATACATGGATATTAAGGAACTAGCACACAACGGGTTGGTAACAATGTTTGTTTTTAGCATTCTCACGTCATACTAAGAGTATGTCTGGCAAAATAAGCAACACCTTCACTCCTTGTAGGAACCTCCTTTACTTTTGGGAAGTCAATTTAGGATGAGTTTGTACAGCAAACTACAGACTCATAAGTTAGTAAAGTGAGATAGAGACTACGCAACGAGGCAAAATATAACAGAATTTGTACTTAAACGATACTCTTACCTTTTGGTTTTTGATAATATATGCCGAAAAAGATGAACCTAGTTACAAAAACAACTACCCTGAAGCAAGAGTTACTTCTTTTATAAGCAAAGAGTGACTCTACAGAATGCAAGTTCATCTCAAGTTTTGTGTTTACTATTTACTTTTATTGATTAGCTAAATCATGACTCAATATAGCAATTATTACCTCAAAAAATTCTTCAGTTCATCGTCTTACCCTCTTTCAAGCAACCTCATTAAGAATCTAAACTCCATCTGAAACATAAACATAAATCGAGTTCATCAATATTGAGTATAACCAAATCTGACAGAAAACTCTCAGAGTAGTTTTATCAAACAATTTAAAAGAGATTGTCAATATAGATATGGAATGTCAGAAAACTAACTTTAAATGTCAGAAAACTAACTTTAAGTGAAACCCAATTGTCAGTATCGAAAAGCATATATAGCCAGACCCCTAATTTCCAATTTAGAGTATCAATTAACGATATCTCCGAGGCTATGAAGTCCAGCATCATAACCGGGATTTTGGAGATTTTAATGGTATTTGATCAAATCGATCGAAAAATTTTAGGAGTCTGAGACTAACAATATCTATGAGACTAAGAAGTCCGGCATCATAACCTAGATTTTGGAAATTAGAAGTGTGCGACTGAGTAATTTGGAGATAGCGGTATGACAAAGATTAGAGGAAATTGCTCGGCAGTTCTGCAGAAAAAGAAAAAAAAAGAGGTAAAGATCAGAGAACTAGAAGAGGAGAAGCATGGCGGTGAGAGATCTGGTTTTCTAAAAAAGAAAATAACGGAATGAAGTTGTAGGGTTTCGAGTTTTGAGTTATAAAGCAAGTGAGAACTTTGGTTTCAAAAATATTTTGGGCGCCAAAAAAGTAACCAACGCGCCAAAAATCCCGCAAATTTCTTTTTCCTAAAAAATTTACCCGGCAATTTTGCCTCCATGAGATAAGTTAGCAATCCGCATGACTAGAGTCTTTCATTTTCTATTGGCCGGATTAAAATCATGTGTGGATGGTAAATTTGCATTATGAGTATATAATATGGGTATGGGTCCTATCGGGTACTACTGGACCTGAACCTTACATATAAAACTCGGGTCCGATTCCTAACGGTTTCGAATTTGGTTCTTAAATTTGTGTATCCAGTATCGGACCCGTTAATAATTCCTGGTACCCGTCAGTTCCGGATGCCATTGGCTATTAATTAAGAAAACATAAAAAGAAGTTTAAAAACTTGATAACTTTTTCTTTTTGGCTTGAATCTAAAAAATATTATAAAAATTTGTTATTATTTTTTTACTAATGTACTAAACAAAGATTAAATGCTAGAAAATAATAAAAATTGAAAAAAAAAATCAAAGCCAAAACTAGCAAAATACTTGTAATTTTGCTAAAATGAGGAATATATAAAAGAATGAATAGTCGGGGTATCCGTAGGGTATTACCCGTTTGGACCCGTTAAGAATCGTGTCCAATCAGGTAATAATCCGTCAGGTCGTAACTTTTTTATGTGTTCGCTTTTAAGACCCGGAACCGAACCCTATTCGACCAGGTTTGGTTCCGGGTAATGAGTACCGATTAACATCCTTGGTATATGTGAGTGAGGCCGAGAGATATCAGGAAAAACAACGGATGAAAAGTGAAATAAGTGAAGTTGATGAAAATTTTATTTGAATCGATTGATGACCATGTAAACCCGTGCAATTTAGGAGAATTGAGTGAAGTCATGATATACTGAATAAAATTGATAGTAAAATCGATCTAATTCGATGGACATTTGGTTAAAATGGATAGATAACTGGAAAATTGAGTAAAATCGACCGACATTGAGTAAGATTAATGATAACAAGCAAAATTAAGTAAACCCGATAGTGATTTGGTTTGAATTGATAGGTAACTATATGAACGCATAGAATACAGGAAAAATCTAGTGATATCGGAAGATATTGGATAACTTGAGACTGCTTTAATCATTTGGATGCTTATTCAAGGTTGAATTCCAGGCTGACTAAATTTGACGAGGGTCGCTAATCTAGGTACATGTGACTAATTTTTTACCACTTAACTCTTACGATTTCATGTAAATCTTTTATAATCCAATGAGATGAAATTAGATCAAGAAGTCCAAAATCCAGAGCGCGGTGTGAATTTCTGAAAATATGTAAGTATTCAAATTCAACGAAGCTCGAATATAGAATCAAAACAAGTTATGTTAATTTATGAGCATCTAATGATAAGAAATCACACCTAAAAAAATATCAGAATCAGAAAAATTTACGTGGATCTTTGAGATTTTAATGAGATGGCATGACATAGATCAGAACTTAAAACCTCGCAAGATTTTAGATCGGTGTAAACTTATTTTAGCTAAGTTATTAATTTATCGCGGATTAATCTATCGAAGTTTTAATGCAATGTGTATAAATTAGGGATGGCCATCTGCCCCACCCAAACCCATCCTCGTGGGTACCCGCCCCGTTTGGTTTTACCCGCACAAATGGGGATGAGGTTGGGTATGGGTAATACCCGAAACCTAAGATACGGGGATGGGGTGGGGACGAGATTCAAGGTCCCCGCCCCATACCCGCCCCGTCGCTTTTTTATTTTAAGAGTTTAGACTTTTATGAAAGAATTTGTATCGAAATTTTATATTTCTACCATTAGTTGATCTTTCTTTCATTTCTTATATTCTTTATCTCTCTTGTATATTCATCACTTTCGTTTCCTTGGTGTGATTAAATACATTCTATGAAAGTTAAAATAGTGAAAATAATACAGATAATGAAATGATCAACATGGACGAAGATAGAATGAGAAAGGGAAAAGTATAAAAACTAACAAGTCATTTAAAAATTCTTTTTTTCTCTTTAAGATAAATTTCTGAATTTAAAATTTTAGAATGCATTATTGTTATGTTATTATTTTTGTTTGAATCATATTTAAGTTTTGATTATAAACATATTTATGAATTAACACCGTGTAACGGGTAATCCATGGAAAAATCCGCCGTATACGAGTATTCCCCATACCCGCCTCGCCCCAATTCATGTGGGTAACATGACGGGTATGGATATTTTTTATACGAACGGGCCAGTGACTGGGATTTAACATACCCTCCCCATGATCATCCTAGTATAAATCACATGGTAAAGGTTTACAGAAAAAAATATATGCTAAAACTGATTTTAGCTAAATTTTAACCATGTACTATGCCGGTGTTTGGCAGTTCACATGATCCCGAAATGAACGGATCATATTAGTTGATAAAAGATCTAAATTATCTTGATCTTTACGTGTCAAAACGATAGTTGTTAAACATCAAAATCTTGTACGTTGCATACACCGAAATACTGAACAAAAACCCTAATACTGCTTACGCCTTTTGTCTCGCTCTACATTTCTATCTTTGTTCACGCCGCCATCACCGATTCAACATCTCTCTTACAACCACCATGACAAGCACCGTTCCAGGAAAAAAAATAAAACGAAGAAAACTCACACCTCAATAATTCCAGCAATACCAAGATTATGTGCTCTTAGAGTAAATCAATTTCTTAATTTCAATTCCTTAATATTGTTCTGTATAAAGATTCTTAGAGATGGTTAAAAGTTTAAATGGTGAGTTTTGGTTATTTTCATGGTTTTTTGAAATGATTTTGCATAATCCCTTCATGATTGTAAGCTGTTTAAGTGTTTTTCCCCGCATATCTTTCCACTGAAGAGCTAAATCAAAGACTAGTACCGATGACAGGTCAGGTTTTTTTGTCATTTCTGATGGGTTGTTTTTTTAATGCTGATATTATATTTGGATCTAGTTTCTGATTCGCTCTATGATGTTTAAAGGTTGGCGATGGAAAAGAAAGCTCTAGTGGGTTGACCTAACCATGGTCCTATTCTGTTGAGGACTCCTCCTAATCTATTTTCGGGACAACCATCAGTGATTGAGTTTTCTTAATAACCCTAATTTGGTATGCAAAATCCCAATTTTGTGTTGATTTGGTTTAATATACTATGAATTCCCTATTTTTTTGCATCTTGGAAAACCATATATGTTTCCTTCATTTTTATGAAAATTTAGGGGTTTTCATGTTGTTGTTGATCAAGGGAATTTTTTTTTTCCTTTATTTATTTATTTATTACTTATTTTGTGTGTTTCTGGTTCTTGTCTTGATGATTTTTAGTCCTGGATTTTGTTTCATTTTTCAATTAGAGGATCATGTAAGTTCTTAATTGTGTATAGGCTTACTTTTGTTTGATACTAATACTGAATCTTGATAATCATAGTTGATAGTTCTCTGAATCTAATTTTCCGTTGAACGTATTATTTGTGATAGTGTAACGGGTGTGGTTGGGTTTCATACAGTTGATCAATTGTATTAAGTGAAAATAAAGTTATGTTATTGATAGATAGATGTTATTTGCTGTGTGTATGCTACTAATTTTTTTGATTTAACACCACATGAAAAAAAATTATTGGTTTAATATTGAACTATATAGATTCGTTACCTTCAAGTAAGCTTTTATGGGTTTTGATAATTTAAGGTGCACGACAAACCATTCTCTTAGTAAGTGTCAGAACACATCAGCTACAGCTGTCACAGACACATCATCTTCTTCACCAGCTGTCATATGACATGTCAGATTATCTTACATCTATATCAACCAATTGGATTCTGCCATGTGTATTGGTGACGACTAATGTAACATTTGTGTAATCAAGTTTTTTTTTCTTGTCAACATGTCTGTATAAGTACCTCTTCCTCTTGTCTTGTATTCTTTAACAGAAATAATACAACCAAATACTGTTCTTACATGGTATCAGATACCAAGAGTGGAATTTCAACTTCCAACATCAAAATCTGAATTCACTGATCCTCACAATCTTGTTCTTGTGCAATCATGCCTAGAACTACCAACAATTCTTCTTCTTCCGCTGTTACATCTTCAAATCCCAACAAAAACAACAACAACAACAACAACAACAACACCAACAACAACAATACCAACACTACCATTCCACATCTTCCTGGTTCATCTGGTATGAATCAACATCCAGATTTACATTCACCACAATTTCAATATCTTTTTCGTTGTCCTCAACTTCCTTTTCAGAATATCTCAAATTTTGTCTCCACCAAACTTGATGGATCAAATTTTTTGGTTTGGAGAGATCAATTGTCCTCGATCTTGATTAGTACCAATTTATATGGTCTTATTGATGGCTCGATTCCTTCACCGCCTCAATTTCTGATGCAAAACAATGTTCAAACGCTTAATCCGCAGTTTCTTGAATGGCGTTCTATGGATCAATTTGTCAGTTCCTGCATCAATGCTACAGTCTTGCCTTCACTAGCCTCATAATTGCTGGGAAAGATCACTGCTAAAGCCAAATGGGATCATCTTTCAAGAATTTTTACTCAGCAGTTCTTTGCAAGAAAATCTCAACTGCGTTCTCAGCTACACACCATCAAGAGAGGTAATTCTACAATCTTTGAGTTTCTTCACAAGATTAAGTCAATTTCTGATTCCTTAGCTGAGATCGGAGAACCTGTAACTGAAGAGGATTTAGTGATGTATACACTGTCTGGTCTAGGAAGAGAGTTTGCTCATTTTGTCATTACTATCCAAAATCGTGAGACTCCTTTAGCTTTCTCTGAACTCCGTTCTCGCTTAATTCATCATGAGCAATGGCTAAAAGATCAAGACTATGAGTCTTTCTCTCCATTAGTTGTTGATCCAACTAATTCCGCTTTCTATGTGAGTAAATTTGCAAATTCTAAACATTCAAGTGGTAGTTCTTCCTCCAACTCTGGAAATCATCCTACTCCTAATGGTTCTAGAGGTTCTGGTAATTCATCATCTCATCCTAGTAATGCTGGAATATCAATTCAAAGAGGGGAATTCAATCCACATCAGAGAGTGGACTATTCTACTATTTCTTGTCAGATCTGTAATAGGCTGGGTCATTTTGCAAATAGATGTAGATTTCGATATGCTGCAACCAAGAAGACCTCTACATCAAATGTTCAAAAATATTTTTCTGGCATAGAGACTACTACTCCAACATTCAACCCATGGACTGTTGCTGCAAATAATGGTTTGTCTACTACTAAAAATGTTGCACAACCTACTTTTGTTGAATATTCTCCTCCTACTGGTCATTGGGGTGCAGATGAGACTGGTCCAGTTTGGATTCCATATTCTGGTGCAACAAGTCATATGACAAATGATTCTTCAATATTAACTGCTCCTGAGGAATTTGTTGGTGATGAAGAAGTTATGATTGGAGATGGTAAGTTACTTCCAATTACTTTAACTGGTAGTACTACTTTACATACAGCTTCTCATTCTTCTCCTTTTGTTATGGACAATGTCTTGTTTGTGCCACACATTAAACACAATCTGCTTTCTATTGCTAAGTTTACTGCTGATAATGCCTGCTCTTTTGAATTCTATCCTTGGGGTTATGAAATAAAGTCTATTCATAATAAACAAGTCTTGGCAAGAGGGCTGATGCAGAACAATCTATATCCACTACAGTCTTCTCAACAACAGCTTCTTCATTCATCTTCTAAGCTTGCTCTTACTTCAGTTTTGGCTTCCTCAACACTTTGGCATCATAGACTTGGTCACCCCGCTTCAAAAATCATAAAGAAACTTGCCTATTCAGCAGCAATTCATCTATCCAATAAAGACTTTGAAGCAGTATGTAGTTCTTGTCAACTAGGCAATAGTAAATGTTTACCATTTTATCCATCTACTTCTATGTCAGATAAACCCTTAGCTTTGGTTCATTGTGACATTTGGGGACCTGCTCCTGTTCAATCTACTTTGGGATTTAGATATTACATCTTGTTTGTAGATGATTTTAGCAGGTTTAATTGGATTTTTCCACTAAAATGTAAAACAGATAGTCTGTCTTGTTTCAAGCTGTTTAAGAAATCAATGGAAAATTTATTAGATTCCAAAATCAAAGTTTTTCAGACTGATGGTGCTTATGAATTAGTTAAGGGTCCTTTTAGAGAATTTCTAGATCATAATGGAATTTCTGTAAGGATATCTTGTCCTTATCATCATCAACAAAATGGGACTGCTGAAAGGAAACATAGACAAGTGACTGAAATGGGTAACACTTTGTCCTTCAAGGCTTCTATGCCTAAAAGATTTTGGTTTGATGCATTTTTAACAGCCACCTATCTTATCAACAGGATTCCAACTAAGTTATTAGCATACAAATGTCCTTATGAAGTATTGTTTGGTAAGGTTCCTGATTATGCATTTTTGAAGATTTTTGGATTCCTCTGTTTTCCTAATATTACACACACAAGAAAGGACAAGTTAAGTCCAAAATCTACTCCTTGTGTCTTTCTTGGCTATATTCCTTTTCACAAAGGATATAGGTGTTATGATCCTTTATCTCATAGAGTATATACAACTGTTCATGTGGTTTTCAATGAACTGGTATTTCCTTACAGTGGATCTCAACAACCTACTCTTCCATCTACTTCTATCAATGATGTTTCTTCTTCAGTGCCATCTGATACTTCACATACATCAGCTGTTTCAGTTGCTAAAGCTTCTAATTCTGCTACATCAGCTACAGATACTTCCTAGACTTCTGCTACATCAGCAACAGATTTTTCTCAAAGATGGTCGTGGTACCTTTGTCTGCTATTACTTTGTCATCTCCTCCTGCTAGAATGCATACTAGGTCTAAATTTGGTATTGTCAAACCAAAACACTTAGATCCTCATTTTGTTGCAAATAGTCACACTAAGCATCCAGTTCTTGTGGCTTTTATTGCCATTTTGAATTCTCTAGTTGAACCTAAAACTTTTGCTCAAGCTGCAAAACTGCCAAACTGGGTTCAATCTATGACAAATGAACATACTGCACTATATGAAAATGGTACCTGGGAATATGTACCTTATGAACCTGGAATGAATGTATTAGGATGAAAATGGGTTTACAAGACCAAACTCAAAGCAGATGGTACATTGGAAAGATTTAAATCGAGACTAGTATCTAAAGTTTATCACCAGGTGGATGGAGTTGATTATGATGAAACCTTTAGTCCAGTGGTTAAAGCTACCACTATTAGATGTGTTTTAAGTCTTGCTTTAAATCACCATTGGACTATGCGGAAATTAGATGTCTCCAATGATTTTCTCCATGTTTATCTAAGTGAAGATGTATACATGGGACAACCTCCTGGGTTTGTTTCTTCTGAATTTCCTTCTCATGTGTGTCATTTGAAGAAATCTCTATATGGTTTAAAGCAGGATCCAAGGGCATGGTTTGATAGGTTCAGCAACTACTTACTTTCTTATGGTTTTACACAGTCAGTATGTGATCATTCTATGTTCTACTTCAGTAAGTCAGGGATGAAAATGATTCTTCTTGTTTATGTTGATGATATTGTTCTTGTGGGGAACTCTGATTCTGCATTATCACACTTTATCTCTGCCTTGAAGATAGAATTTGATATGAAGAACTTAGGACCTTTAGCATACTTTCTGGGTATTGAAGATAAGCATGACTTTTCAACCAATACTTTGCTCTTAACTCAAACTAAAAACTCTCTTGAATTATTGAAGAAGTTTGAGATGGTTGATTGCAAGCCATGTAAAACTCCAGTGGCTCAAGGGAAAAGAGCTTCTTTATATGATGGTACTCTCTTAGATGATCCTGCTTATTATAGAAGTTTGGTGGGAGATTTACAATATCTTACTCTGACAAGACCTGATGTTAGTTATGCTATTAACTATGTTGCTCAGTTTATGCATCAACCTACTGATATTCATTTTCAATTGGCTAAGAGAATTTTAAGATTTCTTAAAGGTACCTTGGGTACTGGGATTACTCTTTGAGGAGGGGACTGTTCAAAGATTACAGCTTTTACAGACAGTGATTGGGCTGGTTGTCCTGATTCTAGGAAATCTACTACTGGGTATTATGTGTATCTTGGTGATAATTTGGTTGCTTGGTCATCCAAGAAGCAACCAACTCAATCTATTTCTTCTACAGAAGCTGAATATAAATCATTGGTTGTTGCTGCTTCAGAAATTAGATGGATCTCTTATATTATGGATGAGTTGGGTGTTCCTATTTGCTATCCTTGCACTATCTTCTGTGATAATATAGGTGCTGCAAGTTTGGCTGCCAATCCAGTTTGTCATGCGCGAACTAAACACGTTGAGATGACTTATCATTCTGTCAGGAGCCTTGTTATGCTTGGTTTTTTGGTGGTCAGATATGCTCCTTCTCTTCTCAACATTGCAGATGTGTTCACTAAAGGGTTATCTAAACACTTGTTTATCAGAATTCAAGGCAAACTCTTACACTTTCAGAGTGCTCAGTTTGAGGGGGGCTGTCAGAACACATCAGCTATAGCTATCACAGACACATCATTTTCTTCACCAGCTGTCACATGACATGTCATATTATCTTACAGCTGTATCAACCAATTGGCTTCTGCTATGTGTATTGGTGATGACTATGTAACACTATGTAACTCAAGTTGTTTTCTTGTCAACATGTCTGTATAAGTACCTCTTCCTCTTGTCTTGTATTCTTTAACAGAAATAATACAACCAAATACTGTTCTTACAGTAAGATTTTATCTGTATTATGCATAACCATATACGATGAGAAGTAGTTCTACGTGAGTCTGGATTAACCTCGACGTTGTTCTTTTTCATGTTGTAGGAACATAGTTGTTCATGGATGATGTGAACTTCAACAATTTTATTAGGAGTTCGAAGTTCCCTGAAAACATGCAAGTTATATATAATGAGATGAGCTAAGATTAGTGACTACTGCTTTGGCCCTAAATCTGTCTCCCTTTTCCATGTTTTAATTGTCTGCGTTTTTTGATGGTTTGCATTTCCACTGGCCAGATGACTTAAAAACACAATATTTATATTGTTATCAACCAAGAGGTTATGTCCAATGCAGATGTGGGTTTCCAGATTGATGATGTGGCAAAAATGAATTGCACATGATGAATTTATATAGCGATTGCTCATATATCTATTGGTGGTTTCAAGAGGTTATGTCCAATCCATGTTTTTTTTGGTGGAGAGCTTATACATCGATTGCTCTTATATCTATTAGTGCAGGATATATGTGACACTTTGTTGAAACCAAATATGATAAGCAGTATGGTAGCTATTTTATGCATCATATCTTTAAGGTACAATAGTCTTATCGATTAAGGTTTTGAATTCTATCCTCCCTCACTCATTTATCTATTGATGCGACAGTGTTTTTCATGACACGGTTACTAGGATGCCCCATCGCTTCTCTATGTATTTAAATTTTGGACAGTCATTCCTCCTGCTTTTCAAAGAAATCCACCTACAAGCTACAACTGAAGAAGGTTTCTGTAACGTGTTTGTCGTGCTGCCACTTGATGTACTCATGTAATTTATTTATTTTTAATTATTTTTTTGTAATCGTGGTATAATGAATTTTTTTTCTTCCCTATTTACGTGTAATCCTTGGCTCCATATAATGATTTTTTTTAATATATATATCATCATTGGATTTATTTTTTTAGATGTTTTATTCTTTTGTATTTTGGAGTTTCTAAGGATTGGACCAAAATCCTTAGAATCTTCTTTGTATAAATGTTCTTTCCTTTTTAATTGAAAATTCATTTATTTGGATCTATCAAATTGGAAACAATATATTATTAAGCTCAAAATTAGAATCTTCTTTGTATAAATGTTCTTTCCTTTTTAATTGAAAATTCATTTATTTGGATCTATGAAATTGGAAACAATATATTATTGAGCGCAAAAATTACGGCCAAAAATAGCAAAATTAGCTAATGATAATAACAGAACGGATCTTTAAAATTGGAAACCAAATATTAATCATACAAATTACGGCAACAAAATATTATTAATCGCAAAAATTACGGCCAAAAATAGGGCAATTAGCTAATGATAATAACGGTACAAATCCTTCCAATTGGAAATAAAATATAATTAACCGCAAAAATTACGGTAAAAGATATGGTAATTAACTTAATGACGTTAATGGTACAGATTAGTAGCTCCAACTTTTTAACTACTAGCCTGCTAGATACGCCAGTGGCTCTAAAAGTCAAGCCACTAAAACAATAGTTGTATATGTCTTAGTCTTATGTATGTTGACTATTTAACAACTAGACAAAAAGAATAGGTGGCTCAAATGATTAGCCAAATAAAACAAACTACTACAAAAATGAGTGGTTTTATGTGGTTGGCCACTACATAGACCTCCTAATGCAAAAACTATTCATCCACTAGAAGATTATAGCTGCTTTAATATTTTCTCTAACGACATGACAACTAAAAACATTAGTGGCTTTTCGTATTAGGAGACGACTATTTGTCAACTACCCAGACTAGTAGCTTAAGATATGGCTACCAACTAACCAGTGCGCACTTGTTGCCTTAAATATAAGACAACACCCCCTTCCGCCACTAAGGCTGGGCAACTAACATTAATTACAAAAGGTGATTAGCAACTTAAGAAGGGAATAAGCCACTATCACTGGTCAAGTAGCATTTGGTCGTTTTTTTTGTAGTTGTCATAGTCTATGATATCTGGTAAGGCGGAAACAACATTAACATTGGCTCCCAGTTGCTTTTTTAACAAGGAAACATGGAAAACTGGATGAATACAACTGGTAGTAGGAAGCTCCAACTTATAAGCCACTGTGCCAATTTTTTTTCCAATACGCGAAACGGCCCATAAAAATGAGGAGAAAGATTCGAAAAAGATTGATTAGAAACGGTCATTTGCCTATATGGTTGGAGACGTAAAAACACCCAAACATCAGGCGCAAAAGTTCTTTCGGTTATGTGGTTGTCAGCATACTTCTTCATACGAGCTTGAGCTTCATGCAAGTGAGATTTCAACAGTTCAAGAGTATGGTCTCGAGCCTTAAGATTGACATCCACATCATTGACTGAAGTAGAACCCGGTAAATAGGAAAAAATGGTTGGAGGAGGTCTACTATACATAGCTTCATATGGAGTCATTTGGATGGCAGTATGAAATCTTGTGTTATACCACCATTCAGCCCAGGGAAGCCATTTAAACCAATCCTTTGGCTTCATACCAGCAAAGTAGCGTAAATAACACTCTAAAGTACGATTAGTAACTTCAGTTTGACCATCGGATTGTGGATGATAAGCCGAAGTGCGACATAGATGTGTGCCTTGTAACGAAAAATAGGCAGTCCAAAAATTGCTCATAAACACCGCATCTCCATCACTGACAATGCTTCTTAGTATCCCATGAAGATGAACTAATTCACGTACAAATACCTGGGAAACTATGCTTGCAGAATACGGGTGAGACAAAGAAACAAAATGTGCATACTTTGTAAGGCGATCAACAACAACCAAAATGGAGCTTTTTCTTTCAGATACAGGAAACCCATCTATAAAATCCATTGAGATATCAAGCCATAAATCAGTTGGAACTGGTAAGGGATTCAAAAGGCCAGGAGGAGAAATCGATTCAGATTTATTTCATTGGAAAATGTCACAACGTTCAATAAATTCCTTAATGGAATGTTTCATCCCTTTCCAATAAAAACTTTTTTGCAATCTCTTGAAGGTCCTTAAGTAACATGAGTGACCCTCCAAAGGAGTTGTGTGAAATTATTCAAGAAAATTGGTGCACCACGTAGAAGAGGAAACAACCAAAATTCATTGCTTATAACGTAAGATACCACCAACGTAAGTAAAGTTGCGTTTGAAATCAAGATCAGTACGTAAACTACCAATTAATGGCCCATAGACGTCATCCTGATGACATTCAAAAATAATATCATGCACACCAGAGAAAATGGGAACTGAGATGGAATTAAACTGAGGACCGGCAAGGAGAGATAAGGCATCAGCAGTGACATTCTCTTTGCCATGACGAAAAACAATCTTATAGTCATATCCCAACAGTTCAAAAACAATTTTTTTTTTCTCCATAGATGATAATTTTTGATCCAGAAAATATTTCAAACTACGATGGTCAGTATATATTTTAAAATGCCTACCCAGTAAATACGGCCGCCACTTCTGAACCGCAGACAACTGCTAACATCTCTTTATCATAGACTGAAAGGTTCAGATTCTTACAAGATAACGGCTTACTATAGTATGAAATAGGCCTGCCATATTGCATTAAGACGGCTCCCAAACCACCACCTGAAGCGTCACATTCAAGGTAGAATTCTTTTCTAAAATCGGGCAGCGCCAATACAGGAGTAGTAGTAAGAGCATGCTGCAGTAACATGAATGAAGAAGTAGCCGCATTATCCCACAAAAAAAGCATCCTTTTTTAAGAGCCGCATCAAAGGTTTACTGATAGTGCCAAAATCCTATACAAACTTGCTATAATAACCCGCTAAACCAAGAAAAGCACGAAGTTCTTTAACTGTGCTAGAAATAGGCCAAGAGAGGATACTCTTTATTTTATCATCTTCAACCGAGACCCTATTAGAAGAAATAATATGGCCGAGATAACCCACATAAGGTTGAGTAAATGTGCATTTAGATTCTTTCACGAACAACTAGTGCGAACGTAAAATATCAAATACGATGGACAAATGCTGAAGATGCTCGGAAAAACTTTTACTATACATCAATATGTCATAAAAAAAAAACGAGTACAAACCTGCGTAGATGAGGTATGAAAATATCGTTCATTAAGCTTTGAAATGTAGCTGGAGCATTCGAGAGTCCAAAAGGCATGACCAAGAATTCATAATGGCCATCGTGCGTCCGAAAAGCTGTCTTAGCAATGTCTGGTTCAAATAGACGAATCTGATAGTAACCAGATCGTAAGTCCATCTTTGTAAAGAAGCACGCACCGTGTAACTCATCCAAGAGTTCATCCACCAAAGGAATATGAAACCGATCCTTAATAGTAAGTTTGTTCAAATCCCTATAGTCCACAAACATTCTCCAGGTACCATCTTTTTTGCGAACCGTCAAAATTGGAGATGAAAAAGGACTTGAACTGTAACTAGAGGTGGCAAACGGGCGAGTCGGGCCTCGCTTGGTACGGGTAACACGGGTTTGGGTTAACACGGGCTGAAATCCGCGGGTTGATATTATGCACGGTTGTCATTTCTTCAACCCGCGCCCGTAACGGGTAAAGCTTTAAGGGTTACGGGTTATCCGGTTTTGTTTAATTAATTTTGATTACCAACTAAAATTGTAAAATCTTAAATAAAAATTACAAAAAAAAATTTAATCTGTGGTCCTGTTAAAGCTTTCACCATCTTCTTCCAACCAACAACACCAATCCATGATAATCGCCTGCAACTCCACCATCTCTGCTTCTCAGATTCAACCACAACATCACCAGAACCCCTTGGTAATCTCGGTTGCACACATCATCTATTTCTCTTCTATCTTATTCAATTAAACCAAACCCTGAATTTATCATCTGAGTTCAAACACCAACAAGCAACAACACAATCTTCAATTTCAATAAATCAGGGTAGAAATACCCAATTTCAGTATACCCTAATTAAACTAAGATCTTCAATTTCGATTATAAATCTCAATTAATATAAAAAACAGAAAAACCCCTAATTCTTATGAACCCTATAAATAAAATTGCATTTCGATATCAAAATTAACAAAATTAAACAGATTTCCTCATAAGGATTAAACACCATTCAATCAAACCAAATCATAGATTACATCGAAACCCTTTCCACAGAAAATAGAATCGTTACTTCCGCCATTATCAACCTGAAATCGAGACAAACCCTTCTTCAATAACAACTACCAACACCGTTCTCTATTTTGAATCAGCCAAAATAGCAGATGTGAATCTGTGATCCTCAAATTAACCCGCACAACAACAACAATAGAAATAGCAGATTAAAACCCCAGATTAAACGTTAATGGAAATAAGGAAAAAAAAAAGATTAGACGAAGAAGCACAAGTTAATGGTGTGGTGATTCTGGTGAAGGAAAAAAAATGGAGATGGTGAGAACTGAGAATGCGCAACGGTAGGTGTTGGGAGAGAAAAAGAAGAAGAGGAGTAGAGGACGAAGAAAGAAATGATACTGCTAGGGTTTTTAGTGCCTTTTATACTATGAACAAAGGGATAGGATGAATCCTAGATGATCATACGGTCAGGATTAAATTTGACCTATTAATAAGGTATTGTACACGGGTTTACCCGTATACCCGCGGGTTTACGGGACGGGGACGGGTTAACCCGTTTACTAATGGGCCATCATTTCTTTAACCCGCGCCCGGCCTGTTTATAACCAAGTCAAGCCAGGTTCGGGTTTTGACGGGCCGGGTTCGGGTTTATCCGCGGGTTTCGGCTTGATTGCCACCTCTAACTGTAACGGATTAATCGAGCGTCTTTCAACTCCGCTACTATTTTCTCAATATCATTCTTTTGAAAATGGGGGTACCTATATGGTCTAATATTAACCGGAGAAGCATCAGGATGCAAAGGAATGTGATGATCATGGTGTCGCGAAGGTGGTAAAGAATCGGGAGACTGAAATATGTTAGAGTATGAGGAAAACAATCGTCGAATTTCAGATGGTAGTTCAGCACGTAAGTCTCCTGTAGTTGCATTAAATTCCAGTAATTGGAGCAGAATACCAAAGTGTTCCTTGGCCAGCAAATGTTGCATGGGAGAAGTATCTAACATCATAACAGTGGAGGTATTGTTACCTACCAAAAGAACGTCATCGTCCTGGCATTTGAACTTCATAGTCAAGGAAGTGAAATCCCATAAAATTTCTCCCAACGTACGTAACCACTGGACACCTAACACGGCATCACATCCACTGATAGGCAAAAGATGAAAAACAGAAGTATAAGTATATCCTTGTAACTGAAATGGAAGATGAGAACAAAATCCTTGAGTACTGATCTGACCACCATCACCAACCGTGACATGTAAGTTAGGGTCCGTGGAACAAACAGAATAGCCACACTATTTGGCTACCTTTGGGTGCAGAAAATTATGCGTGGAGCCCGAGTCGACAAGAACTGTCAAAGTTTGACCCTTCGTAAAACCAAAAAGACGCACTGTTTTAGGAAAAGGAGTACCCAAAAGAGAATGCATAGTAATCGTAGGTGTGGAATCAACTGGTTCATGAGTAGTGATAGTATGGGTAGCATGGACATGTGATTCAGTAGCATCCTCAACTTCCGCAACTTCCCCTTCGACGTCAGCAACATCTAAAATAGTCAATCTAGGATTGACACAAACATGAGTCGGTGTATAGAGTTCATCACAGTTAAAACAGAGACCTTGGGAACGTCGTTGCTTTTGTTCATCCAGTGAAAGCCTTCTCGCTCATGTAGGCAAAGTATTTTTATACGGAGTGGGTTGCACATTAGTAGCAGGCCGGGTATGAGGAGGAAGATAAGGTGGCTTGGGTGCAAACCTTGTAGCCTTATATGCTTCTTCTTGGTGAATGGCTTTGGTGAAAGCCTCCGTCAAATACTGAGGTGCAAGTAACTTAACCATACTTCCAATATGGGGTTTCAATGATCGAATAAAACATCTGACCAAATAATCCTCTGGAAAATCCATAAAATTTAATAATCTTTCAAAGTCTGGAATGTGTTCACGTACCGAGCCTTGCTGATTTATTGTGCTTATAGCTAAGCGTGCATCCACAAATTTGGCAGGAGAAAACAAAGCACGAACATGCGAACAAAATTCTGCCCAAGTGACAATCGTGGCTTTAGTTTGTTTCCAACGATACCATACGTTGGCATCCCCTTTTAGATTGGCAGCAACGATAGTTATCTTAAGAGTATCAATAGTTGTATATACTGCGAAATATTGGTCGTCATTGAAAATCCAACTATCAGGATCTTCTCCATCGAAGATAGGAAACTTGAGAGGTAGATGAGTTTCATTGTGAAATATTGGTCGGCATTGAAAATCCAGCTCATGAGCTCTTGCAGGCGGAGGTGGAGGTGGAGGTAGATGAGTTTCATTGTGAGCATGACTAGTAGGTTCCGGAATACCGTTAGGAAGAACTTGTTTCAGCGAATTTGTGAGCTCTGTGGTTAAGTTTTGACTTAGGTGAGTAAACAGAGCTGCGGAGATACTTGTCAACAGGGTTGTGGACAAATTATTCAAGGCTGTGGTTATGCTGGAAGCAATAGTCTCAGCGGGAACTTTATTATTCTCAGTTGTTTCTAGTTGACGAGCAACGTGTTCTTCTTCTCTTTGTTGGCGTTTAGCAACATCCTTAGCCTTTCTCTTTTCATCGTCGTCAATATGTTGTTTAGCCAAAGCCGTGATGAGGTTATCCAAGTTGGTAGACAGCCCGGTAATGCCATCGTTCACAAGTTTCAGGTTCTCTGTATAATTTTGACCCATTAACAAAAACTTTTGATGAATTTAGGGTTTGATCACAACCTGCTCTGATCCAGGTGTTAGGGTTCTATACTTTTAGTGAATGAAAACTTACGTGAAACAGAAATTTGAACTAGATAAACCCTTTGATTGGGGGTCATCCACCAGCTCTGATAGGGAAACCCTTGTTTAATGAAACTTGTTTGTATTGATTGATACTCAAAACGGTTTATGGCCAGGCTATTTAATAGCTTCAAAGCCTTGCAAAACAAGAAAAGACTAGAGTTTTAATAACTCTAAATAACTATCTAAACAAAGAAACTAAGCAAACTAGTTACTGTAAACTAGGAAACTAAACATAGCAAAATAACTGTACGGAGTCGGTATCATAACAAAATATCATTTTCTTTTTACCCGCCTTTGGTTGTGGATCGAAATTTTCATATGTCAGACGTACGACTGTCAGAGTTATGCAAGTTGTTCAGCTATCGAACAACTTTATTAAAAACTCTATTCAGCCTACGAGTCCGGCTGTGAGGAGTGAGGTCTGACAAATTCTGTAATGGTGCGTATTCTAAGTTATCCAACATGCATCACAACTTGATCGGATCTTTGCAGTTTTTAAAAAGTCCATCACCGAGAATTGGGCAATGAAGATATGCACTACCTGCATCCAGTTTAACCACATCCACATGGAGCAGTAATTATACAAAACAAAACAAAACAAAACAAAAAAATTGCCTACAGAGACAGTTACAGTGGAGTTTGTGTATGAAGAACGAAACCCTTTAAACCAACAGAGATATATATATACCATGGCATGGAAAAATAGTAAATCGAGTTTCCTAGACTAGATACACACGCATAAAATTTTGAGAGAAACCGTTTCTGTACTCTTTCTATCTATTTTGGTTATAACCTTCCATTACCTTAATGGGAGGAAATAAGATCACTAATCTAAATTTCCCCGATGGGATTGCATTGGGAGAGAATTCAATTTCTCGTGATGATGATCTTGAAGAGCCAAGGAACAGAATCCCTACTCCGTTTGTTCTACGGTTCAATAATCTTTCCTACAGCATTAACATACATAAGCCAATGAGAGTTCATCGGATGCTTTCCATGAATAATGCAACCAGAGTAATAAATACGTCATCGAACCAACAACTTTTGCTGAATGATATATCTGGTGAAGCTAGAGAAGGTGAGAGTTTTGCTATTCTTGGTCCTAGTGGTTCTGGGAAGACAACTTTGATCGATGCACTTGCAAATAAGATCTCTAGAGATAGCTTGAGAGGATCCGTAACAATGAATGGTGAAACTCTAGATCCAGGGGTACTTAAGACGATATCCGCGTATGTCATGCAAGACGATTTGTTATTCCCTAGGTTAACAGTGGAGGAGACGCTCTTGTTCTCGGCTGAGTTCAGATTGCCTCATTCGTTCTCCAAATCAAAAAAGATGGCAAGAGTTCAAACTGTAATCGATGATCTTGGGTTGCGTAATGTTGCAAAAACCCTAATAGGAGACGAAGGTCATAGAAGGATATCTGGAGGTGAGCGTCGAAGGGTTTCAATTGGAGTGGAAATAATTCATGATCCAATTCTAATGTGTCTTGACGAGCCAACATCTGGACTCGATTCGTCAAGTGCTTTCATGGTGGCAAAACTCCTGCAAAGAATTGCTCGGACTGGGAGAATAGTTATAATGACGGTTCACCAACCTAGTTCCAGAGTTATTGGCCTGTTCGACCATTTGATCTTCCTCTCCCAGGGAGAATTTTAAAGATCGAACAAGAGAGAGGAGAACATAAACACGGAAGCGTAAAAGACTACATTGATATTAATCTTGGTGGAATACAATCTATTTGATAATTTTTGATTGATTGATTCTTTATTTTCTTACTTACTTACAAATGAATACAACATGCCTATTTATAGGCTACAAAAGAAGAAGAGAACTATGCCTATGGAGGCTAACAACTATGCCTTTGGAGGCTAACAACTATGCCTATGGAGGCTTACCAAACCAACTACTAGACAATCTAGTATTCTTGTTTGATTTGTCTAACCTAGAACACTCATTTTACATGTTAATTGTCTAATATTGACTCTAGACATCCTAGATATTTCTAGGTTAGTCTAGATAGGTGTGAACTCTTGACTAAGTTGGTGTTGAATATTCAACACTCCCCCTCAACACCTACTTTCCAACTTCTCTTTATCTTAGACGTTTCGGTCCCCTTCATAGTTTAAGGATGTTTCGGTCCTATTCATAGTTTAAGGACGTTTCGGTCCTCTTCGGAAGTTTAAGGACATTATGGTCCTCTTCGGAAGTTTAAGGACATCTCGGTCCTCTTTGTAGTTTTATAACATACGGGTTCCATCGTAGTTTAGGGACATTGCGGTCCTCTTCGTAGTTTTAGAACATACGGGTTCCATCGTAGTTTAGGGACATTGCGGTCCTCTTCGTAGTTTTAGAACATACGGGTTCCATCGTAGTTTAGGGACATTGCGGTCCTCTTCGTATCAGTAAAATACTTCTTGTACTCTTTAGACAACTCATAGGATTTTCACCCACTTTTGTTGTTCTCTATCTCATCACCACTTGGTGATTGCTTCCGTTTCTTCACAACATTTTTGTTGTTTCTTCTTCTATTCATCTTTGTTCCAGTCACGCTTTTGTTCGAAAACTGTAACACTTCTTTGGTTATCCAGATTCTCTCACAATCTTTCATTTCGTCAAGCTTCTGCCACAAGCTCTGACTATTCTTATTCTTGTTATATTGCTGTTACAATTTTGTCACGCTATCCAGATTTGCCACATTTTTGAATTCGTAACAGATTTGCAACGCTGTGACAATTATTGTCACACTTATGTTTCCCTGATCATCCTTGCATTTAAACAAACATCTTGTCTGCATCTTCTCTATTTTCTTTGAGGCTTTCAGCCCATCTTCGAATCACCTTAACTTCTTATTTGTTTCAAATTTTTCTTCAGTTCTACGGCATTTGCGAACCCAACATTTTTTCTTGTCTGCCAGTGAGATGGACGTTTGGTGTGTCGGTCACATCATGAAAAGAGAGTTGAATGTCACTTTCTCACTGGAAATCTCCTTTTTTTTTTTTTGCTTTCTGCTGCATGCGCGACTATCCATCTCCAACTCCATCGACCACCGTGTATCATCATGGAAACATTCTGTTTCTCTCGACACAACATCATGTTCTTCTTCCTTCAATGGTTAATTCAGCACTTGTTCGAATCTCCATCGGTAGAAGAATTCATTACAGCAGCATCATCATTGTTGGGAGTGGAAGCAACAGCAGTCTCCGTTCTCGAGCTCCAATAGTATCATCACTGTCCCAGAGAAACACCGGAAACAACAACCACCGTATCTTCCATGTTTCTTCCTTCTCGAGCTCTAAAGCAGCAGCACCTCTGAGAACCATTCAACTGCATGTTCTCGAGCTTTCTTTATTCATCTTCTGCCATTGCTCGTGTTCTCTCAAGCTCGACCATCTTCATCTACTCATCTCCCACTTTCTTTGTCTGCCATCGCATGGGATTATTACTTTCTCATTTTTTTTTATGCATGTGCTAACAGCCCATGCTTTTCACGTTCTCTTCTCTTTTTAATTTTTTCTTTTCTTCTTTCAACCATGTTGTCTCTTATTTTCTCCACGTGCATGCGTATGCCATCACGTTCTTTCCATCATCGTCAACAACAGCCGAGTTCCCTTACTGCGTTCTCATCGTCCCTGGCATTCACCGTCATTGCCAGCTTTGTTCTCGTTGTCAACACCTATCATTTCTGGCATGTTTCCATCTCGAGCTGGTCTTTCCCATCTCTTTTCATTATTGCCTCGGACTAAGCTCCATCATTACTTCCAACAACTCTCGATCACTCATGCTCGACTCCATCTACCTTGACAAACCATGGCAACAGCAAGTCTTCACATCTTGCTTCATCATCAATGCCAACACCGACCAATTCTACAGCCACCATCCAGTGAGAACATAGATTCGAACTTTCGCCACCTATCATAGCGGCATCTCGATCACCATGAATCCAGGAGTATATCTGACCAATGCCTCCATTACCGGCATCTTTTAGTCACAGCAAGCTCACCATTTAGGTAAATCGATGACCATTGATGATGATCATCATCACCGAGCCATTGCTTTTCATCGAGCTTAACAGCTCCATCTCGAGCTCTATCTCCTTCGTTCTTGCGTTGTTACCCGGCCTGACAATTCCATCGAGCTCTGAACTTATCCCCCACGAACACCATAGCTTCTCCGTTCAACTGCCAAGCTCGTATAACTCCATGAACGCAGCAACACCACTATCATCACAACGGCTGGGTAAGAAACATTAACCTTGTCATCCACATGATATTCCATAGTCAAATTCGAGTCTGACCCTTTGTTCATTGATGAAGTAGATGCCATTCTCGCCTTAAGTTCATCCCCATCAACGTGTTTGTGCACATCGTTTCTTATGGTTTCTTGAACATCCAACTGATGGAAGTTACATGCTCCTTCTCCCTTTTCCGCGGGCAAACAAAATAGTTTTGACCGGTTGAATGCATTATCTTGTTGCACTTTCGACATCACAGCGACACATTGGGTATGAAGATTCTGAAGAACATTGCGCTGTTTTTTTGCATCAGTAGTAGTTATTTTCTCATCACTCGGTTTAGTCTGCCCGATTGGAGAAAGTATTTTGTCGTAAGCCATTAAATCAATCGTGATTACACTCCTTAAATGGCAACTCTGACCCGTATTTTGACGATACATGAGGGAGAACTTCTTTTAGTTTATTGCCACCATCTCCAATTTTGTATTCTTCATTTGCTCTATTGGTCTCCTCTTGGACACCATATGCCAATTTAGGAGTCTCCGACCCACTTGCTTAAAACCACAACAAGAACTTATCGCTAACAACCATGAATTTTAAGTTTCTCTAACTCTCTTCCTCTCCTCTCTCTTCCTCTAACCTCCTCGATACCATTTTAAAGATCGAACAAGAGAGAGAGAACATAAATAGGCGTAAAAGACTACATTGATATTAATCTTGGTGGAATACAATCTATTTGATAATTTTTGATTGATTGATTCTTTCTTTTCTTACTTACTTACAAATGAATACAACATGCCTATTTATAGGCTACAAAAGAAGAAGAGAACTATGCCTATGGAGGCTAACAACTATGCCTTTGGAGGCTAACAACTATGCCTATGGAGGCTTACCAAACCAACTACTAGACAATCTAGTATTCTTGTTTGATTTGTCTAACCCTAGAACACTCATTTTACACATGTTAATTGTCTAATATTGACTCTAGACATCCTAGATATTTCTAGGTTAGTCTAGATAGGTGTGAACTCTTGACTAAGTTGGTGTTGAATATTCAACAGAGAAACCGTCTACTATGGCACACCGCCAAACCTCTCAGTTTTCTTGTTGGATTTTGGTCATCCAATCACCGAAAATGAAGAAACCACCGAATTTATGCTTGATTTATATAGCAATCTTGAAGGTGCACCTGGCGGGACAAAAAGTATAGTTGAATTCAACAAATCATGGCAAAACACGGAATCGCCCTTACAACTTAAAGCATTCCAATGGGTCGGATCTTCTAAGCTTAAAAGAAGCCATATACCATACTGGTGTTAACGGTGTAAGACGGACCAGCTCAAAATTTGCTAATTCATTTTCGGTTGAAATTATTGTGCTGATGAAACGATCAGTAATAAACTCAAAGCGCACACCCGAAATATTCTTAATCCAAATAGCTGGTTCGATAGCTTCAAGTTCTGTTTTAGCTAGTACGTTTTGGCACCCTGATAAAACAGAAAGAGGTATTTTAGAACGACTTGGGTTCTTCGTTTTTGTAGTGACAACTATCTTCTTTGGATGCACAGATGCACTTGGAGTATTCCACCAAGAAAGGTACATTTTTATGAGAGAAACAGCTTATAACGCATACCGCCGTTCATCTTACGTTCTATATCATTCGATTATGGTTATACCCTCATTACTCGTATTATCTATTCTATTTTCATCAATAACTTTCTCGGCAGTAAGCCTAGATAGTGGATTTTCTGGTTTCAGTTTCTATTTCTTGGCGATATTCTTGTCATCTTGGGCAGCTAATTCTCTTGTTAGTTTGATCTCCGGACTGGTTTCCCAAGTTGTGATGGGCTACACTGTAACTATGACTCTAATTGGTTTATTCCTTTTATACAGTGGTTTCTATATGAATTAGATAGAATTCCACCATACTGGATCTGGTTCCATTATATTTCTGTTATGAAATATCCGTTCCAAGCCCTCATATTGAACGAATTCGACAAGCCAGATTTGTGTCTTGTTGCTGCTGAACCAACTAAGTTATGTGTAGTAACTGGCTTGGATATAATAAGAAAGCTAGATGCAAACGATTTAAGCAAATGGAATTGCTTGTGTATCACTTTAGCTTTGGGTGTTTTCTACAGAATTCTGTTTTATTTAGCTTTATTATTTGGCAAAAAGAACAAGAGGAAGTAGTTTCTTGTTTTTTCCTGCCTAATTGGGCATTTTAGAGTTAAGAGTTACTACTTGTTATGTAATCTTTGGTTTGGATGTACCTTGTTCTGAAGTACTACGATTTTTCGGTTCAGTTATCTTGTAATCTTTGGTTGTTTTTTGTGATGTACCTTGTTCGGAAGTACTACTTAGGTATATACTCCCTAATAGCTGACATCTTAATACACACGCCGGTATATACCTAAGTTGAGTTGTGAAAAGATCAGTTCTATTTCTTTAGCATCTAATCTCGTTTTTCACTCTAGAGTGAAACATGCATGTCCATATTGACTATAATTTCAATCGAGGGTTGGTTCAATCCAATTGCCGCAAATGTGTTTTATGTCTCCACTTTGGATTAGTTAGCTGACATCTTTACCAAGGTTTTGCATGCCCCACAGTACTTTGCTATGCTGAAATCCAAGCTCAAGGTGGTTCGCTCACTTCCCTTGACCTTGAGGGCGGATATTGGTGCACCATGATTTATCCAGTGCATGGTACGGCTATGAAGTGAGGCAAATTATATAAGAAGTTTGTTATATTTCTGCTTTTTCTGTTATCTGTTACTATCATGTTGTGGTATGTTCATCAGTTCAGTGGTGGAGCCAGAAATTAAAAATAAGGGGGCTTAAAAAAAATTGGCAATATGTTGGACTTAGTGGACTAAATACCAAGCACAAGGTGGGCTAAATGCAGAAAATAGTATGGTTTTTGGAGGATTTCTATATAATTATTAGAATTTAGGGGGCTAGAGCCAGGGTTAGTCAACCCTTGGCTCCGCCCCTGGAAGTTATTAATTACTCGTAAGCTAACTATAAAACCTGATTATTGTAATCCTTAGTTTTAATGGTAATGAAGATAAATAGACAATCTTTGTTGTCAGAGTTGACCTCCTCTTCCGGGCTAAATGCATGGCGGCTGGTGCGGATGAATCCTGTGGTCTCTGTAGATGTAAGTCTGCTCTGGGATTCTCTACAAGGAACATATTTACAGACAGAGACAGAGACAGAGAGTAAAAAGAAAGATGAATAAGAAAACGTTGATCGTATCAGATCTTGGGTATAGTGGAGACTAGTCCTTAATTCGAAAATGTTTGCATGTGATCACAGAACGTGAAAAGAAAATGTAACTTCCAGTTGCATGCTAAATTAATATAAAATGGTTACTTAGTGAGTGTAATTATGATATCAACACCACTTGTTTTGTTAAAGTAAAGAAGCATTAATAAGCCTAAATTTAACCTTAATTATCTAGTACAACCGTTGTCACGGTGGAAGGGCCGACCGAAGAAGAATCCGAAGATGGATTTTAAATTTGATATTGTTGTTTGTACTCGTTGAGTATATTTTTTTATAACCTTTCCAACGAGATAAAATTTGTAAAATTCTGATGCACAGATTTTTAGATATGTTATATTAAAGTTTATTTTCCAATTATACCTCTGAAAAAGTAGGATACACAAAGAGTTATAGTAATTAGACTAGAAAGGAGGGATAATCTTGTCTAGTGAAAAATTAACCAAAAATAAACCACATGGAAATCAAATCCAATCTTTTTATCAAATTTTTTAGGTTTCATTTTACAAAAAAGTGACCATAAAAGGGACTCCCTCCCTTCGGCCCTCCGGTCGGTCGGCCCAATTATCTAGCCATTGGGTATTAATCAATCAGTTCATCTCTTTCCAACTCAAATTAAGATGACAGTAAAATTGTGATATGTCCTTAAGTCAAGCTACAATCAATTAATGATAGTGAATAGTATATCTACAGTGCCCCTCGGACCATAATTTAATCCAGTTTGCTTCAGACCTAACAGGATAAGCTTGTCAATGTCAGACATGTTGTAGCTGTCTTTTCTGTGTAGACTACTTCCTCGATTGCTCGTTATCTGTGTGTCATTGTGTGTCTATATATAGAAATATGCTCACTAATTTACTTACTAACTACTTCCTCAAATTTTCAGTTATTATCCATTATTAGCTACTTATTTTTTCAGTTATCATGGGCATGGCAGATATTCATTTCAAACATTCCCTCTCTTTCGCAATTTTTTCTATCTTTGTCATCTTTTACATAAGCAAAATAGCTTTAGCCGGAAATCTATTTCCCTCCTTAGGGTTGGATCCCGTAGTACTGGGTTTAAAAAAGGAAAAATTAAGTCATTTTCGTGTATATTGGCACGATATAGCTGGTGGCTCGAATCCGACAACAATTCAAGTAGCAAGTGCCAATTCGACACAGGATTCAATAACTGGATTTGGTGGTGTTGCGGTTTTCGACGATGCTCTAACAGAAGGACCGGAACCCAGTTCAAAACTTCTTGGACGAGCTCAAGGATTTTATATATCCGCTGGCTTTGATGAACTTGTGGTACTTGCGAATGCAAATATTGTCTTTACCACTGGCAAATATAATGGCAGTACTATAGGTATAATGGGGAGGAACACGTTGGTACCGGAAGTTAGAGAAATGCCTATAATCGGTGGTACCGGACTTCTTCGATTTGCACGTGGTTACGTTGAAGCTAAGAATCATCATTTTAATATTACAGCTAGAGAAATTACTGTTGAGTACAACATTTACGTTTTTCATTATTGATGATGATCTTATAGTTTGTTGTTTCTTTTTCATGGTATGCTAATTTTTATCAAGATTGAATCAAAACAAAGAGTTTCATTGAATGAGTTTTCATTTAGATAACATTAATACAATGTTTTTGATATTTTTGGATTATTACAAATGATACTACAAATGCTTATTTATAGGCTTACAAAGAGAAGAAGAGAACTATGCCTATGGAGGCTAACAACTATGCCTTTGGAGGCTAACAACTATGCTTATGGAGGCTAACAACTATGCCTTTGGAGGCTAACAACTATGCCTATGGAGGCTTACCTTATATTTTTTGTTTCTAGAATAATCTACGTGTTTAGAACATGTTTAGAGGTAATTCTAACACTCCCCCTCAAGCTGGTGCATATATGTCGCTCATGCCTAGCTTGCCAACAAACTTCAGAAATATTTTACTTGAACTGCTTTAGTTAGAATATCATTTCTGTTCTTCGATCTAATTCTAGGTAACTCCACGATCCCATTATCCAACTTCTCTTTAATGAAGAACCTATCTATATCCACATGTTTTGTGCGATCATGATGAACCGGATTGTGTGCAATATCACACGCCGCTTTGTTATCACGCAGTACAAACGAATTGGTTTCCTAGGAGGATACCCCAATTCAGTTAGCAGACGTTTAACCACATAACTTTTTGCAGATACCCAAATGCCATACCTCGCCATTCAGCCTCTGCACTTGATCATGAAACAACTCCTTGTTTTTGCTTCTCCATGTAACAAGATTACCCCCAACTAAGGTAAAATATCCTGAAGTAGACCTCATATCATCACATGACCCACCATAGTCAGAATCAGTATATGCCTCCATACTTTTGAAGTCTTGACCTTTCTTAAACAAGATCCCTTTTTCCTGGAGCAGACTTCAGGTATCTTAGGATTCGCATTACCGCATTCATATGTGTTTCTCCAGGATTATGCATGAATTGACTAACAATACTCAATGTATATGCAAGATCGGGTCTTGTATGTGCCAAGTACATTAGTCTACCCACGAGCCTTTGGTATCTTCCTTTATCAACAGGTACTTGGTTGCCATCCTAACATAATTTCAAACCTGGCTCTACTGGTGTATCTACAGGTTGACATGCTGTCATACCTGTTTCCTCCAACAAATCAAGGGCATATTTTCTTTGTGACAAGAATATTCCTTCCTGTTGATCGAGATACTTCAATTCAAAGGAAGTATTTTAAAGAAGCAAGATCCTTCATCCTCAAATTCACTTGATAGATAATTTTAGAGAGCCTTTCTTTCTTCTCGGATCATCTCCGTAACTATCATGTCATCTACATATATGATTAAAGCTGTAATCTTACCTCGATTTTTCTTTAAGAATAAATTATGATCTGAATTTGCTCGACGATAACCAAATGCTCTCATAGACTTGGTAAATCTTCCAAACCACGCTCTCGGAGATTGTTTCAGACCATACAATGACTTGTTTAACCTGCAAACTTTCCGTTATGCAACTCTGACTCCATCATTCCTGGTGGAAGCTGCATATACACTTCTTCGGACAAATCTCCATGTAAAAAGGCGTTCTTGACATCAAACCAGCTGCAATGGCCAACCCAAATTTGCAAAGAAGAGACAACAAGACTCGTGACCGTATTCATTTTAGATACAAAAAGCGAATGTCTCATTATAATCTACACCATAAGTCTGGCTATACCCTTTAGCAACCAATCTTGCCTTAAAGCGTTCAATTTCACCATTTGCCTTGTATTTGATAGTAAAAACCCAATGACATCCCACGACTTTCTTTCCTTCTGGACATTCAACCATGTCCCAAGTATTATTTTCTTGTAAGGATTTCATCTCATCATCATAGCTTCCTCCATTTCGGATCGATAATGCTTCCTCGTGACGCCGTTAGGAATAACTACAAAGAGATAATTGATTCACAAATGACTTATTTGATTCTATTGATCGGTGATTAGAGATATAATTACTCATGGGATATTTAGCTTTTGATGAAATATCGGGTTCATACATAGATTTAGGGATACCTCTATTTCGACGTTCTGCAATTGTTTCTTTGCAGGTTCAAGAACATCTTCAAATAACTATTGGATTGGGGTTGGTGATCTATCATTATCTTCTTCAACTTCATCTGCATTATCTTCTGATCTATATGCATTATCTTCTTCAACTTCATTTATAGCTTCAATTTCATTATCTGTGTTAATTTCTTCCCCCACTAACTTTCTGTTCTTTTGGAATTTCAAGAACAACATCTTCTTCGATTATGTCTTCTTCATAGTCAAGAGTCCGAATTTCTTTTTCATACTCCCCACAAAGTTCAGACTTCGAGTAATACATCACGTGTTCGTGAAACTTAACATCCAATGTGATGTACATTCTTTTAGTTGGAGGATGGTAGCACCTATATCCTTTCTGACTTGCAGCATATCCTACGAAAACACATCTTAAAGCTCGGGGAGATAACTTGCTCCATTGGTTCTTGTGTAAGTGCACAAATACTACACAACCAAATATGTGAGGCAAGTTTGGAACTTAGGAAAGCTGTTGCCTCACTGAGAGCTTGAAAAGGTGTCAAAAAATGATAGTCTTGGAAGGTGTGTACAGTTGATCACATATCTGCAGAGGCAAGAGCTTCACCCCAATAAGTTAACGGCATATGAGCTGATATTAATGAAGCGCACAACTTCAAGCAAGTAACGGTTTTCCTTTCAACTACCCCATTTTGTTGAGGAGTATTAGGACAAGTTGTCTGATGAACAATACCACATTCTTTTAAATAATGCTGAAAATCAGACTTAAATATTAAGCCTCACTTGTCACTTGAAGATCTTGAATCTTTGTATTGTATTGTATGTTGACTACTTTGTGAAACCTCGAAATAAATTATTCACTTCATCTTTTGATTTCATCAAGCAAACCCATGTCATCCTAGTGCAATCATCAATAAAGGTGACGAACCATCGTGCGCTTCAAGAGTGTTAACTTTAGACGGCCCAAACATCGAATGAATAATCATGAATGGAATAGGACTTTTATTTAAACTTGATGGAAACGAAGTACGATGGCTTTTAGCTAGTTCACATTCTTCACATTGAAAACTAGAAACATCAATCTTTGAAAATAGACTAGGAAATAGCTTTCTTAAGTAGCCAAAAGAAGCATGCCCTAACTGTCTATGCCATAACCAAATTTGTGATTTCTCCTTCTCCCCAATTACCATTCACAACTAAAGCGTTAGATAATCTTTCTGAAATTTTTGACTCCAAATCTAGATAGTATAGCTTTCCTCTTCTAACCCCAGATCCAATAAATCCGCTGGTGTTCGAATGTCCTTAAACACACAAGAATTAGGCCAAAAGATAACAACACAATTTAAGACTTTAGTAATTTGGGAAACTGATAATAGATTATAATTTAGAGAGGAACGACTAAAAACGGAATCTAGACTCAATGTATCCCGTAAGATTTAATGATTGTTCTCCAATTCTGGAGCCAAAGATCCATCTGCTGTGAAAACGGAGTTGTGTATGGATGTTTTAAGAGGAGAAACCTATGCTGAATCAAAAGTCATATGGTCTGTTGCAACCAATCAATTATCCATGAGCTATTAGGAACAACTTGCGAAATATTAAAAACCTTACCATTGGTTGTTTCCATAGCGGAGGTTAGATTACTAACCACATGTCTTCTTTGCGGAATTCTTTTCTTGGGATCGCATTTATCCCACCAATCTGGATACCCGATAATCTTAAAGCAGTTGTCTTTGGTATGACCACTTTTACTACAATGAGTGCAGGTGACATACTTATGTTTAATGTTGTATTGACGACGGGTTGCCATTGCAGAAGTTTCAACACTAGATACAAGGATCCTTCTCCTTGCTCTGATACCATATCAAGATTGAATCAAAACAAAGAGTTTCATTGAATGAGTTTTCATTTAGATAACATTAATACAATGTTTTTGATATTTTTGGATTATTACAAATGATACTACAAATGCCTATTTATAGGCTTACAAAGAGAAGAAGAGAACTATGCCTATGGAGGCTAACAACTATGCCTTTGGAGGCTAACAACTATGCTTATGGAGGCTAACAACTATGCCTTTGGAGGCTAACAACTATGCCTATGGAGGCTTACCTTATATTCTTTGTTTCTAGAATAATCTACATGTTTAGAACATGTTTAGAGGTAATTCTAACAATTTTCTCCCTTCTCTCTATGTAAGAATATGAACATTATCGATCCTGTTTTGTCATTAGTGTTCTTCATTTTGTCTATTGTTCCAGAAAAATATATGTTTCTTATGCTGTGACGCACTGACGCTTGTTTTTTAAAGTTAACAATCCCGACTGTTCTTCCGGAGTTTACAGTTTCTTCACAAGAAGTGCAAGAGCTTTTGGAAATGATGAAACTAATGCCTTAAGTGTGAAGAAAAAAGCTATATATACAACGTGAAAATTTCTGTGGAATCCAAGATTGAACTCTCTCTTCCACAAAGCCATCAATAAAATGATATATATGTCTAGCGCAAAACATAAGATGTACGGTTAAGATTTTCTAGGTTAGTTGGATTTTATGTTTTCAAACTTTTAGAGGACTATATTAACCTTTATCCATTACACACTATTAACAAAAGGAAAGAAATCATTATTACGGTCAAATAATTTATTTTTGAAGAGAAGGTTATATTAAAGAAGAGGAAAACCTTACACAAGACAAAGTGGATTACTCATTCATGAGAGTCTCCCAATTGCTCCAAATCAAGTTGGTACTAACAAACTTAAAGGTATCCGAATCACAAGACCAAGTAAAAACAAGTTGTTTTACAAGATCAATAATCTTCGTCGCCTCCTTCATCCTAGCCCCAAAAACTCTCACATTCCGTTCTTTCCATAATCTCCAACAAATAGCATAATGGATAATCCTCCACACTAATTTACCTCTTCCTTGTAAGACGTTTGTTGACCAAGCTTCAAACACATCAAATAAGGTCTTCAGTAATGGCCACGATATTTTGAAGGCCTTAATGAAATAGTTCCATATCTCAAAAGAGTAAGAACAGTGCAAGAACATGTGATCGTCGATTCTCTAACAGTATTGAAGAAAACACACAAACCACTGTCTATCTCTACTCCTCTATGCCTTAACATGTCTCTAGTTGGGAGGGAATTGTGAAAAGAAGCCCAAATAATAAAACATACCTTGTGAGGAATTTCGTTCTTCCATAGGTGCTTTGCAAAGTTACACGAATCTAGCTGCCCAACAAGAGCCTCATAGCACTTACTAGTGTTAAAGCTATCAAAAATAGACATAACATCTTCATTTTCCCCTAAAACTGGAATACGAACATCATGCCTAAGCAGGTCCCATTCAAGCTTCTCATTAGCATTCAACAATCTCTTAGGATCATTCTTCCAACCATTATTATCAATCATCTCTGCTATCGAAGTATCCTTATCCTTAACAACTTTAAAAACCTCCGGAAATAAGTATTGCAAACAACCTCCCTCAAGCCATCTATCCTTCCAAAATCGGATACCTATACCATCATTAACTGTAAATCGAACCGTATTCTGAACTGTAGGAATCATGTTGACCACATTCTTCCATAGGCTTCTACATTGAGGTTTAGAATCCACATTCGGCATTAACAAATCATTTTTCCTCTTAAACTTCTCTTGCACAATCTTCTTCTATAGACCATTCTTGTTTTTAGAGTACCTCCAAATCCATTTAACCAATAATGCCTGGTTATTTTTTCTCAGATTCCTCACCCCTAAGACACCTTTATCTTTAGGAAAACAAATCTTTGACCAACCAACCCAAACCAGCTTCCTTTGTCCTTCCATCGCACCCCATAAAAAGTTACGCATGATTTTGACCATCCGTTTTTCCACACTGATCAGCAAATGAAATAAGGACAAGTTATATATTGGAAGACTTGATAAGAACAAGTCTACCTGCTTTATTGAGTTTCCTTTTTCTCCAAGTTGCCAGCTTTTTCTCCATCTTAACCAAGACATAATCCCAAACTGAGGTACTACGCCAGTGATCCCCCATAGGCATACCGAGATAAGTAAAAGGTAGATTTTCCGACTTGCAACCAAGCTCCCTGGTAAGAACATCAATAACATCATCCGCTCCCACACTAATCATAGTGGATTTTTCCAAATTCAGCTTCAAACCCGTAATCGTCTCAAAAAACAGAAAGAATAATTAAGAGTCTCCTTACTTCTTCCACAGTTACATCAATAAAAATCAATGTATCGTCCGCAAACTGCAAGTGATAAATAATAGTACGATTATCCACTACTTGAAAGCCTGATAATTGTCCTCTTACCACTGCGTCATTGATAAGTTTAGAAAGTACCTCAACCATGAGTAAAAACAAATATGGAGACAGAGAATCTCCTTGCCTTAGACCCTTGCCGGGTTTGAATTTCTATGTTGAACTACCATTCACAAGAACAGATAAATGCGAAGTAGACTGTATGGGCGTGTTTAGACTGTATGCGAAGTAGACCGTATGCGAAGAACAAATAAATGTGAAGTAGACCGTATGCGAAGAACAGAAAAATGAGAAGTAGACCGTAGACCGTATGCGAAGAACAGATAAATGCGAAGTAGACCGTATGCGAAGAACAGATAAATGCAAAGTAGACCGTAGACCGGGTTTGAATTTCTCTGAATTTCTCCTTGCCTTAGACCCTTATGGTCAAATAATTATGGGCGTGTTTATGGGAGTTATTCGTGGACCGTATAACTTATACCAGCACTGAACTGTTCCTTAGAGTTATAATTTTTACCACTTTTTAATGACCGTGGACCATATTAATCACGGTTAAAAAAAAATCCACTTTTTTAGCAATATTTAGGGTTAATTATGTTGAAGCCATTTATTACGCCATAATACTTATCCTTACTAATCAAGGTTATAATCTTCTTTCTCTTCTTATATCTTCTTTTTGCCTCTTCGTTTCTTTTTTTTCTCCATCAATGAACGAACAAAAACAATTTTTAGAAAGGCTTTTATCTATGATAATATTGATCAATATTTTTTTGTTTAATTGTTCGTAGATAATCTTTTAGTATCTTAATTCTCCATAATGTTTATCCTTCTGCAAGATATTTTTGAGTGATCATCTAAGTTGTGTTATGATTGGAAATCAACACTGATTTTAATATTTCTTCTCTTTTTTTTTTTGTTCCGTTTAGGGTTTCTCTTTGATTATGTATCCTTGTGATAGATAGGATTATCACTGAATTGCATAACTACTGATTGTTTCAATTATCACTGAATTGCATAACTACTGATTGTTTCAATTATCACTGAATTGACAACTAGTGATAGGTATGATTATCACTGAATTATGATAATTAAAATTATCACAACCGGTGATAATTTTGATTTTTTATAAAGACAATGAAAATTGTAATTATCACCGAATTTCAATTTTCATGAATTGTATTACGATTATCGCAAAATAGTGAAACTTAAAATTTTCCGTGATTACTATGATTATTATGAAATAGTGAAAATTAAAATTTTCCATGAGTTGTCATAATTGCCGTGATCACAAAATAGTATAAATTAAAATTTTCCATGAATTGTGATAATTGAATTTTCCAAAACATATTTGCTAAAATATTGCTAAAAAATGGATGAAGCAAAGGTAGTTATTTTAGGCGATTATTAACTATTGAGTTATTAATTTTCTTTTCAGAGAGATAAATAAAAAAGTACAAAAAAATGAGTTATTTTAGGAAGCTAAAGTTAAGAAAAATTCGTTGAATATAAAGAGGAAGGGGAAAGTAGGTCAACAAAAAAAATGTTTTGTAAGGAGACGTTTTTGGGGAGAGAGAAAAAAAATGAAAAATAAGTGGAGACTTATAGGGACTAGAATATAAAAGGGTATTAATGTAATTTAAATCCTATGATAATTAATTATGGGTTCCTTATATATACTCCCTGTAGTACAGTTTGTAATAAACAAAAAAACTGCTAGAAATAATTTTCCCTCTAGTACAGTTTACAGTATCAACTGGCCTAATTTTTAAAATATTTGGATACTCATTAAAAAAGGAAGGAGACCGGTAAGTTACTTCTTTGCTCTTTATTGCTTTTGTTCTAGGGTGGTACTAATCTTTTTTACCCTTAATTCTCTGACTTGTCCATGATCATATATACGAGCTAAGTCAGATGAATCTTTTCATCAATGCATCGATTTGGTGCAGTGTGGTTAAGTTTGGATGTTTCTTTTGCAAGCTCTTGAGTTTTGAATTTAACTTAGGGATATTTTGATTTTGGTGCCCATAAAAATGGTACACCTTTGCGTTTGATGCCTAACTTTGTCCAACTTTGAGTTTGGTGCCCAGTCAACCGATTGACTTTGTTTAACCGTGTTGACCATCGATTTTACACTTCAAATTTTAAAATTTAAGGTCCTTCAAATGGTTTTTGCATTCATCTACGTTCAACCATTCTTGGCCAACAAATAACTTTCATGTATTCATCTAGTCATTTCACAATTTGAAGTGTAAAATCGATGGTCAACACGGTCAAACAAAGTCAATCGGTTGACTGGGCACCAAACTCAAAATTGGACAAAGTTAGGCACCAAACGCAAAGGTATACCATTTTATAGGCACCAAAATCAAAATATCCCTTAACTTATAACGTATGTTGACTACTTTGATTGATTTGTGGTTTATGGCTACAAATATATACTGATGCTCATAAGTTCGTAATGAGCTTTTGTCCATTTGTAACTTCTTGTGCCATCAATTTATGGCAGAACCAATTGTCGATGTGGTTATTTCTGGGTATCAATCTTGTTTTCGATCTTATAGCTTTTTGGAAGTTACTAATTAGTTTTCATTTATATGGAACCTTTCTCCAATGTGTTATCATTGAACTGTTAGTCATACCGTTGAGAGTCTTCCTCAAGACTCTCAACTGAGTCAGTCTACAACCGCAGCTAGTCCATAGGCTCTTATGTTGATCGTATTGTTAGCTGTAGACTAGGAAAGAATCTGTTTTAGGTTAACACGTTTTGAATAATTTTGTAACCTTCTTTACCGCATCTCTTAATATAAATATCCCCTCTATCTCCACAAGTTGAGTGTGGAAGATATTCACCCATATTCTGTGTTCTAAGTTGGTATCAGCTTGTTGATCCAACGCTTCCGCACAAACCCAAACAACAACCAAAAAAAAAAAAATCATCAAGAACCTCAGTACCCTAAAACACCATTAATGGCTACCACAACTAGCCTAAGACCAATCCAGATCCACCACCTGGTTACTCTAAAACATACTGAAACCAATCATCTTCTATGGAAGACCCAGTTCAAGCCTATCCTAAAGGGATATGGTCTCACTGGTTTCATTGATGGAACCAAGATCAAACCTGCTAGAACCCTCCCTGACAGTGAAGATATAAACCCTGATTTTACCGAATATGAGGCATGTGACTCCCTGTTGGTTGGATGGTTAAACTCAACTCTTACTCCTGAGGTGCTCACTGAAGTCAGTGGACTGGATACGGCTAAGCAGGTCTGGGATAAGCTAGAAAGCCATTTCACACCGAAAACTCTTGCGCATCAGGTAAATCTGAAAAGGCAACTTCATTCTCTTCAAAAAGGTAACAAAAATATTAAACAGTTTCTGCAAGAAGCTAAAAGTTTGTTTGAGCAACTTTCTGCATCTGGCTACACGGTTTCTGATGATGAAAAGAAGCAGGCCATTAGTAATGGCCTTAACCAAGCTTATGACTCCATTGTCACGGCATTGGGCACAGTCGAGAACCTGACTATCGACACTTTATATACTCAATTGCTAACCTTTGATATGAGGTTAGAACAACAATTGGCTTTGTTGCAGCAATCTTTGGCTAATGTAGCAGTAACAAGCAATCATCCAGCTTCGAATTCCAGGCCTGATCAGAGGCGATTAACCAATCAGGGTAATACATATCCAAACAACACTACTCAGCACAATAGGAGGAATAACAAAAACAATCCGAGAAACAACAACAATCATCAGCAGCAACAACGAGTCAACACGGGAGATCAAATCTGTCAGATTTGTAAGAAACGGAATCACACTGCTGACAGGTGCTGGTTTCGTTATGAAAGGAGAAACACCAACAATCAACGCCAACCAGCAGCGTACATAGCTCTACTAGGTGGAAAAACTGATAATACTTGGGTGACCCACACTGGTGCTACGCATCACCTAACCGCAGACATGAGAAATCTCACCATTCCTCATGAGTATGATGGTACTGAACAAGTCCATGTTGGTAATGGTAATGCACTCAACATTGCAAATGTTGGTAATGGTTCATTTACCTTTAAATCAAGATCTTTTCTTTTGAACAATATTTATCATGTTCCACAAATAAAAACCAACTTGTTGTCAGTCTCTCAATTTTGTAAAGACAATGATGTATATTTTGAATTTCACACATCTTTCTTTGTTGTAAAGGACAAGCACACGGGGGTACCGCTGCTGAGAGGGTTGAATAGGAATGGTCTTTACATCTTTGCTGGGATAGACATGATAGCTCCATCAATAAATCCACAAGCACTTGTCTCCTCAACTCTCCCACTGTGGCACCAACGTTTGGGTCATCCGATGTTGCGTACGGTTTCAAAAATTTGTCATCAAAATTCAATTTCTGTCTTGAATAATAGCTATGAGTTCTGTCATTCTTGTCATGTCAATAAAAGCAAAAAACTCCCTTTTACTCTTAGCAAAACAGTTTATGACACGCCATTAAGTTTAATTGTTTCCGATATTTGGGTTTCACCTCAATTGTCTAGACTTGGTTTTCGTTACTATTTACTTTTTATGGATGTTTATTCTCACTTCACATGGATTTTTCCACTTGTTTAGTGGTCTGATGCTTTGAATACATTCATCCTTTTTCATAAGCAAGTAGAAAATCTTACAAATCATAAAATTAAGGTGTTCCAATCAGATAATGCTCTTGAATTTAAAAAGTTTACAGCTTATCTTAATAATTCCGGCATACAACATCGGTTCTCTTGCCCACATACTTCTCCTCAAAATGGAATTTCTGAGCGTCGGATCCGCCATGTAACTGAATCTGGTTTGGCTCTTATGTTTCATGCACACATGCCACAATCCTTTTGGGCTGATGCATTCATCACTGCCTGCTACCTTATCAACAGGCTACCTAAAACCAAGTCTGAATCAAAAACTCCACTTGAACTATTTTTTCACAAACAACCTGATTACTCTTTTCTGAAAGTTTTTGGCTGCTTAGCTTACCCTTGCCTTAGGCAATACAACAAAAACAAACTAGAGCCACGGTCTCTTCCATGTATTTTTATAGGGTATAGTAATGCGCACAAGGGGTATATGTGTCTTCACCGTGAAACAAATAGGGTTTATATCACTCGTCATGTTCGTTTTGAAGAAAAGTCATTCCCTTTCATGCCTCTCCAGCAACAGCCAGTGTCGCCATCATGTCCAGGTATTAAACCATCTTGTACTAGTGTGTTGTTTTCACACCCGTTTAGACGCAGTAATATGTCAGCTAGCCAGGGGGATGCTCAACTACATTCACCACTTCGCAGCACCTCAGAAACTGTGTCATCACCAGCATTATCTACTAGTTCAGCTACACCAGCATTTTCTGGCGATCAACTATCCGCTCAGCATATGTTATCACCAGTTATAACTCCAACAGGGTCAAACAGCACCTCTACCACAACAGTTCAGCAGTCGCAGGAGGTAGTAGACCAACCAGCACAGCGTGATGTTGTCGTTCATCCCATGGTTACAAGAGGAAGAGCGGGAATCTCCAAGCCTATTCAGAAATTGTGTTTAACAGCAACAAAACATCCCCTTCCCCAATCTGACTTCATGGAACCAACTTGTTTTTCAGCTGCGAACAAGAATCCAAAGTGGAGACGTGCTATGGATGTCCAAATTAATGCCCTGCTTCAAAATGGAACATACTCTCTGGTCAAATACGAGCCTGGAATGAATGTTGTTGGATCAAAGTGGGTTTTTAGGCTAAAACAAAATCCAGATGGTAGTATAGACCGTCACAAAGCGCGATTGGTAGCGAAGGGTTTCACTCAACAGGAGGGAATTGATTACGGTGAAACATTCAGTCCGGTTATCAAACCTTGCACCATTAGACTCGTGTTATCTATTGCAGTGATGGGTGGCTGGCAGCTAAAGCAGCTAGACGTGGAAAATGCATTTCTACATGGGCAGTTAGAGGAGGAAGTATACATGCAGCAGCCACCTGGATATGTCGACCGTTATTATCCTAATCACGTTTGCAAGCTGCATAAGTCGTTGTATGGGCTAAAGCAAGCTCCTCGAGCTTGGTTCTCCAAGCTGAGTGGTTACTTATTACACCTTGGTTTTAAGGCGTCAGTTGCTGACAGCTCCTTATTTGTTTTGCTCACTGAATCTTACACTATATATGTGCTAGTATATGTAGACGACATTATTGTGACAGGATCAGACTCATCTATGATTTCGAAGCTTATTACTGATCTTGGTAAGGCCTTTTCTATCAAGGATATGGGTGATCTATCTTTCTTCTTGGGTGTAGAAGTTCTCCGGCAAGGTTCAGAAATTGTATTAACACAGCGGAAATATGTAGCTGATCTCTTAAGGCGCACCAAGCTAGACGGAGTTAAACCGGTGAATACTCCGTTAGCGACAAATGTCAAAATTCAGAAGATAGGTTCAGTAAATTTTGACGACCCAACGTTGTATCGTAGTGTCGTTGGAGCACTACAATACTTGCATCTTACAAGACCGGACATTTCAGTTGCTGTAAACAAGGTTTGCCAATACATGCATGAGCCGTATGTGGAGCATTGGGAGCTAGTAAAACGGATAATTCGGTATCTGAAGCATACCGTGGATTATGGCTTACATCTCAAATCATCAAGGGACTATTCTTTACATGCGTATTCTGATGCAGACTGGGCTGGAAGTCTAGATGATCGCCGGTCAACAAGTGGATATTTCATATACTTTGGTGGCAATTTGATCTCGTGGAGTGCACGCAAACAGAAGACTGTTTCGAGGTCGTCTACAGAAGCTGAATACAGAGGAGTTGCCATTGCCACTTCAGAGGTGATATGGATTGAATCCTTGCTAAAGGAACTTGGAGTTTCTACTGCAGCTCCAATTTTGTGGTGTGACAACCTAGGTGCCACTTATCTTACTGCAAACCCAGTTTTCCAAGCCCGAACGAAACACATCGAGATCGACTACCATTTTGTTCGTGAAAGGGTTGCCAATAAGCGGCTGCAAGTTAGGTTCATAAGCTCTAAAGACCAGCTTGCAGATATTTTCACAAAGGGACTATCTTCACCAAGGTTTCACTACATTCGATCCAAGTTGCACATACGTCAACTCCGGTACAACTTGAGGGGAGGTGTTAGTCATACCGTTGAGAGTCTTCCTCAAGACTCTCAACTGAGTCAGTCTACAACCGCAGCTAGTCCATAGGCTCTTATGTTGATCGTATTGTTAGCTGTAGACTAGGAAAGAATCTGTTTTAGGTTAACACGTTTTGAATAATTTTGTAACCTTCTTTACCGCATCTCTTAATATAAATATCCCCTCTATCTCCACAAGTTGAGTGTGGAAGATATTCACCCATATTCTGTGTTATCAGTGAACAAAGATAAGTGACATACTTCACTTTGGTTTTTCAACGTCGCTATTTAGATCTGTTTGTCTGGATGTTATTCTACATCTTATCCAGGTTTGGCTTATTTTCATCATTTCCAAAAAAAATCTCTTTTTCAAGTTCTTGCATTGAGGAATATATTGTTTATCCCCTTTGACGAGATTGATTTGACGAAGATATGCTGAATGAGAAGATGTACATATTGTTCTCTGTTCTTGCTATTGACAACAATGTTTATCCCCTCCAGGGCACAGTTCCACGGTTTTCCTGGATCCAAACTCTTCAATTTCCCTGACAAATGTGAACCCCATAACATCTGAATCTACAAGTTCAGCATCCATCTCCAATATATTTTTGCAGCTCTTATACATGATTGGATCTGCAGATCGTATGTCTTCCAATGATATTTTCTCCTCTGCCAAGTGCAAAAAAGTTGAGTCATCTCGATTTGCCTTGTGCTGGGTTGGGAAAGAATCTGCAACGGTCCTCCGGGCATTCTAAAAAAATAAATATTCTGGACTAAAGAGAGCTTGGCATACCAGGAAAAGCCACTCCCTCAGGACACCATGACCTGTAGCTACCTCGTCTTTGAATTCCACAAAGAGGCCATTATGTAAAGACCCAGCTTTTTCGAGAGCAATGTTCTCAAATGAATTTTTAAGCAAACGGGACCTGTCAATGAGGATTTTGTGCAGCTCTCTGCCGTCTCCTTCTAACTCAGGAAGCATCATCCGCATCAGATGTCTCCTTTGATTCAAAATCTATTTCAGAGTCATACTTGAGAAGCCATAGATGATCATCACCCTTCTTTGAGTGCCAAATAAGATGGTTCATCGCAAGAGGAAATTTTCGAAATGAAAAGGAAAGAAGTTTTTCCCCATTATCGTAAAGCTTTGATATGTTGCTCAACTCTTTCAGAATTATAAGCAGGTAAGACCACCCAATATTGAATTCTAAATTATATCCTGCGTCCCTAAGAGCGACCTCTAAAGAGTTCAAGCACTCCTCAAGGATCCCCGCCAAAATAATCAAAGCCAGATGAAACATATAAATATTATTCAAAGAATGTGGATACCCATACTTCTCGAAGTCATACGGATTCAATAATGGAAGTGATCCTCCCTTCACTCTCACATGATCGTTAATCGCACTACGGATATGAAGTGAAAACAACTCGAATTCCGAGAAATTTCTCTTGAGACTCAATAATTCAGAAGTTGCTAGGGGTGATGGCGACAGATAAGTTGACACTAAAGATCTTCGCAAATTCATGTATATCCCATTGAAAATCTTGAAGAAACCTCCAATTATCTGTGACGTCCTTGCAATACCAAAATATGTTGGTCTATTTGAAAGGGCAATGGATTTCAGTATGGATACAAGAGTTTCACGGCAAGAGTTGTATAACTGGCGCTCCTCATCATTAGTAGTTCCGTATAACTCTTCGCAAAAGGTCAGAACTATTGTAGCACACTGATTCTGTATGGACCTAGGTAAGAAAAATCCAGTATTGGTTTTAGGGTCGATTAGGAAGAGCCTAATGCATTCCTTGGCTATCTCTTTATTTGCTTTAACCGAGGAATGGAACAATGAAATTAGAACAAATGTTAAACCAATGTGGTCAAAGATTTGAAGATGCTCCATACATTTCGTCATGTTGTATCTAGGAATGGTCCTCTATATATCCTTAAGCCCCGTTAATATATTGTCTCTTGACGAATATCGAGCATGATGCTCCTCCAGTCCTCCTCCTCGTCATCGCCACAATCACCACAACAGATGAAATACACCAAGTATGTAAAAGGGTGGTGACTGTCGTTGGATTGGGAGAAGGAGAAAATTTCAATCTCAAAAGAAGAGAATAAAAACGATTCATTTAATCTGTTGGGAGGGTAAATATGGAAAGCGGAAAAAACAATGATGGACCTAAGAGGGCTTGTAGATGGAGAGGGGTATATTTATTGGATGTTAAGGGTATTTTTGAAGACCATTAAAACAAGGGACATTCTCTATATAATAATAGAATTTTTTCGAGCGTTGTGGTTAACCAGAGCTCCACGTTTATTCTTGTTTCTGGTTGATTCTGGCCCCACCATTTATTTATTTTTAGTAATAAAATATTGAATTTTAACTAAAGATATATTATTTTTCTAAAAATAACCAGATTTTTATTCTTTAAAACCATTGTTTCTTCTCCCGCGACTATTATGGTGATTGAAAACCAGATTTTTTCACCGGATTTAACATGGTTTCTACTTGTTTTCCTTTGGTTTTGATTTTCCCTTTGATTTCCATCACTTTTCCACGAGTTTTGCTTTCTTTTTTCGCCTCTTTGTTCATGTTTTCTATTTTTATTTTTATTTTTAGGTTTCGTACTTTTCTTCACAATTTTAGGGTTTACGTGTATTTCACATGGGCAGATCGACTAGGACTTCTTCTTCCCGTAACACGTTGATTACTACCCCCTCTTCCCAGGTGCTATCAACTCCTTGCTCTTCCTCTACAGCAGATGCTGCATCCGACAATGGATATTATCATTGCCCTTTCAAGAATCATGATGGATGTCTGGATGGGATTAATGGGAGAGGTTATGCCAAAGGTTCATATCTAAAGCATCTACATGAAAGGCAACTCTTTTCTGACGACTACAGGTCCATCTGCAGAGAATTTATCGCCAACATCTTACATATTTACACTGCATGGGAGAAGGTTCTTTACTGTCTTCGGATGTGGCTATGCTGTAGATGTATGCATCTACATGTCTGTAAGATTCCTTGCAAAGTTCGAGATGCGGTTCACGGAGACGTCACTGCAGGTCCTCTCCATGGTGCAATTCCAGACTTTCTCATTCACGGGATAGATAAGCCTGATGAGGTAAGTAATGCTTGTTTGGGGATTACCAATGTTGGTGTATGTGATGATTCCATAGGGGAAGCTTGTGGTTATGATGTAGAGGGCTCGTTATCTACAGAATTTCTCAATGTTGTTTATCAAAGACAATTCACCACGGTTTCATGCATCCCGCATCAGTGCAGGCTCTCTTTTTCAAGGGAGATGAAGGCCTGTCTGTACAGGGTAATTATCAACCAAAATAGCATGTCTTCTTGGTTACATCTTTTGCTCCTTCCCATCTGCACCTTAAATCTTTACAGACCGAGAAGCTCCGCTGAAGCTAAGTCTTGGAATCGTAAACGCTTACAAGTTGCATCTATACATCAGAATTTATCGGTGTGGAAGGATCCCAATGGGTGTTTTACTCTAGTTAACAAGCTGCTGAAATTGCCTGCTCGTATTAGGGCCAAGAAAACTGAGTCGAAGAAGCAAGATGTTACCTTGACAGCATGCCGCAAGAAACTGGGCTTTGGACATTTCGCTGCTGCTATCAGAGTCTTGTCTTCCAATGGAGTGGCGCCTTGCAATGATAGTACTTATGCTGAGCTGCAAGACAAACATCCTAATGCGCCTCCTCCTTATGTTCCTAATGAGGCTGTTACGGTGGACCCTATTATAGTAGAGTGTCGGCCAGTTTTGGGAGCTATTAATAGTTTCCCGAAAGAAACTTCGTGTGGCCGAGATGGGCTACGGTCACAGCATTTGGTTGATGCGATGAGTGGTGCAGCTGCAGCTGTCGCTGATGACTCACTCTCTTCGATCACGAGGGTCGTCAACCTTTGGTTGGCCGGTAAATGCCCTGGTGGTTTAGGCGAGTTTATTGCCAGTGCACCCCTGACACCATTACTCAAACCTGGTGGCGGTATTAGGCCCATTGCAGTTGGCATAGTTTGGCATAGGTTGGTCTCTAAAGTGGTTGTTTTCTCCGTCGGAAAGGACATGACTTCGTATCTGGGGGATTACCTGTTTGGTGTTGGCATACCCGTTGGTGGGGAAAGAATTTTACATGCTGTAAATAACTTACTTTAGCTGAAAGGTCACTCTGACAAGATATCTATGCTACTCATTTAATTTTCCAATGCTTTCAACATAGTGAGCAGATCTCAACTCATCAAGGAGGTTAGTCTTCACTGTCCAGGTATTTCTTGCTAAGTGGAATTTTATTACATGCAACCTGCTAAGCTCTACTATGACCAATATATTTTGTCGTCTGCACTTGGAGTTCAGTAAGGTGACCCTCTCGGTCCCTTGTTTTTTCCTTGACACTTCACCCCTTAGTGAAGATTATTGCTTCTAGCTGTAAACTCGATTTACACACCTGGTACCTCGACGATGGCACAATTGTTGGTGATACACTTGAGGTGTCCAAGGCTTTGCGCATAATAGAAACTGAAGGGCCATGTAGGGGTTTACACCTAAATATAAAGAAGACGGAGGTCTTTGGCCTTCCATTGATCCGAGAGGTATTGGTGATGGTGTCTTCCCTTCAGATATTGGTAGGCCATCTACTGGGGTTAAACTTTTGGGTGGACTTGTGAGTCTTGATTTGAACTTTATTAGTGATATGATGTTGAGCAGGGTGAACAAGACTGTTCAACTTATGTCCGCTATCAAAAAACTCAGTGACCCTCAAAATGAGATGTTGTTGCTTCATAATTGTACTGGTGTGTCAAGATTATATTTTTCAATGCGAACTACAAATCCTGCTGCCATTCAACAAGCCACTGATTTATTCGATGATCACTTGCTCAAATACCTGAGACTCATTGTCACTGGTGATGGCACGGGTTTTGGTCCTTTACAGCAGAGATTAGCCACCTTGCCTGTCAAAGATGGTGGCATTGGCATTTATACCATGGAAGACACCCACACCTATTTTTATCTTGCTTCACAGAGCCAGACTTCTTCGGTGCAAAAGGTGATCCTTGGTAGCTTATTCCCATAAAAAAAAAAGGTTTTTCCTATCAGTTGGCTCTTCAGAATTTTATCCAGGTATGTGGATTACCTTCTTCTTATTGCGTCGATGATACTCCCCCCCTTACATGCACTCCCTGGCAGTCAATTATTTTGATGCGGTTAAGAAACGAATCACATACCAATTTTCTATGTCTGCAAGAGACTCCATTTTGTGGCAATGCAACCGTATTAAGCATGCACATTATTATTTGTTGGTTGTACAAATTAGTGGGCTTAATCAATGTCTTGGACCAAGAAAATTCAGAGCTGTATTTTTCTATCGACTTGGTATCTCGCTGTTTGTTGAGAATGGTCTATGCTCAAGTTCTAACAAACCTATGGATATCTTTGGGGATCATGCACTTCATTGTGCTAAGGATGTGGGAATTAAGTTCCGACATGACCATGTACGTGATGTAATCGTTGACAATTGTTACAAAGCTAATGTACCTGCGCGTAAGGATGTTTTTCTTGGGTTTTTGTCAGATGATGAGAAAGACCTAAGGCCTAGATATCCTTGTTCTTAATTGGGAAAATGGTAAAAATGTTTGTATGGATGTCACATGTGTCTCACCCTTTACTGGTGAAGGTATTCGATCATTTGTCCCAGGTAAAGTTATTTCTAGTGCTGTTTCGCGTAAACGCACTAAATACTTGGACAAGTGTGTTTCAAATGGTTATGTCCTGGGTGTTCTAGCCTTATCTACCTTAAGGGAACTTGGTGAAGATACTTTGTGTTTTTTCAAGCGTTTGAAGAATTGTTTAATTAGCAACGATGCTAGTAGTGGTTTTGGTAGTTTTATTTTTCATAAATTAGGGATTGCTATTCAAAAAGGGGTTGGTGCCCAGATTGTTGCTAGTTTACCAACCAAAGTTGTTTGTCAATCTTGTTGAATTAAATTTAAACTATTTAAAAAAAAATCTTAAAAAATCTTCTTCTTTCCTCGGATAACAAAATCTTGAAAATCTCATAACAAGCCAATAATATATCAAATCACGATTTCTTCTTGATAATCAAACAAATCGAATGATCATCACGTGATAAGAAAATAAATCAAATGATCTTCAAGTGTCCAGTGTCCGTTTACATACTCAACAAATGTTATTTTCCTAATTACATCCCCAGGTTATCAATTGTGTCCGTTTATATTCTTTAAAAATATAATCTTCCTAATTAAATCCCCAAACTATCAATTAAATCGAGAAAAAATAAAATTTCAAAAGAAACCTGATTAGACCGGTCATAAATCTTGATTAGCCGGTCATGAATCTGTTTTCCGCAAATCCTTGTTGGTGGTCCTGCACATCAATTGGATTTTTGTTAGTAATATGTATGAATGATTTGGAACAAAAATTATGATTTGAGTAGAGCTAATAAAAAACAAAAAATGAAGCTAATACAAAAAAAACAACCACTCAAGAAACTATGATTTCCAAAAATTATTTTTCTTAATTTCTTTTTTTCTATAATTAAAAAAACAAAGACAACGTAAACAAAATCTTTACATATTATTTTCCTTATTAAAAAAAATATTATTTCATGTTAATAATTAATTAATAAAACAAAGAAAATGTAAACAAAATTTTTTCATATTATTTTCCTTATTGAAAAAATATTATTTCATGGTTAATAATTAATTCACGATTTCATCATTAATTCACAATTTCTATAATCTTTATGTCATGGTTATTAATGAACGCGCAATTGGGGGATATCAAAACTAACTGGGGGATATATCTACAGGACAAAAACGGTGTCCCAATAGCAATTTTGGGTGACCCCCTATGTAATTATTTTTTTAATTCCTAATCTAGCCCTCACTAATCCTAATTAGTGATTAATTTTAATTAGTAAATTCTTAAGTATTTGGGGGATAGATTAGTTTGATTTTTTATTTTAATTTGTGTGAGTGAGTAGTAGAAGGAGGGGAAAAAAATTGAGTGGATTTTTTTTTTTGAAAATGGAAGATGATTGTGATGAGAGAATTGCTGCTAAGAGGTTGAAAATTTGATTTTTTTTCTTTGAATCCACCATTATTGCAACTGAAAAATCTCGGTGCCGGCATGGCATTCAACCAAAAAACCATGCCGGCATTTGTCGAAAATTTTCAAAAATTGTTTGCCACTATCCGGGGGGGAGGGGTTTTTTTATGGTTTTGATCTTCAAAACCTTTTTTTTTAATCAATCCACTGCCGGCATAGTCTATAAATTTTCGAGCATGCCGGTACTACTTCCGGCATGGTATTCAACCCAAATTTCTATGCCCGCACAGGATGAAAAGTATCTATAATTTATTTATTTTTCCACTTGACTACCGGCATTGATAGGGAGTTCTCGAGCATGCCGGTACTTGACTACCGTCATGGTCTTCATCAATTCCGGCATGGTATTCATCACTTCCGTTATGATTTTTTTCTGATTTTTTTCCTGGTTTTTTCTAATTTTTTTCACTTGACTACCGACATTGATAGGAAGCTCTCGAGCATGCCGGCACTTGACTACCGGCATGGTCTTCATCAATTCTGGCATGGTCTTCATCACTTCCGTTATGAATTTTTTCTGGTTTTTTTTCCTGGTTTTTTTCACTTGACTACTGGCATTGATAGGAAGTTCTCGAGCATGCCGACACGTGACTACCAGCATGGTCCTCATCAATTTCGGCATGGTATTCATCACTTTCAGCATGATCTTCATTACTTCCGAATTAAGAAGAAAAAAAATCGTTTCCAAAGTGAGGAGCCGGCGAGAATTTGATAGGGAGTGGGGAGAGTTTAGAATTTGAAAGTGAATGTGGTATATTTGGGTGTGGGGAGAGTTTAGAATTTGAAAGAGATTAATAAGAGGTGGAGATGGAAATGGGGGATATGATTTTGTTTTTTTTTTTTTGATTTTAAGTTTTTTAATTTTTATTTTGAATGAAGGATATTTTAGTACTTTCATACCAAATGGTCACCCCTTAGTGGAAATCATGGGTTGGAGGAAGTAATTCATATCCCCTAATTATATTTGTTCTTTGTTTTATATTGTTCGCGCTTAGACAAGAAATAAGATTATTCTTTAAGGTGGGGAGTTTTTGAAGACCAGAAGGATGGTTTGATTTTCGAGGACGAAAATGTATAAGGTGGGGAGAATGTAAGGAACCTCAAGCTCGTCAACGCTATTAGACTAGTCAAGAGACGATTTACCCATTAAGGACTCGATTAGTTATATAGATTTTAATTAATAGAAACTAATTTAACAACAAATTAGATACGAAACTAGTATCATTGCATAGGTCTCGAAAAGTTATGCGAAATAGTCTACTCGAACGTGAGAATCGGATTCCAGACGAAGAAGTAATCAGCATATGAGTTTGAAGGGAAAAATAATATTTTTGTCATTTGACCAACTGGGGCTGCCCTTATCCTCTTTTGGGTATATCATTAATTCGCTTGGTCTTATCGACACCAAACCATGAAGATAAATGATATCTTCTTTCTTATTCTTTCTTATCTTCTTCTTTCTTCTTTTTCGTTCTTCTTCTCTCATTTTTCTTCTTCTCCTGTTCTTCTTCTGCGATTGTGTGAGGAATCAAAGTATGGTCCTGGAAGATAAAATTAATAAGGGTACGATCCATGAAGTGTTTCTGGTGGTGAAGGTGGTTATGTTGTTTAATTAGACTCGACAAGAAAGAGAATTAGGTTTTCTTTGAGAATTGATAAAGGTGAGGATGATTGAGTCTGATATCGAGAGATGTAGAGTGATTAAGTAGGAGTTGGTGTTTCTGATAATTATGAAGAAGAAGAGTGAGTTTTTATAAATCAAAAGTTAGGGTTTCTTGAACAATAACTCAGAGAAGATTTTGAAGTTTAAATTGAGGTTTGTATTCATCACTTCCGTTGAAATTGTTTTCCTTGAACAATAACTCAGAGAAAAACAATTAGCGACCACAGTGGGAGATTGATCTTTCGGTTACAATGTCAATTTTCGACCTCATGCTTCGAACCAGACATCAAGAAGGTAGAAGTAGGTGATCCTCTCGGGGATCGACGACTCAGTTACCAGATGACCTGATTATCAATCTTGACACGGCGAGGGATGACTGGGGACTGCCTAGAGATTAAAAGCGAATGATCCAACCAGGGATCGACGACTTGATTATCAGATGAGATGATTGGTGGCTTTCCACAATCACGGAGGCGCTTCTCATAAAACTCGGTGTTACACCCGGAAGGTTCCATCTTCATCAGGAGACTTGAGAAACCGAGTAAGTCTTACCTAGACAAGATACATGGTTTGTTATTTCAAGTTTTCACGAGAATGTTAAAACCGATAGCCATGTTATGTTTCACCACATGTCATCTACCAACACGGTTGATTTTTCACTTTAAATCGTAACCAAGACAACATCACACCCAAAACAATCCATTCCAAAAAAATTCATTCCAAAAGAATAATCCAAATCCCTCATTTGTCTATCAACCCAAGAAATACAGGAAATCAAAACCATAAAATAGATATTTCATTTTCCTTTCCAAAAAAATAAAAAGTCGCCCATGTTAGAGCATTGCTCGGTTAAACCCACCAAGCATTGGTATGTCAAGTTTGGTTGTCATATTTTAGTGAGCCAAAACTCATTTAGTAAGTCACTTGATTTAAATGTACTAGAGTCAACTTCGTATAGGTTAGCTTGAAAGTATTAGAGTGAGACATTACAAGTATTGCGAAGACTTGAAGAAGTGAATAAGTGTGGAGCTATAACGACAACATCATCCTTCCACTTGAGGTTAGTGATATTTGACTTGAACTGTTTCATTCCCTAACGTATCTTTCAAGTCATGCATATTGAAAACATAAAAATGCGAAGCATGAACACTCTAGATAGACATAGTATTAAGGAATACAATATGAAGTTTCTTGCTTAACCATTAAACTTTGTATATAAGACATCGACATAATCATATGAATGCTATTCTGATTATGTATGGGTATGATGTGAGGATTTCATCCTAGGGAACAATGTTTACATGTGTTCTAAGGAAGTAAGTTCATGATATATGTTGTGAACCGAAAAGGAAATCGCCAGGCGTTATTGGGGCTGTTCTTCATTGCATATCTTACGAACGACCAATATGTGTGATTAGTATAACCGCTTGTTTGTACCCAAAATCACTTTTGGGCACGAAACACAATGAATTGATTGTTTGGATGGTATTTTGGATTTGGGGTTGGGAGATGATTCGAAGAACAAACAAAAGAGATTGACACAGGTTTTACGTGGTTCGGCATAGTTACCTAAGTCCATGGGTGAATCCCCTTGGGGTGAATAGTTTTATTAGTATTTGTATTACATCATCTCATTTTCTCTCCTATTGGCTACCTCCTCCTCATTTCTGCACATCTCCCTTTTATACCTTTTTCCATCTAATTTGAACTATCAACATAAATTACATTAAACAGCTCATTTATGCTTTTATCATCAATTCATATGAAACTGCCCTATTTATGCCTCCCTCATGAATTCTCGTGATGAAATGTTTGTCTTTATGTCTCTATCATCAATTCTATATGTAATTGCCCCTTTAATGCTTCTATGATAAATTCGCATGAAACTGCCTGATTAATGGCTGGCAGGATTGGTGGTGAATGGATGGCAGGACAGGTGGATGCTGGATGCCAGAATAGGTGGATGCTGGCTGGCAGCGTAATGGGTTGGTTGACTGCATAGTTGACTGGTCGATCGGATGGATCGGGCCGGCAAGATAATTAGCTTGTCAGGAGATATGAGTGGAGACCTGGCTGCATGGATAATTGGCTGGGAATTGGTTAGCAGTGTTGCTGGCCACAAGACTGAAAATTATCTAGGGGTGTGTCTGACTTCGATGGTTGACCGATGGTTGACTTTGACCATTGACTAGCCGTTGACTTTGACCATTGACCTTGACTGGATGTTGACTTTAACGGTTGACCGAATTTGACCATTGACTGGCTTTGACCATTGACCGGTCTATGCAGGCGAGTGGACTGCTTTGGTTGACTGGGTAGCAGGCTTGGATGAGGACCCAAAGATGCTTCAAGTATCAATTCGGCCCATTAAGTGGCGTTTTTACTTATGGTACAAACATCGCCCCCTCTTAACCTCCAACTTGTTGGGGGTTAAGAAAATTCCATTTTCCTTAGTCAATGATAGAACTCGCCCCCAGGTGTGGATTACTGACGTTGAGGTGATTGGCGAACTTCCCTTGTGTTTGCGGAAATCATAATCGAGACGCCCCCAAGTGAGGCTATTGTGATTGGGAGATTGGCGGGAAACAGTTGAGTGGAGTGGTACTGTGAGCGATAACAATATTTAGTGAAGCGTCTGAGAGCAGCGGCTATAATCAGTCAAGGTTGCGGAAACAACGAGCATATCTTGTATGCATCGCCTATGATCACTGAATGCAAAGAAATGACTTAACAAAGTTCAACCAAGCAGCAGCTGCGTTACTGGACTACGAATCGCGAAAGCAAGGCTGGACTACATCACCATGTCACCGGAATGCAAGAAGAACGAACATAGTTCCATCGCAGCACCGCTTCACTGGATCAGGAACCATGGCAGCAAGGTCGACTACATCACCAAGGGCCACCGGAATGCAAAGAAGAACGAACATAGTTCCATCCGCAGCAGTAAGGCTCACCGGATCTGCAGAATCGCGAGTAAGGCTGTGACGCATCAGCCGCGGTCACCGGACTGCAGAACGCGAGTAAGGTCGATCGCATCGCCGTCGGTCACCGGAATGAAGATAGACGTGGCGAAAAAAGTTCTTCTGCAGCAACAGGTTCAGCCGATCGCAGGAGATTAGAGCATAGCCGAATGTATCAGTTGGATTAGTCGATCGCAGAAGAGAACGGTTAGTGGATCGTGCAGCAATAATTGGCCGGATCGCAAAGATTCGCCGAGGGGTGACTTAAAAAGTTCGATAAACATAGGTGTAAAAGTTATTAATAAAACTAGACAACACCAGCTTCGTCCAATCGAGTGTCACTGCATCGCATCGATTCGTCCAATCGAAAATGTAATTCATGCAGAAATCGGATCGATCGGTTATGCGCCCAACCGAGTACAAGATTGCCTTTGAACCGAGTACAATAATTCAATCAATATGACTATGGCAGTTAAACATTACTTTGAAAAAATATTATGCGTAAAAATATTATGGTGTATGTCATTTCCTCTTAATCCTGCAATTCATTGAGGATTAAGAAGTTCTTAAGTTACCAAGTTTGGATTTTTGGCGAGTAAATCCGCATTGCATTTAGGAGTTATGTAACTTTCCCCCAATCGTATAGAGTATTTACGTAGCATGCCATTTCAGACCATGAGGTGTCATATATCTCGCCCCCAAGTGATAGTCAGTCACGTTGAAGTGATATGCAACTCTCCCCCGGTAGATAGTAATTGTCATGTCGCTCAATGCCTGACAAGCGGTGCACCGCTTTGTTTTTTTGCTCGCGCATGGAATTTTGAAGATGTCTGCTATCTGGAATTCGCGCGGGGGGCCAATCCCACTATTCTATATTTGCGCAGAATTGAAATGTGTGCATCCACTCGTTGAGAAAATGCATTTGCTTAACATATCGAAAATGTTATCGCGACTTTGTTTATGAAATGAATAGGATGTCCATCAATTATGTTGATGTTTTCCAACGATGATGACTAGTATAGTTTCCATGGAATCATGAATGGGATGCACCAGTCAAGTCCAGATCGATTGAAGATAGTTTCCATGGAACTGCGTTTGACAACAAGCGATTAGTCAGATCTTAATGATTATGCATAAAACGGATCAAGCAGTGGTGAGGAAAACAGATTGAAACAGTGTTGGTAAATTCGGACTACAACAATTCGATCAACCGATTGTAGGAATTAAAAGGGATCGTGGAAGTTGATCAACATGCCAGCAAGCAATTGCTATGAAACTAGATTATAGCAGTTGATCAACTGATCAGTAATATTTATGTAGAAAAGGACCGCAAATGAGTTCGATCAACTGATCTGTAGCATTTTCGGTGGTGATTGAATGTGACAAGTTTAAGAGTGCTGCCATTTTAAATTTCTAAAATTTAATTTTCTCCTAAGATTGAAATTTCACCTTCATTTTGTAGGATATTGATAAGCGACTCAACGAGCCAAAAATGACTCAATTCGGACTTGGGACGAAGAAGATATCAACGAAACAAATTTTCAGGCCAAGCTCACGTGGGGTGTAATGCAAGGGAAATGGGGCTAAATCATCCGATGGCTAAACGAATTAATCTCCAAAAACTCGTTCGAATCACCAGATAATCGTTCGAATCGCCTATTAATCGTCCGAATCGCCCAAGAAAATCGTTCGAATCGCCTATTAATCGCCCGAATCTCCCAAGAAAATCGTTCGAATCGCCTATAAGTCGTCTGAATCGCCAAAACATCGTACGAATCGGAAATAAATCGCCGACTAACCACCAAAAGATCGCCGATTGCCGCTCGTCTTGGCCGCCGGCATTATATGCTGCCGCCGATCATGAAACGTGAAGCACGGAAGTTTTACTGAAAATAGAGTTTTGATGTATCTCGGATCATCGAAGTTTGATGAACCCCGTAGCATCAACGGTTGGAATGCGAAGAACATCGAGTATTGATATAATATTAAGCATCGAAGCTTTTCTTGTATAACTGATGGAAGTGGGTGTACAACACCTTTGTTTAGGTGGGTGAACGGAACGTTTTAAAGTGGGTGAGGGTTGTTAACTTGGGTGAACAACATTTGACGTGGGTGAAGAAAAACTAGAAGTGGGTGCACAGATCTGGGTTGTGTTGTTTTTATGCCGCGGTTTTATTATCATCGCATATTATCTCTGCCTTTTTGTCACGGTATGGCCGCATTTTTTTCTCGATTTTTTTTTCGATTTTTTTTTTTTTTATATTAAATGAAAATTTTCGTAACAGTTTTACTCGTATAGTGATCTTTGCCTCCTAACCTTTAGTGACATATTTTTTGAACTGTTGTCTTTTCATCCTTGCAACCGCCTTTGTAACGGTTTCAGAAACTGTTGTCCTATCCTCTTGAACCGTTGATGTTTCTTATGGACCTTCCACCATGGTTTTGCCGCATCTTTGCGGACTTTTCTGACATGCTTTTCCGGAGGTTTTTCTATTGGGTATTCAAGCGCCCTGAGATGCAGAAAACTTGACAACCTTGCGATAATTACAGTTGTGATTTTGACATACAACAAACTCGAACAATTTAAGTAATCGTTATTTGAGAAGCAAATTTTTCCGACTTCGGACATGTTGCGGATCGAACATCCTCGACAACAATTTTGATGATTTTCGTAGCAAGTCGGTTTTGATGGCTTCCGATCATGATCTTGGATCTAAAGAAGATGGCGATCAACTGGACTGCAAAGAATTGACCAATTCACTAAATCTGCAGCGATCGCGATCACCGATGCATGGATGGAAATAAAATCGATCTACAAATGCTGGATTGCAAATAGTTGAAATTCAAACTGGACCCATCCATGATGCGGATCGAACATCCATCAATAGTTTTGATGGTATTTCACTACACCCCTTTCCGCGATTTAGTAGTGATGCGATTTTCAATGGTATCCGTAGGTGATAGCTTCAATCAGATCTCAAACGGCGAATCTTGATTGCAGTGATTCGCGATCAACTGGATCTACGATATGTGCAATTATATGGTTAACAGCCCAATGCGATCAGCTGGATCACGACCATTATGATCAAGTTGGGTTGCAACAGCTTTGACCACCGATAAAGAATAGTGATTTTTCACGACGTTCAAATAGCTTTTTCATGGAAACGATTCTGGAGCGTTTTCTGCAACTTTTCTCAATGGGAGGACACGATTCCTTTTCTCGCAATTCCCCTTAGTCGGCGCCAATGTTTGTACCCAAAATCACTTTTGGGCACGAAACACAATGAATTGATTGTTTGGATGGTATTTTGGATTTGGGGTTGGGAGATGATTTGAAGAACAAACAAAAGAGATTGACACAGGTTTTACGTGGTTCGGCATAGTTGCCTACGTCCACGGGTGAATCCCCTTGGGGTGAATAGTTTTATTAGTATTTGTATTACATCATCTCATTTTATCTCCTATTGGCTACCTCCTCCTCATTTTTGCACATCTCCCTTTTATACCTTTTTCCATCTAATTTGAACTATCAACATAAATTACATTAAATAGCTCATTTATGCTTTTATCATCAATTCATATGAAACTGCCCTCTTTATGCCTCCCTCATGAATTCTGCATGAAACTGCTGTCTTTATGTCTCTATCATCAATTCTGTATGTAACTTCCCCTTTAATGCTTCTATGATAAATTCGCATGAAACTGCCTGATTAATGGCTAACAGGATTGGTGGTGACTGGATGGCAGGACAGGTGGATGCTGGATGGAAGAATAGGTGGATGCTGGCTGGCAGCATAATGGGTTGGCTGACTGCATAGTTGGCTGGCTGACTGGATGGACTGGCTGGCAGCATAATTAGCTTGCTGGAGATATGAGTGGAGACTGGTCGGCAGCATAATTGGCTGGGAATTGGTTAGCAGTGTTGTTGGACACGAGATTGAAAATTAGCTAGGGGTGTGTCTGACTTCGATGGTTGACCGATGGTTGACTTTGACCATTGACTAGTCGTTGACTTTGACCGTTGACCTTGACTGGATGTTGACTTTGATGGTTGACCGAATTTGACCATTGACTGGCTTTGACCATTGACCGGTCTGTGCAGGCAAGTGGACTGCTTTGGTTGACTGGGTAGCGGTCTTGGATGAGGACCCAAAGATGCTTCAAGTATCAATTCGGCCCATTAAGTGGCGTTTTTATTTATGGTACAAACACCGCTCATGACTTGTTTGGGTTCTTGGTAAAACTATTCACATGAGGCCTGACTTATGTATTGGTATGACTTTTATTAGTGAAACCGATCTTAAGTACTCACAAGGGGGAACCGATCCTTTATGATTGGGTTGTGTATGTCTGAACTTATTAATGGGAGAATGGAAACCGATCCTAGTAAGAGGTGCAATGCATCACAAGGGGGGAACCGATCCTTGTATGAGGTTCAACAAGGTTTATGGAAGAAAGGGGAACCAATCCTATGAACATGTGCAACATGTTTTTTGGAAGGGGGAACCGATCCTATGGACATGTGCAGTGCATACAAGTTAGATACCAAATATATGTGGGGAACCAATCTTAGTACCTAGTCAGCCGTATCTTTGGTAAGATAGTGTAACTATGCACAGTACTCACATGGAGTTAGAACCAAAACTTGTTTTGGTAGAACCGTAAACACATGAGTTGTGATTGAGTAGTACTTGATCAATCACATAGTTCTTGAAAGTCATATGAACCAATTCTAAATTTGTTTGGAAGTGTGGTAAATAGGTTTCAAGTGAGCAAGCATGGAAAAGACTTGCAAGAGTAAGATGTCGTCACTCTTTGAACACTGTGCATTAATGCTTATTCTTTATTGTTCAAAGATATTTCTTAAAGGCTAAGAAGGAAGTAAATCCCAAGATCGAATTAAATAAGTTAAGAATCTTTTTTATTAAGGGTTTTTAATTATATAAGGAAAATAAGAATTATTAATGTGCATTTGCTAATTAAAGATTTTCCAAGTAGATTTTGATCATTATTTTTGGACAGTGCATTCACAGGAATCATGAAAAAGGAATTTGGTGGAGTAATGAAAAATATCTTGAGAATATTTTCGGTTTTGGAAATTCCTTGGTGTCCAAACTTCCTTGTCTATAAATACTTTGAGTTTGCATTTCTAGCAAACTAATCCTGCGTGACAAAGATTTCCTATTTTGTCTTTGTTACTGGTGAAGCCGCCTATCGGAGAGCAAAGTAATCTAATTAGGTGAAATCTCTTACGGCCGCTCAATTCAAAGTCTTCTTTGGGATTGAGAAGCTCTAGGGCGACCCGTTGGTGGGAAACTGAAATAATGGGGTTTATCTTTAGTTTTCATATTGATTTGATTGACTAACGATGGTTGAAATTTGATTGCACCTAGTTTGTTTATTCTTGATAATCTTCTCTTCTGATATAAGATTCACTCAAACTAGTTCAAGGTTTCGACAAGGATCTTTAGACTGTTGTTAGATCTAAAGACGATCTTGTGATAATCCATTGTTAATAGACTCCATTCTGTGTGTGATTGATCACAAGAGATTCAAGTAGTTGTGTGCAGGTGTTTATTGAATATTTAAGAAGATTTGAATACAAAGAAGATATTTAAGATTTCTGACTTGGTTTTTACAATCTTTGGTGTGCACAATACGCGTAGCCAACCTGTCTCCTTCACCAATACCACTTGAACACATATGCACGCACTTGGTTTTAGGTACATGGATTTATACACTAATGTGCGAACATACTATATATGCTTATATCCATAGGTGGTTACGTAATCTCAACTCTACATCTCAATCATTGAAACATTCTTCTATAATGTTATAATAGTCGTTAGACATTTAGAATCGACTATCGCCATCAAAGCCATTTTCAAGATTGAAACGTCATCATGACTTTCGTCACGGGTAACATGGTTAAAGAGAAAGATTACCAACACATATTTCGAGAAAAATATAGTCGAGTAAACTCGGCTCGAAATATCAAATATGTATGTATGAAAACTATCATACTTATACGACTTTTGTCTCAAGGGTAGGAGATAGATATACTTTTGAGTGCTAGATGAGTTCAAGTCTCCATATACCTTTTTGGTCGGATGAAGTTCCACTTGTTCCTTGAGTAGTTCTTCGTCTTCGTAAGATAATCGCCATGGAGTATGGACCTCAACTATACTTAACTATCCTAGACCGAGACATAGTCATAAGTAAACTAAATATCAAGACATATAGTTTTGATCACTAATATTGACAAACATGCTTGAGATAGAAACGCATGCGAGTTCGAACGAGCAATGCTCTAACACCATGACATACTTTTACACACGTCGTGGCATTTTTACCACACTCCTATATCCAAATAATTGTCACAATAAATCTTCATGTTTCCTTTTGGGCATATCCCATTAAATCACTCTATTTTACCAGCAAAATTTCGCATTTTAGTCCATTGAGCTTTATTTTTTAAAATTGCAAACTAAACCAAAAATTATTAAATATGTACAAAAAAAAAAAACTAAATAAATGTAAATTTGAGTAGTAAATATGTAAGAATTAAGCACTTATCACTAACAATGTGCAGGAAGCATTATCTCATCCAAAGTGGAAGGCAATTGCTTAAGAAGAAGAGAGATCCTTCAGAGAAAATTGTACTTGGGAATATGTTGATTGTCCACAAGGAAGAAAGGTTATGGGATGTTGTTGGGTCTTCACAGTTAAATACATGGAAAATGGTGAAATTGAACGCTATAAAGCAAGATTAGTTTTTAAGGGGTACGTACAACCAAACTTATGGGATAAATTACACGGTAATTTTTTCTCTTATAAGTAAAATCAACACAGTGCAAGTCATGTCGTTGAAACTTACACCGGCCTTTAAGAAATTCGATGTAAAATTATTATTTTTTTGCATGGTGAACTATCTGAAGAAGTGTACATGGAGCTTCAGCCACGTATTCTGATTTCTCCTTCCCACAACAATAAGGTATGTAAAGTTAAAAAAATCATTGTATGGACTGAAACAATCTCCAAGAGCATGGTTTGGAATATTTACCTAGTCTATGAGAAACTTTTGATATTGTCAGAGTAATTCTGATCATACTTTGTTCATAAATAAAAGGAAAGATAAAGTTACAACTCTAATCATATATGTGGATGATATGGTGGTGACAGGAAATGATCAAGAAGAGAGGAAATCTCTACATCACTACTTATATAATAAATTTCAAATGAAATACCTTGGTTGTTCACAAGAGAGGAGATCCCTAAAGAAAATATGAAGTCTAGTTATGATTTGTCCATTCATTGTAAGGCTGTTCATTCATTCATGCGAATTATGATTTGGAATTTTTCCTTGACAGTTCCGAAGTTAACTGGAAAGGGGTTAGTCCACGAGTGAGTTGGGGGGAGTTTAATGTATTTTGGATCTTAGGGATTTTGAGGGAGTGTAAGAGAGTATAGGGAGTTTGAGAGAGTTTTGTGTTTTGGGTATAGGGAATTTGAGAGACTCTCCCAAAATCTCTACTCTTTTGAGAGATTTGGTGTGAGGCAAAAATATATTGTAAACTCCTTAGAGCATTCTAGTTTTTACCTCTAACAGGGAGTTTAGGAGTTTCTTTCAAACTTCCCCACGACTAACGGGGTTTTCCAGGAAGTTTGGGAGACTCTTCTAAACTCTCCCATGATTAACGGGGATTTTGAGAGACTCCTTCGAACTCCCCTGCGACTAATGGGAAAAAACCCAACTACACCCAAATCCCTTGAGGACTAACACCTTGTAGGTATTCCAGGCATGGATTTTAAAATCATGGGATTCACAATTTGAATCGCACGAGTCGATTCATTTTGAACATAATCGATTAATCGATTTGAATGGCACCTTCAAATCGTTTTTGCTATGAATCGTATAGTCAAACTTCTTTGACTACGATTCCTGACTTCATTCTGAAGCCATATGCATTTTCAAAAATGAAAACTTGGAGCGTCTCGAACTCAAGACCTTTTGTGTCATATGAGTGCGTTCCAACCAATCCTCCACTTTCCTATATGCTGATATTGAACGAAATTTATTAGTGTATACACTTTCAGGTACAAAAACTTGGCAAGAAAATATAATCTTTGCTAAATACTCCATACAGTTCACAAAAATACATTCGATTCATAATCGACCGTGAATCTTCGATTTACGCTTTAAAATACGATTTGATTCTCAAAATTGAAAAACAATTCGCTCCACGATTTATGATTTCACAAGTTTGATTTCAGGACTCAATAAAAGTTTTATTGTGGAATGGAGAAAAAAGAAGCATAAAGCAAAGAAATGGAACCCGTATTGTTTTTTTGTGCAGAAAAACGTTTTGTATCTGACTTCTGCTACCAGAGAAGCTTCCGGTATCCGGACAGACTATAAACCTAACCAGCTTTAAAAAAACGTTTTTATAGTCGTTGTTTGTATCACGGTAAACGTTTTTTTCTCTTGAACCCGTATTTTCATGAAGCATTGTTGTTAAGTGCCGAAAGAACAACGAAACCCGAGTTGTACATTTTTCTGTTACTCTCTCAGTCTCTCTCTATCCAAGAATGGAAAAAACCCTAGTTTGTTTTCTCAGGCAGCTCTACAGGGTATTCAATTCGGAGCTGCAGAAGGAGGAGGAGGAGGAGATAACACCACAAAGTCTACCAGAAGAGATCTACCTTTGGAATTGTTTTGAAGGTTACCGGTGAAATCAACATTTGTATGTAAGTGGGTTTGTTTAAATCTTGGTTTCAACTCATTTCTGATCCTGATTTTTGATAAATGCTTCTTAATCTTAGTACCCAACCTAACAACCATAGTATAATGATTGGATGTGTTATCCTTATACAGTTTTAATTTTCGTAAGTTAGACTGAATCTGAATCTGTTGAAATGGATTTCCCCAATTCTTACATTCAAAAGTTGATTTCACCGGTAACCTAGCAATTCCATAAATTATTCATTAGAAGGGCGCGGTTGTGTAATTGTCGATACCAATTTGACTTCTGATGTATGGGTAACGGGAGACTATGGAGTTGAAGAATCTTGGACTAAAACTTATACCATTACTAAGGAAAGTATAATGTGTGATTCCCATTTTTTTGTGGAGGTTGTGGGGTTTCTTATGACTCTGTTCAAGAAGAACCCATTTATGCTTAGCCTAATTTCATATGACCAGAAGGATCTGCTAGGAACCCAAATATCCATGGTCGAAGGGTGGAGGAGCCTTGAGTTATTTTGAAAGCTTTGTTTCGTAAAGCTCTATTACTGCTGTGTGTGAAGGAAAAGGAGAGAAATCTCTATAAACTTGAAGGAGAGAAACAGGTAAATATGATATTTAGTCTTTGTTATTAGTATATATTCGTGCAGATCTTTGGTGAACACAACACATGTAATGGAAGTGAATTTTGTTTCGGTATGCTGCTTACAGGAAAACATCCTCTTATATGGAATTTGAGTAATCTTTTTTGTCGCTAACTTTTTGCTTGAATCATCCTATCTTTTGAAGTTCTACAACTAGTTAGAGTCCTGTTTGTGAATGCAATATCAATCTCCCCATGTTAAGCATCTGTCAGTGTTGCAGTCATTATCCACACTTTATGGTGGTTATTGTTGCTAAATCCGCGTGGAGAATCCAAATCCCGATTAGACTTTCTTTACTTTGCTGCCACCATAGAAGGTTTGTAGCGGTCTCCATATGGGAACTATCTCCTAATTTTTACAAGTGTATTCTTGAATGTCATTTTTATGAACTATGAATAACATACGATTTGCAGTTAACAGAGGATCTAATTTAGGTATAAGAATTTATGTTGAATTGAGAAATTCTCTGGATTCAAGTCAGTATTGCACTTTAGTTCCATATGAAATGCGTGATATGGGCTTGAATCAGAATGCTGTTACACTGCTTTGCAATGTGTATGGTTATGAAATAGGTTGGTGAAATAGAAATTCTGCTGGCTTTCAGTTGCTGTATTGTGCATGTAAAGCATTTTTGAAGAGCTTTTTCTGTCTCATATTTGAATAAAATTGGATATGGGTCATCCGTCATAATACATACACAATAATGGACAGCTCATAAATTGTATGGTAGTACAGGAGTGTCCTCAGCTGAGAGAGTATTACTGGACTTGAGGTGATCAGATGGGATGAAGAATTGAAACAAGAGAGTGCACCTGTCTTAGCGGATAACAAATATGGTGATGTACTATCTCACTTCTCACTAATATGGTGTAATAAAAATATTATGGTTCTTCAGTGAATTGTTTTTCATTCTGTTTTTCTTGTATGATTGTTTTATATTTTAAAACATAAAAGACACTTTTTGTTTTGTTTATTATGTAGCATCTAAGACCAACACATTTACCTGTGTAGAATTTCTGAACTTTTTGGTTAATAGTTGTGCACTTTTTCTTAAGTCATCCAATCATCTGAAATTCTCTACATAAGTGAAGTCATACACTCATACTTGTTATTGCAATACGAATCTCGCCAAGTACTTTCATTATGTACACTCCTATACATCTTACAGAGTTTCAGGGTGTTACATCTCTGATCTTTAACATGTCTTTGACAGAGCCATATTTTGTCCTTTATATGTTTTTATATGATCTGATTTCTTATATGTATTGGAACACCCACCATTACCTTCGGATGACTCTGGTAGGAAAAATCAGGATCTGCAAGTTTCCGCTAGTTGTTTTCTTGTTCTGATATTGTAGTAGTGCCGCTCCACTTGCAAATCATGTGGTAATAGTACTTCTTTATTGCTTCTCTAATTCGGTCAGGATGAGATATTTTTCCGGTTGAATATTGAATAAACACTTTTTTTTAATCATGTTTTTGATTTTAGTTATTTTTTTTTCTTCTAATTCTGGAGGTTTTCTAGTTTCAACTTATCATTCTAGTAGTGTTATTGGGTGGAATCTCATGAGATACTTCAGGGATCATTCTGTTCAGCTTAGCTCGATTTTACTTGAACTGCTAATTTTTTAAATGTTATCTGAATCTATCAAAAAACATGTAGTTTTGACTTTCGGATTGAACCTTTATATGTGAAAATCAGCATGATTGCACATACCAATGAATTGAATATGGTTTCTGTGCACTATCAGTTGTGTGCAAATACGTAACTGGGTTCCTGGCCATATGGATTGTAATCATGTCACTAAGTGCAGAAAACTATATTCATTTACTATTCTGAACTTGCTGGTTCCTTTTTATCTGCAACGTTACGTAACTTGGTGTTGTGTACGAGTTTTTTTTTAGTGAAAAATCCCAGTAAGGTGGTCCGTCCAGATTGAAGCATATTAATGTCAAATACAGATGAACATAGGTACATTTTCTCATTCAGCACTGAATTCCTGAAAAGTGGGGCTTATAAGCTGAGCTGACATTAGCAATAAGGACTTATATTTAAGGGCCTTTTTAGTTTTTACCCCTTGAGATGGACCCATTCTTGCAAACTGGTGGACGAAATGGACTTTGTTTAATAAGGTTTGTACAGTATTGTGAATGTTTTAGTGTATTTTCAGTTACCTGCAAATAAAAGGAAGAATTATACTACTTGGCCAGTAGCATTCCAGTTCAGGATTTTATCTTCTGTTAGTTTTATTCTTTTTATTCGTATTCTGAAATTCTGTCCACAGTCTCACTATATCACATGGCCATCAAGTCTGTTTACAAAATTTTAATCTTGTAAATGCAATTTACTTATATTCCTGCCCCTTTGGACAATTATTCTGTTCTCCAGATGTCAAACCTAAAATCATTCTGAGATTTCTCTTGAGTTTCTACCATCGATCTCTTGTGCATTCTCTGACAAGTGTTTACCTGAAGTTTCCATATTTTCTTTTGATTTAATGTTTGTTTAGTTGGAATTCCATTTTCGTATTCTTATCTAGTAGTGAAAAGAATTTATTCTTTTTTTTCAAGGTAAAGGATAAGAGGAAGTTGTATTCAACATTAAATGAGAATGCGGGTGTGGGATGATTGAAGCTGGTAAGAAATTTGAAGTTGATTGTTTTGATCTGGAAGAAGCTTGGAGTCTCTTTCGGCAAAAAGTTTGAGCAAGAAGCTCTAATTTGACATCAAGATGTACCTGTGGTTGCATGAATGATTGGTAGCACAAAGTCTCTAAATGTGGCAACACACAGTTGGTTTTAGTAAATTGCTGGTTTCCCCTTTTAGTTTAGTTATTTTCATGATAGCTGGTCTTGTTGTGTTATCTATTCTTAGTGTAATCTCTTCGATGCAACCTTTCCTAATCTTTTTCTCATTTTCTTAAAACAAATGTTTTGGTGTTCGTCATTGGAGTTTAAGTCTATGTTTTTGGCAGATAATCCATTCAAGTAGGTTTTAACTCGCGTCACCTCTGTGTCTGATATGAAGTTAGAATGTTTCCAGTTGTTTTTATGAACATTTGGCCATCAATCTCTGTATATTGACTATTTCTGTTTTCAGGAATGCTGCGAACCATGCCCTTTTGTTAGTTTGTTCAAGTGCACTCTATCACTCCAATGATTCGGCTTCAGTAAGTTGGTAGCCCAAAGTGTGGAAAACTGGCAACACGGAGTTGGTTTCAGGTAATTAATCTCACTAATTATCTTTAGGGAATATTGGGGATATGCCCCAAAATCGACTGTCATCTTGGGGATATGCCCCAGAATTCCAGTTTTTGGGAATATGCCCCAGACGTCCAAAATTCCATCCAAAACCGTTAAGTAGTCAAGATTCGCACACACTTGGGATCACATATGTGAATTAAAAGGTAGATTTTCGATATATTAACACCTTTACAAGGTTCGGGAACATATTCAGACAAAAAAATCTCGAAACAATTAGAGAGAAAGTTCATACACATTTACGATAAATAGTCTATTTAACGGTTCCTTGACGGAAACCGTTACTTTGGGGCATATTCCCAAAAAATGGAATCCTGGGGCATATCCCCAAGATGACAGTCGATTTTGGGGCATATTCCCCATTTTCCCTTATCTTTAACTTAATCATTACATTAACTATATTATTAACACTAATTAATCATTACATAAAATTAATCAGAGGGTAATTTTGGTATTATTATAAATATCTAGATAAAGGGAGACCTAAATTTACTTCTAATGTCTTATCCAAAATAAATCAATGGTCCAAACAAAATTGTGATGCCTAAAAAATCGTTCTAAAAGAATGTGTCAAACTTGGGGACGTATTAAGAGGGCTGTTTTTGGGCATACCAAAAAATTATCGGGCATACATTTTGTCTAGGTTCGGCTCACAACTTGTGAGCCGAACCTTGAGTATGCCCGGTAATTTTTTGGTATGCCCAAAAACATGTCTCCGTATTAATGTTGTAATACTAAAATGATCATTTAACTCCTCCTTTTGGGACCATAATGTAGATTTCAGCCCACTGAAATCTTTATGGGCTCCCTTCTCATGCCACTTGCTAAGATTGTGACTAACAGTCTAACAGGATCATCATTTTCCCATTGTCAAACTAACTACCTACAACAATGGTCTTTTCCCATTTCCAAACTACCCACAATTTATGGTCATGCCCTTTTGCATCCTAAACACATCATCTTTTTCCCTCCGTGAAACCCAATTACCCCCTAATCTATATATAAGTGAGGGAACCAAAAGGAAAACAAACCCTCTGTGAAACACAGTTTACTCTCTAATAAATCCCCTCTGGAACCAAAGATGGCAAACAGAATGATCACTTTTATCCTGTTCTTCATATTAGCTCTTTTGATCTTCTTCATTGGCACCGGGAGCGGAAGAGAAGGGGAATGCAGGTTGGAGAATCCGTTGAGGTATTGCTCAACGGATAAAGATTGCAGATCTGGATTTTATTGTGATGGAGGTGTGTGCGCCTTTTATTAGATAGTGGCGTTCTTCTTAGATCACCATCTTTTATCACTTCCTTCATCCTCTATTACTACTTTCTACTTTTGTAACCGTATCTATCTATGTATTCATTAACATAGATAGATACAGTTACAAAAGTAGAAAGTAGTAACTACGTGTTTTTTTATTTTTTTTTGTTTTTTTAATTTTTTGACAAATGAAAGTACCCACTCTCAATGCCAGTGGGTGATAATCAAACACTCACTCACCATCTTAATCTTGAATCACAAAGAAACAGGCCACTATTTCAACAAAATAAGTTTTGGGCTTCAGGACTCTTACGGTGGAAGTAATGGAGAGACACTGAAAAAGATGATGAGTGGGAATGGTAGTAGTTGTTACTAAATGTTCGGAATTCGGATTTCAAGTTCTCTTCTTATGTTTCGATTATTCTTATACACGAAAACTCAAAATATACCGTCATTTTTTAATTTTGAATCATAATCTTAAAGAGATTAATAACACAAAATATAAGCCCTTTTGAATGGCAAACCCTATCCTTTAAACACAAACTTTTCGAGTCATCATAACTCTTTGAACTCTCGCTAAGTCCACCCAAAAGTGTCAAAGGCAAAGGGAATAAAAGCATGTCCATTATCAATACAAGCCTTTTCATGCTTCGTTATCTGTTATTAATCTCTGTTAATAAAATCATAATCTACAAGTCACCAAATTTGTCAAAGAAAAAAGAATTATATGTCATCAAATTTTATGAACAAAACATTACAAAACTGCAGTTTGTCGAATTTTAGGTTACACCTGGGCTAACTATTACAAAATCTAGACATAGGCAAGAGTTTTTACAAAGTCAGTAGTGACGATAGGACTGCTGATTGGTTGACGACCCAGCAGGAACTCTGGAAGCAATGGTCATGGGTTTCATCTCATATTGCTAACTCAATGATGAAGTCCATAGTCACAGCGTAGCAGGTAGAGAAGATGCCATGCATATGATGTATCTCTAGTTTCTTTACTTGTCCCTAGTGCTACTATCTAGTTTCTTTGCTTCTTATATGAACAATTTTTTCTGTACTCACAACTTGATGTTAGGTGTGTCTGGTTGATTTTTATATTTTTAATAGGATAACAACCATCACCCGAAGTAATTCAACCAGTAATACTCGAATTTTGAAGCACTGTCATACCGAATGGCGCGTCTTTTCTATCTATGTTATGACTATATATTTGGACTTCAAGACTTAGAATTGATAACAACAGCTCTATGCCATTGAACAAAACATCGGTTAAAGTATATTCTCTTTGCTCTTCATTGTCCAGTTCCAATCGTCTCGATTATACCTTCCTAGTTCCCAACGAAAAACAATGTTCCCAAAATGATTTTGTTTTTAATATATTTTTGTTACCTAGTTTTTAATATATTTGGCAGATCATTCCCAGCCAAGCACAAGTCAAATCGGAACGACTTATATATTTTTCCTTCTGTGGTCGAGTTGTCGCTTCAGCATTGATGCATGAAGTGAATGTAGGGATTGCATTTGATCGTGTATTTTTCTTGCACTTGGCAGAGGAGAAAATATCCCTGGAAGACATACTATGTGCAAATACAATCATGTACAAGAGTTGCAAATATATTTTGGAGATGGATGCTGACCTTGTTGATTCAGATGTTATGGGGTTGACATGTCAGGGAAATTGAAGAGTTCGATTCCAGGAAAACCGTGGAACTGTGCCCTGGAGGGATCAACATTGCTGTCTATAGCAACAACAGAGAACAGTATGTACATCTTCTCATTCAGTATATCTTCGGAAAAGGTTCCGTATTTTAAACGAGGTTTTGGTGATATTGTCTGTTGCTTGTAAGTCATTAACCTATTTGTTTAAAAGATTGTAAATCCCACAAGAAGAATGAGGGCAATAGAGAAAAGAAAACGATGTGCAAATTTGCTGGTTTCGGAAGGCTGTTGAGGGTATGTCCATGGAGGAGCAGAAGGAGTTTCTTTTCTTTTGGACCTCAGTGAAATACCTTCCTGTAGATGGTTTTTTTTTTTTTTGGCTTGCCATATCCTTTAACTATCTATAACACATCCAACTCCCAGGATCACCTGCCGTCATCCAACACATGCTTCAGTTGTCTGTCACTCCTGCATCACCCATCTCTAGACATCACACGACAACGTCTCTTTTTATCTGCAGAAACATGTAAGCTGTAGTTTTGGGTTTGTGTTGATACACTGCGTGCTTTTAGCTCTCAATGTCTGTGTGTTCATCTTGATTTAATTGGAGGATGCATGCCATCTTCCTGTGTCAAGAGTGTAGTAGATCATTAGTCTGTTTCTTTATGGCGTCTGTATGGTTCCACGGTTGTAATTTATTTGGGGTTAGTTTCGGGTTAGGGAGCTCCTATTCGTATCTTTATTTTGTCTGATAGTTTTCACTCCACTGGTCGATGGGGATTACCAGTCTCTAATTTACACTCATTTTCATGTTCACAGTTCTGAAAAAACTTGGTCATGAAACGCCTACGCTTCCTTCGAAGTGTGATTTTCTTTCTAACTTTGCCAGTGAATAATACCCAGAATTACAGGAAGTGATAAATCAAGGCTTCGACTACCCTTGAATACTTTGGAAAGTGTTGCGAATTACAAAAAGCTAAAGAGCTTGCAACAGTGCATGCCATCCTCGCAGCCATCAACTCTCTTCCTCAAAGTGATGATGATAATGTCAGAATATCGGGACGGGAACTTGTGGACCTCACTGATCAGATAGATAGTCATCACAAGAACCAACCAGAGGGCCACTTCTCTCGTGTACCTCTTATTAATGTCTGGTTCCCCACTGTTGGGATTATTAGTCCCACATTGTCTGGGCATCTTTATAATCCCTTAGGGCTTTTCCACTCATATTCTAACATGGTATCAGAGCAGGCTATTTGCGACGAGTCGTTTGATCGCGCCTTTACTCCGCGTCACCCGATTTAATTGTCCACGTGTTAGACCCAACGAGGCTACACGTGAGGGGGCGTGTTGAGATTATTAATCCCACATTGTCTGGGCATCTAAGATCCTGCCATTTATAATCCCTTAGGGCCTCTCCACTCATTGTCTGGGCATCTAAGATCCTGCCGTTTATAATCCCTTAGGGCCTCTCCACTCATTTCCAATTGGTTTTGAGTTGGATGCCCGTATTCTTATTCTGAGGTTGTATACTTGTATGTGTAACTCAAAACACATATACATGGTGACATGGATACGAGACCAGTAAACAATGATGATAACATGCAGGCTAATTAAATAGATATATAATATATATTAAATGTTAATTTAAATGAAAAGAAGAGAAACACATCCAGTATACCATGAACCAGTCGGTTGTTCATGAATACAACCCATCACGACAATAAACTTCCCTAAGAGTTCTAATAATAAGAGAAAAGGAAAAAAAAGAAAAGAAAGAAAGACAGACCCGTAAAGTACTTAAATAGCCGTTTGTATAACTTTGATATAATTGGTCTTGAATGAGTCAACTTAGCCATGTAAGAATGTATCGACCTTGGTGTTTGTAGCCCTTGATAAAAATTTCATGCACATAGGAGGTTTAACACTCCACAACGAAAGTGCAGAAGCTGGCATTCCCCACAGCGAGTCACCACAAATCAACCCTGACGCCACCGCAGGTACAAAAGCATCAGCTTCAGCTTTGTTGTTCCACTCCCTCCAGTACTTGTATAAACTTCCAATACACATGTCGATTGCAAAATATCCTCCCAAGTAGAATGGAACAGCCATAGCTATGGGACTTGGAAGATATTTGTGAGCCTTATTCTTGAAATGCATCAAAACTTGCTTGATTATGTTTACTAAAATGGCAAAGAAGAAGAATCCAATGCATAGGTTCAAGCAGTTCTTTGGAAGAGCTGATAGACCTTGAGTAGCAAGAAGAGCAATACCACGATATAAAGCTCCAAAAGGGGCTGGGTTTGAAGTGCCATCTTTCCCAAGATCGGGATAGGCTTTGTAAAAGAAGGCCCAGAAGACCACTGGAGACAAGGCAACACCAATAATAGTTCCAATAACTTGGCTAAAGAACATTGATCTTGGCGAAGCAAGGGTTAGATAACCTGTCTTGAAATCCTGCATCAAATCTGATGCAGTCGATACTATGCTCATCATAACACCACATGCAGCTAGAGCGGCAATGATGCCTCCATTATCTAAACCAACCCAAGCACCAAATACAAAAATTGCAAGCTTACCGTAGGTAGAAGCCAAAGACCAATCTGTCAAGCCGCATCCATAAGAGTTGCAGAAGGCCAAGATAGGTGCGACAATGTAAATTATCATGATGTGGTACCATTTTAATGAAGGGAATATTAGAAGAGGAACACATATGGTGGAGAGGATCGCCAAAGTAATGTAGCCGCCTACAGAGACCCAAGCTGGGATTTGATCTTTCAAGAAGTATTCAGTTCGGCGTTTATCATCGTAGCTCACTACAGGCTCACCACCAACATCTTTGTCCTTCGATTTCCTTAGGTTGTATACGGACTTGCATAGCACAAAAATAAATTGAAACAAACCATCTCCAAGGATCATGGCTATTGCTATGAAGACCCTATACCCTTGAATACCGCTTAAATTATTAGGCGGGAGATGTGCAGGATACCACTTACCTTCATGTAGTCCAATTAGCGGCCACATGAGTCCCCACGAGACGATGGATCCAAGCAACATCGATAAGTTAATCGAGTAAGGGGTGATCATTCCTACCCCAACATAGGTACTTGAGAAATCAAAGTAAAACTTATGTGCGAAGGCTTGAGGACCAAAAGTTGGGAAAGCCGCAAACCCACATCCGTTATCTGCAGTAAAGAACCATTGGAAGAAAGCCCAAATAAAACTACCACCGAACCACTTGAAAAGGGTTCTAACTTGTTTCTTTGCTACTTTGGCTCCATGATCTGTGTGAAAACTGTTAATGAGGTATGCTGTTGCAGTACCACTTGGGAAAATCAGCTTGTAATCGATTATCATAATTTTTCTTAAAGAAAGAATAGAAAAGAGCCCAACAAAACTGATAAGAGCAAGAAACCCATACATCATTCCCAAATTGAGGGTCACGACATTATTTGCTGTGTTGGCCGATGCTGGACCTTGATCTGCAATAATCTTTGTCATGCCAAGCATATAACTTGCATATCCACTACTAAAAGCGATTCCAGAGATAGCAACAACACAAGTCTGAATAACTGTGTTTTCTTGTCTAGTAAACGGCTTGCACGTAACACCAAATAACGAACAAACATATATCCATGCCTTGATAAAAAAATATCCCAATAGACCAGCAGCAACATTAAGAGAAGGTATTACTCCGGTACTAATATTGAGTTTAGTCACAATGAATGTGAATAAAACCCCTAAGACAACACTTACCAATATTGATCTGTATGTTAGTTGCGATCTCCATGATGGTACTTCTGTCGCTTCAAATATCTCTTCGATTGTTGGTTCCTTTTCCCCTGCTTTCTTTCCATCCTCCATCCTTTCAAGTTTATCTTCTATCTCCATCTCCATTATCACAACTAACCCTAGAAAACAGTTGAAAGTTTTTCTTGAAAGCAAAACCCTAGAAATAATAAGTTACCAGGCAGCTAGAGCTAGCTACTCTGATTTTCTTATGCGATGTGACGATATCTTGAGGCTGTATTTATAGCGGGAGAACTAAACAGAGTTCCAAAGTAAACAGGAAAACCTATACAGCAAAAAGAGCAGGAATCTGAGTAACAATAGGACTCCTAAATGCGTGTTTAGGGTTACATGAAAGAGCAGAATACAACAAAATAGTTTATTTACAGGAAATATCGGAGAATCTATACAGCACAAGATAGAGCAAGAGTTTGATTGTTCATAGAATTCCTAGACTGCACCGCCCAGCCCATGTAATTAGCTATCGTGCCGCGTAAGTAACCTCCCTGGACGTGCTTATCAACTCCTAACAGAGTTTCACTTTACTAATAACACGCCACATTATCTATCTAGTTGTAATTAATATCTATCTAGTAGTAATTAATCTGGCGAGCCACACCTACCAAAAAAGATGATACCTCGTTGTTTCTTATAGGAGACTAAACATGGGGAAAAAAAAACGGTTTAGTTCGAAAACGCTTCAAAAAGTACGAATTAGTCCATCCAAGTTAACCAGGTACAGTTTAGTCCAAAAATTATTTAGAATATGGAAAATACACATATAACCATCCTGATTTACAATTTAGTCTAAATATTTACACTTTAGTCCAAAGTGACTAATGATAATGTCAGTAATTTTAAATAATTTAAAAATAATTTATCTTTTAAATCGCTCGTCCAAAATTCGTAAAGTTTCTATATTCGGAAAGCTCTTTCCGAGATGTAAAAAAAAGGGTACTCGTATGACTATATAATGCTCATATTAAATTTTTTTGAATTTACATTGATGTATAACTTTGTACACATCTTCAAAAATCTAGAAAATCCAACATCCGCACTCATAAAACAAGTAATATATCCATGAGGTGGGACAATGGTGTACAACTATGTACATATATACATAATCCAAAAAATCTATCATTCATGGACACAAAGCATGTCATATATTCATGAGACAAAGACAAGGTGCACTAGTTTGTACATTCACATTACTTGAATCTTGTACCTAAGCACAAATAACACTACCCATATTGAATAAAATATAACATGGAAACTCAGATGGATTTGAACCATCAACCTCCATAAACCTTGTGATAGCAGGCTAGGGTGCTTTACTATTTTGAGCTTATGAGTTCTTAAACATAATACTTGCAACTATGTACACATTAATAATCAACATGTGTGCAACTATGTGCATATTTATAAATCAACATCCATACCCACATGACATGCCATCCATTCATCACAGAGCAAACTAGTTTGCAAACACCTACAACTACAAAAAAAGAAGAAAGATCTAGCATCCATACACACATGTACAGGACATGTTATATATTCATCATAGAGTATTTTAGTATATAAACATGTGCATATCTACAAAAAAAATAACAAAATCTTGCATACAAAACAAGCCATGCATTCATCACAGAGCATACTAGTGCACAAGTATGTACATATCTACCGAAAAATAACAACATAGAGCATCGATTCGAACAAAACAACCCATGCATTCATCACATAGAATTTCAGTGTACAAACTCGTACACATCTATCAAATAAGACAAATGCTCACCATGGTTCACAATAGCAATCACAACCTTATCATACATGGTTGATACCCTACATATTACAAACAATCATATACGGTGTTGTTGATGGTGGTTTTTAACTTAGGGGTAAAATCGTAAAACCCTAGTCAGACAGTGATGTCACAGAACTTAAATGCATTTATTGAACCCTTTAATATGTCTGCGAGAAAATTACCAGGGTACCTTTTTTTTAATACTAATTAGGGTTTCGATAGGCCAAACCCTAATTCCCACACCACATGGGCCAATGGCAAACCGTGCCAGCCACATCTACCGCGCCAAGGCATTCCAACCATGCTAGCTGCACCACTACGCCAATGGCAAACCATGACATCCACATCTACCGCTCCAAGGCATGCCAACCATGCTAGCCGCACCACTGTGCCAATGGAAAACCATGCCATCCACATCTACCACGCCAAGGCATGCCAACGGTGCTAGCTGCACCACTATGCTAATGGCAAACCATGCCAGCCACATCTACCTCGGCAAGGCATGCCAACCATGCTTGCCGCACCACTGTGCCAATGGAAAACCATGCCATCCATGCCTACCGCACCAAAGCATGCGAACCATGCTATCCGCACCACTGTGCCAATGGAAAACCATGCCAGCCACATCTACCGTGCCAAGGTATGCCAACCATGCTAGCCGCACCACTTTGCCAATGGAAAACCATGCCAGCCACATCTACCGCGCCAAGGCATGCTAACCATGCTATCCGCACCACTGTGCCAACGGCAAACCATGCCATCCACATCTACCATGCCAAGGCATTCCAACCATGCTAGACGCACCATATGCCAAAGGCATGCCAAACCCTTGGCGCCACCATGCTAAGCCAAACCAACCATGCTAAGACCTTGACCCCACCACGCCAAGCCAAACCGACCTTGCCTTGGTCCTAGCCATGCTAGTGGAACCATGTGCCAACGGCATGCCAAACCCTTGGCCCCACCATGCCAAGTCGTCCACGCCAAGCCCTTGGCCCCACCGTGCCATGCCAAACACGCCTTACCATGGCCCCATACCAACCTAGCCGCGCCACCATGCTGGCCTTCCCTATGCGGCTACTAAAAACGAAGGCGTGCGACAATCAACGGTCGCCCTTCAATCCCAGGAGAAAATCCTAGCCATCCAAGGTTACCAGACAACGCATGATAACCTTTGTCCCAAAACCCTAGTTTGGCCACAGCAAAGCGCGCCAAGGCATGTCATGCCAACCTAGCTGCGCCACCATGCTGGCCTTCCATAGGAGGCTACCAAAACGAAGGAGAGAAACAATCAACGGTCTCCCTTCAATCCCTTGAGAAAATCCTAGCCTTCCAAGGTTACCAGAAAACACATGGTAACCTTTGGCCCGAAACCCGAGTTTTGCCACGCAAAAACACGCCAAGGCATGCCATGCAAATGGCATGCCAACCTAGCCGCACCGCCATGCTGGCCGTCCCAATGCGTCTACCAAAACGAAGGTGTGCCACAATCAATGGTCACCCTTTAATCCTATATGCAAATCCTATCCGTCCAAGGTCACCAAACGACACATGGTAACCTTTGGCCCAAAACCCTAGTTTTGGCCATGCTGGCCATGCCATCATGCCGCTGGCTACCAACACCCCTCTTGAGGTCTTCCTGAGTTTTAATTTCGGGATGTTTTCACCTCCCGAACGAGATCAAAACCTAGATATTCCCTCGAAGGAAGATAGGAAATTCTTTTCCGTGCAGAATGGAGAGGAGGGCCATCAAAATCCGAGTCCGTATGAGAATACTACATCGATTCTAGTAAAGGGCGCTAATTAGGGTTTCAGCATGCGAAACCCTAATTTATACAAAGCCACAGGCGCTTTCCTTCCAAGCCATGACCGGTCATGCTTTCATACCGCTAGCTACCAAACGAAGGCCTGCAACAATCAACAACCATCTTTCTATCTAAAATGCAAATTTTAGCCGTCCAAGGTCACCAGCTAATGCATGGCCACCTTTGTCCCAATGCCAAAATCTTAACTTAGACACGGCTAACCATGTCAAAGCCATGACCAGTCATGCTTTCATACCGTGGGCTACCAAACGAAGGCCTGAAACAATCAACGACCACTTTTCATCTAAGGTGCAGATCTTAGCCTTCTAAGGTTACCAGCTAACGCATGGAAACCTTTGGCCCTAGTTTGGTCCCTCATAAACAAAGCCAAAACACTAACTTTTGGCCGTGCCCAAACTAGGCCATATTAAAGCCATACTGATCATGCGATAATCAACGGCCACCTTTCCTCTTAAGATGCAAAATATCGACAGTCGAAGGTCATCAAGACAGCAAGTACTCGACTTCCCAGGCAACAACAATATGCTACATGTTTTCCACAAAACATTCGAGACATCAACACATATCAAAAACTGGGGCATCCTCTTTGGGTATTGGTTTGCTGGTTTACAGCATGCGGCGTACACTACGCCCGTCATAAGGATGAGGCGGTTAGTAAATACAGGGAGTTAATGGCGAAATGCTCTTTTTTATGGGACATCAATTCCATTCGTTAACAGTTACCACCTCCTCCCATTTACTCACCCATTTTTCCATTCCTTAATGAGACCAGAGTACATTTCACTTCGACTTGTATAAATAGGTCTTACCTATTTCCACCGAACAAAAAGTTCAGTCAGGAACATACAACACTCAAAAAACATTTGATAGCTTTCCATTTGTTAGCTTCCCACTTTCTGATACAAGTCGTAGAAAATAACTACTCTTCCAGAAATCAACTATTCTGGTCTCATCACTTTCCTTGCTTTCATCCCCAAAACCAACCCATTCTCCTTCACTCTATGACTGAGGCAAGTCTGGAATGACCATTTCTTGGTTTAGGACGGACTTATACAAATTGATCTCTCGAATCTAAAGTACTCCCTTGCAGCATATTGTTTAGGGTTTAAATTCGTTTCTCACCCATACACCCGAAATTACCGAAATCAATAGAAACCATTTTCACCCACAAATAATTGGCGACCATAGTGGGAGATTGATCTTTTGGATACGATGTAAATTTTTGACTATCGATCTCATGCTTCGACCCAGACATCAATATTGTAGAAGAAGGCGCTCCGCTCAAGGATCGACAATTCAGTTACCAGACGACCCGATTATCAATCTTGACACGGCGAGGGATGACTGGGGACTGCCTAGAGATTAAAAGAGAATGATCTAACCAGGGATCAACAACTCGATTATCAGATGAGATGACGAGGGACTTTACACAATCATGGTGGTGCTTCCCATAAAACTCGGTCTTACACCCAGAGGGTTCCCTTTTCATCATGAGACCTGAAAAACCGAGTAAGTCTTACCTAGATAAGATATATGGTTTTCTATTTCAAGTTTTCATGGGAATGATAAAACCGATAGCCATGTTATGTTTCACCCCATGTCATCTACCAACACACAGTTTCATTGTTTTCCTGTGATGTTACGTCACTTGCAATCGTAACCAAGACAACATCATTCTCAAAACAATCCATTGCAAAACAATTGATTCCAAAAGAATAATCCAAAACCCTCGAGGTAACATTTGTCTATCAACCCAAGAAATCCAAAAAATAAAACCATAAACTAGGCGTTTCATTTGCCTTTCAAAAAAAATAGAAAGTTTACTACCCGTACGTGCCTACTTGGCATAATAATGATTACCCGTCGCTATTCATGAGATAGCCGACATTACTATGGTGATATTCGAAGAGAAATTGTTTATGATGAAGTATTTCTACAAGTTATGAAAGGCATACCCATGGCTAGGGTTTACACCAGTTCAGAAGAAAAATATTTTTATAGGTTTATGGTAGGCATACCTATAGATATGAGTTACACCAACATGAGAAAACAGGAAAAACGAATTGAAAAATGAACGCTGGAGTACATAGATGTAATACGCTTGCCCATTTTATTGCTACTGCGCTACCGCTAACACCTGGACGTAAGAACAAAGATACGAGATGAAAAGGAGTGCCAACCCCTTTCATGGGAACTTTTGGAATTTGAATAAGGAATGGGAAGAGGCAATTGGGTCCGCAAAGAACAAGTCTGTGACATGCTAAGCCAACGCCGTACCAATCCAACGCCGTGCCAAGCCAACATCCCGTGCCATACCGAATCCAATCCCGCGCCCACGCCAAGCCAGCGCCCGTTCTAATCCGATCAAACGCTAACAACTTGCATCCTTACAGCGCCAGCAGCTTGCATCCTTCTAGAGCTAACAACTTGCGTCTTTCCAACTCCAGCAACTTGTATCCTTCCAACGCTTCTCTTGAATGCCCAATAGAAGGGAATCAGCAATCCAATTTCATCATACGTAAAGATCAATAATGACTTCTCCAAAATCGAGGAAAATAAAATCAGTAACCCCCCTAAGTTCACAAATACTCTCTTCCCGTCAGGAGCCGCATGATTTCCGGGGACTTCTCCCACAAAATCGTGCAGTCTATGATGAAACACTTATCTGAGATTCTATTTCCCCAAGGCGCAGTGTCAAGACATATTTGCATCCCTCAACCGCACTGCATCATGGAAGGAGTTGTTTCCAACCATATAAGTCGTTCCCAAACCCCAATCTATCCTAGAAAGCACAATTGATAGATGGAACTGGGGACTCCTAACCATTATTCACTTGAAGGGTGTACAGTTTGATAGCACACGGATTAACGCAGCCGCTCTGCTTCAACGCTCACTTAGACAGCCGCTCCGCTTTAACGCTCGCTCCAGCAGTCGCTCCTTTTCAAAGTTCTCCCCATGAGATACTCTAGGATTCGAAGCCGAAGCTTCAAAGTTTGGATTCTTAAGTTTCAACATCCTCTTCAAGAGTCGAAGTTGCTTCAAACGACGCTTCTTCCTGCAAAAGGTCGTACCACCACGCTTCCCATGTCAAGGATCATGATCGCAGCCAGCCAATCTTCGTAGTCATATACACCCTTTGATCTGTCCCGCCAAAACTCATGATCATGGGCAGCTTATCGCTTATGCATCCAGCCAACCCTTTTACTTCCATGGATGCCTATATAATTCCAGCCAACCTACTTTGTTACCGCGACAATATAATCTTTTCTGATTACATCTGCTTCCAAGAAATGTTGCCTCTTATTTGTTGATACTAGTCAGAGCTTCACCACATCAGCAATCACTATAAAGGTAACCCATACTCCTCCATGTTCTAAGTTCTACGTGGAAGAAGTAACAAAATCACCAGTACGAACGCACGATGGTGATGTCTTTATCATGGTGAACCCACTGACCATACAAGATGGAAACATGTAAACCATACTTGGGGACTGAGGGTATACACGAAATCCCTTTACTGTCAAAGCTCAGAAGACACAGTCAACCAAAAGGCCATAGCCACAACAAGGTCACCTGCTCTTTAGGTGTGCAGCGCAATAATATCATCACCTCTTTATCTAGAAGACGCCTTCAACACTTTACGAGGCTGCGGAGGATCCCAAGCCTTCTCAGAGGAAAACAACTTCATAAACTAAAGAAAAATATGATTGGGGACTGCTCATCGCAGTCCATCCCGACAACCGTCAAAGATTCATGAGATAACTCCAGAGACGCGGCCGAAATATTTTCTTGAAGAAAAAATAGGGAGCTACGATAAACAACATAAATCTCTTATTCCTACCTCTTCGCTATCCAGAAAATCTCATCCATGTGCATCCCAGCAACACATCCAGGAGAGTATAATAAGCTTGTATCATATCCCATGGACATGGATTCAAGATGATGTAATAAAAGTAGGATACACAAGGAGACTACCAGCAAGGGAAACTTTCACTCCTCTCAACTAGAAATATAACTAGGGACTGCTCACCGTATCCAAGGATAGTCCAAGATTCAGAAGATGGTTCGAAGGATGTCGTTTGGAACAAAGTCCTTGAAGACTTTGATAGCAATACATCGGCAACGGAACGTCTCCCAACTCATCTATTTTATCCAGTGGCATCGGAAGATTTCGACCATATAAGCATTCACAACACATCCTCACCACGATCAGAAAGTCCAGGAACTGAAAAACCTAAAGCCGAGGATTGACCGAAAACATGACCACAATCTCCAATATTAGCCCTATCATGGTCGTTGCCGAGTACATATTTTATCCATCCGTCCCAAGAATGCGACGGACTTCGGCAAATTTTGGAATCCATTGGAGAGACACTACAGACAAAGGCGCGGATCAGGACGGACAACAAAAAACAGAAGAAGGTTCATATCTCTTTTCATGCGGACAGAGTTTCTAAAGCCTGAACAAAATAAAGATTCATTTTTGCTCCATGAAACGGATGATTGGGCAAGACTATGCTACCTCGGGCCCGTAACATCCCTCCTGAATTTTACTATGGAGCTGTTTTTACCTCCCGAACTAGATCAAAACCTAAATATTTACGCGAAGGAAGATAGGAAATTCTTGTCCGTTGGGAATGGAAGCGCGGACCATCAAAATCCGAGTTCGTACGAGAATTCTACGACGATTATAGTACAGGGCGCTAATTAGGGTTTCGACATGCCCTAATTCAGAAAATGTTGCAATCATCCCACGGAAAGCCAGTCGTCATCCTTCCAAGGAACTCAAGCTAGCTCTACTCCAAGACGAGCAACGCAAGCAACACTATTTCAAGACGACCAATGCTGACGGCTCCCATTCCAAGCCAATCAAGTGCTAACGGCTCTAAGTCCAAGATGACCAATGATGATGGCTAATCCCAAGCCGATCGAATGTCTGCGACTTCCCTTCACGCCAAGTTTATGCTAGCAGCTCCGTTCCTCGTTCCAAGGCCAAGCCCGGAAGGCGCACAACAATTCCAGATCGAGGCCAACAGCTTGTATCTCAACTGGCCTCTACCACTCCGAAACCTAACATGCAGTACCAAGAGCAGAATCTACGCAAAGATGCCTAACACAAGGATCACAGATTCTCACTGCTTCGCGAAAAAGGTTAGACGGATCCTCCTGACCATCTTGCATGATTTACGTTTCGATTATGTCCTTGTCTGTCACCATCTTAGGCTTACCTCGCAACAACGCCCATGTTCCGAGCTAAGTAGGGGACTTAATATTGATGGTGGTTTTTAACTTAGGGGTAAAATCATAAAATCCTAGCCAGACAGTGACGTCACAGAACTTAAATGCATTTATTGAACCCTTTAATATGTCTCCGAGAAAATTACCAAGGTACCTTTTTAATGCTAATTAGGGTTTCGATAGGCCAAACCCTAATTCCCACACCACATGTGCCAATGGAAAACCGTTCCAGCCACATATACCGTGCCAAGGCATGCCAACCATGCTAGCTGCACCACTTTGCCAATGGCAAACCATGACATCCATATCTACCACTCCAAGGCATGCCAACCATGCTAGTCGCACCACTGTGCCAATGGAAAACCATGCCAACCACATCAACCATGCCAAGCTATGCAAACCATGCTAGTTGCACCACTGTGCCAATGGCAAACCATGCCAGCCACATCTACCGTGGCAAGGCATGCCAACTATGCTAGTCGCACCACTGTGCAAATGGAAAACCATGCCATCCACGTCTACCGTGCTAAGGCATGCCAACCATGCTAGCCATACCACTGTGCCAATGGAAAACCATGCCAGCCATGCCTACCGTGACAAGTCATTCCAACCATGCTAGCTTCACCACTGTGCCAATGGCAAACTATGCCAGCCACATCTACCGCGCCAAGGCATGCCAACCATGCTAGCCGCACCAATGTGCCAATGGCAAACCATGCTGCCACGTATACCGTTCCAAGGAATGTCAACCATGCTAGACACACCACTGTGCCAATGTAAAACCATGCCAGCCACGCATACCGTGCCACAGCATGCCAACCATGCTAGCCGCACCAATGTGCCAATGGAAAACCATGCCAGCCACATTTACCGCGCCAAGGCATGCCAACCAAGATAGCCGCACCACTGTGCCAATGGAATACCATTCCATCCACATCTACTGCGCCAAGGCATGCCAACCATGCTAGCCGCACCAATGTGCCAATGGAAAACCATGACAGCCACATCTACCGCGCCAAGGCATGACAACCATGCTAGCCGCACCACTGTGCTAATGGAAAACCATGCCAGCCACATCTACCGCGCCAAGGCATGCCAACCATGCTAGCCGCACCACTGTGCCAATGGTAAACCATGCCATCCACCTCTACCACGCCAAGGCATTCCAACCATGCTAGCCGCACCAATGTGCCAATGGAAAACCATGCTACCACGTCTACCGTTCCAAGGCATGTCAACCATGCTAAACACACCACTCTGCCAATGGAAAACCATGCCATCCACGCCTACCATGCCAAGGCATGCCAACCATGCTAGCCGCACTAATGTGCCAATGGAAAACCATGCCAGCCATATTTACCGCGCCAAGGCTTGCCAACCATGCTAGCCGCACCACTGTGCCAATGGAAATCTATGTTAGCCGCGCCACTGTGCCAATAGAAAACCATGCCAGCTACATCTGCCTCGCCAAGGCATGCCAACCATGCTAGCCGCACCAATGTGCCAACGGAATACCATGCCATCCACATCTTCCGCGCCAAGGCATGCCAACCATGCTAGCCGCACCAATGTGCTAATGGAAAATCATGCCAGCCACATCTACCGCGCCAAGGAATGCCAACCATGCTAGCCGCACCACTGTGCCAATGGAAATCCATGCTAGCTGCACCACTGTTCCAATGGAAAACCATGCCAGCCATATCTACCGCGCCAAGGCATGCCAACCATGCTATCCACACCAATGTGCCAATGGAAAACCATGCCATCCACATCTACCGCGCCAAGGCATGCCAACCATGCTAGCCGCACCACTGTGCCAATGGAAATCCATGTTAGCCGCACTACTGTGCCCATGGCGAACCATGCCAACCACATCCACCGCGCCAAGGCATTCCAACCATGCCATCCACACCATTGTGCCAATAAAAAACCATGCTATCCACATCTACCACGCCAAGGCATGCCAACCATGCTAGCCGCACCATGTGCCAACGGTATTCCAAACCCTTTTCCCCACCATGCCAAGCCTTCCACGCCAAGCCCTTGGCCCCACTGTGTCATGCCAAATGCACATTTCCATGGACCCATACCAACCTAACCGCGCCACCATGCTGGCCTTCCCTATGCGGCTACTAAAAACGAAGGCGTACGACAATAAACGGTCTCCCCTTAATCCCAGGAGAAAATCCTAACCATCCAAGGTTAGCAGACAACATATGGTAACCTTTTTCCCGAAACCCTAGTTTGGCCATGCCAAGGCATGTCATTCCAATGGCATGCCAACCTATCCGCACCACCATGCTGGCCTTCCCTAGGAGGCTACTAAAACGAAGGCGTGCGACAATCAACATGAGAAAATCCTAGTCGTCCAAGGTTACCAGACAACACATGGTAACCTTTGGACTGAAACCCTTGTTTGTCGACGCCAAACAGCGCCAAGGAATGCCATGCCAATGATATTCTAACTTAGTCGCGCCATCATGCTGGCCTTCCCTATGCGGCTACCAAAATGGTCACCCTTCAATCCTAGATGAATATCCTAGCTGTCCAAGGTCACCAAATGACACATGGTAACCTTTGATCCAAAACCCTAGTTTTGAACATGCCAAAGCCACACGGTCCATTCCATCATGCCGCTGGCTACCAACACACCTCTTGAGATCTTCCTGAGTTTTACTTTTGGGTTGTTTTCACCTCCCGAACGAGCTCAAAACCTAGATATTCCCACGATAGAAGATGTGAAATTCTGTTCCGTACAGAATGGAGGGCCAGGCCATCAAAATTCGAGTATGTACGAGAATTGTACATCGATTCTAGTGAAGGGCACTAATTATGGTATCAGCATGCGAAACCCCAATTTAGACAAAGACACATGCACTTCCCTTCCAAGCCATGACCGGTCATGCTTTCATACCGCTGGCTACCAAACTAAGGCTTGCAACAATCAACGGACATCTTTCCATATAAGATGCAAATCTTAGCCGTCCAAGGTCACCATCTAACACATGGCCACCTTTGGCCCAATGCCAAAATCTTAACTTAGCCACTCCTAACCATGTCAAAGCTATGACCAGTCATGATTTCAAACCGCTGGCTACCAAATGAAGGCCTGCAATAATCAACTACCACTTTTCATCTAAGGTGCAGATCTTAGCCGTCCAAGGATACCAGCTAACGCATGGAAACCTTTGTCCCTAGTTTGTTCGCGCCTAAACAAAACCAAAACCATAACTTTTGGCCGCGCCCAAACTAGGCCATATTAAAGCCATACTGATCGTGCGATAATCAACGACTACCTTTCCTCTTAAGATGCAAAATCTCGACCGTTGAAGGTCACCAAGCGAGCAAGTCTCCCAAGATCGACTTGCCAAGAAACAACAATATGCTACATTTTTTCCACAAAACATACGAGACATTTACACATATCACAAATTGGGGGATCCTCTTTGGGTATTGGTTTGGAGGTTTACAGCGTACGTCATATACTACGCCCGTCATAAGTAAGTGTCATAAGGGTGAGGCGGTTAGTAAATACAGGGAGTTAATGGAAAAATGCTCTTTTTTATGGGACATCAATTCCATCCATTAACGGTTACCACCTCCTCCCATTTACTCACCCATTTTTCCATTCCTTAATGAGACCAGAGTACGTTTCACTTCGACTTGTATAAATAGGTCTTACCTATTTCCACCGAACAACAAGTTCATTCAGGAGCATACAACACTCAGAAAACATTTTCTATCTTTCCATTTGTTAGCCTCCCACTTTCTGATACAAGTCATAGAAAACAACTACTCTTCCCGAAATCAACTATTCTGGTCTCATCACTTTCCTTACTTCCCTCCCCAAAACCAACCCATTCTCCTTTACTTTGTGACCGAGGCAAGTATGGAACGACCATTTCTTGGCTTAGGCCGGACTTATACAGAATGATCTCTCGAATCTAAAGTACTCCCTTGCAGTACATTGTTTAGGGTTTAAATTTGTTTCACCCATACACCCGAAATTACCAAAATCAGCAGAAACCATTTTCAACCACAAACATGTGTAAATTAAAGTGCACATTCTATATAAAGTTAAACATATACAAGTGTACAAACATGTACACATCAATATTTTATATCATACAATTTTGTACCATTAATAATATGTATACAAATATGTACACATTAACAATACATAGGTGTACAATTAATGCTTACACATTAAGAATCAACATGTGTATAATTATATGATTTTTGTTAGAGGGAGAGCAAAAATTGATCCGAGGAGTGCAAAAATCGTAGCCGATTCACTAATTAAACTTACTCTTTCTAACCACACGAAATTTTCAAATGCTTGTCGAGTCATCATAAAACCTGCACCCCTGCCTGGTTTTGTTTTCTCTATAACCCTAAATACTATCAAGAAAACTCTAACTTTCATTAATGGTATTGATTTTTTTTTCTTACCATCCTATTTGAGGGTGAAAATGTTTTCTGCTGATTTTCGTAATTTCGGGTATGTGGGTGATAAATAAATTTAAACCTAAACAATGTACTGCAAGGGAGTACTTTAGATTCGAGAGATCAATCTGTATAAATCTAGCCTAAACCAAGAAATGGTCATTCCAGACTTGCTTCGGTCACAGAGTAAAGGATAAGGGTTGGTTTTGGGGAGGGAATTGAAGAAAGTGTTGAGACCAGAATAGTTGATTCTGGAAGAGTAGTAGTTTTATGACTTGTATCAGAAAGTGGGAAGCTAACCGATGGGAAAGCTAGCAAATTATTTTCTGAGTGTTGTATGCTCCTGATGAGAACCTGTCGTTCTGATGAAATTGGTAAGACCTATTTATACAAGTCGTAACCCAAACGTAACCTGGCCTCGTAAGAAATAGAAACGGCTGAGTACAATGAAAGGAGGTGGTAATGGGTAACATCTAGAATTAATGTTCCATAATAAAAGAAACATTTTACCATTACCCCTTGTATTTACTAACCGAATCATTCTTATGACACTTACTTGTAACGGGCGTAGTGTACACCGCACACTGTAAACCGCCAAGCCAATACCCTTTATAACCATCCCCCAGTTTGTGACGTATGTTAGATGTCTTGAGTGTTTTCATGGGAAAACGTATAGCATGGTGTTACGTGTGGCATGGTGACATGCCAGTGGCCATGGTAGAGTCGGTATGGCTTTTCCATAGAATAGGTGCGGCTAAAATTAGGGTTTGGGTGCATACCGTGATGTTTTGGCTTTGGGACGCAAGCTAGCTGGCGAACTTGGACGGTCGAGATCTTCCTCTAAAAGTGGAGGGTAGCCGTTGATTATTTCAACCCTCCATTTTTGCAGCCAGCGTTGAGCATGGATTTTCCATAGAGTTGGCGCGGCCAAAATTAGGGTTTAGGTGCAAACCGTGATGTGTTAGCTTTAGGTCACAAGTTGTCATGCATTAGCTGGTGACCTTGGACGGTTAATATCTTCATCTTTGATGGAAGGGTGGCCGTTGATCATTGCAATTCTTCGATTTTGACAGCCAGTAATGTGAAGGAAAGTGGCATGGTATAGGCGCGTCCAAAACTAGGGTTTAGTGCAAACCGTGTCGTTTGGATTTGGGCCGCAAGTTTCCATGCGTTAGGTGGCGAACTTGGATGGTTGAGATATGCATCTTAGGTAGAAGGGTGGCCGTTGATCGTTGTAACCCTTAGGTATCTAGCAACATAGTTTAGGCCGGCATGGATTTGCCATAGAGTGGGCGCGGCCAAATTAGGGTTTAGGTGCAAACCGTGTTATTTGACCTTGGGTTGGAAGTTTTCCATGCGTTTTTGGTGGCTAACTTGGAGGGAAGAGATCTGTATCTCAGGTGAAAGGGTGGCCGTTGATTGTTGCAACCCTTCTAGTAGCTAGCGGCATAGTTTAGGCCGCCATGGCTTTGCCATAGAGTAGGTGCAGCCAAATTAGGGTTTAGGTGCAAACCGTGTTATTTTGGCCAGGGGCCAGAAGTTTTCCATGAGTTTTCGGTGGAAAACTTGGAGGGTAGAGATATGTATCTCAGGTGGAAAGGTGGCCGTTGATCGTTGCAACCCTTCTAGTAGCCAGCGGCATAGTTTAGGCCGACATGGCTTTCCCGTAGAGTAGGCACGGCCAAATTAGGGTTTAGGTGCAAACCGTTTAGTTTTGGCCTTGGGCCGGAAGTTTGCCATGCATTTTTGGTGGCAAACTTAGAGGGCCTAGATCCCTATCTCAGGTGGAAGGGTGATCGTTGATCGTTGCAACCCTTCTGCTAGCCAGCGACATAGTTTAGGACGGCATGGCTTTGGCATTGGCACGATGGTGCGGCTAGCATGGTTGGAATGCCTTGGCGCAGGGACGTGTCTGGTATAGTATGTCATTGGCACGATGGTGTGGCTGGCATGGTTGGCATGCCTTGGCGCATGGACGTGGCTGTTATGGTTTGCTATTGGCCCGATGGTGAGGCGGGCATGTTTGGCATTCCTTGGCGCATGGACGTGGATGGCATGGTTTTTATTGGCACGATGGTGCAGCTGGCATGGTTGGAATAGCTTGGCACAGGGACGTTCCTGGAATGGTTTTCCATTGGCACAGTGGTGATGCTGGTAGGGTTGGCATGCCTTGGCGTTGGGATGTGGCTGGCACGGTTTTCCATTGGCATAGTGGTGCGGCTGGCATGGTTGGCATGCCTTGGCGCAGGGACGTGGCTAGCATGGTTATTCATATATAGAGGTGATGTCATATAGAGGTGATGTCAGTCAATACTAAGGGTTCTTCCCTAGAACATGATGTATGTATATAGAAAAAAAAGGTAACCTGGTAATTCTTACGTAAGCACGTTGATTGGTTCAATAAATGCACTATTGTTCATAGTGACTTCATGTCAGATATGCAGTTTTACGATTTTATCCCTAGGCTAAAAACCACCATCAACATTAAGTCCTCTGCTTAGCTCGGAATAAGAGCATTTTTATGAGGTAAGCATGAGATAGTGACAGACAAGGACAAAATCAAAGCAGCGGGTCGTAAAAGATGGCTAAAAATATTTTTCTAACCTTTTTCGAGAGTTTTTTTTTTTTTTTTTAGAATCCGTGATCGTTGTGTCGGCGGCCTTGCGCGAATTATATTTGCATCGTTTCATAGAGGCTGGCTCAGTAAGGTGTTGGCGTGAGTAGAAATGGGATTTATCATAGGCGTGACTTGGTTTGGCTTGGTGAGGAGTGACTCGGCTTGGCGTGGTTCAGGCACGGCTTGGCTCAGTGCGGCTTGGGTACGACTTGGCTCAGTGCGGCTCGACTCGGTGTGGATTGGCTTGGTACAGCTTGGCCTAGATTGTGCGTGGACTTTTTTAAACCTTGGGGTTTTCTATTGCAGGTCTGGTTGCCTCTTTCCAAGCGTACCTCGAATATGAATCCGTTCCTGATTCAAATCCTAAAAGGGCTGCAATTCTTGTATGATTTTAAACCTCATTGCTGGTGTCAGAGAAGCAATAACGTGGGTGAGTGCGCCTCAAACACGCGCCTCCCCGCATATTTAGGCGCGAGGCTCTTCCTTGTTTTTGCTGGTGGAATAGGTTTTAAGTAAAACCTGATGTCACACCTTAATTCGTGGGTAATATAGAAATTTCGTTTCCGGGACCTCACCGCTCTACTGAATATAAGAGATGGCCTTGAATATTTTGTTTACGCATATCGAATCGTGCACATATTCTTTACAAGTATCATTTTCGTGTTTACTTCTTGTTTTTTGTTCCTCCTGTCGTAGGTTGTTGGTGCGGATGGGATGAAAACTTAAACTCCTTTTTTGATTTCGCAGTGCATAATGGGATCTTCTAGTGCCAGACGTGCCTCAAACTCTCCGGGGAAAAATATTAAAATCAGAGAAAACCAGTCTTCTTCTCATGGGGAGGCACTGAATAGAATTGAATTTCTGTTCTGAGAAGCTGACGAGATCATTCGGGACATGCCTTTGGAGGAGGAACGGGAAGGCGGAGAAACTCCTTCACGGCCATTTGTTAGTGTGGGACAGTTTGCTTCTCGGTTGAAACGGCGAAAGACCGGTCTTGCGAAATTTTTAGGGAAAAATCAGCATAGCTCCCTTGTCCAGAACGGTAATAACCCTAGATTCTGATATAAGTGAATCAGGAAATTCTCCTTGAAATGTCATTGAGAAGACTTCCGAGGGAGATAATGATGCCGCGGTTGGTGAGACTGAAACAACTTTCATAGAAGATGACAAAACTGTTGTTGGTAACATTGGGGAAGTCGTGGTAGCATATGCTGTATCAGTCATTGAGGCGGATGTTAGTAAAGACGCGGACGTTGTTGATGCTGAGACGACTTTCGGGTGGTATGATGAGGTTGCTATTGCCGAAACGGCTTCTGGGTGGAACCTTTGCTGCCCGAAAGATTGTTGGGGAAGGTGTTTGAAAGGGCTCTGATCGAGGCATTGGCAACTCGCGCATATGCTTCCGATAACTAGCTTCTCCTTTTTTACTGTTCCTATTTGTTGCGTAGTCGATGCTTTACAGACTCATTTTTACCCTCCTTGTATTCCTAAGTTAGGTCTTCGTCGATTAACGTCCCGTTTGTGGTTCCACATTCTTGAATGAAAATTCTTATTTGAAAGACCCAAATCTTCCATTAAAAAAAGTTGTTGCCCTTCATTATTTGTACATTATTCCCTTCGGAGCCTTGAATAATTGAAAGAAGGTATTTCTGGTCGTAGTTTGATGATTTCTTGATGATTTAGGATGATTGGGTATATTCCATTTTTATTTTATTTTTAGATTCGGAACACCCATTCGGAAAGAAAGGTATGTTCTCGAATAAAAACGAAGCCCCGATGAAGAATTCAAATGGTTCATTCATCTCGGGGGAATACAAATATCAAGTGGAAGGAGAAATTGCTGAAGGAAATACTAAATGGGGGTGCTGGAAGTAGTACAACGTTATAGGGATTGAAAGGATTGAGCTATCGCGAGTGAACTATCACACCTCCCAGCTTGTCTGTGTTTATGAGCTTGCAATAACCCCCCAGAAGGACGTCTTCCACCAGATATGGCTTCTCTTCTTTTTCCTCGGGTAAATCGGTTCGAACAACTATCTTCACCATTATCTTCGCGACTTGGAACGAGTTCTCTTTGACCACCACATCTCCGATTTGAAACGATCTCGGTTGTTGTGTAACATCTTGAATCTTGGTCTCGTCAGTTTCGGTTGCAGCTTCCAAATTCTTAGGAAAGCGTTCGAACGGCCCAGCGCCCCACTCACATCTCTTGACATCGTTCGCTCCGGTAATTATGCTGAGTCCCCATGATGGAATAGGAGAAGAAATGACTGGTTGTAGAGGAGATCGTTTGTCCAAACTTACTTGCGTTTGGAATCTATGAGTTAGCGCCAACGGGTTTTCTCCAGGTGACCGAGTCCCATTGGTAACTTGTCGATACGGTAGCAGGTGGGACAGCTTGTTAGAAATTTTTTCGGGTGTTGACATCGGAAGAGGGGATATTCCCAATTTTTACTTGTTTTCGAGTACCCACAAGTGCCCCAATATCATGTCGTAACCTAGTTATTTGACAATGTGGAATTTGCTATGCTTTATAGCGTTTCCCATCCTGATATCGAGGTTAATGTAGCCGTACGCGTTCAAGGCTTCCCCTTCCGGGCTCCTAATCACGGACGGGGAATGGGTATCCTCTTGCTTCGAAAATCCCGCATCTTTTAGAGTCTTGAAGGAAATAATGTTTAAGTCAGAGGCCCCGTCAATTAGCGTTTTGCTAAATTCAACACCTATTAAATAAGGCGTGGTCAACAGTCCCCAGTTATTCTTTTCAGTTCCGCTTCCTGAGAGAGCTTGGGCTCTTGGCGTAGCTTCCGTAGTGGGAAAAAGCCGTTTTCCCGACACGATATAATTGAGATCCGTGAAGATATATTGGCTCTGCACATTGGAAAGGTAGAGAATTTCACATACATGCTGCATCATGGATCGTACAGTCTCGTGCACGGAGTCCCCATGGACTCCATAGTTCCTCACCGGAAGAGGGTCTCTATGTACTTTCTCGTTCCCCAACTGAAGTTCCACTGCTTCTATATTTTCTTTGAAGATATGTTTTAGTCTATTGTAATCACTGGTTGGGTGGTGAACAAATCTGTGGTAGTGGTAGTATTTTGGGTTTGCCATCTCGGCCTTAGTCGGTGGGCATTTAGGAGACGGTAGTCTAATAACGTCATCTTGAATCCATGTTTCTAAGAGATCGATCACCTCCAAAATGGGAAACGGGAAATCCGGAGCATTTCTATCAATTTCGTGATGACGAATGAGAGATTTAGAGGCGGACGTACGTGGAGGAGTTGCTCGTCGTGCCGGTGCTTCGTGTTTAGGATGCTGGTCTGCAGCTGGGGATTTCCTTTTTCCTCCCTCATTTACTATGCCAAAAGAAGAGGGATCGGCGTTGTACTACTTTTTGATGAGATGTCTATTCCTGCGGGTTTTGCGCACGTCCTCAGTCCTGGTTGGTCTACCTCTTTCTAATAATGTCGGAGTTGTCATTGATGATTGCCTGGAAGCTTCATGGAGCTTACAAAATTATGGAAATGCAGGTTCTCTAGCAAGGCACGATAAATGGGGGCCATGCCATTGATGCATGAATTCGTTTGGGTCATGACATTCTAGTGCTTGAACCATGAACCTCTTGACAAAATTGTTTGGATGTTCATTGTCCCGCTAGTACATCCTTCCTAGGTCCGAGAAGGTAACTTGTTCAGACACAAAGAAGTACTTCTTGTAAAATGCGGTAACCATGCAACCCCAATTGGGGATGCTGTTTGGCGCGATGTTGTTGTACCATGTGTATGCTCTTTCGGTAAGTGATTTAGAAAACTCCCTCAAACGAAGAACGTGATTGTATTCATATTCGCTTAAGGACTTTTATAATCGAGAGACATGCTCGCGTGCATTTTGGGTACCATCGTACATGGTGAATTTAGGAAAGGAATATCCTCTTGGAAGAGGAATTCTTTGTATTTCAGGTGGGTAAGGAGGTTGATGCTGATGCGTGTCTATTTCATCATTCTTGATTCGATTCCGGAGAAGTTGCTCCAGATCTTCTCGTGTGAAAAAATTGGACGGCTTATTTCTTTCCAATGGGGTTCTGGAACGAATCTCCTCATCTGCGGAGATGCATTCTGCTGAGGTGCTGCTGCTGGGGGTGTTGGAGGCGTTTCTAATCGTCTTTGGAGGGTATGACTCATGCGGGAACCGCTCTGTCAAGGATTTGAGAAAGATGAGTACTTCTTTATGTGTCGAGACCATGTCCATCTGGACTCTGGTGAGAACGTCTTGTCGTTCCAACAAATCAGCGATGGTGATATATGGCCGGCTTCCTATGGTTCCTCCGGTTTCTCGTCCCGTTGGTGGGGTAATCGGAGCCTTAGTGGCGGTTGGAGGAGCCGTGCTTGATGAAGTGTTAGGAGCGATAGTGGAAGCTCTAGACATGGTGATTGGCGGCGTAATGCCTAAAGGAGAAGTTTTAGTACTTCCAGGATTAGCAAGTTGCGCAGGAACATTAGAGATGGCAGTGGCTCTGGACTTGGTGATCGGAGGTGTTATACCTGAAGGAGTGCTTTTGATGCTGCTGGGGTCAGTGGGTAGGATAGTGATGCTGTTGGAAGTAGCGTTAACACCAGGGACATATTCTGCGTTGGTGTTCTCGACAGCTGATCCAGATCTGAGTTCCACCATATTGGAGTTGGAAGTGAAAGATGATATCGGAAATTTGGAAGTAGATATTGCAACCGAGAGATTAACATACCATTGTGGTCGCCAATTGTTTGAGGGTGAAAACGGTTTCTGCTGATTTTGGTAATTTTTGGTATGTGGGTGAGAAACAAATTTAAACCCTAAACAATGTACTGCAAGGGAGTACTTTAGATTCGAGAGATCAATCTGTACAAATCTAGCCTAAACCAGGAAATGGCCGTTCTAGACTTGCACCGGTCACAAAGTGAAGGATAAGGGTTGGTTTTGGGGAGGGAAGCGAAGAGACTGTTGAGACCAGAATAGTTGATTCTAGAATAGTATTAGTTTTACGACTTGTATCAGAAAGTGGGAAGCTAACCGATGGGAAAGCTAGCAAAAAAATTTATGAGTGTTGTATGCTCATGATGAGAACCTGTCGTTTTGATGAAATAGGTAAGACCTATTTATACAAGTCGTAACCCAAACATACTCTGGTCTCGTAAGAAATAGAAACGGCTGAGTAAAGTGGAAGGAGGTGGTAACGGGTAACGTCTGGAGTTGATGTTCCATAATGGAAGAAACATTTCATCATTACTCCTTGTATATACTCTGGCCTCGCTGCACGCTGTAAACCGCCAAACCAATACCCTTTATGAGCATCCCCCAGTTTGTGACATGTGTTAGATTTCAGGGAAAACATGTTGCATGGTGTTACGTGTGGCATGGTGACATGCCAGTGGCCATGGTAGAGTCGGTATGGCTTTTCCATAGAATAGGCACGGCCAAAATTAGGGTTTGGATGCAAACCGTGATATTTTGGCTTTGGGCCACAAGTTAGGTGGCGAACTTGAATGGTCGAGATCTTCCTCTTAAAGTGGAGGCTAGACGTTGATTATTGCAACCCTTCGTTTTACCATCCAGCATTGATCATGGCTTTTCCATAGAGTAGGCGCGACAAAAATTAGGGTTTAGGTGCAATCAGTGATGTTTTGGCTTTGGGTCGCAAGTTGTCATGCGTTATCTGTTGAACTTGGACGATTAAGATCTGCATCTTAGATGGAAATGTGGTTGTTGATCATTGCAACCCTTCATTTTAGGTAGCCAGTGACATGAAAGAAAGGCTGGCAAGGTATAGGCGCGACCAAAACTAGGGTTTAGTGAAAACCGTGGCGTTTAGCTTTGGGACGCAAGTTTCCATGCGTTAGGTGGCGAACTTGGATGGTCGAGATATGTATCTCAGGTGAAAAGGTGGTCGTTGATCGTTGCAACCCTTTTGGTAGCCAGCGACATAGTTTAGGCCGGCATGGCTTTGCCATAGAGTGGGCGCAGCCAAATTAGGGTTTAGGTGAAAACCGTGTTATTTTGGCCTTGGGCCGAGATCTGCATCTTAGGTGGAAGGGTGTCCATTGATCATTGCAACCCTTATGGTAGCCAACGGCATAGTTTAGGCCGGCATGGCTTTGTCATAGAGTAGGCGCGGCCAAATTAGGGTTTAGGTGCAAACTGTGTTATTTTGGCCTTGGGACGGAAGTTTGCCATACATTTTTGGTGGAAAACTTGGAGGGCCGAGATATGCATCTCAGGTGGATGGGTAGTCGTTGATCTTTGCGATCCTTCTGGTAGCCAGCGGCATAGTTTAGCACGGCATGGCTTTGGCATTGGCACGATGGTGTGGCAGGCATGGTTGGCATGCCTTGGCGCAGGGAAGTGGATGTCATGGTTTTCTATTGGAACGATGGTACGCATGGCATGGTTGGCATGCCTTGGCGCAGGGACGTGGCTGGCATGGTTTTCCATTGACATGTTGGTGCGGCTGGCATGGTTGGCATGCCTTGGTGCAGGGACGTGGCTGGAAAGGTTTGTCATTGGAACGATGGTACGGCTGGCATGGTTGGCATGCCTTGGTGCATGGACATGGATGTCATGGTTTTCCATTGGCACGGTGGTGTAGCTGGCATGATTGGCATGCCTTGGTGCTGGGACGTGGCTGGCCTGGTTTTCCATTGACACGATGGTGTGGATGGCATGCATTGGAGCAGGCACGTGGTTTGCCATTGGATCTGTGGTGCGGCTGGCAGGGTTGGCATGCCTTGCCGTAGGGATGTGGCTGGAACGGTTTGCCATTGGGACAGTGGCGCAGATAGAATGGTTGGCATGCCTTGGCGCATGGACGTGGCTGGCATGGTTTTCCATTGGCACGATTAGAGAATTAGGGTTATGCATATACAGAGGTAATGTCAGTCAATACTAAGGGTTCTGCCGTGGAACATGACGCATGTATGTAGAAAAAAAGGTACCCTTATAATTCTTATAAGGACGCTGATTGGTTCAATAAATGCGGTTTTATGATTTTATCCCTATGCTAAAAACCACCATCAACACATCCTAATCATAATAAATGCAAAACCACTACCGTGCATATAAGGAAAAAAAAACTCTGAAATCTAAATATCACCAACAGATAGACGTAGGGAGATCATGATTTTGAAATTTCTGGCAAAGGGAGAAAAATGCTGAGATAATGGATGATTACTGTATTGATCCATTCGACCAGCATGGAATTGTTTTCTATTGTACAATGTCATGACAAGATCATAATACTAAATATTATTTAACCATGGATACTAATGATGTTTCTTTCTAAAAAATTTTGAATGGTAACATTAATGATATGAATAAAAGACAGATTTTCATTGCCTATGAAACTGATACTGTTTTTCGGTGCACCACATCTCCATAAATCAAGAAGTATCACACGTTTAACATTTTTTTTATTGTATAACGTACTTTATCTTGGAGTTTCGACTGAATTTTGGCAATGGTGGTAATGGTGAATTTTAGAAATGGTGATAATGTATAAGAAAAGACGATGAGAGTGTTAGGTTTCATTGGAAATGGTGGTAATGGTTAGGAGAATACGATAAGAGAGTTGGGTTTCGATTAATTTTAAATGTGTGTGAAAAACTTTATGATCATGAAGGACAATTATGTCTGACTCGTACATTTATATTAAATAGACCCTAGTTAATGAGTCAAAAACAATTTTTGCAATCCTCAGATCACTTTTTGCTCACCCTTTCATAGAAATCTAGTTATTGTTTGAGGGTGAAATTGGTTTCTGCTGATTTTGGTAATTTCGGGTATATGGGTGAGAAACGAATTTAAACCCTAAACAATATACTGCAAGGGAGTACTTTAGATTCGAGAGATCTATCTGTACAAGTCTGGCCTAAACCAAGAAATGGTCGTTCCAGACTTACCTCGGTCACAAAGTGAGGGAGAATGGGTTGGTTTTGGGGATGAAAGCAAGGAAAGTGATGAGACCAGAATAGTTGATTTCTGGAAGAGTAGTTGTTTTCTATGACTTGTATCAGGAAGTTGGAAGCTAACAAATGGAAAGCTAGCCAATGTTTTCTGAGTGTTGTATGCTCCTGGATGAACTTGTTGTTCGGTGGAAATAGGTAAGACCTATTTATACAAGTCGAAGTGAAACGTACTCTGGTCTCATTAAGGAATGGAAAAATGGGTGAGTAAATAGGAGGAGGTGGTAACCGTTAACACATGGAATTGATGTTCCATAAAAAAGAGCATTTCACCATTAACTCCCTGTATTTACTAACCTCCTCATCCTTATAACGGGCGTAGTGTACGCCGCACGCTGTAAAACGCCAAACCAATACCCAAAGAGGATCCCCCAGTTTGTGATATGTGTTGATGCCTCGAATATTTTGTGGAAAACATATAGCATATTGTTGTTGCCTGGCAAGTAAAGGTTGGGAGACTTGCTGGCTTGGTGACCTTCGACGGTCGAGATTTTGCATCTTAAGAGGAAAGGTAGCCGTTGATCATCGCACGCTTTCGTTTTTTGGTGGCCGCATAGGGAACACCATCATGGTGGCGCGGCAAGGTTGGCATGCCTTGGCGTGGCCAAACTAGGGTTTTGGGCCAAAGGTTACCATGCGTTGTCTGGTAACCTTGGACGTCTAGGATTTGCTCCTGGGATTGAAGGGCTACCGTTGATAGTCGCACGCCTTCGTTTTGGTATCCACATAGGGAAGGCCAGCATGCTGGCGCATCTAGGTTTGCATGCCATGTCTTGGCGCGGTTTGGCATGGCCAAACTAGGGTTTCGGGACAAATGTTACCATGTGTTGTCTGGTAACCTTGGACAGCTAGGATTTCCACCTGGATTGAAGGGAAAAAGTTGATTGTCGCACGCCTTCATTTTGGTAGCCGCATAGGGAAGACCAGCATGGTGGCGCGGCTAGGTTGGCATGACATGCCTTGGCGCGGTTTGGCGTGGCCAAACTAGGGTTTCGGGCCAAAGGTTACCATATGTTGTCTGATAACCTTGGACGGATAGGATTTGCTCCCGGGATTGAAGGGCGACCATTTATTATCGCACGCCTTCGTTTTGGTAGCCGCATAGGGAAGGCCAGCATAGTGGCGCGGCTAGGTTGGCTTTCCATTTGCATGATATGGCTTAGCGTGGTTTGGCATGGCCAAACTAGGTTTTTGGGCCAAAGGTTACCATGTGTTGTCTGGTAACCTTGGACGTCTAGGATTTTTTCCAAGGATTGAAGGGCGATCGTTAATTGTTGCACCCCTTCATTTTGGTATCCGCTTGGGGAAGGCTAGCATGGTGGCGCGGCTAGGTTGGCATTCCATTGGCATGACATTCCTTTGTGCGGTTTGGCGTGGCCAAACTAGGGTTTTGGGCCAATGGTTACCATGCGTTGTCTGGTAACCTTGGATGGCTAGGATTTTCTCCTGGGATGGAAGGGCGACCGTTGATTATCGCACGCCTTCGTTTTGGTAGCCACATAGGGAAGGCCAACATGGTGGCGCGGCTAGGTTGGCATGGGGATGTAATCTTAAGATGAAGGTTTCATCGTGATATGTGCATAAAGTTCGAGTTCAATGCTCCTTGGTTCGTCGAAGGTTTCTCCGAGGTTGAAAAGTTGATGGCCCAAACAGTCGAAGGTCCTTCTACGGATACGGTGAAGAAACAGGAAGCGGAAGTTGAAAAGTTGTCCAGGAAGCTGAAGTTGAAGAGGGCGGCTCTCCAAAGCACGAATGAGGCTTTTGATAAGAAGAACAAGCCATTGTTGGAAAACTTCCCCTGAATGCATTCCTGTCTTCTGAACTTCTTATTTTTTAGGTTTTTTTCTTTTTTTGAAAGGAAAATGAAACTCCTAGTTTGTGGTTTTGATTTTCTGTATTTTTTGGGTTGATAGATAAGTGTTACCTATGATGGTTTTGGATTATTATTCTGGATGAACTATTTCAGGATGATGCCGTTTTTGGTTATGAATGTTACGTGTTGGTAGATGACATGGGATGAAACATAACATGGCTATCGGTTTTATTAATCCTGGGAAAACTTGAAATAATAAACCGACGTATTTTGTCTAGGAAAGACTTACTCGGTGATGGACACATTTATTTGTCTATTTTGATCTCAATTACATGTATTGTTAGTGCTCGATTTTTTACTTATTTGGTTATTTATGCTTTTATAGGTGTTTTTGGAGAAATAAGGTTTTACTGAGAATTCATCTCAAAAAGTTGCTAAAGGAACCTCTGGAGGACTTTTGCTAAAGGGAACCCCATTTTGGATAAGGGGCACCCAAGTATTAAGGGCACCTTCTGCTTCCTCTTTTGAAGATTAAAATTGGCGGGAAAAATTCATTTGAAATTCTCGTAACTGTGAATTTCCCTGGATTGTATTTGGAGAGTTTTTCTCGGACTTTTCTCGGTTATTTAGATTGGTTAAGACCTGTTTGGATGAGCCAGGGATGATAAGGGATTTAGAGACGTAAAAAGGGAAGATTTCCATATGTTTCTCGTAAAACAAGAAGGAAGAATAAGACAGGAGTGTGGATGGAGTGTGGCTGGAAAGATGTCGACTCGATCTGTGACATGCCTAGTGTGTGCATCTTGCAAATAGCCGCATGAAGAAGTTATATAAGGATTTTATACTTCAAACGAATATCAACAGAACACGTGGAGGAGATAAAAAAAAAAGGGATAAAATATTCTTTCTTCATTGCCGAGTAATGGGAGGATTATATGCAATTATGATGTGATATTTCAGGGCTGTTTGATTATAAATAGACGCTGAGAGTCAAGAGAAGAAGGATGGGGGGGGGGGGGGGTGAGAGGAGAGACGAGAGAATCAAGAAAATCAAAGTTGCAGAAAAAATAGTTTTGCTGCTGAAGAACACCAAGAACAGACGCTTCAAGATAGTCGTTAAATAACTGTCTCTATTACTCAGCTTTGTAACAGTTTTCTCGGCGACAGACAAACAGTGTTTGCAGCACTTTATTATAATCGTTCACTGTAACAGTTGATCAGCAACATTTATTTTTGTTGCAATTTTCCTTTCCATTATATTTTCACCTCTTGTAAGCACTTTTGAGCAATGAAAAATTATTTTGAGCGTGTTTCCAATATGAGGAGTTAAACCCCATCATCGGGACGATGGAGGAAGCCAAATTTCACTAATGTGGTAATTCTATTAATTCTTTTTATGACTATTTGCATTGTTATTTAATTGAATTATGATTACCATTGAATGGTTGTGATTTCAATTGATGGGTCATGCTTAGCATAAATGTTTTTATGTCCCATGCTTTAGATTTATATCCATTACTTTCGAAATCTACATTAGGCAATGAATTAGAGTCAATGAATCTTTATCTTATGAGCTATTATCGTTTAGAATAAATTTTTGAACTGCATAAAATTGAAATCTGGTGGAATCTTGAGTCCCGATCATCTCTTCATCCTGTGTCCATATTTTGTATATATTTTCTTTATTTTTAATATTTTATATTATTAAAGTCTAAAATCAATCTCATCAAGTCCGAGTGAACGACAACCTTACTTACCACTATATAAAATTACATCAATTTTTGGCTCCGCCGAAGGGGACTTGTATTTGGATTTTTTTTAGGTTTATTTTTATTATTATTTTTTTCTTTTTTACGCGTTTTGGTATGTCTTGTTTGCGTTCAGATTTGGAGCTGAGCTAAAAAAAAAAAGTGCTGAAAAGAAAAGCGAAGCCAAAAAGAAAAGGAAAGAGGAATCCAAAAGGAGTGAAGACGAAGATTTTGTACATAGTTATTTTATTAGATTTTAATTTTTAGATTTTATTTCTTTTATTTTTAGAAACTGTAATTAGATATATATTTTTGTAATCTTTTATTTTTGGATTTTTTTATTTTTTATTTTTTGACATTGGACATTGGATTTTATTTTTAAAACCCCAAGGAAGGGTTAATTTAAATATAAACTGCACAGGTAAGGACGACGATTACGATATCGCCTCGGCCCCTCGGGTTTGTACATGACATAAGAGTTGTGGATCAAGTCGACTACAACGATTCATCCCCCGTCTGGTACGGGAGGTAAGTTTGTCGAAACACCCGCGAATCCCCTGTCAGCGGGTTTACTGTATTCCTTCGTTTGTATATTTGCTGAGGAATTGAAAACGGCTGCTTTAATTTCCTAGTAAATGGCAAGGACTGGCCATACAAGATAAGGGTTCGGATTTCATCACCGTTTTCTTCTTGCCCTCCTTAGGAAAACGATACCAAACATAAACCCAATATTAAAGGTCATGGTCACCGGTAAGTTACTTGTTTGTGCTTGTGTAGAATTCCCTTGCAGTTAGGATGTCAAACTGGTATTATGATAGCCATCACAATGAATATGAATATCCAACTGAACAATATGGACATCACACTTTTTATGACCATAGTGTGAATAGTGGTTGGGAACGCAAATCTTTTGAAGGTCATGGCCCATACCATGGTGAGCCCAATTACTATCCACATGCCCACCGGTCATACGAGCAAAATTCCTATAATTGCTCTTCTCTAGATGAGGCGCGTAAGATACTTGAGTCAACGCGTAAGTTACTTGAGTCGACAAATAAGTTAACGGACACATATGACTTAGTTATGGATGAAAGAATTGTAACGGTGAGTGAAACTTCTTTAGAAGATAACCTCAGGAAGTTAGCTGAGTCAACATGTAAGTTAACTGAGTCAACACGTGAGTTTGCTGAGTCGACATGTAGGTTAGAGTTAGAGACGGAAGAAAGAATTTCTCGAATTACTTTGAATTTCCAATACATTGCTTCTAAATCACCCTTGAGAATGAGGAGAATTTCTATTTACATAATCAAGATGACGAGGTTAGAATTGGAAGCAATACTTTAGATAAGGTTAGACCATTTTCATGTTATTATGATGATTATGGTGAGGATAATGTTGATAAAGAATTTGAAATAAATATGCATAATGATCAGGAATTTTCTACTCTAATTGAGCTTTATAATAATAAGGTTATTTCTTGTTCAGATCCTAATAATTTTAACAATTATTCACCTATTCGAAAGGATGGGGATTTGACTAGAGATATTATTTTAGACTATGTAGAATTTTATTTTTACGAAGCCGATGATGGTTTAGAGGAACGAGTTTATTCTGAGAATACTGTTTTAGAGACAAGAAATTTAGAAACAATAGTCTTAGACAAAGAAGATGAACTCATAGAGCTTTTAAATATGAGTAAGGATGCATCACCTGAGGATAACCTATAAGAAGCAATTGACCATTTTCAAGATTCTGATGATCTAGAAATTAGGGAAATTGTATCTAGTCTATCTAGAGACACCCAAAATTCTATGTTTGGGGGTGATTATCATTCTCCATGTGCCTTACCTTTAGCTCTTATAAATATCCCTCACATGGGACTTGATATATGTTCCTCAACCATTGTGTTAGATTACCTTCATACTAGCTCTCCCGAACCTAATAATGTCTAGGAAGAAGTTCAGTTGTTAGAAACCCATCCTCTGGTTGATGTGGTTTACCCAAGCGATAATACCCAAATTGACTTTGTTTTCCCACCAAATATTTTTCAAATAATTGTGGGAACGTATAAGTTTCAGATGTGTCAATTATTTAGTTTTGAGACTAAACCTAATTACTTTAGGAGATTAGGGTCGACACATTTGCTTAAGAATAACCACTACTGTGGTCAACTTTATGAGTCAAATCTGATTGACTTATAGGATCCCCAGTTATTCAGGTTATTGTTATGTGGTTCTAAGTATTTCCAGACTCTAGAACCTGATCTTTAGGATCCTTCCTTCGAGGAAATCTAGCCGATGAAAACTTTTTATCTAAACCCTTTTATAGAGTATACCCGAACCACAACTAGATGTAGTTGTCTTAAACAAAAACATTTATAAGGGTGTGTTGGATATCTTCCTGGTCTGTTGCAGTCTCCTCTTCTTGTGGGTAACACTTTTTGATCCAGATGACCCGCAGTTATTCCGGCTGCTGCTTTATGATTATTCGAGGTAAGTAATCTCTTCCATTGTCTGGCTGGAGACTTTAAACTTAGCACTTCTTGGGAGGTAACCCAATATTCATGTGACACGGTAATATCTTACCTTATCTCTTTTGCTTCAAATGGTAACAGTTTCTCCTTGTTCATGTTTTTAATTTCATCTTTAGAACATTGAGGACAATGTTAGGTTTAAATTTAGGGGTATGGGATAAACTTTTTAGTTGCAATATTAATAAATAAACTCCAGAGTCTAGAAATTTATGCTTATTAAGGTTGGCACTATCCAATCTAAGTGGATGGGAGCACCTTAGTTATAGGAGTTTAGGAATCAATCTGATTAGATGGAAACATCTATAGAGTCTATTCATAAAAACACAAAGCTCAGGTGTTAGAAAAAAAACATGGTAGTTTCGCCATATCTCGTTGAATCCTTTTCACTTCTGTTTTTATTAAAAAAAAATTAATATGATTCTAAGAGATTTGGTAGGGCCCACGAATCAAGATTGTTATCATTGCTAGGTGAAATAGAGTGATTGAGATACCACCCAAAAAAAAGAATTGAGACAAGACCATCAGACCAACCGGAATAAATTCAATAAAGTCGACCACTGGTCCCCTTGTATATGCTAGTTGTGTTAACCTAGAGTTAGGATTATCGACCCATGGTCCCCTTGTATATGACAGCTGTGTTGATATTAGTTAGACCGGTATCTCAGTCCATTAGGATAGGTTCACCTTGACAGAGGCCTTCAGACAGATATGGGAAATATCGTTCACCTTAGTCAACATCAAAACCATCTACATTTTTTTTCTACATTCACCTTCATAATCTTTCCAGAAACTATCTACATCAAAACCATCTACATTTTGGTCGACTCCAGTTATGATGCCCAGATACTATCTGAGTAGAGCTCTGTCACTTATATATGAATTTTAGTATGCTTGAGTGCATACTCGTGTACATCAATTGGAATTTCGCATCAGGTTACTTCCTCCTATAGTCGATATTGTATGCCAACCAAGGAGATTCTTTAGTGCCTTTCAAGGTTCTGCGTAGATAGCTAGGGTCTGGAGTAAAGGTTTTTTCGGTACACATCTGGTAAACCCTTCCGAGATTAACTCGGTCACTAGGGACACCTAGTGAGTTAGGATTTTATTTTATGGATTTGATTTGGTCGCGGACTAGCAAATAATAAGTTTGGGGGTATTTTATGGACACATTTATGTGTCTATTTTGGTCTCAATTAGATGTATTGTTAGTGCTCGGTTTTGTACTTGTTTGGTTATTTATTCTTTTGTAGGTGTTTTTGGAGAAATAAGTCTTTACGGAGAATTCGGCTCGAAAAGTTGCTAAAGGCACCTCTGGAGGACATTTGCTAAAAGGAACCTCATTTTGGATAAGAGGCACCCAAGTGTTAAGGGCACCTTCTTCTTCCTCTTTTGAAGATTAAAATTGGCGGGAAAATTTCATTTGAAATTCTCGTAACTGTGAATTTCCCTGGATTGTATTTGGAGAGTTTTGATCGGACTTTTCTCGGTTATTTAGATTGGTTAAGACCTGTTTGGATGAGCCAGGGATGATAAGGGATTTAAAGACGTAAAAAGGGAAGATTTCCATATGTTTCTCGTAAAACAAGAAGGAAGAATAAGAAAGGAGTGTGGATGGAGTGTGGCTGGAAATATGTCGACTCGATCTGTGACATGCCTGGTGTGTGCATCTTGCAAATATCCGCGTGAAGAAGTTATATAAGGATTTTATACTTCAAACGAATATCAACAGAACACGTGGAGGAGATAAAAAAAAGGGGATAAAATATTCTTTCTTCATTGCCGAGTAATGGGAGGATTATATGCAATTATGATGTGATATTTCAGGGATGTTTGATTATAAATAGACGTTGGGAGTCAAGAGAATAAGGATGGGGAGTGAGAGGGGCTAGAACAGAGACGAAAGAATCAAGAAAATCGAAGCTGCAGAGAAAACAGTTCTGCTGCTGAAGAACACCAAGAACAGACACTTCAAGAAAATCATTAAATAACTGTCGTTATTACTCAGCTTTGTAACAGTTTTCTCGGCGACAGACAAATAGTGTTTGCAGCACTTTATTATTATCGTTTGTTGTAACAGTTGATTAGCAACATTTATTTCCGTTGCAATTTTTTGTTTCATTATATTTTCACCTCTTGTAAGCACTTTTGAACCATGAAAAATTCTTTTGAGCGTGTTTCCAACATGTGGAGTTAAACCCCATCATCGGGACGACGGAGGAAGCCAAATTTCACGAATGTGGTAATTCTATTAATTTTTTTATGACTAGTTGCACTATTATTTAATTGAATTATGATTGTCATTGAATGGTTGTGATTTCAATTGATGGGTCATGCTTAGCATAAATATTTTGATGTCCCATGCTTTATATTCACATCCATTACTTTTGAAATCTACATCAGGCAATGAATTAGAGTCAATGAAACTTTATCTTATGAGCTATTATCGTTTAGAATTGATTTTTGAAATGCATAAATTGAAGTCTGGTGGAATCCTGAGTCCCGGTCATCTCTTCATCCTGTGCCAATATTTTGTATATATTTTCTTTATTTTTAACATTTTATATTATTTAAGTCTAAAATCAATCTCATCAAGTCCGAGTGAACGAAAACCTTACTTATCACTATCTAAAATTACATCATTCGACTTTTTGGATCTGCTAACGAAAAACGAGTCAGGTGCAAGCCCCTACTTTCATGGGAAATACCGCCGATTATGGAAAGTCCCCAGTCGTCCCTGAGTCACTTGATAAGAGTCGCCGATCCATGAGCGGATGGTTTGCTTTTAACCTCTGGGAAGTACCCAGTCGTCCATTGCTATGTCAAGACTGATAATCAGGTCGTCTGGTAACTGAGTCATCGATCCCTGAGCAGATCGCCTGCTTCTACCATCTTGATGTCTGAGTCGAAGCATGAGATCGATGGTCAAAAATTGACATTGTAACCGAAAGATCAATCCCCCACTGTGGTCTCCAATTGTTTGAGGGTGAAAATGGTTTCTACTGATTTTGGTAATTTCGGGTGTATGGGTGAGAAACGAATTTAAACCCTAAATAATATACTGCAAGGTAGAACTTTAGATTCAAGAGATCAATCTTTACAAGTCTGGCCTAACCCAAGAAATAGTCGTTCCATACTTGCCTCGGTCACAAAGTGAAGGAGAATGGGTTGGTTTTGGGGAGGGAAGCAAGGAAAGTGATGAGACTAGAATAGTTGATTTTTGGAAGAGGAGTTGTTTTCTACGACTTTTATCAGGAAGTGGGAAGCTAACAAATGAAAATCTAGCTAATGTTTTCTGAGCGTTGTATGTTCCTAAATGGAACTTTTTGTTCGGTGGAAATAGGTAAGACATATTTATACAATTCGAAGTGAAACGTACTCTGGTCTCAATAAGGAATGGAAAAATGGGTGAGTAAATGGGAGGAGGTGGTTACCGTCAACGCATGGAATTGATGTTCCATAAAAAAAAGTGTTTCACCATTAACTCCCTGTATTTAGTAACCGCATCATCATTATAACACTTCCTTATGACGGGCGTATTGTACGCCGCATGTTGTAAACCTCCAAACCAATACCCAAAGAGGATACCCCAATTTGTGATATATGTTGATGTCTCAAATGTTTTGTGGAAAACTTGTAGCATATTGTTGTTGCATGGAGAGTCGATCTTGGGAGACTTGCTGGCTTGGTGACCTTCGACGGTCGAGATTTTGCATCTTAAGAGGAAAGGTAGTCGTTGATCGTCGCACGCTTTTGTTTTTTGGTGGCCGCATAGGGAAGGACATCATGGTGGCGCGGCAAGGTTGGCATGGCATGCCTTGGAGCGGTTTGGTGTGTCCAAATAAGGGTTTTGGTCCAAAGGTCTCCATGCGTTGTCTGGTAACCTGGGACGGCTAGGATTTGCTCCTGGGATTGAAGGGCGACCTTTGATTGTCGCACGCCTTCGGTTTTGTATCCGTGTAGGGAAGCCCATCATGGTGGCTCAGCTAGGTTGGCATGCCATTGGCAGGGCATGTCTTGGAGCGGTTTGGCTGGACAAACTAGGGTTTCAGGCCAAAGGTTACCATGTGTTGTCTGGTAACCTTGGATGGATAGGATTGATCCTGGGATTTCAGGGCGACCGTTGATTATCGCATGCCTTCGTTTTGGTATCCGCATAGGGAAGGCCAGCATGGTGGCCTAACTAGGTTTGTATGCCATTGGCATGACATGCCTTGGCGCGGTTTGGCGTTGCCAAACTAGGGTTTTGGGCCAAAGGTTACCATGTGTTGTCAGGTAACCTTTGAAGGCTAGGATTTTCTCCTGAGAATGAATGGCGACTGTTGATTGTCGCACACCTTCGTTTTGGTAGTCGTATAGGAAAGGCCATCATGGTGGCACGGCTAGGTTGGCATGACATGCCTTTGCGCGGTTTGGCGTGGCCAAACTAGGGTTTTGGGCCAAAGGTTACCATGCGTTGTCTGGTAACCTTGGACGGATAGGATTTGCTTCTGGGATTGAAGGGCGACCTTTGATTATCGCACGCCTTCGTTTTGGTATCCGCATAGGGAAGGCCATCATGGTGGCGCGACTAGGTTGGCATAGGGCCATGGCGAGGTGATTTTGGCATAGCACGGTGGTGCGGCTAGCATGGTTGGCGTGCCTTGGCGCGGTAGATGTGGATGGCATGGTTTTTCATTGGCATAGTGGTGCGGCTAGCATGGTTGGCATGCCTTGGCGCGGTGGATGTGGCTGGCATGGTTTTCCATTAACACATGTGGTGTGGGAATTAGGGTTTGGACTATCGGAACCCTAATTAGTATTAAAAAAAAAAGGTACCCTAGTAATTTTCTCGCAGACATATTAAAGGGTTCAATAAATGTGCTTATGGACATAATGACATCATGTCAGATGTGCGGTTTTATGATTTTAACCCTAGGATAAAAACCACCATCAACAATTATATACACATTAAGAATCAACATGTGTACAAATACATTTCTCATTTGATAACTTTTAACATAAATTAACTTGATGTTAATAATAAATCAACATGCATAATAACGATCTAATATCAGAACAATCAGAAGGTTCAATTAACATTCACATCAAAAGTTTTAATATATGAGATAAGCAAAGCATAAACCAAAAAGCAAGGCCCTAACGTCCCTAAATGAACATATTTCTCATAATAACAACATAAGTATAACTACATGCTTCGCACTAAAAACTACTTGTTATATGAAGCAAAATTGTGAAATAATAAGCAAATACGAACCAAAGTTTCCCTTCCTTACAAATCAATCACATGCTGCAAACTAAATTGAAACATACTAGAGTTCGTTGCACCTTCCACAACAAAAAAAATATAATATCAACAAAAGAAAAAAGAACCATATATAAATTTGATACTTACAATAATTGTATCATTGAATGAAGCCAAAGATCCAAGGAAAAAAAATAAAATTCTCTTGTTCTTTCAAAAAAAAAGAAAAATGTAAAAAAAAAACATGCTCAAAACCTAGAAAGAAACCCAAACATATCACAACCACATGACTCAGAAAAGCCCGTCCAAAATATGGTATTCTCTAGAAAGCATCATCTTCGAATGACTTTGATACCTCTCAGTCTTGCTTTTCAAATTCCGGATTGACTCTTCCACCTTATGTGACTCCACAACCAAGGCTTTATTCTCTTTCAGAATAGCTTTTATAGCAGGGACCACGCTAGCAAAAATACCAGCCCTGTCAACCTTCACAATTTCAATACGATGCCGCAACCAACTAACATTGAACTTCAGAGATTCACAGGTAGACACCATGTTCTCCCACTTTTGGATAGATGCTTCTGCGACGGCATGGATAGACATATTCTCCATTTCAACGACCATTGGCAGGAGACAATTCACAATAGAAACTAAATCAGATGAATAATATTGTACCACGTTCCTAGTGGCAATATGGCCGTATATCTTCCATATTTTTGTGTAAAGAGTTACGAATTCTTTTCGCACAAGGAACCCCCCAATGTTTCGGTAGTTAGAAGAAAGGCACCTCATGCAGGTTCCGAACAACAAGCCTGTATTGGGATACTCATGGAAAGAAATTCCTAAGTCAGCGTTCTCCAGATCTGCAGCGACTGGAAAGATCGCGCTTGAAGAAAAAGGGGTAACCAAGTCATCTTTATCAATGATGGTGTTTATGGGTAAAAATCATTTCTGCCGATTTTGGTAAATTCGGTAGGTGAGTGAGAAACTGGTTTAAACCCTAAACAAATGTGTTGCACGTGAGCACTTTCTAGATTCGAGAGATCAATCTGTACAATTCTGGCCTAAACCAAGAAATGGACGTTAGAAGGGTTGATTTGGGAAGGGAAGCGAAGAAAGTGTTGAGACCAGAATAGTTCTGGAAGGGTATTATCTCGACTCGTATCAGAAAGTGAAAGCTTAGGAAGATTGCAAGATTGTGAAATCTATTTGGGAGAGCTTGCAAAGTTTCCTTTTCTGAATGTATATGTATTTCTCCTGACCGAGGCTTGTTGTATGGTGGAAATAGGTAAGACCTATTTATACAAGTCGAGATTGAAAAGTACCCTAGTCTCATTAAGGAAGATAGTAAAGGGTGAAATAATTGGAGGAGGTGGTAAACGCATGGTTTTTATGGGTGAAAACGTTTTCACCATTATTTCCTCATTTATTTGACCGTTTTATTCATATTCACGCTTTCTTAATGCGAGCGTAGTGTACGTTGCACGCTGTGACCGCCAAACCAAGACCCTGGAAAGCATCCCCAGTTTGTGTTGATGTCTCGAGTGTTGGTTGCACCTTGAGTGCAAGTGGCAATGCCAGGCTGCAAGTGGCGCGTGTGGCATGTCCCAATGGCATGTGCGAAATGCCTTGGTTGCAGGTTGCACCTTGAGTGCAAGTGGAAATTCCAGGATGCATGTGGTGCGTGTGGCATGTGCCAATGGCATGTTCGGAATTCCTTGGTTGCAGGTTGCACCTTGAGTGCAAGTGGAAATGCCAGGATGCAAGTGGCGCGTGTGGCATGTGTGGAATACCTTGGTTGCATGTTGCACCTTGAGTGCAAGCTAGGATGCAAGCGATCATGTTGGCATGTGCCAATGGCACGTACGACCAAGTTGGCCCTAGGTTGCGAAGTTTGTAAGATAGGCTACCATCGATCATGTTGGCATGTGCCAATGGAATGCATGGCCAAGTTGGCCCTAGGTTGCACGGTTTGCAAGTTAGGTTACCAACGATCATGTTGGCATGTGCCAATGGTACGCACGGCCAAGTTGGCCCTAGGTTGCACGGTTTGAAAGCATAATCTACCAGCGAGCATGTTGGCATGTGCCAATGGTACACGTGGCCAATTTAGCCTAGGTTGCACGGTTTGCAAGCATAGGCTACCAGCGAGCATGTTGGCATGTGACAATGGCATGCGTTGCCAATTTGACCTACGTTGCACGGTTTGCAAGCATAGGCTACCAGCGAGCATGTTGGCATGTGCCAATGGAATGCGTGTCCAATTTTCCCTAGGTTGCACGGTTTGCAAGCATATGCTACCAGCGAGCATGTTGGCATGTGCCAATGGCATACGTGGCCAATTTGGCCTAGGTTGCACGGTTTGCAAGCATAGGCTACCAGCGAGCATGTTGGCATGTGCCAATGGCATGCATGGATAATTTGACCTAGTTTGCACGGTTTGGCAAGATGGGTAGCGCCACTTTTGGCATGGTTCCCGTGGTGCGCAGTATGCGGCTTAGTTTTGGCATGGTTGTCGTGGGGCGCAGTATGCGACTTAGTTTTGGCATGGTTGCCGTGGTGCGCAGTATGCGGCATAGTTTTGGCATGGTTGTCATAGTGCGCAGGGTGCAACTTGGTTGTGGCAAGGTTTCCATGGTGCGCAGTGTGCGGCTTGGTTCTGGAAAGTTGCAATGGTTCGCAGGGTGCGTCTTGGTTCAGGCAAGGTTGCCATGGTGCGTAGGGTGCAGCTTGGTTTTGGCAAGGCTTCCATGGTGCGCAGTGTGCGGCTTCGTTTTGGCAAGGTTGCCATGGTGCGTAAGGTGCGTCTTGGTTTTGGCAAGGTTACCATGGTGCACAGTATGCGACTTGGTTTTGGAAAGGTTGCCATGGTACGCAGTATGCGACTTACTTTTGGCATTAGGGTTTTGCGTCGTAAAACCCTAATACGGCATTTTTGAAAAATACCCCCAATTAATTACTGACTACATTTATTAAATGTTCTAATAAATGTGTCACCGGTGACATTAGGTTATTCGGGGTTTTAAAATTTAACCCTTTGTCTAAAAACCACCATCAACAGATGGTAAAACATGCTCCAACAGGATACATCTACACAGAAGGAAAACTTCCATTATTCATCAGCAAATAAACAAACGTATGTTGATTAATGAGAACATACCGGCATGACCTTCTTAACCCGAATGAATCGTATGGGGGAATTATTGCAAGAATCAAGCCTAGCATGTTTGGCTGGAGAACCTAGTCAACTCGAGGAAGATTCACTTATGATCGACATGATGAAATTTGGACTTGACGAGAAGAAATCTTTGTTGAAAACTGGGAAGACGACACAACTTCACCATGCGTAAATACTATGAAAGCCCTAAAGGAAGAAGGAGAAACGAAGGCTGGATAGGCAGAGCATGCCGGAATCACGACCAGGAGACCAGCCTCAAAAAAGAATGCCTAATCAAAACCTAATGAAAGCTGAGCGGGATGGGAGGGTGAGATACTTTAAAAAAAAAAAAAGAATTCCCCACAGGCGTCGAACAAGAAGAAATCAGACAGCACGGACAGATCATAACCCTGTCAAGTCGCCAATGCATGCCACACCTCATCAAACCGCGCCTCACCTTGATATGACCCCGACCAAGCCCTCGATCCATCATCGCATCCACACCACACCTAGATGTCCGTCTACGTCTAGTCTTTCCAAGGCCATAATATGCCAAGACGCATGCTCCACTGTCGCGACCCTATCGTCCATGTGCTTTTGCCTTACCAAGACCACGCCACCTCTTGTCCCTTCGAGCCAAGCCGTACACTTGCTTCGCCTTCCAAGACCGCGCCCCCTTTGCCTTGGAGATGTACGACCACACCAAGCCGGTAACTTTTATCTCACCTCTCCACGGTCTGCATTCCCAGTACAACTTATGCAGGGCCGCCAACACGGGAAGCCAAAAATTTATTTACCACTTAAAAGGTTAGTCGGATTCTCCTGACCATCTTTGCAATGATTTACACCTCGATTCCATCCTTGTCTGTCACCATCATATGCTTACCTCGCAACAATGCACCTGTTTCGATCTAAGCACGGGACTTAATGTTGATGGTGGTTTTTAGCTTAGGGTTAAAATCGTAAAATATAAAACCCTAGCAGACAGTAATTTCACAACATTTAAAGTAACAAGCATTTACTAGGCACATTTACTGAAACCTTTAATGTGTCTCTAAATAATTACCGGGGTATCTTTTTCAAATTAGGGTTACGACAAGCCAAACCCTAATTCCCACGTGTGCCAATGGAAAATCATGCCAGGCACACCGACCGCGCCAATGAATTACAACCATGCTAGCCGCACCTCTGTGTCAATGGAAAATCATGCCATCCACACCAACCGCGCCAAAGCATGCCAACCATGCTAGCCGCACCTCTGTGCCAATGTAAAATCATGCCAGCCGCACCGACCGCGCCAAGGCATGCGAACCATGCTAGTTGCACCTCTCTACCAATGTCAAATCATGCCAGCCACACCGACCGCGCCAAGGCATGCCAACCATGCTAGCCGCACCTCTGTGCCAATGGAAAATCATGCTAGCCACACTAACCGCGCCAAAGCATGCCAACCATGCTATCCGCACCTCTGTGCCAATGGAAATCATGCCAGCCACAAAAACCACACCAAAAGAATGCCAATCATGATAGCCGCACCTCTATGCCAATGGAAAATCATGTCAGCCATACCAACCGCGTCAAAGAATTCCAACCATGCTAGCCGCACCTCTGTGCTAATGGAAAATCATGTCATCTACACAAACCGCGCCAAAGCATGCAAACCATGCTATCCGCACCTCCGTGCCAATGGAAAAAATGCAATCCACACCTACTGCGCCATGCCAAACGTACCTCGCCATGGCCCCATGCCACGCCACCATACTAGCCTTCACTACGCGGCTATCAAAACGAAGGCGTGCAACAATCAACGGTTGCCCTTCAATCCCAGGAGAAAATCCTGGCCATTTAAGGTTACCAAACGACCTTTGCCCCAAAACCCTTGCTTGGTCACGTACCTAGCCCAAGCTAGTCACGGCATGCGCCTATGGAAAACCCTTGGCCCCACATGCTAAGCCAAACCAAACCTAGCCAAGCTAGCCGCGCTATGCCAAACACACTTTTGCCTTGGTCCTAGCCATGCTAGTCACGTCATGCCAAGCCAAGCGCCCTTTCCTTGACCCTAGCCACACCATGTGCCTATGGAAAACCCTTGGCCCCACATGCCAAGCCAAAACCGCACCTAGCCAAGCTAGCCGCGCCATGCCAAACACAGTCTGCCTTGGACCTAGCTATGCTAGTCACACCATGCCAAGACAAACGCCCTTTCCTTGGCCCTAGCCACGCCATAAACCCATGGAAAACCCTTGGCCCCACATACCAATCCAAAACCGCATCTAGCCAAAGATAGCCACGCCATGCACCCATGGCAAACCCTTGGCCTCACATGCTAAGTCAAATCCGCGCCTAGCCAAAGCTAGCCACACTAAATTCCCATGGAAAACCCTTGGCCCCACATGACAAGCATGACACCCAAGCCGCGCCACCATGCTGGCCTTCCCGACGCGGCTACCAAATTGAAGGCGTGTAACAATCAACGGTTGTCCTTCGATCCCATGTGCAAATCCTAGCCATCCAAGGTTACCAGATGACACATGGTAACCTTTGGCCCAAAAACCTAAGTTTGGCCACGCCAAACTATGCCATGCCAATGGCATGACACCCTAGCCACGCAACCATGCTGGCCTTCCCTACGCGACAACCAAAACAAAGGCGTGCAACAATCAACGATTGTCCTTCAATCCCAGGAGAAAATCCTAGCCATCCAAGGTTACCAGACGACACATGGTAACCTTTGGCCCGAAAACCTATGTTTGGCTATGCCAAACCATGCCATGCCAACGGCATGCCAACCTAGCCACGCCACCATACTGGCCTTCCCTACGCGGCTACTAAAACGAAGGCGTGCAACAATCAACGGTTTTCCTTCAATCCCATGAGCAAATCCTATCCATCCAAGGTTACCAGACGACACATGGTAACCTTTGGCCCCGAAAACCTATGTTTGGCCATGCCAAACCATGCCATGACAACGGCATGCTAACCTAGCCGCGCCACCATGCTGGCCTTCCCTACGCGACTACCAAAACAAAGATGTGCAATAATCAACGATTGTCCCTCCTCTCATGATAATAAATATCGACCGTCAAAGGTCACCAGGCTAGCAAGTCTCCAGAGCTCGACTTGCCAAGCCACAACAACATTCTATATGTTTTCACAAAAATATTCGAGACATCAACACAAACTGGGGATGCTCATTAGGGTATTGGTTTGGTGGTCTATAGCGTACGACATACACAAATGCCCGTTTCAAGATAGTGCAATAAGAATAAGACGGTTAGTAAATGAAAGAAGCAACGGTGAAATGCTCTTTCATTATGGAACATCAATTCCATCAAATTCCATCAATACCAGGCGTTACCACCTCTTCCCATTTAACTTATCCGTTCTCTTTTCCTATGAGGCCAGAGTACGTTTCTTTTTAGACTTGTATAAATAGGCTTACCTATTTACACCAGAGACACAAGTTTTTGGTTAGGGAAAAATACCACACTTAGAAAGGCAATTCTTGCTAGCTTTCTCAAAGCTTTCACCTTCTGATACAAGTCAAGTACTACTCTTCCAAAATTATTCTGGTCTCAACATTCTCTTCGATCCCCTCCCTAAACCAACCCTTCTCCTCCACTTTGTGACCGAAGCAAGTCTAGAACGGACATTTCTTGGTTTAGCCAGACTTCTACATATTGATCTCTCGAATCTAAAGTACTCCCTTGAAGTACATTGTTTAGGGATTAAATTATTTCTCACCAGCACACCCACAATTACCGAAATCATCAGAAACCATTTTCACTTACAAACAACACCTAACTAAATGTATCATATATACGAATAGAGGCCCAGCACAGCACGCTAAAATTTGAGCACAGCCCAGCCCAGCACGTGAGTTAGCCCAGCACGGCACAACACGTTAGTTAAATGGGACGTGCTGGGTTTGAATAATTAGCACAGTAGCACAACACATCACACGGCACGGATAAGAACGTGGGCCAGTCCTGCATATCACGTTAAGAAAGCACGACATAACATGTACAAATACACCATATAACAAGGCATAATACATCACATTTTTTGTATAATTTACAAAAGAGTCACTATAGCTAGTTTTTAACATTTTATGCTGGCTTATTTATTACAACACATATAATAACTTAATATTTGGAAAATATATTTCAATATCGTTGTTATAATGTCGTCACCTATATTTAACTAGAAAATTTATTTACATGACAATAATCTAATTTTATATTTGATGGAATTTTTTTTTTTATTGAATAAACTTGTTAATTTTACTTGAAATAATTTCAAATAATATGTTATCTAATTAAATTCTTGTGATAATGTCCGACTTAATGTATACATTAAGTGATTTCAAATTGTTTATAGCATGTGTGCCAGCACGGCACAGCACGACACGTTTATTCGTGTGTTCTACCTGTGGGCTGTGTTGTGCCTAGATTTTGACTAGTAAAGCATATCACGACACAACACGTTTAAATCGTTGGCACATCACATCATGGCACATGGCACGTAAAGAACGCGACTTCGTGTGTCGGGCTGTACCGATCTGGCACGTTTTACACCTCTATATACGAAGAAAAATTCTAAGCCCTGTGTTCATACTTGAAAACCACTACTGTTTGGTGGATTTTTCAAATGCTTTATCTTCAATTTTTTATTTATCAAAGAATGAAAATTGGGTGAAAGTAATGGTCGATGGGTGATGATGGAGTAGGAGAAGGTGGTTAGTGGGTGGAGATGGAGAAGAAGAAATAGTTTGTAACTAAGGGTTTTCCTTTTTTTTTTTTAGTAATTATGATGATTTTATTGTTGGGTGTAAACATATAGTCAAGAGGTGATAATTAGGAATACCAAACCTACATGTATAATTAGGAATACCAAACCTACATGAGAGGCTTAACTTCTATTGACAAAATAGATGTATTAAAAGACCTTGTAAGAAATACCAAACAAACTACATGTATACTCATACAAGAATCACATATGATGAAGATGAGTGATTGGTGGATTAAGAAAATATGGGGAGGAGATAATTATAAATGGAGATATATATATATACCATCACAAGGTCTACTAGGGGGAATTCTGACTATTTGGGATGGTAACATTCTTGAATGCATAGATGGAGTAATGGGTCCAAATACACTGTCACAAAAATTCAGATATAATGTGAAGATTATGAATGGTGTCTTACTAATGTATACTCTCCATGTTCCAATTGTGGGGGGGGAGGGGGGGGGATATGAATTTTGGGAAGAATCGGAAGACTTAATAGGTTGGGAAAATGAAAACTGGATGATAGATGGTGATTTTAATGCAATAAGGAAAGGAAGAGAAAGAAACAAACCTGGGGGTTCAAGCAGGGGTTAAAGACTGTTCAATGAATTTATGGAGCAACATGATCTGGTGGATTTTCCTTAAAATGGAGGTATGTATACTTGGTCTAATATGCAGACAAACCCAAAATTAAGTAGATTAGATAGAATACTGGTCTCACCAAGTATGATCATTAAATTCCCTCTTATTACACAAACTCTATTGTCTAGAACTATCTCTGGTCACTCAGCTCTTTTACTTATAACCACAAATAATGTTAGAAAAAAACCTCCTTTTAAAGTAGAGATATACTGGTTTCAACACCCTAATTTCTTAGACAATTTGAAATCTTGGTGGAATGAAATGTTCTTTAGGGGGGTCAGCTAGCTACATATTGTCAAAAAAATTACAAAATTTAAAGTTTTTCTTAAAAAGATGGAGTAGAGCTACATATGGTAAAATTAGTGAAAGGAAAAATGATATCACTAGAAAAGGTAATGTTCTAAATGCTATGGAAGAACACACTGCTTTAACTAACAATCTTCTCAGTAAAAGAGTAGATCTGAGAAGACAACTCAAGCAATTGAACTTAGAAAACGCAAGGAAATGGTTGACAAGAAGAAACAAAAATACTATTCAAAAACTATTGATAAAGGGGAAGACAATTTCTGTCAAGAAGACATTAATCAAGAAATTTCAAGCTACTTTCATAATTTATTTCAAGACAAACATCCAATAAGACCACAGCTGGAGGAATCATATTTCACAAAATATCAGAAGAAGAAAAGGCTTGGGATGAAAGGAAGATTGAAGAAGAAGAAGTGAAAATTGTGATAAAAAACTTCAAGAATAATAAATCACTGGACCAGATGGTTATTGCATGGAATTTTACAAAGTTTCTTGGGAAATTATTAGACTTGATTTCGTGGCAGTAGTGGAGGAATTTCTTGTTATAGAAAAACTTGATTGGAGAACTGAATGCTCAATTATCAACCTCATTCCAAAGAAAGAGCATGTTGGTTCACCTAAGGATTTTAGGCCAATAAGTTTAGTGAGCAGTGTTTACAAAATAATCTCAAAGGTGTTGACAGAAAGGCTAAAAAAGGTGATGCCAAAATTAATTTCAAAAAACCAAGGTGCATTTATAAGGAACAAACAAATTCTTCATGGCATATTAGTGGCCAGTGAGCTCATTGACTCAAGATTAAAAAGTGGTGCTCCAGGGATATTATGCAAGCTAGACATACAAAAAGCATTTGATAATGTCAGCTGTCATACAATTATGCATGTTTTAAAGTCTTTAGGATTTAGGGAAAAATGGATACATTGGATAGACTGGTGTGTGAACTCTATACAACACTCAGTATTAATAAATGGTGCATCAACAGAGAAATTTAAACCTCGGAAAGGGTTAAGACAAGGAGATTCACTCTCTCCTTTTCTCTTTATTATGGTAGTTGAAATATTTACAAAGTTAATGAATAAAGCTATGGAACTCAACATGATCTCTAGGTTTTACATCAACAATGAGATGGGAGTGTCTCATTTATAATATACAGATGACACTTTAGTGTTTTTGGATGCAAAGGAAGAAGAAGCAGAAAACCTACTAATTGTACTACAGATCTTTGAAGCAATGACTGGTTTAAAGGTAAATCTGGCTAAAAGCTCAATTCTTAGTGTGGGAGAAGATGATAAAGTTCAAGAGATGGATGACATCTTGAATTGCAACATTGAGAACTTCATATGAAATACCTTGGTCTTCCAGTAGGAGCTACTAGCAGAAATTCCTACATTTGGGATGGTGTTATAAAAAAAATCCAAAAGAAGTTGGCGCCATGGAGGAGAAATTTTTTCACAGAAGATGGAAGAGTAATACTTATTAAAACTACTCTATCCAGCTCTCCACTCTACTTCTTATCTATCTTTCCCATGCCAGTAAAGATTGAACAAAAGTTAACTCAAATTATGAGAGACTTTTTATGGGGGTCTTCAGCTGATAAAAGAAATTTTTTTTGGGTTTCTTGGGATACGATGAGTAAACCTAAGAAATTGGGTGGTCTAGAAATTAGGTGCTTAAAAATTACCAATAAAGCTTTGTTGTCCAAATAGACCTGGAGATATGCACATGAGAGAAAACAACTATGGAGAAGGATAGTTCATTTCAAAACGAAGGGAGATGAATCTGATCTATGGGTTAAAGATTCATTGGTACCTCAAGGAAGAGGAATATGGAATGGGATTCAGCAGCAAAAACACATATTCACTACACCAAAACATCAAATTTGGGACGGATATACGCGTTGCAATGAATTTGACCAACGCGTATATCTTTTGGAAATATAGCGTAGCTAATTTGTGTGCAACGCGTAAATCCGTTGGTCAAATTAATTTGTGCAACGCATAAAAACGTTGGTCACTCAGTTTACCAACGTTTTTTTAGCAACGTGTTCTTTAATTTGTGCAACGCTTACAATAATTTAGGCAACGTATTAGTCTAATTTGAGCAACACTTATATACGTTGCAAACCAATTTACAGGTAAAAATAAAAAGAATTCCGACGATAATTCCCGGTAAAAAATAAATTCCGACGACAATTCCGGCGGATTTCTGCACCTTGATATACCATTATAGATCAATTAAAAGACTCAATTTTTCATATGAACATATGGTTGGTCATCACAGTCTATCAAGATATATCAAGATATATTCATATATATATATATAATATATTGTATATTGGAACCTTTTTATTTCCTTTAAAAAACTACTGAAACTTTAATTCAACTATAAATGTAAGTACAAACCAAATCATCTTCATAGCTTGTATCAAAATCATAAAATCTTGCAGGTGGAGATGTGCCAACAGATGGTTTATGTCCAGCATAGGGTGGTGAACTTTGCTTGAAACTGCTAGAGGTAGAGGAAGAGGAACCCTTTCTACTGATTTGCTGTTTTTAGAACTGCTTGAACAAAAAATAAAGGAATTGGTGCTTGTTAGATTATGTTCCACTCCCGCAACCAAAATACTCACAATGGACAAAAGAAAATCACAACAAAAATACTCCTACTGGCCTAAAGAAAAAATTGTTAAAACACAAAGTCACAAACAAAGCTAACAATCATGATTACCCCCAATAAATTAAGATCTAATGTCGCTTTGTACTGAGAAGGGATTCGCATCAAGGCTAAAAGAGCAAACTGTCTCTTTTTCCTTCTCTAATATTTGTGGAGTTAAAAAACTGGACAGGAAATATACAAGCACAATTAAGCATTCACAGTAAAGTGTGACCTCGGGACATACAAATTGTTATTCAAAGCAAATGCATACCTGGAAATTATTGAAAGCACGAGCAGGGATATTATCATCAAATTCTTTCATTATCTCTCATGGCCCATCTCCAACTCCGACTAAAACAATTGGCAATGGGTAATCGCTGCAAAGAACATGTTTTTAAGAACACAGCTTAACCGCAAGAATATATACTTCACAAAAAATTGCAATACCCAAAGAAGCCAACCTTGTTTTAACAATTGCATCTACATTTACCTTTGCTCTTGTGGCCTAGATAGCCACATCATCAACAACACTCCTTGTAACCTACATTTACCCATGGAAAGTAAAATAAGCCCAAGACTACTATCAAATTTGAAATCATATATAACATAGATATCACTAGGAATATTCATCTATACTGGCACACACATATAACCTGCAGCCACCTAGGAAAAATGAAATAAAACTGTCAAATCTTAAAGAAAAGTTATGACCTACATATCACTAGGAAAATCATATATAATGGCACAAGTTCTTTATTCACATTCAACACGTATACACAGAACAAACTCTTGACAAAACTCAAAATTACCCACCCTTCAGCAATTATCTACACCACATGGTACTGGATAAAATGTAAAATATGCAACTGAGTTTCATCACAGCTACATTCCTTTTGGCAGCAGGCTTAGCTTCCTGAAGGAATCAACATTGGAAATAAAACTTCGTTGGATATTATGAGACACGAGACAAAAATGCCAACACACATTAATATTAGGCATGCCTATCCAACTGATCCGTTCAGGAAAACAAGCTTTTCGTCAAGAAGTCAATTTGAAACCCCTTAATTAACAGTTCACCACATAGTTTTGAGGAAACGAAGTTTGGTAGGAGCGAACATGCCACCTTTTCATTTAGGAAGTAGTGATGAAAAAGATATGCATCTGCTAGTGCAATAACTTTTATATCCTCTCCAACAAAACCATTTTGATAAGATGCATACTAATCCTCTCCTAGAAAAACAATATTAGTCAAATTATTTAATCATGAGTAGGCCTGCACATCGGCCGGTCGGCTCGGTTTTTGGACAAAACCACCCACCGAGCCGACCATAGGTCGGTTTCCAGAATTGAAACCGTAGCTGAGCCGGCCACCTTTCGGTTCGGTTTTAAACCGATCTGAATCGGCATGGTTCGGTACCGGTTTTGAACGGTATTTACCAATTTGAGGATGGTTCACACACAAAGTAAGAAGAGCAATTTTCCCATTTGATAATTCTGATGATGTTGGACATGATCACCCATTATAAATAAGACTATTGAAGTTACAACAAAATCCTAATTTAATTCATGCAATCTAAACTTTAAAAAATGATAACCTAATTCAAATCTATCTAAATTCATCTCAAAATCACATCACATATACACAATTTGTACGATAAATTAAAGTTCAAAGTAATTGATAAATTCTATTCATCATAATTACAAATATCAATTTCAATAATCCACAACATCCAAATCCCATTTTACAACTGATTACTTGAAAACTTACACAAATCCATGAATAATTTCTTGTTTGAGTAAAACCCATTAATAAAAAGAATGAGAAGAAGATGCAGGAAAAAGGAGGTGGTTAGATCTATTCATGGTGATAGAGGTGGTGGGGGTGGCTGTTGATGGTAAGACAAACGAAAAATCTTATTGGTTAATTACATAGAGATCATTTTCTTTTGTGGTGACTGGAGATGAAGGTAATTGCTATGGGTGGTGGTGGTGAGATGAGACAGTGAGAGGGAAGAGAAGAGCGGCAGAGAAGATGAACAAAGCAAAAAATAAGAAGAAGTGATTAAATTTCTCTAGGGTTTAGTCAAACATAAGATTATATACATAAAATGGATGGCTAGGATAAGTTCGATCAATGGCTAACATGAGTCGGTTTTTTCGGCACAATTCAGTCGGTTTTTATACTGATACCGTTGACCGAGCCGAGGATCAACGGTTCTAAATATTTGATGTCGTTATCTAAGCCGTTGATTTCGGTTTAGCACGGTTCGGCTCCGGTTTCCCCGGTTTCGGCGCGGTTGCTCGGCCCAGCCGGTTTCTTTTGCAGGCCTAATCTTGAGTAGTGACATGTTACATCCAACCAATACAAAAGTATGTATTTGAATTTGGATTCCATACTCGATACTAGAGAAAAAAAGATGTGCAATATACTACCTTCTATAGTGGCTCCATCCGTTGTGACTGTCCCCAACAGCAACTTAGATTTTGGCAGCTCATAAAGGGTCCAAAGGCTGGCTACTGCGATCCCTTAACATAATGTGGATACCTATAGATTTAAAAGAGAAGAAACATAAGAACTAGTATAACTACAAATTCAAAACCATAAAATCCTAAATCAGATGTCACAATTCCAAACCTCAAAAACAAAACAAATTCATGAAAGACAAATTCAAAATCAGAAAATCCTAGCTTCATCAACATATATAAGAGAGGGCAGACCAAACTTATTCATCTACAAAGCATGAATCATACCACCGGGATAAAATTAATACAATTTCTTACTCTCAGAAAAATCCCACAATAATGTCACACTATTTTTACCACCAGCAGCATATAGTGTAACCATCAAGGGCGATTTATATCTCTAAAAGGCATTTCCACAAACAACTGAGCTACACAAAGATTATAACGAACCAATAGTAAAACTTCTGTTATAGACATGTGCTTTCAACACATAAATTAAAGGTTGAATGGGGTCTTATACTTTGCAGTTAAAAGGAACCTTTGCAAGCACAAAAATAGAAACTTACCAGGTAACTCAATCCGAGTGGCGTATTCATCATTGAGGCATATACTCCTGTGTATCAACAAAAAGAAAAATTCAGCCAACAACCTTTGTCGTACCTAAGTTAATGTCTAGTTTTTTTTAAATGGCTAACATAGAAGTGAAATTGAGATTAAGAACCTCACCTTGATTTATGCATGACTATGCAATCAAATGTAATTCCAAGACGAGTAGCTTTCACACCATCACTTCACATGGTTAGCCGCCAACGGAACTTGCTATTAAGCTTCTTGTTCGTCCCCGGTATAACTCACAATCCCAGCAACCCTAGAAAATTATTAATTAGTATAAATCAGTAAGAAACTAAAAATTTCAACAATCAATATCAATCTTAGAAAATTACAATTTCTTAATTAAAATCAAACCAAACAGAAACCCAACCATAGAAAACTGTTAATAACATCAAGTTCTTTGAAATTTTGTAAAACCTAATTGAGTATAGAAGAAAACCCATTAGATACTTCTCTTGTGGATAATAATAGCAAGTATAGAAGAAATCCCATTAGTCTTATGAGTGTGAATCGACTTTCCTATTATCAACCATATAATTCTTTCAATTTTGGAGTAGTTTATTCATGAGAGAAGAAATGGGTTTCGATCTATGAAAATGTGGGTTTGATTTGGAGATCTCGGCTTATGGTTTGAAGAGAAGAAATAAAGGGTTGAGGAGAACTCGATGTATGAGAGAAAAGAAAATAAAAAGAAGATAAGAAAAATGAAATAAAAGGGTGATAATAAGAATTATATGGAAAATTTAGCCCTCACCTAGCTTCATAAAGGCAAGCATGTCCAGCTTTTTTTTTTCTTACCTTTTTCCTAATAATAATTAGTAATTAGTGCAACGTATTAGAAATTAGTGCAACGTATTTTCAGGTTCGCAACGGATATAGACGTTTCAAAGGGTACAACGGCTATATCCGTTGCACATCCCTAAAATTGAAATGTTGCTAAAACCAGGATATGGTGTAGTGATTAGAAGAGTCAAAATGGGAAGTCTTTGAAATTCTGGTGGGATAAGTGGAAACTAGATGTGGCTTTAAAGGAGAAGTTCCCTAGAATTTATAAACTTGCAGCAAATAAGAATGCAACAATCAGAGAAATGGTGGTTAATGATTATTGGGACATTCAGCTGAAAAGGAATCTCAAAAATGTAGAAATCAGAGAGGTTACAAAACTTTTTCAACTGCTGGGGGACACACCAAATTTAGCCGAAGAAGAAGATTCAATCCAGTGCAATGGCTCTATTGGGTTTACAACAAAATTTTGTTATAACTGGCTCATTGAAAGAAGTGACAGTCCTTCCACTCAGGTACCATACTCTTGCATATGGATTAAACATGTCCCTCCTAAAGTTCAAGTCTTCTTATGGTCAGCTGCACAGAATGCAATAGCTACAACAAATAATTTAGTGAGAAGAGGATGTGATGTCAACAACATGACTTGTTCTCTATGCTCCCAAGAAGATGAAACTGTAAGTCACGTGCTGCTGCATTGCCAGATAACCTCTCAAATATGGAACTATTTCTTGAAGAGATACAATGTTCAATGGGTGCAATCAAGAGATATTTTCTCTCAATTACAAGCATGGAAGTTTAGAAGAGGAAGAAACATGGGCATGAAGATATGGCCATTTTTATTGTTTGTCATTTGTTGGGTGTTATGAGATGAAAGGAATAGAAGAGTAATGGCAGGCAAGAATCCTAGAAGCTTAGGTACCCCGATCAATGATGTTAAAGCCAAAATATTGAAATGGGGAGCTCCAACAAATTGGTTTAAACATAATACCTTTGGAGATTTGATCACTCATTGGAAAATAATCATAGATTGTAGGTAAATGTCATTATAACTCTTCAGGGTTTGTAATCGCGGACTGAAAGTCCATGTATGGTTTCCTTTTTCTATTAATACAAGTTCAATCTTTCTACTCAGAAAAAAAAAGAGGTGATAATTAGGAGATTTTAAAATTTATATGGGTGTTAAATAGGATAAGTGGAGGTGGTAATTTATATGAGTGGCGAATAAGAAAAACGTGGGTGGTAAATAGGAAAAACCCACCAATAAATAGTTAAATACCGCGATTGCTAAATTTATACAAATCGGTCTAACCCAACGTGAGTGACGAATACCCACAGATTGACAACAGCGAGCACCGTTATCCTAAGCAGAAAATCACCTTATTGCCGCAAGTAGTATTTTCCACACCCAGAACGCAATTAAAAACGAAGTCCCAAAAATAACAAAAACCCCCAGAATCAAACTGAAAGTCAATCAGATAAAACACCTAATTTGAGCAATCAATCAATCAGTCAGTCAGTCAATCAAACAATTTGGTATTTGAATACAAATTGAGGTTCAGCTAGAGAGATCTTTCAAATTGGGTTTTGATTCTGTTGGGAGAGATGAATGGTGGTGGTGGTAATTACAGAAACCCTTGTTTGACGATGCATCAACCATGGGCATCATTACTAGTCTATGGTATTAAGCGTATTGAAGGAAGATCATGGCCTGCTCCTATTAGAGGTAGTATTAATTAAATCCATCCCTGCTCTCTTTTAATTTCCTTAATTAATTTTCGTTTTCTATAATTTCTAGTTATGAATTTATTAATCTCTAGTTATTAATTTTCGTTTTCAATAAGGCCGACTTTGGATCCACGCTGCTGGTAAAGTTCCGGATCAAGAGACAATCAAAGCAATGGAAGACTTTTATAGAGAAATCTATAAAGTGAACGGAATTGAAGAATTGAAATTTCCAGAGCATTATCCAACTTCACGACTATTAGGTATCTTAATTTTCTCACCTACTTGACTTGTAATTTGCAGCATAGTGCTGTAGTTCAGTAACTAGTGGTATAGTGTAGAAGTAGCTATAATCCTTTTTTCTGGAAAAGGATGATGTGGATTCCTTACTACTTTGGCACTTGATCCAATATTCAGGTTGTATTGATGTGGTTGGGTGTCTTAGGCGGAATGAAGTCGAGTGTTGGCAGGAGGTACCCGAAGGGGTAGGTGTTGTAATGTATTCTTTTGTTTTTGGCCTTTTGAGTTTTTTTCCGTATACCTTAGTTCGAACTTTATGTTTTAACCGCTTCTGCTTTTCTTCCAGGTGAGACTTGAAGCTCAGACGGATTTTTGCTGGCTATGTGAAAATCCACAGGTATATACAGAAGTTCTAGTTTGCGGTTGTTAGAGGTTTGGGACAGAACGCTGTTCCAAACCTTTTCATTTTCAGCTACTTATTGTTGTCCCAAGTTTTTTGATCAGATCATTCTTTTGTGTGGAGAATATCTAAGGATTCTTGCTTTTTGTTTTTCCTATTGGCTTGCAAAAATTAGCTGTTTCTGGTTTACTCGACTAATTCTTGTCCTATGAACAATTTAGAGATTATTGATCCCATTTGAGATGCGAGGGTTTCAAGGTGTTTACAACTTGGAAAGAAGGGTAAGTTCATAGCACCACTATCATATTCTGCGATGCTTTTCTTTTTCACTTCACAAACAATCTAAGTTGCTCACTTTTGTTCCCTACTGAGACTTTTCAGATATATGACGCCGCAGTTAGAGGTCTCACTCCAGTTAAAAGTCCATTACCTGTAAAGTTTCCACTTCCAGATTCCAGAGATTCTTTCTCACTGAAACCAGGATCACTTGTCTCGAGCTTTTCTTCTTTGAAAGTATCTGAAGTTAAAAAACCAGAGACTCTTACGGCAGCTATAGCTGGTGCCCGCGCTGCAGCTACCCAATACTCAAAGCAACCTCAGAGGTCCCCAACTACTAACACAATCCCACCAAGAGATAATCCAGATTCTATAGTAGCAAGTCAGTTTAAGAACAAATCAAATAATTCAGAAATGAATGAAAGGCATGTTGCAGAGTATGATCGCCCAGTTCAAAATGGAAATTTGGCGCATAATGTAAGAAACAGTCAAGAGGTTTCTGATGGTACAAGTTGTAGTAGCCAAATTCAAGATCACAGTAGAGATTGGAACCATCGACCGCAGGACAGAACTGTCGAGGAGTCCAGAAGCCCTGCAACCATTGTCTCAGACAGGTCTCGACTACCACAAAATGAACGTTACAGAGACCAGGGTGGACGAAGGAATTGGTAGCGGTACTCAAGGAAGTTCTAGAGATATGAAACTCAATGTTGGGACTCCTAAGGTATGGAACCTTCTGGATTTTTTTTTTTTGAAAGTAATTAGTAGAGAAACGAAAAAATTGTCCACGGATGAGGAACCTATTAACTTTTGACACGTGGTGTGTTGATGAGGGTTCGTTCATTAATCAGCACCTGGAGTCAAATCCGGCGATGGGTGAATAGGTTCCTTTACCTCGTCGGCACTCATGATTTCTCATGTCACTTATTGCGCATGCCTCTGTGACTCTGTCTTTCCCCTGGTAAAAATGTACTTCTAATATTTTTCTAGGTCCATCATAGTTGTTGGTAGAGTTTGAACCATATCAATTAGTACATTTTATGATCTACAACTAGTTTATTGACTAGGGATTGTTTACGTGCAGATTTTCTCCACAGCAAAGAAAGGCCTCAGGCCCGCATGATAAGTGTTTGAACCATGGATTCATCAAAGCACAGACTTGAATGGCTATATGGATGATTCTGTCCAGGGTGCAGGCAAATGGCTCGCATAAGAGTGAAACTGCTTTTTCTGGAAAAGCAAAGTATGCATGTTGTACCATAGGTAGTTGATAATCAGTTTCTGAACTGTAATTTTACTTTTAGGCCTATGAATTCTACTACAGTACATGTTATGATCTACAGCTCTTGTAGCTACAGATATTCATTTATTTCCAATAAACCCATTACGGGGGTAGTAATTAGTCTGTTGCATTTGATTTCGTGATCAGATTATGGGTCATAACTCGTAAGGGATCCAAGAATGGAAACCAATGGAAAGCCCAGAAATGCTGTATAACATCATACAGAAACCTACCTTTATCCCCCAGTCATCTTTTACATATACAGACCAGCGACCAGCTACAGAACTTTTGTTGTGTCTGATACTCACTCACTCTTCAATGGACATTATCTTCTTGCTGGAGTTTCTTGGAGGTTCATTCTTGGGTCATTGTTTGGTAGTAGCATCACAGTAGCCCAATTCCACACCTAAAGAAATGTGCTCAGGAGCATAAGTGCATTTACCTCTACTAGTCAAAAGATCCACAAACTTGGCAAGGATAATCAGCATTGTCACTAGGCGTATGGCGTTTTAACGGTTAGTTTCACATTCAAGTAGATCACCCTCTGTTGCATGAAGAGTAGGAACTTTGACTCTGGGAGGTGTACCAGACTTGTACCATCCATTAGGGCAAAAAACTAAATAAAGAACATCACTAGGCTCATTTTCCAGGTGATACAATTTCTCTCCAGCAGCAAAGCTCCCGAGTAGCTGGTACGATCGCTCTGATCCATCCATTGTGAGACACATATCATCGGTACATGCTGCTAACTCCATCTGAGTCTGATAAATGAACTCTAGAGTCGCAGAAATCTCTTGCTCGAATTGATACAGTGGTCCACTTTGGAAATCTATTTTCCTCAGCTTGCACAGTCCCTCTCCCAACTCCATCATTGCTCCTCTATGGTTCTGGTTAAACAAGTGATGAAATCCCACCGCGCACTGTAAAATCCCATGGATAACGGTCCGTTGGGGGTCTTCTGCTTTGAGCCATAGCGCTTCAAGAAAATCATGACATTTGTAGTATTCTCTATTGTTGAATAACAAGACTGCCTTGTCAAATCTCATATCTTCTTCATTCTCTTCTCCATTCTCTTCGAAAAAGAAGCCATCATTAGTCAAGCGATACGAATGAAGTGCGAAGTAGAAATTCTGTTTCTTGGGTTTTTCTTCTTTGGAACATTTTAGATTTCTAGTTTTGGAAGAGAAAATGGGAGGATGAGAACGTGCATCTTGGGGTCCGAAGATGAAGTGTAGTTTTGAAGGAAATGTTAGGAGATGAAAATGATGAATTTGGAGAGCCATTGGAGGGTTTGTAGCAGAAGAAATATGTATTGATAATGCTGTTGAAAATGTAGCTATGCCATGCTATTACAACCATTGTTTTTCGTGTGGTTGAGTTTGAAGTCTTAGAAATAATTAACCGTTGACTGTTATTTTTGTTCGATGACTGTTTACTGAATACTTGACTTCTGTTTACCTCTTTAAACACTTGATGATTAATTTATAGGTCTCTCTAAACTCTATTTATAGCAGGAGTTGATTGCAACTGTTCATTTAAATTTATGGGTTGATTGCAATTGTTCATTTAAATTTCTGGGTTGATTGCTATTGCTTCTGAAGGGACGAAGGTGAAGAGAAGGAGAAACGATAAACAGAATTGGCTCTTGTAATTAATTCATTACAAAAGCTGCATTACAAGAGCCATTTTGGAACTCAAGAAGAAGAATTCTCTGCTGTCGCCAAATTTCATTTTCCACGACTCCAAAATGGTGGTTTCACATTAATTTATTTATTTTCGATCGGTTATGGTCACACTGTCTCACTTAATTAATGTTTTTTTTTTATTATCAATATGTGACATTTATAAGTGTTACTAAAGTGGTTTATCACACTTATTTAAATTACAGTTAGGTTTACAGTTATATGTGTTGCTAACTCTTTAATAACAATCACTAAAACTTCAATTTTTGAAACCAACAACCCATTTTAGGGCACTTTTATACCAAATTATAAGCTCAGAACCCATGTCAACGACACTTATAAATGTCATTATTACCCGAAATATCCGATTTATAAAAAGGGCTTGCGGCGCAGCTTGTTGCTCGCTTTCCTTCTATGTAATAACTCGTGAATCTGTTTCAATATTAAATATCAAAAAACACACATTTTAATGAAAATAAAAGAAAGGAAATTTTTTTTATAAAACGTTAATTTTGGAAGAGAGAAAAATGAGATCTCAAACAAGGGAGAGAAAGAGAGAGAGAACGAGAGAAGAAGAGAGGCGATCTCGAACCGGAGATCATTAAAGGTTAATTCATCTCGATTTATTTCAGAACAAGCACGAAGAACCTATGTGTATTAAAAACCATCATTAACAATGCTTGTTCTTGAAGATTTACTAGAAATCAGTAATGAAAACATGATGAGCATCATTATCAAAAATTGAATCTAACAATTTTCGTCAGCAAAAATGATTATCAAGATAAGTGTCATCTTCTCTTATCACTTTCACTCGATCTAGATTATTAGCGTAGCGTTGCGAAATTTAATTTCAGTTAATTTTTTCTTGGGTTTTCATAAGACTAAACTCAAGTCTTCTTTTGATTAATTAACATTTATGATATGAAATTATGAAATTCTTTTTCTAATTTTGTTTTTTGTTTTAGATTAGATCTTAGGGATACGATTTTAGTTATTCGTATTTTATTCGTCTTTGGGTTTTTCTTGTTTTGATCTTTTTTTTATATTCATAAAACTTTAATCAATTGAGAAATCATATGTTTTTGAAATAAATCTTAAGCATATGATCTTGAATAGACTTGTTTGAATCGATGCTCGATTTTATTATCTTTTTGTAGTTGTGTACATGTTTGTACACTAAAATGCTATGTGATGAATAAACAAATTAATTGTTTTATTTGATTTGATGTTGTATCTGGTAGATGCGTACATAATTGTACATTGAAATTCTCTGTGACGAATACATGAGTTGTTTTGTTTGAGTAAATTCTCTATATTGTTACTTTTTATAGATGTGCACATACTTGTACACAAGTATTCTCTGTGATGAATGGATGGCCTGTTTTGTGGGTATTAATGCTAGATTATGTTATTATTTATGTAGACATATACATGTTTGTACACTGAAATGCTCTCTCGTGAATATATGGCGTGTCATGTGGGTATGGATGCTAAATTTTGTAAGGTTATGGTACAGGTGTACATGTTTATACACTAGTATGCTTTGTGATGAAAGGATGGCCTGTCCTGTGGTGTGGAAGTTAGAATTTGTTATATTTTTGTAGAGGTGTACATATTTGTACACTAGCATGCTATGTAATGATTTATTTTAAGTTTATTTTTGATTTTAAGATTGTCGTAATAATGTTTTGGGTGTACATAATTGTAAACATGTGAATTGTTAATGTGCACATAGTAGTACACTTGCTGATTATTTATGTGCACATAGTTCTACACATACTTATCTTTTGTGTGTGGATTTTTGTAGCCGAAGAGGAAGGTTAGAGTTCCCAAGGAAGAGATTGTTCACATGGACTTATTGTACATGATGTAGAGTTTTAATTGATTTGCTTCAATCAAATAATATAAAGACTCAATACGGTATGGAAGAAAGTGGAAAGATGCCTGGCTATCCGTGTTTGTGATACGGTGGGGTGAGGCGGTGTTCAGGCGTAGTATGCCTTTATCCATTTCCCGTTGATGACCGCTTCCAGTTTTCCCCCGTCCTCCTTAATGACTTTGTAGTACCCACTTCTGTATGCTTTCGTGACTATATAAGGACCTTCCCATTTTGCGGAGAATTTGAGTGCAGATGCGTCTTGCTGGATGTGTTTAGCAGTCTTCAGTACCAAGTATCCTATTTGAAAAATTCGAGGTTTCACGGTTTTGTTGTATGCTCTAGAAACCCTGTTTCTGTATGCATGTGCGTGTTCTTCCGCTTTAGCCCTCCTGGAGTCTACAGTGTCCAATTCTGCAACCCTGGCACTTAAGGATTCAGCTTTATTCCATCGAACTCCGCTTGCTTCGTCAACCCTGGCTGATGAGATTTTAATTTCCGCCGGGAGGATAGCGTGTGCGCCATAAACAAGAGAAAAATGAGAGACCCAAATGGAACTTATTGGTCATGTCTGGTATGCCAAGAGTGCCATGGGAAATTCCTCATGCCATGTTCGAGGATTATCATGCACTGTGCGACCGAGGATTCGAATCAGAGTTTTGTTGGTGCTTTCAGCCTACCCGTTCCCTTGAGGGTAGTATACGGTGGAGAAGACTTGTTTAATCCTGTATTCCTCGAGTAACTCTCGTACTTGCTTGTTCGTGAAACAGGTGCCATTGTCGGTGATGATATGTTTAGGCATGCCAAAACGGAAGATAATGTACTCTTTAATGAATGTCGCGATTGTGGTTCCGTTCGCTCCTCGTAAATCTATGGCTTCGACCCATTTGGTAGAGTATTCGGTTGCTGTTATTACATACTCGTGATGTTTTGAGGATGGTGGGTTCATATTCCCAGTGATGTCGAGTCCCCATCTATGAAAGGGCCATGGACACTAGTACAAAAAGTCGCATTTGACACATTGGATCACCGTGTCCATAGGCTTTCGGCCATGGATTTTTTTCACTCCAGAAATGTGATATTAGGTGCCGTCACAAAAGGGTACCTTTATGGCTACATAAAATTTGTGTGACTAATAGACATGATTTACCATGGCCATATCCCTATAACCGTGTCCATATGGTGCCCTTTTTTTTAAGCAGTTGAGCATTGCCATGGCCATAAGTTCCTTATAGCCACACAACTTATGTTTAATGTGGTCAGTGTTTACTTTAAATATACATGGATTTATTTGAATCATGGCCTTTGCTACTAATCAGACATGCAAAAGTCATTTTACCATGGCTAATTCGTGACCTACAATCACATTGAAACTGTAACACCATGGCAATAGACATTCTTAAGATACAATACATGATTTCGATGTGGCAATACATGACTTGTAGTAACGTTCAATCTATAGTACCATGGCCATACATATTTTCAGACACGTGATAAACATTTTACATGGCCAATTAATAAATTATGGCCACTAAGAATTTGTAGCACCGTGGCTAAAAACATTCCAAAGACACGCAAACTGTTTTCAATGTATCTGTTGTTCATCTTTTGGACACAGGGGATCAGATAAAACATGACGCTACATACCTTAAAGTCACACAAAACGACTTTAATGTGGCGAATGTTTAACTTTTTGCCACATGTTTAGTTTTCAGCCACTCGAAAATTAGAATTTTCGTAGCAAAACGACTTTAATGTGGCAAATGTTTAACTTTTAGCCACTCGAAAATTAGAATTTTCATAGCTCTATTTATTCGTTGGCCATGGTTCTAAATCTAACTTTTAGCCACATGTTTAGTTTTTATAACTTTTAGCCACATGTTATTGCCGTACTGGTAACCAGCGCCGGATTTTAGATTCTAAGAATTCTCAGAAATCTTGGGTTTTTCAGACCATAAACTTACACCATTTCATATAAAATAAGAAACTGAATTTAATGATAAAAACTTGCATTCATAACAAAGTTTTACAAAGTTTTCTATTTTGAGTTCTACTATTTCTGAAACAAAAATCTGGGCAACAACAACACCCAAAGAGTTCAAAAAGGCAGTTCTCATTATCAAACTGCGAACACACCTATGGCATGAAAAAAAAAAGGCATCATGCCATTCCCTTATATTTAAGAGACAAACACCTGTATATGCCAATTTCCCTTTATTACTCCATCCCGAGAGCATTGCAAGTCCAGGATAATCACTTATAGTCCATAGTAATCCCGCACGCAGATTGAACATTTCATTTCTTGAGGAATCATATGTATCTAACCCAACTCCTTGAGCTTATTTATTAACCAAATATACTTCAATGTCGTTACCTATGACAAATAAGACAATGAGTTTGAATATTTGGTACCTTACTGATGCAGAACATACAACAAGTCTAAGTGTACCATAACTAGACAAATGCAGATACACATAAATAACTGAGCTTAACATATCAACAACAAGGAGCTAATGCATATGCAATCATACACAATAACTAAGAGATATCATACTAAACAAAATAAAATTTTCACTTTGGAATCAGCTTCATTAGATGACAGTAATTAGCAAAAAAAATAAGAATGATAATGAGAACATCACATATGGTGTTTCAGTTAACAATAGTGGCAATGGTGAAATTCATATTGAACAAAGTGCTATGTGATGTGTAAATATCTTCTTTTTTTGTTCAAATTTTCATTCATTCTTTCTTTCGTTCTGTCTAACTAATTAAGCTAGTTTTATACAATGCTCATATATATTGATACTAGACTTGGTGGTATATATAAACTATTTGTTAGTCCAATCAAGGTTGTATCCCTAACTGGTTCATCTTGTGTCAGGGAGGAGACGCAAAAAATGAAGGCTAGTAACCAAGATATTACTCACAGAGAAGAATTCAGTACTGCCGCAAAGACGTAAAATGGAAGTAACTAAGAGTTAATCATACATTAAGCACTAATAAGAGTCAAACAAGTCAAGTTACAAATATATACTTTTAAGTTAATTTTTTGTCACAATCACAAACGAATTAACTTAGATCTTAGTGGTGAGCACACATCATTGTACAAATTAACTTAACTACCTTAGCCAGAGACAATAGATGGAGTATAGAAAACTATCACTATATTTGACAAACAAACAAGATACAGTAACATCAAAAATTGAAAAAAATCCAGAAAAAATTGAAAAAATAAGTAAAATGGGGATTTTAAGGTTATAATAACTTTACCAGACGTGTTGAAATCCTTCTTCAAATTGGAAGTGGAGTAGTGCGTGATGATCTGCATCTAGGTCAACCATTTCAGTGTTTAGCGCCTGAGCTTGATCCCATGTCATATTGTACCTTGTCTCCTCTTTATATCTGATTGTCTTATTATCAATTTTCACAAAATTTCGTGCCACATTCTGACCCCTACAAACTAGGAATGATGGACAACTAAAAACAAGGATAATCTTCATATGTTAGCTGGACACCCAGGGATCTAGACAAGTACTAAACATGCACAATGCAGTGTTGATGGGACAACAATGCAGTGTGAAAGTCCTGCACTAAAATAGCTAATAAGAACTCTCGTTTAAAATTATAAATGCTTCTCATCAAAATTTTGTAACATAAAAAATCCTACTTGCGCTGCCTAACCAACAAAATTTACAAACTAGCACCACACCTTTCTTATCTGACATGATCCCAGCTCCCAAAGATGCGCATCTTAACAAAAAGGACACTTGCACTTCTTGAAATTGCCTGCTGTAGGGATTTGAGTACAAATTTCTGTGGGCACCGGAAATCACCTGATTGGGGGATGCCCATGGTAGCTTCCATTTGTCTTGGAAAGTGAAAAGGACTGAGAGTGGAGGTACCGATGACAATAAAACATCTCAGAACATTCGAGTCATCAACCAACAACTGCGACCATTTCAGGCTTAGTGATAGGCATGTCGGAAGCTGCAACGAGAGGACTTTTCTGGAATGAATTTCTGAGCTGCCCACAAGCTGCATTGACATCAAGTCCTCTAGTCCGCCTTATGCCTGTTGTTACTCTACGGGATTCTAACGCTGCTGCAAATGCAAGTATCTGCAGAAACAACGAAAAACTGATTGAAATCCCTAAAGCAAACCAAATGACTTGTCATAGAATCTTAGGACACATAATCCAAACATGACCACTCTTTTTTTCAGAAATGGCAAAATTCAAATAAATAGAAAGAGAAGCATACAATTTTCTTGTATGGACGGCGAAATTCTGTGTCTTCTATTGGATTAAAAGGTATCAAATTGACATGGTAACCATTTCCCAAGCACGGAGTAGTTCTACAAGTTCTACTGCATGCTCTACCGCGTCGTTGACTCCAGCTGCAAAAAGAATACATGAAAATTGAGGATCAACATTACATAAGTAATACATTTCTATATCTGCTTAGAAATAAAACTGTTTACAAGTTGAATTCTGGTTTTACCAAGAAGCGTATACTCGAATGACACTCTGCGACTAGTTTCATCAAAATATTCCCTGCAATCCTTCATAAGTGTGTCCGGCGGATATGATTTTGCACTGGGAACAATTGTTTCTCGAAGTCTTTGATTTGGGGCATGTAGGCTAATATCGAGGGGAGAAAAAAAAACAATCAGTTGGTAAATAGAGGTAAAGTAAAACTTAGTACTATTGACATTTAGATATTGAAGTAAGCGAAAATGTCAGAGTTAACCAAGGGTCTCCTGCAAACACTCAGTGTGAATATTGTATAGCTTTTATCATACAAATCCCAACTAAAATAACTTTCACAAGGGTTGGAAATAAAGTATGGACAGGTCAGAACATGGTGTTCATTGGTTCAAAGATCCCACTCCTATTAGCTTGAGGGTACCACATTAAGATATAATTCGGATAACGATAAATCAGAAGCTAGCTACTTCAGAAAATAAAACGTACAGTACCTGACAGCCAAGGTGGATTGGAGTTTGTGAGATGCCAACTTTTTAATAGTGTTTGGCACTCCCACGGTGGAAATTGTAATCATTCGTTGGCTAATTTGTATATCCTGCAAATCAAATTACGAATATTAACATGAACAAATCCGTATCCCACACCCCAAAACGTGACATGCATGGAAGAGTTAAGTACAAACCTTATTTAAGCAACGGTGTGCTTCTAAAACTGCATTTAAGTTCAATATTGGCAAAGTAAGATGCCACTATTTCGAAGTGCCCATCATCCTTTTTCCTTATAATTGACTCAAGGACACAAACAGCCTTCATGCGCACCTGAAGAACAATCAAGTCCAATGGGCTTTTGAAAAGAAGAAAAAAAAATTCCTATTCAGTTCCAACAAATTGTTGTTATAGCCAAGATTCAGCAAAATCCCACAAAACAGAAGCATTATCAGGACAGCTTCCGTCAGTAAGCTTATAACAAATTATTTATGGATCTTGATACATGCCTGGTCATAATGGGACATACAGACATGGAAATTACCTGCCACAAATGTGATTGAAGCTTGTATTCAAGAGGACTCAAGACCACTGCATCAAGCTTCAAGGCCTCTGCAAGGAATACCTGGAGAGCATCACGGGTGGGCTGTAAACGCACACCACCAGATGTAACGATTGTCTCTAACAGTCTTTCTTCACGGGTTTTACTCCCTGTGTAGACCTGAAATAAGTGTTCGTTTCAATTCGACAAACTTCCATGTAGAACCTAGATTTCATAGTGACTCGTATTCAAGGTGTCGATATCCATCTGAGTTCTAACACCACCCTAAATCAGTAAACATGGAAGCAACATTCAATTTCGATTGTAACCCCTAAATCTGTGCATTCAGAGGTTGAAAAAAAAATGGAGAATAGGGATTAAAAAAAATGGGTTTAAAGAAATACAATATCATTCAATAAAATTAAAGTTGATGAAACTTCAAACAAACTTATGAATCTACACAGAGAAAACAACAATTAATAAAATTAAAATCTATTGGTATTTGTAAGTTAATTTGAAGAAAAATAAAGCGGATCGAGTAACTAAACCTGAATACCATTTTCTTGTTCGAGTTGCAGTAATGAAAAACACCATCTTCTTCTACTTCAATCAACGCTTAAAGTTTTCATTTTTTTTTTGTCAATGAAATTTCTTTTCGATCTCAGTAGTTTTCAGTAGCAGCTTAAATTCCATAGCAAATTAACTCCAACCCCATCTTTGTTTCATGAAGATCTGTTAGATTTTGTGAGAAATCAAATGGATTTGTAGAGGTAAGAAATTATTTTGGAGAGGGGACTTCGAGAAGTGGAAGAAGAGGCAGCAAAGAGATAAGGTATTTTTTAGTTAAAAGAAGAGTAGGATTTGCAGCCGTTGGATCAATGAGAAAACCTAATCTCAAATACAATCAATGGATCAATAAGGTATTTTCGGCAGAAGGTCATATGGATTGCAAAATTAACGGATAAGATTTCGTTTGATCCACTCATACGGATTGAGAAAAGCATCTGACGGTTGAGATTGTATTTGTTATGGTCATACATATTGAGAGCATTTGTGTTTCTCTTTGTGCTACTACGAACTCATGTATTCGGTTTATTATCAACCTTCGACATGAAAAAAAAATCCAAAAAAAATATTAATAAATTTAGGACATTGTTATCGACATTTTAATATAAAAAAATCCAAAAAATGTATAAGAATGAATCGGGAAAATGAAAAATGAATTCGATAATTGTTGTGTTTCTTTGTGTTTTTGTGCTTCCGGTTTGAATTTCGACTAGCCGCATAGGTCATGAAGTAATTTTGAAAATTCATACAGATCATGAAGTAGCTTTGGTTCGCACTGGTAAACTCAGGTTAACATGATACGTCATCGAAATCGATAAATATGAAGCTCAATGTCGATTCAAAATTCAAATGTGGTATAACGGCATACAAACTATGAACCGAGAAGCTCCAGGAGGGTTCAAACTTCAAACTTAACATGATACATCATCTAAATCAATAAATATGAAGCTCAGTGCCGACTCGAACTTCAAATATGGTATTACATTGTCTAATGGCATATAATCTATGAAATTCATGTAGCTATATGTCTATCTTTGGACATGTTGGACAATTGTGTCTATTTCTTAATAATCCCAGTGGCTAATATATTTGATTTTGCCTTGGAAAATTAAATTGTCTAATGAACCCTACATTTTGGACACATAAAAGAATTAAAGTGGCCAAATAATTTTGTTTTTCGCCACGGCTGAATAGGCGTGTCTGTTGCCACCCTACACATTAGACATGCACAAAATTGGTTAACGTGGACATATACCCATCTATGGCTACATGTTATGGGTTTATACTTAAAACCATGGACAAATAATATCCTATGGCTACAGGAAAGTGATCAACGTGGCCACAACAACAATCTATGCATGTAGCCACGGAAAAATATTTTGGTGTGGCTAGGCTTTTGATATGAAAATGTGGCCTATGTGACAGTTTGTACTAGTGGGACTACTTATGGAATGTAGGGTGGTTGCGGGTACATGAATAAGGTTCCCGTGGACCTGACACTCCTTGCACCTCTGTACGAAAACAACCGCGTCGTCCTCCATGGTCGGCCAGTAATTATTCTCGTGTATTTGGAGAAATAACTTCCGCTTTCCTTGGTGTTCGCCTTCGTGCGTCTCCTTCAGCATGATTGGGACCTCTACCTCGTTCAAACATCACAGAAGACTCCCTCAAAAGATTTTACGATATAAGATCCCTTTGTGGAATACGCACCTCTTGGACCTTTGTTTTATTTTGGATGCCTTCTTCTCATTGCTGGCGAGTATACCGTCGCGAAGGTAAATGATGTATGGATTTTTCCAGTCCCTGGTGTGACCAATGTTGAAATTTTTTAATTAATACGGCGGCGCTTGATAGTTGGAATAGGTTCTTTGAAGTAACCGAGCTTGGACCTCCATGTCCGGCCAATAATAGCCAAGGCGTTGTAAACAACGATAGAGGGTTACCACCAATGTATATCCGCAGACCTCATCATGGATGCAATTGAGATGTTGCTATTCTTCCTCTTCTCCGAGGCATCTTGACAAATATCCTTATGGATTTCGATGATATAGTACCCCTCGAAGCATGAAGAAATCACGTAAGGTTTTAAGACTAACCTTTCCTTGAAAGAGTGAACTGCTAAGCTCTTAGATAATCGGTGTTCTCCAGTCATAAACTTCATCTTTTTAAGGTTGTGAAAGCCACGTTGAAGCCACAGTCCTTCTTTTCACCGTCAGAGTTTCTTCAAGGCCTTCAGATCGCAGTTTCGATGCTAACGTTGCTAGGAAGTCGGCATGTTGGTTGTTGCCGCGCCCAATATGGGATACTATTGCGTCGGCGAAGTAGTTCAGCAGTTTTTGCGCCTCGACTCTATATGGGGCTAAGGTTACCTCCATCAGTGCGTATGCTCCTTTTACTTGGTTGACTAGTAGTTTAGAGTACCCTCTTATTTCCAGACGTGTGGCTCCGGCTTGTTTATCCAAGGACAACCCAATGAGGAAGGCTTCGTACTCTGCTGAATTGTTGGTGCACGGGAAGTCTAGCTTCAAGGAGTGAGAAAACTTCACAAGTTGGGGATACTAGAACCACGCCGGCCCCTCCCGTGTCGTTGTTAGGGGTGGAGGAGCGGTCGAAAAATAACATTCAGGTTTCCTCTTGGATGAAAGATATTTCCGGAAAGTCCCTGGGGAGGTCCCCGCGTAATGTCATAGCATTTTCTCCTGGAAATGCCACTAACAAATATGCAACTTCCTGTCCTTTGATGGCCCTCTGGGAAGCACATATTATGTCGAATTCTGACATCTGGAGGAGCCATTTGGCCGGCCTTCCCATCAGAGTAGGTTTTGAGAGGAGGAACTTCACAGGATCGAATTTGGATATTAGCACCACTTTATTGGACAATAGATAGTGCATGAATTTCTGGATAGAGTAGACCAAAGCTAGGCATGCCTTTTCTGCTTTGGGATACCTAAGTTCGACATCTTTCAAATCCGACTGAAATAGTATATGGGGTATTCAATCCCTTTGTCATCTTCTTGGGCGAGGAGAGCTCCAACATCAGTGTCACTGAAAGTGGTGTAAAGGTGTAGTGGTCTTCCTTGCATGGGTGATCTTATGACGGCTGGGGAAGATAATGTTCGTTGAATATTCTAGAATGCTTTCTGTTATAATATGGTCCATACAAAGCTTGACGAAGCAATAAGTTGAGTCAATCTGGGTATGAAGCGGCGGATGTAGTTTATTTTGCCCATGAAACTCTTGAGTTCCTTCACGTTCCGCTGTGGTGTCATCGTGAGGATGGCTTGCGTTTTGGTTGGGTCAACTTTTATCCCCTCAGCGGTTACTTGGAAGCCTAGGAACTTGCCCAAGGAGACACCGGAATCACACTTTAACGGATTCATTTTTAGCTTGTATTCGCGGCATATTTCGAACACCTCTTGTAGAATCCCCGTGTGAGCCGCCCGAATATTTGACTTGCCCACTATGTCATCTATATAATCCTCAACTTGCTTGTGCATCATGTCATGAAAAATGGAGACGTATTTGTGACATTCAGTTTGCGACATTAAGAAAAACGTCAAAAAAGATATCCATATATGACGTACTGTACGTCGGATATATATTGTGTTAGCTAGTTACAAAAATAGTGTGAACATTATTATTTGCAACATCATTATTTGCGTTAAATAGATGATTTTTATCTTTTTAGTTTACTTTAAAAAAAAATATGTGTCTCGAACATTATTATTTGCAACATCATTATTTGCATCGTAAATACAATTCAAATTAAATAAAATGTAAAAATAAATAGATGATTTTTATCAACATTTTTATGAAAAAATCCAATGGCTAGAATGAGAAAAAAATTAGAAAAATCTTTAAGAAATAAATGAAAAAAAGGTATGTCATCTCAATTGAAATTGATAGTTATGTAAATTTTGAAGGTTTTAAACAAATTAAGGGTATTGGGTTTGTTTACTAATTTGTTACATGGTTACTTTTTCATCAATCTCACATCGAGATATACCATAAGAAACCTCGACTATTCTGTCCAAAAAAACAAAGACATTTTTATCTGGTCAAAACCAATTGCCTAAAGTATATCTAATTTCCTAAACCATTAACCAGCAAGACACACCACAACACAATCACCTCCTGGTTATAAAGATTATCAATCTCTAGTTAAAGAAAAAAATATGCATCAATAGGAAAATGTTAATGAAAACAATAAAATAAAAATAACCGCCCAACTATTTATAATCTTAAAAGTGTTTCCTCATCATACATGCCATAGATAGGGACACGTGAATCTTTAACTGATGTTAACCCTCAATAGTTAAGCCATTATCTTCTATTTTAAATATTGGGTACTCTTTTTTGCCTTTTGTTCCAAACCCCATTATCAAAAACAATAAAATAAAAATAACCGCCCACCAAGTGTTTCCATGTACATATACGTGAAGTAACCCTAATAGTTAAGCCATTATCTTCTTCTCTCTTGCCTTGTTCCAAACCCCATTATCAAAATCAGCCGCCTACCTCTCTATATCTCTCTACAGCTCCCTACCTCTCTACAACTCTCTCTCATAATAAAGTGATAGCATAAACTAATTATTATACAAAATCCTACATTCTAATGTAGGAACCGAGAAGGTTGAGGATACAACTGAAGATTCATTTCCAAAAGTTGTATGGAATTACGAAGGGGTTCTCTTTGATCTTGCAGTCTTAGGGTTTCGTTTTGTATGAGAATTTCGATTATTACTTCTTCTTCTTCTTTCTGGATCTTTGAATTAGGGATTTGACAGTCTAAACCCCTTGGAATAATTACATCTTCTAGTTAGATTTTTTATGCGACTGATTTTCCTGGATTTTTTCTTTCGTTTTAGCATTTTTTTTCCTTAAAAGTAAAATGGATTTGTGTCGGTTTTTTCTAATTATGTTTTTGGATTTTCGATAAGTTTTTCAAATGTAAGACTTCTCTTTTGGTTCAGTTTGTTATTCTGAATTAATTGTGAACTTTTCTAATTTAAAATTTTGAATTCTTCTGATTCAAATTTTTTGATTTGTGTACATGGGATTTTGTCTTACAGGTAAACAAGGCGTCTAATCTTTATAGAAGGAAGAAGATAGTTGATCATTTTCCAGGAGTCAACTTCTGCAACTCAAGAACTAGCGTGTGAGGATTGGAATCAGAATTTGCTTGTCAAAAGCCAAAACTCTCAATTATGGAAGAAATCAATCTAAATCAAAAAATTTGTTATACAATATGTATTTGTAAAAAATATTGTATTTGTAATTGGTTGAATTGTGATTTCCTTTTTGAAGGTTACTGTAATTTTTGTATCTGAAAATAATATAATTTTTATTCATTCTTGTTCAACTTGTTTTAATGGCATACTGTCTGCAAATAATCGCCCAATTTTTTTTATCTTCCAAGCAATAACAAATTTACAGAATATTGTCACTCCTAAAAATACGGTATATCATTTATAAAAGAAAATGTCATATAAATCTTTTATTAATAATTTGCAAAATTACGAAATAAATAATAATTTATAATTAAAATGAAAAAAGCTTATGTGACGCATAAAAGACATAATTGAGATGGAAAATCGTGCTATAAAACTCCTTAGTATAAGTGACGTTTTTAGCATCAGAAGGATTATTTGCAACACCTCTTTTTATAACGCATTGACCAACAACCAAAAAACGTCACAAAAATGTATTTGTGACGCAAAATCAAATATTTGTGACATTATTTTTCATTGAAAAAACCATGATTTGTTGTAGCGCGTTGGTATATGGCGCCAGCGTTCTTCAAACCGAAGGGCATCACAGTATAGTAAAAGTTTCTGAGAGGAGTTCGAAAATCCATCTTGCTTGCATCATGCTCGTGCATCTTTATTTGGTTGTAGCCGTTGTACCCATCCATGAAAGAAAACATACCATGTCCACTGGTGGAATCTACCAACATGTCGATGTTGGGGAGCGGAAAATCATCTTTAGGGCAACATTTATTTAGATCCCTAAAATCAACACAACACCTGATTTGACCATTCTTATTTTTTACCGGAAACTATGTTTGCCAACCAGGTGGGGTGATGGATTGGTTTGATGAAACCAGCCACCAATAACTTTTGAACCTCCGCCTTCATCTATTCTTCAATATCATGCCAGAATTATCTTGGGGTATGATTGACCGGCTTGGATCCAGATATGACATGTAAATGGTGATTAACCATCTTCTCGTCCAGGAAAGGAATTTCCTCGTACGTCCATGCGAACACATCTTGATATTCCTTGAGGAGGTCTACCAACTTCGTGCGCTTGTATGCATGTAGAGTCGAGCTTATGAAGATGGGTCGTGGATATTTTTCATTCCCGATATTAACAATTTCAAGCTCGTCCGTGGTTGAATTGGTGTCATCTTGTACCTGTTGTGGCGCTTCAGGTATCTCCTCTCGTGGCTCGTCACTAGGATGGCATTCCATTAGGCGGAGAGACTGTGTGGCGGTCTCCCCTATTAATTTCTAACAGCGGCATTGATATACGGTTTTTCCTTTTTCGTCGTGACCCGTAATGAAAACCCGTCCTCACTTGGTTGGAACCAGACTTTGGTTCTATGGATGTAGGCGAGTGCGCCTCTCTTCTGAAGGTATGATGTGAGGCCGAGTTTCTCCGTGGGGTTGTGTATGACTATCGCTTTCTTCAATGGACGTCCATTTCGGCAGTGGGGTGTGGTGAGCCCTGTTGGTTGTGACTTGCGGCCCCTGTCTTGGCTCAAAAATTTCCATGCCACAGATTGACGCATAGGGAGATAATGACGATGCGATAAGAATGACTTCTTCGTTTAGAGTGATTTTAAAGCACTGGTGATACGTCGAAGGAATGATCCTGTTGTCATGGATCCATGGTCTCCCCATTATCATATGGTAGTCTGGCTCCTTTTCAATTACCTCGAATCTTATTTTTGACTGGACAGGTCCTACCGATAGATTCAAATTGATGTACCCATATGTATTGGTTTGGTTACCTTCGAAATCGGTCATGGTAGTAGGTTGTCGTATAACCTCGCTTGGTCGTACTTTGGCCGTCCTGATCATCCTAAGGGTGACAACATTGGAGGACGCTCATGTGTCGACGAGGACCTTGTTGAATTCCATGTTTTTGGTTCGAGCTGCGATATGTAGGGTGTTATGGCCTTCCTCTGCCATCATGCCGTCGTCGGTGAACATGATATTATTAATGGACGAATCCTACGTTTTTGCTGTTTCCGGGCGTGGAGGAACCAAAGGCATGCTTAACGTTATTCGATTGATGGTGGTGAACGTCTCCATACCTTGATCCTTTGAAAGATGTAATAGTTCAAATAAGTTTTCCACCAGCGAGGCCACTTCTTGTCTTACGGGTCTCTGATTGGTAGTGAAGCTGTTGGCTTGAGAGTGATCATTCAGGATGTTAGTCCCCAGCTCTGAAGTTTCCAAGGAAGGCGAACCGCTAAACTCTGCCGTCAGGTCGATGGGGAAATCCAGTATGGCATTGATTGCATCTCTCATCAGACCCATGTTTTTGGTGTGAATCCCATGGACCCTCACTAGGTCAATCATCCTTAGAACTACTTCGTTTGCCGCGTTTTTGGGCATTGAAATGTTTCCGTTTTCCTGAGTGGAATCCGAGGACACAGATTCATCCCAAAGACCAACCATCCTTCCTTATTAGAGAAACGTATTCAGAGACTGATATTGGGACCGATAGACCGACCTCCCATTGTGTTCTCCAATTGTTTGTAGGTGAAAATGGTTTCTTATGATTTCGGTAATTGCGGGTGTGCATGTGAGAAACAATTTAAACCCTAAACAATGTACTGCAAGGGAGTACTTTAGATTCGACAGATCAATCTGTACAAGTCCGGCTTAAACCAAGAAATGGCCGTTCCAGACTTGCTTCAGTCACAAAGTGGAGGAGAAGGGTTGGTTTAGGGGGGGGGGGGAAGCGAAGAGAGTATTGAGACCAGAATAATTATGGAAGAGTAATACTTGACTTGAATCAGAAGGTGAAAGCTTTGAGAAAGCTAGAAGGAATTGCCTTTCTGAGTGTGGTATTTTTCCCTGACCAAAATCTTGTGTCTCTGGTGGAAATAGGTAAGACTATTTATACAAGTCTAAAAAGAAACGTGCTCTGGCCTCATAAGAAAATAGAACGGATGAGTTAAATGGGAAGAGGTGGTAACGCCTGGTATTGATGGAATTTGATGGACTTTATGTTCCATAATGAAAGAGCGTTTCATCGTTGCTTCTTGCATTTACTAACCGTCTTACTCTTATTGAACTATCTTGAAACGGGCACTTGTGTATTCCGCACACTATATACCACCAAACCAATAACCTAATGAGCATACCCCAGTTTGTGTTGATTCCTCGAATATTTTTGTGAAAACATGTAGCATATTATTGTGGCTTGGAAAGTCGAGCTCAGGAGACTTGTTATCCTGGTGACCTTTGATGGTTGAGATTTCGTATCTTAAGAGGAGGGACAATCGTTGATTATTGCAAGCCTTTGTTTTGGTAGCCACGTAGGGAAGGCAAGCGTGGTGGCGTGGATAGGTTGGCATTCCATTGGCATGGCATAGTTTGGCATGGCCAAACATAGGTATTCGGGCCAACGGTTACCATGTGTCGTCTGGTAACCTTGGATGGCTAGGATTTTCTAATGGGATTGAAAGACAACCGTTGATTATTGTAATACTTTATTTTGGTAGCCGCGTAGGGAAGGACAACATGGTGGCACAGCTAGGTTGTCATGCCGTTGGCATGGCATGGTTTGGTGTGGCCAAACTTAGGTTTTCAGGCCAAAGGTTACCATGTGTCATATGGTAACCTTAGATGGATAGGATTTTCTCCTGGGATTGAAGGATAACCGTTGATTATTGCACGCCTTCGTTTTGGTATCCGTGTAGGGAAGGCCAGCATGGTGGCGCAGCTTGGTTGGCATGGCCAAACATAGGTATTCGGGCCAATGGTTACCATGTGTTGTCTGGTAACCTTGGATGGCTAGGATTTGCTCATGGGATTGAAAGACAACCGTTGATTGTTGTAAGCCTTTATTTTGGTAGCCGCGTAGGGACGGCCATCATGGTGGCGCATCTAGGTTGTCATACCGTTGGCATGGCATGGTTTGGCATGGCATGGTTTGGCATGGCCAAACTTAGGTTTTCGGGCCAAAGGTTACCTTGTGTCATCTGGTAACCTTAGATGGCTAGTATTTTCTCTTGGGATTGAAGGATAACCATTGATTGTTGTACGCCTTCGTTTTGGTAGCCGCGTAGGGAAGGCTAGCATGGTGACGTAGCTACGGTGTCATGCTTGGCATGTGGGGCCAAGGGTTTTCCTTGGACGTTTAGTGTGGCTAGCTTTGGCTAGGCGCGGTTTTGGCTTGGCATGTAGGGTCAAGGGTTTTCCATGGGCACATGGCGTGGATAGCTTTGGATAGGTACCATTTTTGCTTGGCATGTGGGGCCAAGGTTTTTCCATGGGTGTATGGCATGGCTAGGGACAAGGAAAGGGCGCTTGGCTTGGCATGGTGTGATTTTCATAGTTAGGGCCAACACAGAGTGCGTTTGGCATGGCACGGCTAGCTTGCGCTAGGTGCGGTTTTGGCTTGGCATGTGGGGCCAAGGGCTTTCCACAGGCGCATGGCGTGGATAGGGTCAAGGCAAGGGCGTTTGTCTTGGCATCACGTGACTAGCATGGCTAAGGCCAAGGAAAAAGTGCGTTTGAAATGGCACGGCTAGGTTGGCTAGGTTTGGTTTGGCTTGGCATGTGGGGACAAGGGTTTTCCATGGGCGCATGGCGTGACTAGGTTGGGATAGGTGCGTGACCAAGCTAGGGTTTTGGGGCAAAGGTCGTTTGGTAACCTTAGATGGCCAGGATTTGCTCCTGGGATTGAAGGGAAATCGTTGATTGTCGCACGCCTTCATTTTGATAGCCGCGTAGTGAAGGCCTGTATGGTGGCGCGGCATGGGGCCAGGGCGAGATACGTTTGACATGGCGCGGTAGGTGTGGCTGGCATGATTTTCCATTAGAATGGAGGTGCGTCTAGCATGGTTGGCATGCTATGGCGCGGTTGGTGTGTCTGGCATGATTTGCCATTGGCACAGAGGTGCGGCTAGCATGGTTGGCATGCTTTGGCGCGGTTGGCGTGGATGGAATGATTTGCCATTACCACAAAGGTGCGGGTAGCATGGTTAGCATGATTTGGCGCGGTTGGTGTGGCTGGCATGATTTTCCATTGGCACATAGGTGCGTATAGCATGGTTGGCATGCTTTGACACAATTGGTGTGGATGGCATGATTTTCCATTGGCACAGAGGTGCGGCTAGCATGGTTGGAATACCTTGGCGCGGTCGGTGTGGCTGGAATGATTTTCCATTAGCACAAAGGTGCGGCTAGCATGTTTGGAATACCTTGGCGCTGTCGGTGTGGATGACATGATTTTCCATTGGTACAGAGGTGAAGCTAGCATGGTTGGTATGCTTTGGCGCGGTTGGTGTGGCTGGGATGATTTTCTATTGGCACAGAGGTGCGGCTAGCATGGTTGTCATGCCTTGGCGCGATCGGTGTGGATGGCATGATTTTCCATTGGAACAGAGGTGCGGCTAGCATAGTTGGCATGCCTTGGCGTGGTCGGTGCGGCTAGCATGGTTGGCATGCCTTGGCGCGGTCGGTCTGGCTGACATGATTTTCCATTGGCACAGAGGTGTGGCTAGCATAGTTTGCATGCCTTGGCGCGGTCGGTGCGGCTAGCATGGTTGGCATGCCTTGGAGCAGTCGGTTTGGATGACATGATTTGCCATTGGGACACGTGGGATTTAGGGTTTGGCTTGTCGTAACCCTAATTTGATAAAGATACCCTGGTAATTATTTAGAGACACATTAAAGGTTTCATTAAATGTGCCTAGTAAATGCTTGTTACTTTAAATGTTGTGACATTACCGTCTGCTAGGGTTTAGTGTTTTACAATTTTAACCCTAAGATAAGAACCACCATCAACAGGTACGTATTTCGATTTACCCTGTTCGATAATTTCGTATGAAAAATTTAAAAGAACAAGGTATTCCAGCATCATTAATCATGAAGCTAATTGGAAGGTCATAATGGTTACTGGTTAGGGGTGTGGCTCAATAAATCCAACACGATTAGTTCGCCCATTTTCTAGGGTTAATAGTTTTTAATCAAACGTAATTCTAATAATTAGGTTTATATTTTTTTTAATGGTTGTCCAATGAAAATGGTGATCAATAGTGTTCTAATGAAAAGGAAGATTAACGATGAAAAGAAAAAGAATGGTCAAAATATGATTTTTATAGGTGGTAAATAGGAAAAAGTAAATTTAAAAGTAAAATTACTTTCAATATTTTAAGAGAGGTGGCAAATAGGAAAAATATGGGTGGGAAATAGGTGAAACCTTATTGGTGTCCAATTTTTCAACCTTTCTTCATATAAAGTGTAGATACTTCGTACTTGGATCTTACGACGAAAGGGGAGAAACCTAGGACTTGCTATTTGTTTTGTCCAATTCTTCTCCAAAGTCCAAACCTTTGATTCTAGGTGGTACCATATCCTTGTCTATCAATCTTGATTAAAACTGAAGATTGGTTATGCTCCATGATCACTAGCAGAATCTGATTATTAATTAATTGTTGTTAATCAAGTTTAAAGATGGATCACTGGCAGATCACGCGTGAGGAGACCTGGCGTTCTAGTCCAGAAATACCCAAGACTTGTCGAAATGTGTAAGTCTTTTTTTGATCATCGTGTACTAGGTGGCTCCAGGTGAGAACACAGGATACATGACTGCGTCTGGTTCATAAATATGTTCTAGCCCTAACATATTCCCAAATTCATGTACATCAACAGATTCTAAGTACATCGTGTCAGGCCCTGGGCTGGTACTCCATTTATCATCTGCGTCGTAGTAAAACCTTTCATCATTTGGTTCAAATGCATAAGAGACGACTACTCCCATTCGACCATCAAAGCTAGAAGCATCATCATGATCACCTTTGTGGAATCCAATAACCATGTCACTAGCTAAATCACCATCGGTCTCCTCTGTGAACTTGAAATTACTCACAGCTTCTCATTTCGCAAAATCTTGTAAAACAACAGATCTTAGGGTTTGGTTGTGTACTTTGTCCGAGAAATTATAGGTATTTCTAAATCGGTAAGTGAGGTGAGCGCTTGACCATTTTTCTAGGGTCCTAGCTGCAGCTTCATCTTCTTCCTCCTTTCGGATCCAACGAGAGTTGGAGCGTCGAAAACTTCTGCTCTTCCACATCGAGGCATCATCAATTATTTCACCGTTTCGGCGTCCAAACTCCGAGTGGCATCTATATCGTAGTTGAGTTGATAAATTAGTTCGAAAAGAAATTAAAACACTATGCCGGAACTCTGTTACGGCATGGTCGAACTGAACCGAAACTGAAGACCAAAGTTGAAACCTTTTCCGGCATACATATTTTATTTGAAATCAACGCCGAAAACATAGGTGCTGACATTCTCTTTATCTATGGTTCCACACCGGTACCTGTACTAGCATGGTAAAGTTATAATTGGATAATTTCGGTGGTAGTGCCGGCATAATTTTTATCTATGGTTCCACGTCGGTAGAAAATTCTGGCATGGTAGTTAATTAATTTATCCATGCCGGTATTTAGCTTTGGAAGGCACTGCTTCCTGTATGTTTTTCATGCAGTATCGGCATGGTAATCTTAGAATATAACCATGGTGGTAGCATATTCCGTAGAATATTCATTAGTAGGTAGAAAATAATTTTTGTACCAGCATAGTGTTTTGGTTGAATACTATGCCGGTTTTGGTTTCAAAATGGGGATATCGGGCTGCCGGCATGGTCGTAGTATGAATACTATGCCAGTATAGAGGATTCCGGCATAGTATTCATACCACTACTATGACGGAACAGAGCTTTTTTAGATGAAAAAATGGTGGGTTCAAAGAAAAAAAATCAAAATTTCAACCTCTTAGCATCTTTACGTGTGTGTTGGGGATGCGTGTATGTTGTATAAGTTTACTTTCTTGTGTAGGTTCTTAAAAAAACTCTCCTTTCTCTTAAAAATCATCATTCAATGGTGTTGGTTCAACAAAGAGTTGCAATTGTGAGTTGTTGTCATTAGCTAAAGATTTAAGACATGCTCCGTGTTGTAGTTGAGCTAAAGATTCAGTAGCAGCAATTCTCTCTTCACAATCATCCTCCATTTTCACCAAAAAAAGTTCCCTCCCAAAAACAATTTCCCTCTTTCTACTCACACCTCACTCACCCAAATACAAATAAAAACACACACTAATTTTTTAACAAATACTTAAGATTTTTACTAATTATTATTAATCACTAAACCTGATTAGTGATGGGTAGATTGGGAATTATAAAAATACTTAGATAAGGGGTGACCCTGATTATGATATTTGGATCTAGTTTTTGTCTTTTTCCTATATCCCCAATCGCGGGTTCTAATTCAAAATTAATTGTGAATACTAAAATCATGCACATTTTTGTACAATAATGGAGTAATCAGTACCAAAGTACTCAAAACTGATATGGAGCATAGTGATCCATCTTATTCATAAAGAGTATGGACTTTCACATTTTATTCTTTCTGAATATTAAACTAGCTAGGAACTACTATCACAAATTTCATTGGAAGAAAATGAGAAAATTACATCAAACATCTGCACAAGGGACCAGGGAGGGACAAGAACAAATCATTACAAATTGCACCGCCAATAAAACAAGCTATTGTATATATAATTTTAATTTGAGTCCAATTTACAGAGGTGTGGCTGAAAGCGGAACAAAGCTCGAATTCTAGAGCTTTTGGCCCCACTTGAGGGAATATAGACCAATAAGAATTGTGGGTTTTGAGATCTTTTAGGTGTTTTTTGGTGCACATAAAAAGGTGCAGGTGATGAGTACCTTCCCAAAATCATATAAAAGCCTAATAATCTTGGCTCGCCCTTTTCATCTCATGAAACCCTACACAGCCGAAAATCCTTCTTTTTCCTTTATTTTTTCATGCGGTGAGAAGACCTAAATCTCAAAGGGTTTTTTATAAGAATCGTGGTATTATCTGTTACAGGTAAAGACCATTTAGTAAATATATTTTTTTCACGATTTTTAGTTAATAGTACAATTCATGTTTCTGATTCTTATATTGTTGATTGATATGCTTCTTTCAGAGGATTAAGTGAAACATCAAAAGTTAATGGAAGAGAGAAGGAATCAGTAGAATCAACAGGCACACATAATAAAAGGCACTAATCACAGTAAGACTTTTGGTTCTTGTTCTAATCATTGGTTGTGTTCATCTCTCGTGGTTCCGGTTTGTAGAATACGCTATATAACTAGGCCATTTTTATTTTATTTTGCTGGAGTGCAAGAGTATTTCAGGTACATAATTTGGTTAACATTTTATGATTTCATCTTTTCTTAATAATATTACCATTTTCTTCTTTTGCAGTGCTCTATGGTTAAGAATCAATAAGAAAAATTAGTAACAATACGAAAAAAGGGTGGAAAGCTTAGATAACGTATTTTTAGAAAACGCCAAGGAAACAATTCACCTAACAGGCTTATATTCCAGATACTACCATATCAAACTAGACCACTGCCTTCTTCCAATACTATAGGCATCACCCCCATCTCATCACAATGAAATCAAACCATCTAGGGGTCATCATCATCACTACGATGCATTGCCAATTTTTCATGATAGCAATATCACCATCTTATTTCTCAATGCTTCCAAATTGCAATCCATTGATTTGACTGTTCTGCCCAACATTATATATCCCTAACCTTTTTCATTTTTTTTTTGTATATTTTGGGTTTCTGTGTTCTTTTGTTATTTATCAAAGAATTGTCCACAACATTATTCTCTGACGCCACATTTTTTTACCTTTCAGATGGCATTTATTCACATGTCAACAATTTTCGAAAGCGGCAACGACCAAAAATCAATTGTGAACGTAATTATATTAATCTTGCGTACCTAAATACTGGGTTGAAGTTTTTTTCGATGATGCTTGGTGATGGTGAATTTTGGGGTTGTCCTGCTCATTGTGAAGCTGTCCTCACAGCTTAAGTAACAAGAAACATGGTCTCTCGACCATCTCCTGCAAACCAAATAAGTCGGTGTAGCATATGTGCCTTGAATATGGTTTCGTGTTATAAAAGGGCTGGCTTCTAGAAAGTCTAATTCTTCTAGATTTGTAGCATGTGTTTTGAATGCTAGTTTAGTAAGTCCAAAAGGGTGTGCTAGTAGGTGAGTCCCAAAGGGTGTGCTAGTAGTCAAAAGTGGTTTGCTAAGTAGGTGAGTTTTTTGTGTATAAAAGAGAGACTTCTTCTCCTTTTGCTAACAAGAGAAACCAATGTAACTAAGAGAGAGTAAGAGGCAGTAGAGGCCTGATCTTGAGATGGGGTTTTGAATCATACTATTGTAACCTTGTTTGAATCATAGTGAAACCGTTATCGTCGTCTTCCAAAGTGGATGTAGATCATCTTGATCGAACCACTATAAATCCTTGTGTTGCGTGTGTTTTTTTTACTTTTGATTTCATTTCTATTTCAATTCTTGATTGATTGTGCTTGGAAGAGCCATTGGTCATAACAAATTGGTATCAGAGCGAGGATGGGCTAGTGCGATTGAACCTGGAATTGAACAATGGTTTATTGTTCAGGTAGAGAAATATGTTTTGAAGATAATGTTTAAACCGGTGTTTACACAAAGATGGATTTGTGATGTGATTTACAAATCAGATGTTCAACTTGGTGGAAGTTTATGTTCTTCGTTCTGGTTTTATGATATAGTATGGGATGCATAAAAAAGGCCGAATGAGGTGGAATACACATATACTTCTTGAAGGGTGTTAGTAATCATACACTATAAAGAATGGGTTACAAAAGTTTGAAGAAAGGATGAGGATGTGAAGTCTCATTTAGAAGCATGGCTAACAATGCTTCGAATTTATGCATGAGATGTTATAGATTTATGTTCTTAAGTCTATGTTAAAGTATTCTTGATGGCTTGCACGGAATATCAAGAATGTGCCCGATCTCGAAAGCATGTACCACGGTAATATGGGCATTCACACAGTATATATTCTGAGCGAGTATGCTGGGTGTGATGGTGGTAAAAAGTATGTCATATTGGTGATGGATTTGTGAATCACTCAAAGGATTTAAGCCTGTTAATCACAGTGCAGATATTTGATGGTTTTTTCAGATATACAGTAATCATGACATGTGCTGGAGTATGATATTGAAGCTAATTCTTCCTTTCTGGGTTAGAGTTCAATATGTTGTTAGCTTACTGGTTAGGTGGAGCTAATGGTGATTCTTCTGGAAGGTTCTCTTGGTGATCAATGGTGGAGTCTGTGCAAGGATTCGTTGATAGTGGTAGAAGATTTTCATGGTGCTTGTGAAGCGTGGCCAGATTCACAAGTGTTCTTCATAAAGAAGATGGTTTGAAGATTTTTATATCAATGTCATGGTATTTTTGGTAAAAGTGATGGTTCTATGAAGATGAAAGTTCAGGTCTGAGCTTCAGAAGTAATTCTCTAGTGGAAGACGAAGGATATTTCTTGTATTGGTTGTCTCATGCATGAATGCATGATCCAAGGTGGAAAATTGTTGGACGGTGCCTTATTTTAGAATATGGGTTTGCTGAGAATCCAATTTTGTTTGGAACTCTAATAAACATGTGAGAAAAATCTTGGTTTAGTTTGTAGGCTAAGGAAGTAGAACTCAATTTGGAGTTGGTCACTTAGAGGTTAAGTTATATCTCTAGATTACTAGTATAAATAGAGGTCCTTGGTAGAGAGAAAACTTAAATCCAACCTAGAAGGGTAGTAAATCCTTGTGCTTAGGATTTTTGTCTCTTTCGTAGGGAGGTTTGAGTGCTACCGTGAAGGTCAGTATCGGTGTGAGAGAAAAACTTGTAGAGAGAGGATTTTGGTGTTCTAGTGTGTTGGGTTTAGGGATTTGCCCTAAACCAAGTTTCTAGACGTTTTCCATGTTTCTCCTCTGTTACTGGCAACCATGAAGACGGTGTAGAAGAGAAGACATGAGGCTTGTTTGAGGAATGGTTAGAAAATTGATTTCTATGGTTTCTTCGATGGTGTTCTCGGGTATGTCTTGTTAACTCTTTGGTTCTTATCTTGGGTTGCGAAAAGATCATGTAATGGTCTTTGATTTAATGGAAGTTTTTCTGGTGGTGTTGGCCGTGGATGTAGCCTGTAAAGGTGAACCACGTATATCTTGTGTTGTGGTTGTGTGTGCTTCTTTATCTTCTGTCTCTCTCTTAATATTTCTCCCATGTTTGGTTCAATCACAAATTGCCCTTTGTGATCCTGTGATTTCACTGCGCTCGGGGTTCCAATTGTTTTCCCTACAATTGGTATCAGAGCTCCGGGTGGAAGCGATATACAATGGCGGAAAAGTATGAGATTGAGAAATTTGATGGAAAGAATGATTTCAATTTATGGAGGCTAAATATGAGGGATGTTTTGGTGCAACAAGGATTGGTGAAAACTTTGAAGGGGAAAACGTCTCTAGTAACAACATTTTCAGATGAAGCAAAGTAAGAACTCATGGAGAAAGCTCATGGAACAATTTTATTGTGTTTGAACAATGAGGTCTTGAGAGAAGTTGCGACGAAAACGACAGCGGACGGGCTATGGAATAAGTTGGAAAAGAGGTATATGACTAAATCCGTAACTAATCGTTTATATCTCAAGAAGAAATTACATACTCTTAGAATGCATGAAGGAATGTCTATTATAGGTCATATTGATTATTATAATAAAATTCTCTTAGATTTGGCAAATATTGATGTCAAAATTGAAGACGAAGACCAAGCTTTGGGTTTGCTTTGTTCCTTACCACCATCTTATGATAATTTTGTTGATACCGTAATGTATGGAAAAACTACAATTTCCATGGAAGACGTTAAAGTGGCTTTGAACTCTAAGGAGTTAAAGAAGATGGGTATTGATGGAAAAGATAATTCGGGAGATGGGTTGTTTGTTAGAGGAAGAGGAAACCAAAGGGGCGGATTTGATAGGAGTACATCAAAGTCAAGGTCTAAATCAAAATCCGGTAAATTCTATTGTTTTCATTGTAAAGAAAAGGGGCATTTCAAGAAGGATTGTCCAAAATTTAAGAATGTTGAGAAGTATACTAACCAAGGCACCGCAGCAAATGTTGAAGTATAAAGTGATTATGGAACGGTTCTCGCGGTTCATACTGAAAGCTCGGAAAATGGGTGGATTCTTTATTCGGGGTGTACTTTTTCACATGTGTCCTCATAGAGAGTGGTTTACTACTTATCAAGCTAGAGAAGGTGGTAAATTTCTTATGGGAAACAATGTCACTTGTAAAGTGGTGGGTGTAGGTACAATTAAAATTAAGATGTATGACGGTATGGTGAGGACTTTAACTAAGGTTAGGAATGTTCCGTATCTGAGAAGAAATCTGATTTCTTTGGGTACACTTGATTCAAATGGATTCAAGTATCAAGGTGAAGGTGGAGTTATTCGTGTCTCAAGAGGAAGTCTTACAATTATGAAGGGAGAGATAATTAATGGTCTTTATACGCTACAAGGTACTACTGTGACGGGTAATGCAACTATATGTTCTTCAAGTTCTGAAGATGATACTACCAAGTTGTGGCATATGCGGCTAGGGCATATGAGCGAGAGGGGATTGGCTATTTTGAGCAAGAAGGGATTGATTTGTGGTCATAAAATAGATCTTTGGGGTCCTTCTCAGGTTGATTCACATGGTGGTGGTAGATATATGTTGACGAAGCCGGTTCCTAGTATCAAGTTCAAGCATTGCTTGGACTTGGTTGGTGTCAACAGGTGTTGAGAGACCTTGAGGGGCTGAGCGAAGACTATGATGATGAGTGGTTATGGTATTCAAGAGCAAGGTGGAGCTGCCGGGAGTCGGGCTGAAGAGTGGTTATGGAATTCAAGTAGTCAGAAGGTCGCAGGTGGAGCCACGAATCTCAAAGTATGAGTAGTGTTCCAAGAGAATCTGGTGGCAGTAATTCCAGTAGGCATAAGTTCGCAAGTGGAACCGGGAAATCTCAAAGTATGAGTAGTGTTCCAAGAGCATCTGGTGGCAGTAATGCCGGTAGTCAGAAGGTCGCAGGTGGAACCGGGAAAGCTCAAAGTATGAGTAGTGTTCCAAGAGCATCTAGTGGCAGTAATCATTGTCCGATTGGTAGCATACAGACTGAGGTGGTGTGTATTATCGCCAAGGTGGAGATTGGTATTCAAGTCAAGGTGGAGATTTGCAGCATATGTGCCTTGAATACGGTTTAGTTTTCTAAAAGGGTTGGCTTTTAGAAAGTCTATTTCTTCTAGATTTGTAGCATGTGTTTTGAATGCTAGTTTAGTAAGTCCAAAATGGTGTGCTAGTAGGTGATCCCAAAAGGGTGTGCTAGTAGGTGAGTCCCAAAGGGTATGCTAGTAGTCAAAAGTGGTTTGCTAAGTAGGTGAGTTTTTTGTGTATAAAAGAGAGACTTCTTCTCCTTTTGCTAACAAGATAAACCAATGTAACTAAGAGAGAGTAAGAGGCAGTAGAGGCCTGATCTTGAGAGGGTTTTTTGAATCATACTCTTGTAACCTTTTAAGAATCATAGTGAAACCGTTATCGTCGTCTTCCAAAGTGGATGTAGATCATCTTGATCGAACCACTATAAATCCTTTTGTTGTGTGTGCTTCTTTTACTTTTGATTTCATTTCTATTTAAATTCTTGATTGATTGTGATTGGAAGATCCATTGGTCATAACAATTGGAATCTCTTATAATTAATCTATGCTTATCATGCACGTCCAAAATGTGGTTTTGGCAACTTTACCTGTGTATTGCAGACTTTCAAAGCCATAGCCATAAGTCATAGGAGAGGGTAAGCTCTCGAGAAAAAATCTTGGATCTACTGCACGTATATGGTTAAGGAAGAGCTTCCAGCTTCTAATGAGATGGTAAATTTGGAATTTGGATTTCATATTTTTCTCTATAGTGATACTTCGTTCAAGAACTATGTGGTAAGATATTACATATGTTACTTGATTGTTGGCATATACTGGAAAACACCACTTTAAAACATTTCTTTTTATCTTATTCTCATTTTTGGTTTTTCTTTAATTCATATTTTTTACTCTTAGTTTTCCAGTGCAGAAACAAAAAGTACATGTGATGCTAAAAAGACACCTGCTGACGGTAAATTAGCAGAGGATCCAAAGAGTGATGAAGAAATGCTACCGTTTGCCAACATAAGTGAAAATGAAGGCGTTGGTCAAAGATAGTGATGATAAAATGCCACCATTTATCGAAGATAGTATTGGTAAAAACGAAGGTGATAACTACGAATAAGGGCCCAGCGATGGAGATTGGACACCATAGTACTATTAAGAAATACTAGACAACGGCATTTTCTTCCCTGGACAATTTTTCCCCTGGATCTTAAGCACACAAGAAAACATCCATTAAAATTGTCATTATAATGAACAAAGACGAGAGACATAAATATACAAAGGTCATCTAAAACAAAGAAGTATATGATAATATGCCATTGGTAAATTGTACTGTTAAGTTAAGTTGTGTTTAAATTATAATTGGATTTTAATGAATATGGATCATGTTTTGTGCCTTAGAAAACTATTTAATGGATGTGGATCATGTTTTTTTCCTTTAAAATTTCTTTCTTACTGAAATTTTATTTTAAAGTTGTTTTATGAAGTTCCAATAGCAGTTTCTATAACTTACATCCATAGTACAATTAGCTGAAGGAAAAGAACATATGTAAAGCATCAATTGTTCTACGGTCTTCTGATGGCCTCAAATGATGACCTCCTGTTGACGTTTGTAAGCTTATAAAATGTGGTACATACAATCCCTAGGTTATTCCCATGCCAAGTTGTGTCCTATAGAGATCAGAATCATCAGATGAGAGAATAAAAATCTAGCAAACAAGCTGCAATGTAACATCTATTTCTTTCCATTTGCGATGCAGAGAATAACCATGAACTGAAAAATTAAAACATATTCTTTCTTATGTGTGGTATTTCTTCATTATAAAATTGATGCATATAAACATCTTCAAGTAGTGACTGTGAATGTGATTCTATCGGGAGGGAGATGATTTCATAGCTTTTTGGAAACTCAACCCAATAATACCAGTCATCTTAATGCAACATAATTAGAAAAGATTATAAAAATTTTGAGCGCTACAATTTGGTGCCTCTTTTAATAGTTTTCCTTCATAATTATTTCGCTTCTTTCAATTGAACATTGTAGTTTTTTTTCTTCTTTCTATCGGTTAGTAAATTGGAAATTTCGTTGAAATTTGAAGCAGTGGGAACAAATTCCCAACAGTAAGCCCAGAACTATAAACCCAAGAAATATAAATTAAGCCCGTGCAAAGCACGGGGGAGATACTTTTTATTAGAAAGCTGCCGGGCTCTTGATTGTTTTTCTTTTTCTTTGAGTTTTTTTTTTTTTTTTTTGATTGGTAAAATAGAAATTTCATTGAAAAAAGGCACTTAAGGGGGTACCTTAACCCAATGATTACATCCGAACAAAAAAAGGGGAACCGAAAGGGGATTCGGCTACCCAATATAAAAAAACACAAAAATCTACGGAGGCCGGTAAAATGAATCCCATAAAGAAATCACAATATTTGCCGTAAGCCCTAACATTCTTGTGTTCGCTTCCGCCCAAAAGAAAGCTTGTAATTTGATATCTCTATCGAGGCTTGCCAAAGTTTTCTTTATGTTATCAAAGGTTCTTGCATTTTGCATCAAAAAAAAAAAGGTTCTTGCATTTCGCTCTTTCCATATACACTACCATATAGCAACCTGGATGTTATTCCATATTCGACTAAGTCTTTCGTCTCCCCAATTAAACTTCCAAGTCTTCATAGATGTAATGATATTAGGGTCGTGTGACCATCCAAAGTGGCACCCTTCAACAAAGTAATCCCATATTCTCCGGATTCTCCAACATCCATAAAACAAGTGTGAGCTCGATTCATCGTCTTCCTCACAAAAGCGACAAACACTAGAGACATCCATACCTCTTCTCAACAATGTATCCGTCGTCATTACCCGATCATGAGAGAGAAGCCAAAGAAATAAATTGATTTTGTGAGGGTTCATTGCTCCAAACAACATTGATTGGATAATCCGACTCACCTTGAACATCATTGTCTCTAATTCCATCCTTGACCGTATATTGACCATGATCACTACCAACCAAAATTCGGGTATCCATAACCCCTTCTTGAATAAATATGGAAGAAAGAAGATTTGATATAGATATCACTTCATTTGTAATGGTTTGAGAGTATCTTTGCCTAGACATAAACGCCCAACTAACACTAGTGGAAAATGGAAGTTATACCACTGTCAAGAAAAGAAGTAATATCACTAAAAACGACTGTGTCCATCAGTTGGAATCTAGAAGTGGTTTTTTCCAAAACGACTGTTTCTGGCAAACATTGAATTCTTTAAAAGAACCACTTTCTTTAACAGTAGAATGAAAGTTACTAATGGACATAGTGGTTTTACTAGTAATATTTTATTAAAAAAAATTGATATTGATTCAGCTGAATCCAAAGCTGATTCAACTGAACTACTAAAAGCTGATTCATGAATTCAAAACTGGATCTCACAAAATTAAATTCATAATGACTTTAAAACTCAATTTGTATTAAAAAGTGTGTTCAATTTACAATTTCAACTTTCCAATACTGCAAGTTCCAAGTCTAAAAAAGTAAAGTTGGAGACTAAGTTGGAAAACCTTAACCAATATCCTATTACAAGCTTAACAAACCATGAAGTTTCACCATCCATGCCTTCATTTTGCGACAACCTAGCTCAAATCAGGTCCATTGCTCTAGCCCTTCATTTTGATACAACCTATTACAAAAACATACCAATAGTATATCAATTAATAGCAAAAAAGAGGAAATGAGAAAAGGAATCAACTCGACACCAAAATTACCTAAAGACATAGTTCACGACATCTTCTCTTGAAATCTAGTTCCCAATATTAATACTACTACGAAACAATAAGGAAGTGAAAACCAAGGCTACGAGTCTTCAAATTAAACATATTATATCATTTTGGAAAGAACAAACAACCCCCTACAGATTCTTAGTAGAAACTCGTATCGAATTCGGAGTCTAAATGACACAAAATCAGATGGAAAAATAGGCACAGGTGCTGAATTCATAAAATTGACTTGACTGCCTGTACGTTCCAAGATCTATCTTCGAAACTACAAGTGCAAACAACATGCCTTTTTAACAAGTAGGAAATACCATTTGGTCCTAGAAATAATATATTAGAGAGGGTCTAGTCCAGTTGACCCAGTCAACTGTCTGTTTGGTCCTATTTGATAATATAAATTATCATTTGGTCCTAAAAATTATCATTTGGTCCTACGCTGATGTCATGGATTATGTAAATGTCACCCCCAGTGGCGAAATACCCTTTTGGATAAGGACCATATATATGGTCAAAAGGTAAGAGAGAGGAATCATTTTCAGATTTACTTTCTCTCTCATCTTCTTTTCTTTTCTTTTCCAGATCTATTTTTTTCTCTCACTTTTTCTTTGTAAAACAAGAAACAGATTTCATGTGAAGATGAAGGTGAAGATGTAAACGAAAGATTGAAGATGTAAATGATTTTTTAGGGTTTCTTCATCGTTCTGCTGGTGCTACTGTTGAAGATGGAAACGATTTTCTAGGGTTTTTCTTCATCTTTTTCTTCCTGCTGCTGTAAACAATAGTGATGAAATTGAAAATCGATTTAGATGTTTAGATCGGTAGTTGTAGATGATGAATAAGATGATTTTTGTACTGTTGAATGTGATTTTTTTAGGGTTTTTTTTCTGCTGCTGTTGACGATGAAGACGATGGGGTTAATTCATTACCAACATGATGAAGAAGATGAAGATATGTTGTTGCTGCTGCTGTTGACGATGAAGACGACGGTGTTAATCTTGATTTTGATGACGAAGAAGATGAATAACATAAAGATCTGCTACTGCGTTGATGATGAAGATGGGGGTGTTTTTGAAGAACGAAGATGTTGCTGCTGCTGCTGTTGACGATGAAGAAGATGAAGATTTTGTTGTTTGTTGTTGCTGTTGACGATGAACTAGATAAATTTTGATGTTTTTGTATGGAGTTCATTTCTAGGAATGAACTCTGTTTTTTGATGTTTTTATATGGAGTTCATTTCTCGGAATGAACTCTGTTTTTTTTAAGTTTTTGTATGGAGTTCATTTCTCGGAATGAACTCTGTTTTATTTAGGTTTTTATGTGGAGTTCATTTCACGGAATGAACTCTGTTTTTTAAGGTTTTATATGGAGTTCATTTCACGGAATGAACTCTGTTTTTTTAGGTTTTTATATGGAGTTCATTTCACGGAATGAACTCTGTTTTTAGGTTTTATATGGAGTTCATTTCACGGAATGAACTCTGTTATTTTAGGTTTTTATATGGAGTTCATTTCACGGAATTAACTATGTTTTTTTAGGTTTTATATGGAGTTCATTTCACGGAATGAACTCTGTATATTTGGGTTTTTATACGGAGTTCATTTCACGGAATGAACTCTGTTTATTTGGGGGTTTATATGGAGTTCATTTCACGGAATGAACTCTGTTTTTTTAGGTTTTTATATGGAGTTCATTTCACGGAATGAACTCTGTTTTTTTAGGTTTTTTTATGGAGTTCATTCCTGGGAATGAAGTCTGGTTTTTATGTAGCAAGTGAAAAAACATGTAGTTACTGTAGCACGTGAAAAAAAATTGTCGGGGAAAGAAAAGGGTATTTTTGTCCATTTAAGTATTTTTATAAATTATGGACCAAACAGTAAAGGCGTTTGACCAAAGGACTAAACAGACATGGGCCCACCTAAAAAAGGACCAAACAATAATTTTCCCTATAAAACCCCACCTATACGCGCCGAAACTAGCCTCCAAAAAGACTGTCCGTGTATAGTAATTATAAATGTTCGTTGACATTCTACCAAACATGAATTTCACAAAACCATAAATCTTATCGAAAATAGTCCAAATTTAGCACTTGAAAGTCTTACACCTCAATCAAAATCTCAGCTCATATTGTAAAATCTAATACTACGTATACAAGTGACATTGGCAAATTTTATTTCTTATAACCCTGAGCAGTTCAAAAGTATTCACAAGGCGCACCTTTAGATGGAAAATAAGTAAGAAAGTGAATGGCATCCATGAGCAGTAGCCATCTAAAATTAGCTTGGTACACATGAACACATTAATTCCAGGCAAGTAAAACATTTCCAAGCTTGGTTAATCCGCTACCAGCTTGCCATATTTAAGCATACATAAATCAGGATCATAAAAACAGAAGTCTTATATTTAATTAATTAGTGGAAATCAGATTGCACCACCGCGCTGACAAGTCTTCAATGGTGTTCCAACCAGATCAGATGATAGTTTTCCAAGGCCATTATTGTGTCTCTCGTAAGCCTGTTAATCAAAATGAGATGAAAAGAGAGGAGATCATGACTATGATCTAACATTTATAACCATACATAGTCATGATAAGTAGTAGCTAAGTAGATCGCATTGGGAAAAACCCCCATGAACTAAATTCATAAATAAAAGGGTATATCGAACTAAGGGGATACCTCGCAAGATCAAACCAAACACAAAAGTCAAAACAAAAAAGAAGGTAGTCAGACCTTACATCCAATAATGCAGCAACATATCATCGCTCACAGGTGGTTCTCGTTGAATAGAAGAGTGATTCATTAAGTTAGCAGGCGATCAAAGTCTAGAAACACAAATTGATGCAGCGAGAAATACTTTTGGAAAAACAGACTTACTTGAGCAAAGGACAGAGCAATCATCAAACAGGCCACATGACATTTGCCACCAATAGCCATAACTATACACCCATGACCTACCTAACAAGAAGCACCACCATAGCAACAACATATAAATAAAATGGCAGGACAACCCCAATCAGGCACAACTTGTTTCCATTCAAGAAAACCCATAACTTAAAAGGAGGAGGAAAACTGAAAATCCATGCTGAAAATTCAATTATAACCAATCAAATAACACTTAACACCCATCAAATAACACCCAAATCTACCTATTTGAAGTCCAAATAAGAAAGAGAAAAACATTCAAATTTAAATAAGCCCTAATTTGAGAAATTGAAATCTACCAATAATACCTTAGAAGTTGTTTCTCATGCAGCTGTTGAAGCCGTTCATTAAAAACCCTTTTCAATACCAACCAACCTAAAAAAACACCAACATCATCATCAGAAACACTAAAACAACCCAAATCATATTAGTACAATCAGAAACACAAAAGATCGCCACCGATGAGAAGGCCAAGCAGTAAAAGCCAAAACCAAAGAAGCAACCATGGATCAACAGAGGAACCGGGTCATCCATAACCCAACCCGACTCGACCCGACCCGGGAAAAACCTATCCACCATCTTCCCACCAACAGAACGGAGAACCATCAATTTCACCGGAGAAATAGCAGCTAGATAACCAAATCACTTCCAAAACAACAACAATCAAAAATAAACACCACCAACAATTTCAATACATCAAAAACAGACCCATAACAACAAGACGGTGATCAAAGAAATAACCCATGGCCAACAACATATAAACCCCAGAAGCCATCACCATCACTGGAAGTCATCACCTCCACCAGAAGAAACTAACAACAACACGACCATCAGTCATCATCATCACCGGAAGCTGAAATCACAGAACAACTAAGGGGAAAACACAACAAACAGCAGCCCACCAACAGAAGCATGAAGAATAGAACTAAAATCCCTAAAAAACCACCAACTAACAGACCCAGACCATCGATCTAGAAAGAGGTTCACTCACTGATCGATTATTCATGAAAAGAGAAAATCCACTGTAAAAGAGAACCTATACATAACTAATTACAATAGTTACAGATGAATCTTACTCAATTTAATCCATAAAAGACCAAATCAGGCAAGATTCAAAGAGAGCAGATGATTTTTTTTTTTTTTGGTCGATGTAGATGAGAAAAAGAGGAAAGAGATAGAGAGGTAAAATGAATGGATTAGGATATTGAGGGCATGAGGCTAGATAAAGTGGATTTGAAATCGAGCAATTTTTGGTTTTTATGAGAGATTGAAAGAGATTGAAGTTGAGTGAATGGATAAGAAGAAGAAGATGGCGTGTTGGTATTAACGCCTGGAACCGGTTGCTATAAAAACTAGTTTCTCCCACAATCATTCTTTTACTCGATAAAACAGCCATAATTTATTATGAAAATATACACCTTTATAAAACAACTGTGAATGCAAAAGGTTCAATTTTTTTCATGAAAACAACTGTGTCTCACAGCACCTATAGTTACCACCATCCCAAGGAAGTCGTTTTATTAAAGCCCAGGAAGTTGTTTAAAACCCATTATCCACTAGTGTAACACCACATTCCCTAACTTCATACATACTAGCCACCATAAACTCCTTGGTCCTTGAAGCTTCATAAGCCAAAGGAAACATATCACATAATCTCCCTTCACCAAGCCAAGAATCTTCCCAAAATCTAGTTTCCTTACCCTCTCCAATCTTGAATCTAATACTTTTATTGAAATATTCAAGCTCTTTATAGATATTAAACCACAATCTACCACCTTTCGCTCCTTTGGGTTGGAGAGTTTCCCAACCGGTAAGTGTTTCACCAAATTTTTCAACCATGATCTTTCTCCACAATACTTCTTTCTCTACGCCAAAGCGCCACCACCATTTTTTTAGCAAAGCCGAGTTCACTTGCTTAGCTCTTATTATACCAAGACCACCTTTTTCTTTTGGTTTGAAGAAAATTTTCAACCAATATTGTGAATTCTTTTCTTATCTTCATCATCCCACAATAAATTTCTCACAATTCTATCAGTTTTATTTGTTATGGAGCAAGGAGCAAGAAAAATAGAGAGATAATAAAAGGGTAGACTAGCTAAAATGCTTTTGATGAGAGTTAACTTACCTCCTCTTGTTATTGTTATTCCATTCAAAAAAGTAACTCTTTTTCCACAAACTTCAAGTGTTTTTTCCCATTTTTGAGTGCCTCCTACCTTGTCTCCAAAAGGTAGGCCAAGATATATGCTAGGAAAACTCGCATACTTGCATCCTAGCATGTTAGCATAGTTTTCAACTTCCTCCTCGACCGCGACTCCAAATAAGCTACTTTTAGAGAAATTTATCTTCAAACACGAAGTTAATTCGATACAAAGAAGGAGGTAACGAAGGGAATCAACTTGTTCCCTCTTAGCATCAATAAAAATGATAGTGTCATCCGCAAATTGCAAGTGATTAATCTTTGTTCCCTCCTCCCTGACGGAAAAACCCGAAATTTGACCATGTTCTTGTGCTTTGCTCAACATACAACTTAATACTTCACCAACGATAGTAAAAAGAAAAGGATAAAGGGGGTCTCCTTGACGAAGTCCTTTTTCACGACCGAAGTAACTGAAAGACGATCAATTGACAAGAACAGAGAACTTTGAGAATGTTAAACAATTTCTAATCCAATCCCTCCAAACACCACCAAACCCCATTTTGAATAAAACTTCATTTAAAAAATTCCAATTCACATTATCAAACGCCTTTTCGAAATCAAGCTTGCAAACCAACCCAGGTAATTTTTTACGAAGTCTAGAATCCACACATTCGTTTTCTATCAAAACTCCATCAAGGATTTGTCTTCCATTAATAAAACTAGATTGAGTTGTTGAGATTAGAGTAGGAAGGTATACCTTTAAACGCTCCGCCAAAACTTTTGATATGATTTTGTAAACACTCCCAATAAGACTAATATGATGAAAATCTTTTACTTCTTCTACACCCTCCTTCTTAGGGATAAGCGCTATAAAATTGTTTTTCAAAGAGGAATGAAGAATATTATGGTCATGAAATTCTTCGAAAACTTTCATCAAATCTTCTTTTAGAAACTCCCAACAAACAAGAATCATAGGAAATCCATCCGGACCGGAGCACGATCAATTCCCAAATCTTTAATTGCATTCTTAACTTCTTCTTCATTGAAAGATCTCTCCAACCATGGGCTTGCATTCTCATCAATATGCTTTAGACACATATTTTTGATTCTTGGACTATTATTTGAAATTTCTTTAAACGCCAACTCAAAATGGTTTGCGATACCCAACTTGATTTCTTCTTTGTTTCCGATCCATCGACCATTGATTCGAAGGTTATTGATGTTGTTAAAAGCTCTATGACCCCTCACTACTCGATGAAAATGCTTGGTATTTATATCTCCATCTCGAAAGTATCTAATTCTTGACTTTTGTCGCATCATTATACTTTGACGACGATGAGCCACATCAAACTCCACTTTGAGTATTTCAGCGTGGAGTATTTAGGTAAGATTTTAAATGCATGTAAACGCTACCGGCGGGTGTACATGAACTGTTTATAATTCCAGCGTTTGTATGTGTTAGGCTTAGTCCTATGGGCTAGATATTTAGCTGCTAGATTGGCCATCCACGTCAGACAGGGAAACCTCCTAACCCCTATGGGATGGCCAATCTAGCAGCGAAACGCCTAACAATTCGGCGTTAAACGCCTAACAATAAAACTTTTGAAGAATGCCGAACAAAGCGGCGTTTGACCTTATTCTTTATTCACCAACGAATTAATAAATGGTCAGAAGTGGAAATGTGGGGTTTCATGGCTTGTGTCATTTTGCAAGTCCATCAGTGATGTATCGTGATAGTAGTACCATCTGATGCATTTTATTTATTAAGATTAATCTAGGAAATGATGCAAATTTGGACCCAACTTCATTAAGAATAATATTCTTTCATCTCCTTTATTTTGATTCATCAACACACGTATTCATCAACGCCGAACCAAGCGGCGTCCATACCAGCGCCTACCAATTCGGCGTTATTCTCTTGAATATTCGCATAACGCCGAACAATCCAGCGTTTGTGTCACTTTTTGAGCGCCGAACGGTTCAACGTTTCAATCTCGCCGATAGTGCGACTGCGAGCAAATGCTAGGAAAGAGAAGTAGCCAAATTGAGTGTTAATTTTTTTCTCACACTTTTTTCATGATTTGCAACACTTATTGGCCAATCTAGTACTCCAAACTCTCCCATAGGACTTAGCCTTATGCCACGACGTCTTGTACATGATCGACAAGTTGAAAATACTTTGGCTATCACAAGTTGAAAAAGTATCGTTGCTGTGTAAAATCTGTTGAGGTGTTAAGAATTTATTGCTGAAGACTGCACTGCATCTTAATTTCCTTCCATATGTGCTAGCTAATAACTGTCATTCTAGCAACCATAGTCTTGTAACAACAAAAATAGTACTTGCTTGTCCTTTCTCCGTCGATATGCCCCCTCCAATTGTCCTCTAATTTTGAAAGACTTCTCTTAAATATAGCCCATGGTTTTATTAACTAAAGCCTATTTGATTTTGGTCACTATAGTTTGACTACATATTTAAGTTTGACCTTTTTCAATTATTAATTAAAGCCATAAACTAGGTTAGCGAATAGCGAGTCACTAAATAGTTGACATACTGAGTTGGGAAATCAGTGACTGCAATGGTCGGTTTTGATTTTGAAATACTGCCATATTCAAGATCGAATGTTTTATCATGGCTATGTTTGCCACATAAATTTCTTACACAGTGAAAGAATCATTAAGCACAATGATATTTAAGTATCTCAAATCGTTAGTAAAACCACTAGTAAAAGCACTAATTTGTGGTAACAAAACGTAGTAACCACATGAAGACTGAAACTCGGCATGAAGACTACAGTATCCATGTGCAGCTTGCTTGTAAATCTCGATCATGAAGACTACATAATCGATGCAGATGCACCATCGTCCACAAAAACAAACAAAAGAAAATAAATAGACCTTGCATATATTCTTGTTGGTATTGTGAAATAAGATGAGACAAAGGTTGTACGAGACTAGATCATGGAGCAAAATATGAGTCAGTGTTAACTTAAATGCAAAATATTCTTTCTGTACAAGGGAGCTCATCAATGTACTTTCAAAAAACCGTGTAGTAGTTTGGATTAAAATCATTGGGTGAAAACATAAAGTAACTACAAAGTCCTTCCTTGTGTGCAGGGGCGGAGCCAGAAATCAAGAAATGGGTGGGCACCTTATCAATTAATGCATGTTTGAGGGGGTGCAAAAGGGTTAAAATGACAAAAAAATTGGATAAACTAGCTAAAATTAGGCTTGGGAGCTCACATTTGAGGGGGGGCAAGTGCACACCTACCTCTCCATGTGGCTCCGCCCCTGCTTGTGTGTTCGTTTTTTCTTCGGATTCTTTTCTATATCATTTAGAGATGTCATCTTCAGAATCAAGGGAAAGATCCGGATTATCACAAGTTTTGAGTGTCGAGGTTATATTTTTTTAGCGTTTATTTTAGTGTTCCGGGTTGAGGAGGAAGTAAGCTCGAGGTTTTTTTTTTTAAAACGGAGTTGAATCAACTCAACTTGCCTAACTAGTGGTATGGGCTATGATTTGGGCTATGGTTAATAAATTGAGTTTTTTTTGTGGGTTATATATAATATGGGTTATGGTTGATAAAATTATGGGCTATATTTAAGAGAAGCCTTTTGAAATTATGCATTCTGTGCCTCCACAAACAAGGTCCGATGCATGAGTATTCCCGCTCGTGATTAAACTATCAAGATTGCAGTATTTTTTTTAAAATCCCTTATAAATGCAAAACCTACATTTTTTTTTTATTTGTGAATAATACTAATGACTACATCTAAGTACACAGGATGCGCCCAAACTTTTATTTTCTTTTGCTGATTGCTCTGGCTTAATTTTTCTGATCACAGATACTGTAGTTCTCAAATTTCTGCTTAAATTTATGTGTTTATTTCAAATAAAGAAGAACATAAAGCATTTATTGAGAACAGAATACAACAGCAAATAGATAAACAAAAACAACCGCAGAATTCAACCTAATTTCACAACAAAAGAGTCCTGTAAGGACTAAGTTGTTTCTTAGGCATGCATACATCACTCACGAGTCATACTTGTCTCGTTTTCAGTTTTATTCCTAGCATTTATTAATAGTACCTGAGGATCACAAACAGTTGCTACTATAGATAAATTGGATTAGATATTACTGTGTAAGCTGATTAGATAGAGACGTTCAGGAACCGTATATAGCTCGTAAGGCTTTGACGTCGTCTTTTTGCACTTGCCTCTTGGTGGTTCCAGGTGAGAACACAGGATACATGACTGCGTTTGGCTTAAAAATATGTTCTAGGCCTAACATATGCCCAATTTCATGCGCAGCAACAGATTCTAAGTCCATCGTGTCAGACCCTGGACTGGTACTCCATTTATCATCTGCGTCGTAGTAAAACCTTCCATCATTTGGTGCAAATGCGTAAGCGACTACTCCCATTTGACCATCGAAGCTAGATTCATCACCATGATCACCTTTGTGGAATCCAATAACCATGTCAGTAGCTACATCACCATCTGTCTCCTCTGTGAACTTGAAATTACTCACAGCTTCCCATTTCGCAAAAGCTTGTAAAACAACAGCTCTTAGGGTTTGGTTGTCTACTTTGTCTGAGGAATTATAGGCAGAGCTAAATCGATAAGTAAGGTGAGCGCTTGACCATTTTGCTGGGGTCCTCGCTGCAGCTTCATTTTGCTTCATCTTCTCCCTCCTTTGGGAGCCGATAAAAGTTGAAGCGTCGACAACGTCTGCTCTTCCACATCGAGGCCTCATCATCTGTTTCACCGTTTCGGCGTCTAAACTCCCAGTGGCGTCTATGCCGTAGTTGAGTTGATAACTTTTGATTTCATACTGTAAGACGTCATCAAACTCGTCATCGTATGCATGAACTGCACTAGGATTCCCACCATTCAAGTATCCAAATTTTTTAAGATATTTCTTAACATTATGCAAACCTGGTGCGATCTGCCCAATGTGAGTTCCTTCGAGCTCTTGAAGAAACCCGAACGGCGCAGATAAAGTTGGGTTTGGGAAAATGGCTAACAAGAAGAAAATAACAAATGGTAGAAGTTGAAGAAATAGAACAGTTTTGGTGGTTTCCATTGTGTTTACAGAAGTAAAATGATTTTTTTTTCTTCTTTTTTTTTTTTTCTATGCTCTACTCGGAATGCAATCCCAACTATTTATAGAGATCTGTAGATGAACTAACTAATTGTATGATTTAACACCCTTAATTGAAGTTCCCTACCTTAGAGATATAACAGATCACAGAGGGTGGTCCTTAATAAGGTTGATGTGATAAGCTCACCAAATTACTTAAGCATCTAGCAATCAAATTCAACAGTTAATGATGCATAGCTACTCAAAATCTGATCCTTAAATGGTTGAAAAGATACATACATCTACCAATTAAATTCATTTCAAGCTGTAGTTTCTTCTATTGATAATGTAGTCCAAAGGTCGGTTATCAAAAGTCGATTTTCGTTTACTCTTTTTGGTTTTCTGAATGGACTCTTTTGATTGGCATATCAATCTAATTGGCGCGGTGCATGTGCTACATGCCACGATACAATATGAAAAGTAGTGACTGCAGGCATTGAGGCGCCATAGAATAGAACACAAATTAAAAGCAGATCAAACTTGATCAAAATCTACAAAAATCTTACCCCTCTTTGTGGCACAGTTTGACAATCCTCATATCCTGTGAAATCGTGCAACAACATGGCCTGTCAACGGATCTCTTCTCATCAATCAAAGTCTTCACACAGTCTTCAATTTACAAGAAAAATAACTGTTTTTTCCTTTACAATTATAAAAAGTGTCCATCAGTTTCTCTCTAATTGCATGTTCTGGGCACTTAATCGATACTTTTGATATCCGGATATTTTCACTCGCTGATCATAAAAAAACTAGTAAAAAAAGAGAGTTTTGAACGACTGCATTTTTCCACTCTCTTTATGAAATTTTATCATACGAAAAAAAAAAAAAAACATAGATGAGTGGAACTTGCCCAAATTCGTTACTGCTACAACATACAAATAAATAGAGATTATGAAGGATGTTCCTTGACATCTGAGGATAGGAATTTGTTTGTCAATACATCCTTTAGACAGGTCTGAGTTGGTACTTAAAAATCATTTTCGGCAGAAGATAATTTCTGACTTATTGTTGATGTGAAAGACTAATGGACGATGGATGCATTAAACACTTTTGGCGGGTTTATACAAATATGAAAGATTAAATGGATTGACTAGTCCATCTTTTAAGTTCTTTTTTTTGCTCAAACATAAATGAAGATAAAGATATCACAAGAGTAAATATAGCTGTTAACAAGTTGTAATCATACATTAATTTTCATTACCAACTATATTTACTCTCTGCTCTGGCACTTCTGTATAAATTAACATGTTAATCAACACCTCCAACACAAACTCGTCTCAATTAAGCTCTAAGTTTCTTTAGCCAAAATACAACTATGAGAACTTCTAAAGATTTGTTTCTGGTGTTTTTGGTCATCGTTTTTTTATCCGTTAACTTCAAATGTGGCTCGGGTGCTCGTTATCTTACCACAACTCTTTCTAAAGATAACCACTATGTATATTTACAAGATCACCGATCATCCGGAATACCAGAAAATAATTTAGGCATGCTACGAGCTAAAAAAGCTCCCAACAACGGCCCAAAATTTGCAGAAGATGGCGGTGATCTAGCTTCAGCAGAACCCGAAAACGACCCCGGAAGTCAAGACGATTCCAACACAGAAAAGACTCCAAAAGGTTCTAACGAAGAAACACCTGTAGTTCCAGAAGATCCTGACAACGAACCTGCTGTTATACAATGTCCCGAAAACACAGCCAATAAAAACCCCAACAACAAAAAACCTGTAGTTCCGGAAGATCCCGACAACGAATCTACACAATGTCCCGAAAACACAACCAATAAAAACCCCAACAACAAAAAACCTATAGTTCCAGAAGATCCTGACAACGAACCTGCTATTACACAATGTCCTGAAAACACTACCAACCAAAATCCCAAAGACGAAAAACCTGTAGTTCCGGATGATCCTGACAATGAACCTTCTGTTCCACAATGTTCCGAAAACACAACCAACAAAAACCCCAAAGACAAAAAACCTGTAGTTCCGGATGATCCTGACAATGAACCTGCTGTTACACAATGTCCCGAAAACACAACCAATGAAAACCCCAACACCGAACCATAATGTTCCGACACAAGAAAAGTTCCAAAAATTTCCGTCAAACACCAATGCTCCAGAAACTCCAGACGAACTAGCTACAATCCCACGTATGTCCTTGATCATCTAGTTCTTTGTTTCCTAATAAAACTTTTCCTGCCACTACTACTACTAGCCCCGATGGCAGCAAATAATGTGGTCCGTTAATTTCCTCGCAAATGGTTTTATTCCACTGAATAAAGCTTTATTTAGTTCCATTGAAATGCTATCCCAGTTTCTACTGTAACAGTACTGTCTTAATGGTTTTGTTACTCTTTTGATCGGTTTTGTCTGAAGGATATACATTTAATGGGAATTGTACTTTAATCTAACTCTAATTAATCAATAAAATGCAGGTTAAAGTTTGTTTTATGTTTTCATCATTCTAGCATGATAGTGCCAAAATTCATGAATCGATCCTAATAAGACTCGTCGAAATGTGCAAATCTTTCTTTGATCATCGTTATTCTCGTCTTGTTTTTTATTACCACACAGTTTAACTACTATTATGAATAAGTTAGATTGTTTTTCTTTTCTTTTCCATCAGGAAACAATGCATCACAAGCCTATTCCCTGTATACCCTGAGTTGCTAATCGAGGAACTCAACTCTAAACTATTTTCACTAGCTAATTCAGAGGTATATACAATATTTTTGTGATTAATGACAAGCAACCCTTTATTTTACGTTCAGTTTCCGTTTTCCTCTCTCTCTCTCTCTCTCTCTCTAGTAATCAAGATTTGTTAGGGAATCTCTACTTGTTACTAATTTTTTTAGTGGGTGACTGAAATCAATTCTTGTGTTTGTCATTGATTAGGAAGAGTACGCGAACCTTAATACAGTGGATCAGCGGTTGCGACTGTTGAACGGGGATGCTAAGAGTAATTTGCCACCAGGGTCCTTGGAAGTAGTTCCTTAAAGCTTAGGCAACTCAGGCACATTGGAGGATCATTTTCGTAATAACCCGTTTAAACCTAAACATGGAGTCAGATGTAAGTTTCCTCACCAATGATGCATAGTTTTTGTTGTTCTCTCTCTTTTTTTGTTTTTATTCTAATGGACTAGTATAGACACATGTGCGATGCACATGCTTGAATTTTTACTCATCCAACAATACTAAATTTGAAAGCCATGATTTTTTTTTCTAAAACAAAAATTTACTATTCTTGTTTGTACTCGTTACGTAGATAATTGAAAGAGCTTTTCAAATATATAAATTTTTTAAAAATCCGATGTATATTTTGAAAGATATTAAGTTTTTAAATTTTTTGATATATTTTTAAAACAATGGTATTTATGTAAATATATAAAAGATAGGGACAACTTAGTAATTTAGGGGGTCTCCTACCAAAAATACCTCTTTTCTTTATATTAGTATAAGATGTTTTTAATGTGTTTCTTTTCGGGGGCAGAAGATAAGTATTTTGGTACTCTAGAGGATAATAGCATAAATTCTGATACCATGACTGAAGCAGAGTTGAGAAAATTGTCAAATTATTATTTGCGACAATTTTCAGCTGGTGGTTGTCAGGGTAAATGAATTACCTCATGGGGACTACTTTTGATCAGGGTAACCTCCGAGATATGATTCAGAAAACTTTAATAAATTATGGATATCAAGACGGATCATCGATTAGAGAAAACGGAAATTAACAAAGAAGATGATAATTTAACTGGTTCAGCATTAACGCCTACATCCACTGACACAACCCCAAATGGTGAATTAGATTGATCTCCAGACTTAAATGTATTGGGATGAGTTACATTTACATAATGAACCCCGTATAGGGTGAATTAGTCTTTTTTTTTTAATTTATAATTTCGTGGACATCTCTGCACATTTCGGCACAGACATCTCCTTGCAAGGACTTCAGATCATATATTTCACAATCATGGGATTGTAGCAACGTAATAGCCTAAAAGGGAAAAAAAGAATACACAAAATTGGTCAAAAAGACCAAAACAGAAATTTTCTGGGTGAAATAGATTCTTAGCTTTAGATACTGTTTATATAGCCAATTTGGATATTTCACCAAGAATATTTTTTATTTATTAACCTGAAGAGACAAATATGTCCCTATCTTCTAAAAATGTTTACTGGGTTGGGTTAGTAAAGGTTGGAAAAAAAACAAAGTACTACTACCACAAGACAACCTACTACCAAAAAACAGAGTACTACAAAAAACAAGATTACTACAAAAATCATAGTACTACTACCACAACAGAGTACTACAAAAAAACAGAGTACTACTACCACAACAAAACCACGTACACATAATTACAACCATTACAGTTGACAATCGAATCCAAATGATGTCATCACCAGTCCACCTACTTCCACGATAAACACTACTTCATGAATAACAACAACACCAACTTCTACTTGAATTTGATCTCTGCAAAAAATAAAATACGAAGTAACATAAAACAGAGTTCCAACTTCTTATGCTTCTTCCTACTTCTTTCTCTGGAAGAGCAAAAATTGGAAGAAAAAAAAGAGATAGGAAAAAACAAAGCAAAAACAGAGTAAAAAACAAAGCAAAAAACAGAGCAAAAAAACAGAGCAAAAAATTTAGTATAGGATGAAACCAGTTGCATCCTAGTTTAAAATGGGTGAAACCAAATTCAATTCAATTCAATTTAGTATAGGATGAAACCCCAATTTCATCCTCGTTTACAATGAGTGATACCTAGTTCAAAAATCATAGTTTCATCCTACCTATAGATGAAACAGGTTTCATCCTAGTAGTAAAATGGGTGAAACCAAATTCAACCCAATTTAGTATAGGATGAAACCAGTTGCATCCTAGTTTAAAATGGGTGAAACAAAATTCAACTCAATTTAGTATAGGATGAAACATCCTTGTTTACAGTGAGTGATACCTAGTTCAAAAATCATAGTTTCATCCTTGATAACATGAAACCGGGTTCATCCTAGATTAAAATGGGTGAAACCAAATTCAACCCAATTTAGTATAGGATGAAACCCATTTCCGCCATGTATGTTCAACTCAATCTAGCACAGGATAAAACCAGTTTGAGAAATTTCTCATCTTCTGAAATCGAATTAACATAAAACCCTAATTTGAGAAATTTAATTAAATTGGCTTGATTTTTTTTTGTTAATATCTAAGTAGCATTTTTCAGTTTAGGTAGATGTGGAACATCGGCAACACCAATTGCAATTAGCTTCCATTGTAGTGCAACTACCCAGTGCGATGGAATCAAATTATCCAATGTTAATCTCACTTATTCAAAATCAAAGAAGAACTGTGAAAATGAAGATATAGATGATCACAAACAATCACAGATTCACAATCAGAAACTCCCAATTGAACCCAATTTTAGAAATGCCTCAATGTTTAACTCGTACAACTGAAAAACTATAATTAGTAATCGAATAAGCAGAAGAAGAAGAGAAACCATACCGAAAATTATAAGGAACAAATTTCACCAAAAATCAATCACCTTCATCATTATTATTTCTCTTCAAATTATTGAGTTGAAGAAAATAAAGAGAAATCATAAGAACGACCATGGGTTTTCCATTGATTGGAGTTTTGATTCGAACTTGACTGATTTTTCTTTTTTGTTTCTGAGGAAGAAGCCAGAAAAATAAAACTTGTCCTAGTCTTTTGATTGCGTTTCCATCGGTTGGGGCATATGATGGTGTTGTTGGATAAAGTGGATGATGTCGATGGTGCTGTTGGAGATTTGTGGAGGAGATGGTAGAACTATGGCTTTTTTTAGATATGGCTTATGTTTGAGGAGACGGAGAAGACGAGAAGAAGATATCCCTTTGACGGTTCCAAAAGGGTAGTAACGTAAACTCCTCATTTAAAGATTCCTTTGGACATTTGACCCAGGCCGAATCCTAACTGTCCATTTGGCCCAGTAAAAGTGTACTTTTGGCTATATAGCCCATTTTCTAAAAATAATAGCCTTTGAGTAGCCTTATATATTTTGAACGCCCTTAAAAATGTTTTAGGTAACTAGAGGACTCAGCGGCCACTACCTGGCGGTGCTGAACCACGCACGACGTGCCTGCTGTTTGAAAGAATGACTGCGTCCAAATTTGATGTGCTCATAGTCCTATAATCGCCACATGGCCCACATGGGTGCATAGTCTTATAATCTGCATATCGTTTCCTTTTGATATTTGGGATAATTTTTAGTTTCCACATGGGCCAAGGTTTATTAAATATTTGGAAACAACATGCGGCAAATTGATTGAATTGAGGTGGAATGGGGTAGCTATAGAGGTGTAAAATGTGCTGGCCCAGCATACGAAATCGCGTGCTTCACATGCCATGTGCCATGCTGGGCTGTGCCAACGATTTAATCGTGTTGTACCTTGTTGTGCTTTACTAGTCAAAAGTTTTGCACAACACAGCCCACCGAGAACAACACGTAACTTGTTGTGCCTTGCTGTTTCGTACTGGCACACATGCTATAAACAATTTGAGATCACTTAATGGTATAAATTAAGTCGGACACTATCACGATATCTAAATAGACAACATTTAATTTGAAATTATTTCATAATTTATTTCAAGTATAAGATTAACAAGTTTATTCAATAAAAAGAAATATCGTACCAAGTATAAAATTGGATCAATGTGATGTGAATTAATGTTCTAATCAAGTATATATAGGTAATGACATTATAACAACGATATTGAAATATATTTTCCAAATATTTAGATATTATATGTGTTGTTATAAAAATAAGCCACCATAAAATGTCAAAAACTAGCTAGAGTAGTGACTATTTTGTGAAATATACACAAAATGTGATGTATTATACCTTATTATATTATGTATTTGTGCATGATATGACGTGCTTTCTTAATGTGTTGTGATGGGATTTTCCACGTGTTTATCCGTGCCGCGTGCTGTGTTGTGCTACTGTGCCGATTAGGCAAACCCAGCACAACCCACATAACTAACGTGTTGGGCCGTACTGGGCTAAACCATGTGTTGGGCTGGGCTGGTCTCTGATTTTGGCGTGTTGTATTGGGCTGTGATCGTGCTGGCACATCCCAATTTACACCTCTAGGTAGTTGAGTAGTTCCATCTTTGATTCTAATTTCTAAGTTCTAACCTAAATAGAAGATGACACAAACATATTAAGATAAGAAAAGAAAAAAACGCAATAGATTAATGAAAATCAGAAGAAGTTATGTGAATATCTCAACTGACGAGGCTAACCAATAAATTTTCTTGACAATTAGAGCAACTACAATGGTAATTATGGGCATGGAAAATTTCAGGCATTTGTTCCTCCACATGTACGGGCAACCGTTATTTATCACAGTAGTTTTTTTATACCATAGATTCTGCCGTAATAAAAATTTAGAAAGTAGAAATGCAAATCCAACAACATAACAGAAAAATATAAGAAAGATGCCCTTAGACATTGTATTGTATATATAATTTGAGTTCAAATTAAAGAGTTGTGGTTAAAAGCTGAACAAAGCTCAAATTCTAGAGTTTCTGACCCCACTTGAGAGAATATAGACCAATAGTAATCTTGGGTTTAGAGATTTTTTTGATGTTTTTTGCAGCGCACTATTGGGTGGGTGGTCAAAACCCACACTTATCAAACCTAATCGCAGGAAACAAAACCCATATCATATATCTTCATATTTTCTCTCATCTTTATCTCTTCCATACCGTATTTTTATTCTCTACGCTTCCTCCCAATTCTCTCATCTTTATCTCTTCCCTAACCGCTGTAATTAATCTAAATATACCCTAGAGAATATTGTCTAGCAAGCTACCTATGGTAGGGGAGATTAACCACTTTCTTTTACTATCATAATCAGGTTGTGCAATGGTCAATGGTGTGTACCACTGGAAGAGGAAAGCGTGGAACTGCAGCTTATGTGAAGTCTATGCCATTGTTGAAGAAACTGGAAGCACACCATAATCGTCAAAAGAGCTGTGAGAAGATCCTTTTCCTTCCTTTAATTTTTCCTGGGGAGAGAAGACCTAAATCTCAAAGCTTATGTGGTATTATCTGTTACAGGTAAGACCATTTAGTAAAAAAAAAAAATTTTAACGATTTTATGATTTTTATACTGTTGATTGATATGTTTTTTTAAGTGGAACATCAAAAGTTAATGGAAGTCACACCAAAAATTGGCATTAATCACAGTAGAACTTTTGGTTCATGTTCTATATAACTAGGCCTTATGTTTTTTTGCTAGAGTGCAAGAGTATTTCAGGTACATAATGAGGTTTTCATCTTTTCTTAATACTATTACCATTTTCTTCTTTTGCAGTGCTCTTTGGTTAAGAATCAATAAAAAAATAAGGTAACAATAAGAAAAAATGGGAGAATGCCATATTTTCTAGATACATGAGGAAAGAATTCACCTAACAGGTTTATATTCCGGATACTACCACATCAAACTAAACCATTGCCTTCTTCCTATACTATAGGCATCAGTACCCCACCTCATCAAAATGAAATCAAACTAGCTAGGGGTCATCATCATCACTACGATGCATTGCCGATTTTCCATGATAGCAATATCACCATCTTATTTCTTAATGCTTCCAAATTGTAATTCATTGACTGTTCTGCTTAACATTGTATATCCCTAACCTTTTTCATTTTTTTTTGTATGGTTTGGGTTTTTATGTTCTTTTGTTATTTATCAAAGAATTGTCCACAACGTCATTAGCTGATGCCATAGTTTTTTACCTTTCAAATGGCATTGATGATTTATCCCCGGTATCCATAAACTATGTGAATGTAATTATCTTAATCTGGCGTGCCTAAATACTGGCTTGAAGTTTCTGCCTATGATGTTTGGTGATGGTGAATTTCGGGGTTGTCCTTCTCATTGTGAAGATGACCTCACAGCTTAAATAACAAGAAACATGGTCTCTTGACCATCTCCCGCAACCAAATAAGTTGGAAGGTCTTATAATTAATCTATGCTTATCATGTACGTCCAAAATGTGGTTTTACGAAGATGGCATAGTTCACTGGAAACTTAATCTCATCTTGCCTTAGCATATATTGTGTATTATAGACTTTCAAAACCATAGACACAAGTCATAGGAGAGGTGCTCAAACATATGTACAAGCCAAGAAAGAGCTTTCAACTTCTAATGAGATGGTAAATTTGGAATTTGGGTTTCCTATTTTTTTATATAGTGATACTTTGTTCAAGAACTATGTGGTAAAATGTTACATATGTTACTTGATTGTTGGCATATGTTGGAGGAAACTACTTTAACATTTATCTGCACCTTACTCTTATTTTTGGGTTCTCTTAATTCATCTTTTTTACTCTTAGTTTTTCCAGTGCAAAAATAAAATGTACATATGATGCTAGAAAGACATCTACTGACATGCACTTGGGAGAGGATCAAAAGAGTGATGACGAAATGCTATATACTATTTGCCTATGATTCATATTTTTTACTCTTAGTTTTTCCAGTGCAGAAAAAAAATGTACATATGATGCTAGAAGTTCACTTGGGAGAGGATCAAAAGAGTGATGACAAAATGCTATATACTGTTTGCCAACATAGGTGAATATGAAGGCGGGGGCGAGGAAACTGATGACGGAATGCCACCGTTGGTCAAAGATGTTGGAATAATATTGATAATATTCGTACTCAACTGAGAAAAAAAAATACTTAGCTTGCACTGTTGTGTGATTGTTGTTCTGAGAGATGCACTGATGATAGTATCAAAAACTTAGTAGAGGCACGTATGAGATACGCTGACCTAAAGGTAATATTGCCTGATACTCCTCTGAGATGCTATAGCAATTGGCAAGTCACCTCCAGGATACAACCACTGTTAGTACTCCTCTATGTAGCATACAAAGAGAGCACTCTAAGAACTTGGCAGCAGAGATAAAAAAACAGAAAACACCAAATCGAAATTATAATTTGTTTCAGAATAATTTATAAAGTATTTTATGTTTTTGTAAACTAAGAAGTAGTAGAAGAAAATGTTCTAAGTGAGAAGAATATAACGTTTTCTGTGTATTAATAGAAACTTGAATAAAAACTTAGTTCTTTCTGAAACTAGAAGAGAAGAAGAAGAAAGAGAACTAATGTTTTGAGGTGTGTTTTCAAATGAAGTTTTCAACTCGTATTTATAGGTGAAAAATCAATTCGAACGTTAGAGATAATCCAATGCGCGACAGGATGACTTTGAATCACGCGAGACAAAAAGATGTTTATTCCCGACATAAAAAATTCTCGAACGCTACAAAAATTAAGTAAAAGCATTCGTTAAAAAAACAGTTCAAACGTTTTTGTCGGGAATTCAAAATTTTTGAGATTCTTCACGAGGAGAATACAATGTGCACAGGTGTCGACAAAGCTGTGTCTACACGTGTGAGGCGTAAGATTATTCACGAGGTAAGCATGTGGGAGAAACGTCAAAAATTCTTTTACATGTGTGGATGAAACGTAAAAAAATTCAGTAAAAAGATAGGGTCTAATTAACCCACACCCGCGCCCGACCCGACCGACCGGACATACGGCGGCGTGCGAGCTTCTGTGCGAAGCATCGCGCACACGGGAAATGCAATAAGAAGTGAAATAAGGGAAAGTCAACCTTGCCATAGTCTAGGGATTTCCCCATACACAAAGGTCTAAAAACCCAAAGGGCCATGCCCTTAAGGCAAAACCCATGGTATTTAAGTCTAAAACTCTAAGGGTTTTAGTCTAGGTGGGACTAATGTTTTATGCATTCAAATGAAAAAACATCTAGGGAGCAATAGGTCTTGGGATCAAAACGTGGTCCATGCATTTTTGATTTTAATAAAACATCTTCTTTTTTTCCAACATTGAACCTTAACTTAGTGAGAGGTTACCTGAACTGCTTGTTGTAATGCAATTCATAAATAACAACCACACTTGATGCCTAAACCGAAATCTGCCAAGCTCTTGCCATTGTGCCCATTTTGGCCGTGGGCTAAAATCCCGGACTTAATGAATGTCTCTAGAGAATCAGCTCAGATTCTCATAGGAAGGGGCCCCACTTCCAACATCCACAAAGGTGGATCCATTAAGAGTGTCCTGCCACACCCCGCTGTAAAAATCCAAATCCATGGAACCCATTAAGATCTAAATAGATCATCCTTAATAATGCCGGCAGCACTATCACGCGGTTACACCATAGGGAGGGACAAAAATAGTGCTATCCCAATTCCCAATATAGTGCTATCCCAATATCACCATAAATTAGTTATCTCATTGAACCTTGATCTTGGAAACCCATTTACAAGGTTGAGTATCCTTCATGGTGATTTATTCTATGAGCTTAAGTCCCATCCCCCTCGATGTGGATCTAACTACCTCTCTAGATAAACCTTTCGTCAAAGGATCTGCAATATTATCTTTGGACTTTACAAAATATATTGAGATAATACCAGTAGAGAGTAGTTGTTTTACCGACTTGTGTATTATTTGTATATGTATAGACTTTCCATTGTATACATTGTTCTTTGCGTAACCAATAGAAGCTTTATTGTTACAGTGGATTGCGATTGAAGACATAGGCTTGGGCCAGGGTGGAATTCCTCCCAGGAAACATCGTATCCATTCAGCTTCCTCTCCAGCTTTTTTCATGGCTATAAACTCAGACCCCATAGTGGATCTAACTATACATGTCTGTTTGGAAGACTTCCAAGAGACAGATGCACCTCCAAGTGTGAAGATGTACCCACTAGTGGATTTGCACTCTTCTGAGTCTGATATCCAGTTGGCATCACAATACCCTTCCAGTATGGCAGGATACTTTCCAAAACTTAAACAATAGTTTGAGGTGCCTCTCAGGTAACGTAAAACTCTGTAGGGAGCATTCCAGTGATCATGCCCTGGGTTGCAAGTATACCTGCTTAATATACTCACATAGTAAGCAATATCAGGTCTTGTATAGTTCATCAGATACATAAGACTACCAATAATGCGAGAATACTCTAGTTGCTCAATTCCCTCGCCCTTGTTGTTTTTCAAGTTACAATTGGGATCATAAGGAGTAGATACAGGTTTTGCATTTTCATAATTAAATATCTTAAGTACAGTTTCAGAATAATGAGATTGACTAAGACTATATCCATCAGACGTCTTTCTGATTTTCATCCCTAAGATTACATCAGTAGGGCCTAAGTCTTTCATGTCAAAATTATCTCTAAGCATGCTTTTAATGGTATTAATAATATCAAGGTTACTGCCTAATATGAGCATATCATCAACATATAGGCATACAATAACATGAGAATCATCCAACGATTTAATGTAAACACATTTATCAGATTCATTAACCTTGAAGCCATTAGTTATCATAACATGATTAAATTTTTCATGCCACTGTTTAGGTGCTTGTTTTAAACCGTACAGAGATTTGTTCAATTTGCACACTTTGTTTTCACAACCTTTCACAATAAAACCTTCAGGTTGGTCCATATAAATTTTTTCATTCAATTCACCATATAGAAAAGCAGTTTTAACATCCATATGATGTATATGCAAATCATAAATATAAGCAATAGAAATCAACATCCTAATAGAATTGATTCTAGTGACCGGTGAATAGGTATCAAAGAAATCTAATCCTTCCTTTTGTCTATAGCCTTTAGCTACCAACGTAGCTTTATATTTCTCTATTGTTCCATCTTTTCTAAGTTTCCTTTTGAACACCCATTTGCAACCTATGGATTTACTACCAGGAGGTAAGTCTACAAGCTCCCAAGTTTTGTTTTTCTGAATGGACTCCCATTCACTTAATAAAGCTTCTTCCCAGAAAGGAGCTTCTGGAGAAGTCATAGCTTCCTTGTAGGTTTGGGGTTCAGACTCTACCGTAAGAGTCAAAAAATTTGGGCCAAAACATATTTCAGTTCTAACCCTCTTACTTCTTCTCGGTTCAGTCTCATATTCTAAAGTTGGGGGTTGACTTGTCGAAGGAACATCAGAGAGATCATCATGGACCCTTTTCCGAGGTCCAGACCTTAAAGGAAATATGTGTTCAAAAAACACAACATCTCTTGATTCCATTATGGTGTTCAGACCAATGTTATTGTGGTTAGAACTGATGACCATGAACCTGTGTGCATTTGTATGCTCAGGATATCCTAAGAAAACAGGTTCAACTGTTTTAAGTCCTATTTTGGTTTTTATGAAATGATTAATGGCCACCTTGGCCAAACACCCCCACACTTTAAAGTATTCATAGGAAGGTTGTCTACCATTCCACAATTGGTAAGGAGTTTTATCTAATTTTTTAAATAGAACACGGTTCCAAATATAGCATGCCGAGAGGATAGATTCCCCTCACAAGTTCGAAGATAACCCTGAACTGGTCAACATTGCATTCACCATATCTATAAGTGTTCTATTTTTTCTTTCGGCTACACCATTCGACTTAGGTGAATAAGGTGCAGTGGTTTCATGAATGATGCCATTAAGTTTACAAAACTCACCTATGGGTATCACATACTCACCGCCACGGTCTGACCTAAGAGTTTTAATTTTAACTCCTTTTTGGTTTTCTACTTCAAGTTTATAAAATTTGAAAGCCTCTAAGGCCTCATCTTTACTTCTAAGAAGATGACCTGACAGTATCGTGAGTAATCATCTATAAAAGTGATGTACCATTTTTTACCATCTCTTATTGGTGTTGATTTCAAGTCTGCTAAATCCGAGTGTATTAGTTCCAAAGGAACTGTTTTACATTCAACACTTTTATTAAACGGTTTTCTTGCATATTTAGATTCAACACAGATTTCACATCTTTGATTTTTGTCAAAGTTTATTTTTGGTATGCAACCTAAATTAGAAAGTCTTTCTAGAGATTTGAAATTAACATGTCCAAGTCTATCATGCCAAACATGTGAGGAGTCACAAACATATGCAGAAGAAGATGCATTAACATTCAAGTTCAAATCAGATACACTAAGCTTAATCATGTTATCGGTGACATAACCTTTTCCTACGAAGTCACCACTCTTAGAGATTACAACAGTATTAGACTCAGAAACAATTTTAAAACCTTTGCCTAGTAAGATGGTTTCTGAGATAAGATTCTTGAATATGTATGGGAAGTGATACACATCATTCAATAAGAGAGTTTTCCTTGAAGTAAGCTTCAGTTCGACCTTGCCTTTCCCCACCACTTTCGCGGTGGAAGATTTTCCCATAAACAGTTTCTCATCGCCTCCTACTATGGCATAGGAGGAGTAAGCATTTCTGAACTTATAGACATGCTTGGTGGCTCCAGAATCTAGCCACCAGTCTCTCACATTAGTCATATTAGAGACAAGGTCGACTTCAGACACCATGCCAGTAAAATATCCAGAATCATCTATTATGTTTGCCTTATTTTTCTGTTTTGGAAAAGTTTTGGTCTTTTTAGGTGCTCTACATTCCTTGGCCATATGATCAGTTTTTCCACAATTAAAGCAGTCTCCTTTGATGGTGTTTTTAGAGACACCACCCCTAGGCTTAAAATTGTTACCTTTGGGTTTTTGACGTTTGTTACGTCTGTTACCATTTTTGCTGGATTTTCCAGGACTTTTCTTTGACGCAGCTTTATCATCCAGGACATGAGCTTTGTTGGACATGTCTTTGCTCATCATAAGGATTTTGTCTTTGCAGCACATAAGCTCCTCAACCTGGATCTTTTTTCCAATCTCCACCATGGTGATTTCACGAGTCTTGTGTCGCAGCCTCCTCTTGTACTCGTTCCATGAGGGTGGAAGCTTTTCAATCAATGCATATACTTGTAGATCTTCATCAATATGCATGCCTTCAGCAAGAATTTCGCTAATGAGCAGCTGAAGTTCGACGAATTGTTCTACTACAGACTTTTCGTCAGTCATATTGAAGTTCGACGAATTGTCCTTTTGATTAGAACGTGCGATTGGGGATATTTGAACTAATTGGGGGATATAAATTAGGTCTGTCAATGGGTCCGGGTCCTCCCGGGTATCATACTACCCAGAACCGGACCCAATTATTTTTACCGGTTCCGAGTCCTAACGATTCCGGGTCCAGTTCCTAAATTTGTAGACCCAGAACCGGACCCAATTAAATAGTCGGGTACCCACCGGTTCCAGGTATTTACTTTAATATTTTAAAACCAAGTTCGTAGACTTTAAAATATAAATTAATAGCCACAAAAAGTAATCATAACCATTAAAATACTAAAAGTCTTGTAAAATCTTGATCATCCATCTGTATCACCATACAACATCTACTGTTAAAACCAAAGTTAAAGAGAGGAGTTCAAAGTAAAGCCTAGGCACAAAAGTAATTAACAAAAGGATTAATTAGTCCGTTGGATTGGCCGGAAACTATAAAAGGAATATTTTTTTATGCATCTTGTTTCCCCAAATGGGGCTTTCGCGAATAACAACAGCAGTACTACTCTAAGTAGTAGCGGAGATAATCGCATCACCTTCCACAGGTGAAGTCTTGAACAGGATCCACTAATTATTTGATTAAGATGGTATATGGTGTAAGTAATAACATCTCATGTTATTCTTAAATCAAATTAAAAGTTAAAAACTAAGCCGAGGAGAGAAAAAAACATGAGGAGGAAGTTTGTGAGGCGAGAGATAATGATTATATATTATTAACGTGTATTCTACGGTTAAGGCAAAATTAATCGGGTACCCGTCGGCTATACCCGGTTAGGACCCGATATTAATCGGTTCTCAAATGGGTCTACCCGTCGGGTCCTATATCTACTAATGGGTCTCATATTAGGGCCCGGAACCGGACCCGTTATATGCGGGTCCGGTCCAGTTCCGGGTAATTGGGTACCCATTGACAGCCCTAATATAAATTGGTTTCCCAACCAATAGTGTCCGCTAAGGAGTGTTTTTGAGGGGTAAAAATACTAAAATACCCTTCCTTCAAAATAAAAATCAAAAAACAAAATCATATCCCCCGTTTCTATCTTCACTTCTTATTAATAATATCCCCCATCACTAAATGTCGGCATGCTCGATCGAAATCTATCAATGCCGGTAGTCAAGTGAAAAAAAATTCAATTTTCTGGATACTTTACATCATGCGCCGGCAAAGATATTTAAGCAACATACTATGCCATTAGTAGTACCGGCATGCTCGAGAATTAACTGACAACCCCCCGATAGTGGCAAACATTTATGAAAATTTCCAACAAATGTCAGCATGGGTTTTTCTGTCGAATACAATGTCGTCTTGCCTTTTAAAATGGGGGATATTGTTGGCCGACATGGACGTAGTATGAATACAATGCCGGAAATGCTGCTGCCGGCATTGTATTCATACTACGTCCATGCCGTCACCTAGCTATTTCAGCTGCAACAATGATGGATTCAAAGAAAAAAATCAAATTTTCAACACATTGACACCTTTACCTGAGTATTGGGAGTTCTTGTACAATCATCCTCCATTATCATTAGTATAAAACATATCTTGGATAAGTTTTCCTTTGTTAGTGGTGGTCAGGATTTTTCCACACAAAGATAAATCAAGTGCTGTGGTTCCACAGACCACCCCATACATCTCGCACGTGTGGCATTAATTCCAATATTATGAATGAAAAATGAATACTCAAGTCAAGATATTGAATTTCAAAAATTATAATGGGTAGGTTCAAACTCATGACCTATTGTGTCATAAGAGTGGCCTCTAACCAGTGTTCCACCTTAGTTGGAATTGATAGAAAAGATAAATCAACAGTGGTGGTTTGTTCGACTTAAATACCATAATTGCTTTATTAATTAGTTTTTCACTAATTGCACATAATAAATAATGTATTCATTATAAAGTGTTTTATTAATTAGTGTTTCACTAATTTCTCATAATAAATGACTAATCATTTTTTAATTATAAATATTTTCTTAATTAATTATCATATTTATTTCTATTAATAAGTAATTTTGATAAATAATATCAATAGACATTTTCTGCGACAATGAGTAGTAGAAGAGGTGGAGGCCGAAAGATTAGTGGTGGTTAAGGGCGGAGCCAAGCACAATTATATTTATTTTTGTTCTTTTATCATAAAATTGGATACAAAGTCCATTTTTCACATGTATCCAACTGGCCAAGAATTTTTTCTCCCTATCTCCTCAAAATCCTTGCTCCGCCCCTAGTTTGTGGTGGAAGAATTAGTGACGGTGAATGCTGGTGAGTAATGATGCATAATATTAATTTTATGTTTTCGTTACAACATCGATAACATCGTAGTGTGGAAGATGTGGTTGGTTGTTTTTTACACTTTTGATAAATGAAGGTACCATATATTTCAGGGATGATATCATATAAGACAATTTATTCATGATCGTAGTTGGGTCGCCCAAATGGTACTCCTGTTATCTTTGGTACTATATCGTATAAATCATGTTTTTTTAATGTTAAAATAAAATTGATTGCAATACAAAAAAAGAATATATACACGGAAAAAAAAATGAAACTAATCAATTGACGAAATTTTACTCAATCTAAACCTCATACATGGCATTTGTGATTGAAAATTAGAATTGTGTCCAACAACCTACATGGGATGGGCGGCACTGGTGGAGTCAAAAATTGACATTGAGGAAGCCTATTTTTTTTAAAAGAAACATGTAAACTTTGGTGGACTAACCCATAAATATATATGGACAAAGTACTATTTATAAAATAAACTAAAAAAATTATGTAGTTATTAAAAATTTAAGGGGTTAGAGCTAGGTTAGTCAACCCTTGGCTCCGCCACTAGGTGGTGGTGGATAATAAAAGTGGATTCGTATGGTTTTATGGTGGTGGCGGGTATTGGTGAACAAAAAATATTATGCTAATTTCGTAACGCCAAAAAATGTGTAATATATTATAAAGTATAAAACGTAGTTGATCATTATAATGTTAAAATAAACTTGATAAAACACATGTCCATTGAAAAAAATTGGTGCAATCAATTGCCATGTTATGTAATAACTAAACGAAGGACACGAATCAAGATCAGAACATATGAAATTATTTATTATCGATTTGTTTATGTAAAGAGTGGTCAGGATTTGTCCTTGGCAAAGATAAATTTACCGTTGGGGTTTGTTCAACTTAACCATTTTTAAACGTTTTATTAATTATAGTGTCTCATTGATTGTTCATAATGATTAATTAAATTTCTATTATAAATGTCCCTTTAATAATCTAACATAAATACATAATTTTTTTTAATTAATAATTTTACTAAAAACTATATTAATTCTAATGGTGGTAGTGGAAGTACGGTTAGTATAAGCGGTGGCGGGTGTTTGTGAACGGTGGAGGCGGCAACATTACTATTGGTGGAAGAAATAGTGGCGGTGGATGGTTTTTATGGTTGTGGGCGTTGGTAATAGTAGTGCATAATAATAGTTTTTGCTTTTTAGCGAGTTTTATTGACCAAGTAAAAAAATAATTTTCACAAAACATGCAACATTGTATTGTGAAAGATGTAATTGGTTGTTTTTAGCACGATTGATAAGGACAAAAGCCAAATATTTCGAGGATGATACCGGAATGTATAAGACAATATGATCATGACTGTTCGATCACCCATATTATATAAAGGCAATTGGCGTACCCGCGTAAGAGAACATTATCTCTCTTTCAAGTACTATTACATTCTTTTTCCTGGAAGACCATCAATGTCGAGTTGTTTCGCGACAACTACCTACAAAGACAACAACTTTCACTCAATTCCTGAATTAAAACCTTATTGACCGGGAAAACGTATTTTCATTCTAAAATATTTGTTTGAAAATTATGTGTGTTCATCAAAATCATCATAAAAAACTCTAAATCATAAATCTAAATTTGTCCTCCGATCTTTATGGAATATTTTTTATATTTTACATTCTCAAATCATGCGACCTCTTGATGACAAATCAACAATATCAAATTACAGATCAATATGTGTAGGTTTCATTCACTGGGTTAGAAGGTAGAGTAGACACAGATGGGTAGATCACACAATGCAAAACATGATTGAGTATACTTCAATAAATTGGTCAAGAGATAAGGTCAAAAATTTAAGATTAACTTTCTATAGGACTAATTAGATCGGCTTCGATAGGAGCTGACTAAAATATGGATTAATAATAATTTTCACGTAAGACAATTGTAAAACATAGTTTGGCTAACTCTGCCTATGTAAAGAGTGGTCAAGATTTGTCCTTCATCAATTGTTATGTTATGTGAGAAGAAGGTGATATCTAAGATTGAGGTATAATTCAAATCTATTAGATTCATACCATTTACAACTGGATGCCTTGGAAAAAAATTGACGTGTTATTATTATTATTACAAGCAAGGGATACATTTACACTGACCACACTTGCACAAATAGCTCACTTCTCAAATGATTGGCGTTGCATGTACTGTCTAGAATGCAACGAGGATTTGAGGAAACAAGGCACCAGAAGTAGTGTCTGGAGTATTTTGGATATAGTAACTTAGACCCGATGTAATACTTATGTTCTTTTTTTTTTAGTTTTTCCACAATCTATTTATTTAAGAAAAATGAATATTGCGAATACATAACATCAACAAAAATTTGAGAGATTGCGTTTGATAATCATGGCTACTGATGGTCCGGAAACAGCAAAAGAAAGGAATTGTTATAGAAGAATTGTTGGGATATACAACGGATTACTTGATACGAATGAAAGAGGTATAACTATTTTGATTCTGAAATCACATAAAGCTCACATTAGAAGATGACATCAAGTTTAAAGTTAGTAACAAAGACAATATGGATAACTAAAATGTTAAAAAACAAACAAGATATATAAACTTAGAAAGACGAGGGACTTGAAGAGGACAATTTTGAAAACTACAATCTTAGAAAGCAACGATCCACAATACCATAATTTATTTTTTAATAAATATTCAACGTAGAATATGGCAACTTTTGGTAAAGGATCTATTGACAACCTATTAATTTGAAATAGGATCAGGGAGTACAATATGTGTTCAAGGTTCTTTATGAGGTAATGTGTCTCCAGATTGTATTCCAAGTGAAGGTAGGAACATATGGAAGTGATAAAATGTCCAAGACTTTTGAAGTTACCAAAGCCTTCGTTAAGACTAATTGCTGGGCACAATACTTTGTTGAAGATTTAATGGCAGAGGTTCGCATATATACAATCCCCTCGAAAAGTTAATGGGTACACATTTTAAACATCATCATCTAATGGGTGTTGAAAAATTACAGGAAAATCATGTCACATTGGATAGTTTGTATCATTCGTTCGATCCAAAAAAATAATATTATCTGCCTATTTGGAGGATCGACAACATGATCATGATAGATCAGTCAGCTGGAGCGAAATAGGAGCATGTGGAGACTTTTATGGATGATATTGATTAGTTGATTTCACTGAGATGAGCGTTGCTGACGACATATTTCCAAAAAATATTTAAACTTCCATGTTCATGTAGAGCATTATATATCTCATTATAAGCAATGAACCTAAATAAAAAAGTGTCTGGAAGTTAAGATTATATTTTTTTCTTTTGAGAAAATCTCCGGCGGTAAAATATTAAAGGAAAAAACAAAGAAAAACAGAGAGGAAAATCCCAACTATTTTTATGACAAACACATATTAAATCATAATAGTTGATAAGTATTCGGGACACAAATTATACGATATATTAAAAATGAACCAACATCATGGCCCGTGCCGTTACGGCACGGGTTAAGGGCTAGTTACTAAAAAAAGTTCATTCTCAATTTTTTCCCCTCCTTCTACTCTCACCTCACTCACACAAATTCAAAAAAAAAATACTTAAGATTTTTACTAATTATAATTAACCACTAAACCTGATCAGTGAAGGGTAGATTAGAAATTATATAAAATACTTAGATAAGGGGTGACCCTGATTTGATATTTGGATCAAGTTTTTTTCTTTTTCCTCTATCCCCAAATTAATTTTGCTATCCCCAGTTGCGCGTTCTTTTCCTTTCTTAATATTTTCAAATTGGTTTTATTTTCATATATTGCTTACTTCTAAGTCCTTTGGCAGCAATGAAATCACTATTGGAATATATATCACCTACCACAAGGAGATGGAGGTGGCCATTTTAGAAGACTCATTTTACACATGTTGTTAGTTGTTGATCCATGGTAGGTAAGCCTCCATATTAATAATTGTTAGTTGTTAGCCTCCATAGGCATAGTTGTTAGCCTCCATAGGCATAGTTCTCTTCCTCTTTTTGTAATCTATAAATAGGCATTTGTAGTATCATTTGTAGACACCCAAAAATGAGTGAGATTGGGTCCTTATTAAGTGAGTGTTGAGAACTCTCCTTACGTAAGTTTATGTGTGTGGGGTTTGTAAATCATCTCAGTGATTACTGATGATCAATATCATTCACCCTACGGGATTCATCAGTGGACATAGGCGTTAGTGCCGAACCACTTTAATCTCTTGTGTCTTCTCTATTTCATCTGATCCTTACTCTTACCAAAAATCTAAGATGCTATCAGAGCTCCGAAGTTTCATCTCAATTTCTATCATGGTATCAGAGCCCCGACACATTTCAATTTCTATTATGGTATCAGAGCCAAGTTCGATCCAAATGGGCGTTAAAGTTTCCACTACTATCAGAACCAGACCCCACTCAGGGCTATCCGTGTCCATCCATGTGTTGGTGGTTTCCGTAAAACTCAACATCAGTGTATCTGTGGTTTCCGTACAACTTAGTATCCCCGCCAGTATGCGTCAGTGGTTTCCGTAACCACTCAAGTTTCCCCTCCAGTGTGCGTCCGTGGTTTCGGTACCACTCAGTATCAGTATGTCCGTGGTTTCCGTACCACTCATATCCGCCAATGTGCATCTGTGGATTCCGTGCCACTCATTTAGTGTAACCCTTTATGCATGGGTAGAAATCCGTAGGCCACAATCTGCGTGCAGCCACAGTTGGCGGGCCGCAATCCGTGTGCTACGATCCGCCTGCCATGCTTCAGGTCCAAGATGTATTCAAACTCGACCCTCTCGAGTTTGAGGGGGGGGGGGTGTCAGTCCACTTGCAATACTCGTTTGTAATATTGCACATTGTTTGGCTTCAACTCTCAATCATCTCAACTTCTCATACAACAAGTTCTCCGTTGCACCAGTACTTCCACCTATAGTTTCACCAACATCCGAACCAGTAGTCCCGCCAAGAGGCGCTCCAATATTTCCACCAACAGCTGCACCCATAGATACGCCCCCAATTGAAGCAGTAGATACACCAACAGCTGCACCAGCATTTTCACCATAGTTGAGCCACCAGTTGAACCGGTAGTACCACCAACAGCTGCATCTGTAGTGCTGTTCCAGGAAAAGTCAGCACCACCACCCCAAGTTGTTCCAGGAATTGTACCATCAATTCCCCCTAGTTCTCCAATCACCGTCCCATCAAATAAGTCAGCACATCCACCCCAATTTGTTCATGGCATCGTACCATCCATATCTCCAAGTCGTCCAATTGCTGTGCTGTCACATAAAGTAGCACTTAAGCGAAGAAGCTCCGAAAGGCATCGTGCCTTCCATACCACCAAGTATTCCTTCTCATGGAAAAACACCAGAGAGTGGGATACCTACCAAAATGCCACTCGCTCCACAACCTGTAGAATCACCACCAGGTAGAAGAAATCCACCAGCGGCATACCCAACCTTGCCAAAAATAGTTCCGCCCAGCATATCAGAACCTGCTGCGTCATCATTATCAACTCCTCCGTCCAGCATCAAAAATAAGACACGTGGATATCTAGTTGCTTCCCTGCCGGTTTGTTATTTTGCTTTTGGTGGTGTTACCATCCAAGCCGCATTATGTTGTTGTTCAAGAGTGCCTCACCAACATTATTGCTTAGCTGTTATCATCCTCTTTTAAAGATCGTTCAAGTTGTACACTTCATTTCTCTCCGTGTTCAACTTGAGGGAGGGTATTGGAATATATATCACCTACCACAAGGAGATGGAGGTGTCCATTTTAGAAGACTCATTTTACACATGTTGTTAGTTGTTGATTCATGGTAGGTAAGCCTCCATATTAATAGTTGTTAGTTGTTAGCCTCCATAGGCATAGTTGTTAGCCTCCATAGGCATAGTTCTCTTCCTCTTTTTGTAATCTATAAATAGGCATTTGTAGTATCATTTGTAGACACCCAAAAATGAGTGAGATTGGGTCCTTAGTAAGTGAGTGTTGAGAACTCTCCTTACGTAAGTTTATGTGTGTGGGGTTTGTAAATCATCTCAGTGATTACTGATGATCAATATCATTCACCCTACGGGGTTCATCAGTGGACGTAGGCGTTAGTGCCGAACCACTTTAATCTCTTGTGTCTTCTCTATTTCATCTGATCCTTACTCTTACCATAAATCTAAGATGCTATCAGAGCTCCGAAGTTTCATCTCAATTTCTATCATGGTATCAGAGCCCCGAAAAATTTCAATTTCTATCAATCACAACTTCTTTTGTAGGATCTACCAATATCTATTTGGCGTTCTGTGAAAATGCAAACACCGCCGTGTAAGAAATGGGATGAACAAAGCCACTGCATATCTAACGAGACAGGCAATCAACGCGTCCATTGAGATAGTACTTTTGCTTTTGGTAATGACCACTGCTTAACATATTTTCACTAAAATCTGGCAGTTTGCTTGGTAACAAGGCCACTGCATATCAATAGATCATACGAGACAGGAAGCTCAACCGGTCATAACAAGGCCACTGCATATTAAAAATGATATTGACTTAACAGTTACAGTATGCTTAGGGAACATTAGCTTTGAGAACTGCAGTTTTCAGCCATGGACATATGTAAGGCTGTCAAGATGCAGAACAGCCGAAAGAAATAATAACACGAAAATAACTTCCAAATTTAAGTCAGTGGTGCGTGTGCACAAAATCAGACTCCCGATCGGACTCGATATTATTTTTCTTTGAAGGAGGACCCAATATTATTATGGAAACAAAATAAAGGAAAAAGACCTCTCTATATATATACAAACTCTTGGAAGGTTGTCTCTCGCTGTGTGTGCGTGTGCTGCAAGAACAAATTAGGACACACAGATTTCTGGTAACTGAAATCTCTATCCATCTCTCTTTTCATCTTTAATGGATTCCTTGAGTGTTAAGACTCTCTTTATCATCTACTATATTGTTGTTTTGATGGTCAACTGAGGGTTTTTATTTACATGATCAGGATTTGTATTCACCAAACAGCAAATCGTCCAATTAATCGACATCAGTCTGCTACAAATATTGCTACCGTCTGTCATGGAGGATCTGAATAACAAGTAAGATTTCTTATTAATTGCTTTAGTTGATTTCTGTGTTATGTTATGGGTGGTTCATTATACTGATTGTGTTTGGATTGTGTGTCTGTGTTAATCTATCATCAGAGTGGCTAACTTGGATGTGACTGGGGGAGGCAGCTCGGGATGTGGCAGCAGCGGCGGTGGTGGTAGAAGAAAGAAGGAGGTGAAAAAAGAGACTGGTCTAGGGTTATCTAATAAGAGAGACGAGAGTTTTGGGGATTGGTATTCGGAGGTTGTTGTCCGTAGTGAGATGCTAGAATACTATGATATATCTGGGTTATATATTCTCAGGCCATGGTCGATGAAAATATGGAACAGAATGAAAAAATTCTTTGATGCTGAAATTGAGAACATGGAGGTCGAGGAGTGCAAGTTTCCTCTGTTTGTGTCTGAAGCTTCTTTACACAAGGAGGAGGATCACATCGAGGGCTTCGCTCCAGAGGTTGCATGGGTGACAAAATCTGGAGATGATGACTTACTGAATCCTATTGCAATCCGTCCTACAAGCGAAACAGTCATGTATCCCTACTTTCGAAAATGGATTAGAGGGCATCGTGACTTGCCCTTGAAGGTTAACCAGTGGTGCAATGTCGTTCGTTGGGAAACCAGCAATCCAACTCCATTCATCAGGAGTCGTGAGTTTCATTGGCAAGAAGGGCATACGGCTTTTGCAACAAAGGAATAAGCGGATGAAGAGGTTCTTCAAGTTTTGGAGCTGTATCGAAGGATTTACGAAGAGTTCTTGGCAGTCCCAGTGGTAAAGGGGATGAAAAGCGAGAATGAAAAGTTTGCAGGAGGTTTATATACAACCAGTGTTGAGGCTTTTATTCCAAATACTGGTCGCGCAATACAAGGGGCAACATCACATTGCCTTGGTCAAAATTTTGCAAGAATGTTTGATATCCACTTTGAGAACGACAAGGGAGAAAAGAATATGGTGTGGCAAAATTCTTGGGCATACAGCACACGAACAATTGGAGTGATGGTGATGGTTCATGGGGATGACAAGGGCTTAGTATTGCCACCTAAAGTTGCATCTGTCCAAGTCATAGTGATTCCCGTGCCTTACAAAGATGCTGACACCCAAGCCATCTGTGATGCTTGTACTGAAACTGCTAGAGAGTTGAAGAGAGCCGGTTTCCGTGCTGAGACAGATCTAAGAGAGAACTACTCACCTGGTTGGAAGTATTCACACTGGGAATTGAAAGGAGTTCCCTTGAGGATTGAGATTGGCCCAAAGGACATGGCCAGAAACCAGGTACGTGTTGTTCGCCGAGACAATGGAGCCAAACAGGATATTTCGAGAACCATCTTGGTTGATCAGATTAGAGACCTGCTGGACAATGTCCAACAAAGCCTATTTGATGCTGCAAAGCAAAAACGCGATGCTTGTGTTACGGTAGCTAAGACATGGGAAGAGTTTACCGCGGCCCTAAATGAGAAGAAGATGATCTTAGCTCCTTGGTGTGATGAGGAGGAAATTGAAAGGAAAGTTAAAGAACGTACCAAGGGTGAGATGGGAGCATGCAAGACTCTTTGCACCCCTTTCGATCAGCCAGAGCTCCCGGAGGGGACGTTGTGCTTCGCCTCTGGAAAACCCGCTAAAAAGTGGACTTATTGGGGCAGAAGCTATTAGTTCAACTGGTGTTCTTTGCAACAGTAAAGAGTAGGAAACTAGTTGTGAGATTTTTTTATTTAGACTTTTGGCTTGTTTTATTTATTATTATTATATTAAATTATTTATTAATATTGGATAAAGAGTATTACGTTAACTAGTTGGAAGCATAACAAGCTAAGCTCCATCAACATACTACTACATTAATTAAACAAGTTGCTGAGCTAGCCTACCATCGAGCCTCATGGGTAACCTAGCCAAGGAAGACGAAACGAGCTAACACCAGCCATTACTAACAACAAACCTATTTACAGTTCTACTGTCTTTGCCCATCTTGTCCGCTACCTTACATTCTCTTCTTAGAAAATTACACAGCCAATTATTAAAACGATTGAAATATTGACATAGTGTCCACAAGACTATCAAGATTCTCCCATGCTAGAACTGCTAGACATTCTGCGCGCTCAGCACTTCCGAGTCCACGGATCTGCAAAATCGCGTAAGACTAGTCCAATGCCAGATCTACCACTCTCAGTAAGATAGAATGCATCACATGTTTCCGGTGAGAATTCTGATGAAGATGCTGGTTCACTTGTGGGTTTTTGTTCTTCTTCTCCAACTCTTATACAGATAAGTATAAACAGATATTGCTTTTTGGATGTGCTCTTTGGAATTGGAGTCTCATCTCCTTCCATATTCCAAAGCTTCTCGAAGCTGTTTTTATTTTGTTGTTAATTGTATTCTTCCATAAGAGCACACAGAGGGAATTACCAATAACATAATCATAACCATCTACGGGTACTGGGATGAAAATGGTAGCTGTTGAAACGAAAGCCTACTTGGGGAATCGATTCTCACGATGATTTCTTCGTCTTTACCAGATTCATCACTTGAGCTATCATCTCTACCACTCTCACTAGTGCTTTTGCTGACAGAATTTTCATCTGATCTTGTAAATTCTGTAAGAGTGAAGCTGGTTTTTCTTGCAGTATTAGACCCTTCTGATCCGACGGACACAAGTGGTCTAACCTGTCCGTTTGATGGAACCTTTGGATATGAATGACTGTGCAGTTCATTCGTCTGAGAATTCTTGAAACTTCTGGAGTTTCTAAAGCTACTACCCTGCTTCTGATTTGGAGAAACAAACAAACAATTAGATAGAGAACTTGATCTACAATTGCAGAAAAAAAAATCAAATCAAAGTGCACCATCCATACAAAGACATGGGATCATGGGGGCATATCACTGCATACAGTTTACCGAATAAGCATTATGAGAGTCACTGCTTTTGCAATTAAAACAAATTATTCAAGCACGGGTCATTGCTTTTGCAAATAAACAGGTGTCAGTTATAGCTTATAGGGTTACCTCGTGTTGGCGTCGTTTGCGTTTGAACAAGTTCTCAGGCCAACTCACTAGACCGCCGTGCTCTCTATTTAAGCCTCTAGGGGATTCGACTGCAGCAGGGTTCCATGAAGATGTTATTCTCCTTCGTGGTTGTGTGTCAGCCTCAACTGTCGCCATGTCAAGTATAATCACCCTAGCTCTTGTTATAACCTGGTACGAGGTTCCATCCTTGGGACCTGTAATCAACCCAATATTGGTATAAAGTTATTGAGTTATTCTATCGACATAACAGGACCGCGTACATCATATAAAGTCAATTACATGGCTTTACCATGTAGAAGTTGACAGAATACATTTACCCAAAAAAAATCCATAAATGCAGTATGTTCTGTTCTGGATATATTTGTGAACTACAAAGATAGGGTAATTCTTGCTTACCCGATGTTTCCAAATTGAGGAAGCTTAAATCTCCATACGAGGGTAACAGCACTCCTGGCGATGTCACCATTTCCTCCGGATCAGTCACGGAGTTAATAAACCCTTCCAATAGAAATCCAACAGAATGTGGGGGTATTTCTATAATTTCTTCGCTTATGTATATGTTCATATCTGACTTCTCCACAACAAGGGATCTCAATTCATGCATAGCCATCTTCTCAAATATTTGTGGAAGAAGGGTTTTGGCAATGGCTAAGAAACTTTCCTGCCACAAGAGATCTTCAGCAGAAGGATATGATTGGATCAACGAGAGTATCGTTTCACTTTCAATGAAGAAACCGTATATAACAGAATCTGTGATGAGGTTGCAGATGTAGGGCTTTCCCGTTAGTACTTCATAGAGGCCTAAAGTACTTCCATGCGAGAATATTGGATGCAAAGAATGTTTGTTTCTGAAAGTCTTACTCCCCCACTGCAATACGACAGTTCATATTCTCTTTTAAATCAGGTTCAACATAGTCATTGGCAAAATCTGCAGAGAAACGTACGTATATATATAAAATAACTAGAACTCAGATTTGAAATTGGTAATACCTTCACAGTTCCATTTGAAACAAGCCATATTCCTTTTGGTTCAGTTCCCTCTTTACAAAGTGCTACTCCTTGAGGTTTTGATAATTCTTTAGTACATGTTTCAAGATGCATACGTGCATTTGAAGGAAGTGCTTTCAGCAGAGGATGGACTCTTAACATATCATTCAACTTTGGCATCTTTGCTACAGGAGGGTTCCTTAGAGCTTTCTTCAAGTCAGTCTGGCATGCAATTTAAATTAGAAAAAAGTACGAATGGGAAAAAAATGTATGTATGTTAATGGGTGCAAGGTTTTAGCATAATTACAACTCCCTTGGACTCAATTTACCTGCACGGAATCGTGAAGATGAATCATCTCTTTCTCGTCTAATATCCCCACTTTTTCAAGATTTTGAACATACTCGCCCAAATGTTTTAGCACTGCATATGTTAGTTGTCTTGTTTTCACAACATGCAAAACCTGAGGGTAAGTATGTCGGACCTCTTCCAAAAATTTCCTTGCTTCTTCTCCTTCTGATTCACTTTCACTGATTACAAGAGAAGCAATTTCACTGTCGCCTGAAAAAATGGAGGAGATGCTTAAGAGAAACCAATCAATTAAGGCAGAATCCAGTCTACTTTTCAGATTTGAAGTTTTACGAAACCAGGTTACCTATAAAGTCATGCAGTTGCCTCCTAGCAATCCTATGAGCACGGAGAAACGCAGCACATATGTAACATGCAAACTCTAACCGGTCCACCGTAAATAAATTCGCCAGCTTCCTTGGGCAGATGCTCCTCTGGAGCAATCCGTAGTAACTTGGAAAGTGAACATGGGATTTTAGGCCTTTCCAGTCACACAGAGAATCATCACTGACAAAATCCATTGCCTCATCTACTGATCCAATTAGGATAGTTGCAGTATTCTGGGCTATCCTTCCCTCGTCTAGCATCCTCCAATAAGCAGCTTGGACTCCTGGAACCAAAATAGAGTTTATAGTCAATTGCAAGTTCTGCTTCAGGTTTTGGACTGAAGCCAAAACTGAAAAAGAAGAGAAGATTACCGTAGAGCAAGTATAGAAGGACTAACCATTTAAGAGGCGTACTCGGGTGTCTTCTATATTCATAGCATCAATGTTAATCTCATTCTGGGATTGAGTGTGAGGATGCACCTGATCTTCTTCCAGGTTATTCAAACAAGCGAGATATTTTTTCACCGTGGGCCATTCAGAAGGACCTAGTTCTTCATCATCTCCAAGATCACCAAATGCTTCCTGTGCCTTATTCATCATTTCGTACCTTGTGTAGTCCAAGATGCGTTTCTGATATCGTACAGAGATACAAATTAGTACCAGGGGAAAATATTACTAATATTTGTTCAATGCTGAACAGAGTCAACAGACATCACAAAACAGATAGTACATTTTATTTTAGTCTCAACAATTAATTCACATAATTCTCAAGACGGGCAAAAAATAAATGTAAGATCACCTTTGCGGCTGATAGCTTATCCAAACCCAGAAAACGTAAAAGGAATTGTGTCGTCGATCCATTGACAATGAGTGTCAGGAATACAATCCCACCGGTAAAGAAAAGAAACTGTATAGTGAAATGGTTTAATTAACAATATGAAAGAAGTATGTAAAAATAAAATTAAGCACCCAGTCATTGATCAGAGACAGAAACAATCGGATCGTAAGGGTAACTAAAAACATGTGCTGGATTGAAATGATATACCAGAGTTCCTGTTTCACGATTTAAAAAGGTTGAACTGTCGCTTGCACGCTGAAATCACCAGGAAAATTAATCCGATAAGTGAAGTGATGTGTAACGCTAAATTACGTAAAGTTGAATGGCAACAACTCACCTTCACTGATAATGACATCGACAATGCCACGGCACCTCTTAAGCCTGACCAAACAAGAACAATTGCTTCTTTCCACTGCAGGCCATACCCAAAATAGCGCAGAAACGGGTACAAGGTCCCAACAACAATAACGCGGGACAATTGGATGAAAACATAGAGAAGAATCAAGTAACCCCATGATGTTCCTAAACAGGCAAACAAAACATTTAGAATAATAAAGCATCGAGGAAATTTTTAAGTTGTGAAATCAAGAAAGAATAATATCGACACGGTGGAAAGAGTTTGAAGGTATTTTACCATGCTTAAAGAAATAGTTGTCGCTGTGAAGAACAGATTCAGCTATAACCACTCCACTGCAAATGCAAGGAAATGAAATGAAAAGCATGCTTGATAGTCCACGCTCTATATACAATGAACTATATATATTAGGTGAATTTACAAACACAAATTCGCACCTTAAGATGAAAATGAGGGTGTTAGCAATGTAGGCAACCATTTCCCTGGAAAAAAGAGACACAATGTTGAAATTGAAGAATTCATATTATAGAGAAACCAAACAGAAAATCTACAAGCTTTGCATTGTTACTAATATAATAAAAATGTTTTACGAATTCTGCTTTCAAAGGAGTAGAAAACCAAGATGCCAAAGCATTGCAATGGTCATGAACATATATTCTTGTTTTATGTAAGCATCCCAATAGATATAAATTACTTAAATTGCTATATATGCATTACCCCTCATCAGGGATACCAAGTAAAAGAAGCATACCAAAAATGATGCAAACTCTGTTGGCTGTCACCCTTAAAAGCTGTCCTAGCAACTGCAGAATAAAACCTGCAGAAGAGTAAACTCCATGAGAAAATTATCTGATACAATTGATTATTTTGTGATTTTTGAGTTAACTAGTAAACTTACATCCCCAAAATCACCACTGTTAAGACACCTGACACGCCAGCGCCCTCTTGAGCCTAGCAGACAAAAACATAATGTCCAATTTAGCAACACAGCAATTAACCATACACCATTCAGATAATTGATGATGGCTTTCTAAAGAAAATATGTGATGCAATCGCTTAGAGTCAGTAATCTTTTCACCAAAGGAACGATAAGCAAAGTTTACGTAGTGGAAAATAAACTCAAACTTCAAAATTATAGCTCTCAAGAGAATCTTACAGCGAAGTAAGCGAGGTAGCTCACAGAAAGCGTCAGTGAAATCTCTATAACAGTGTCGTTGAAAATATATCCCAGCCACAAAACAGATGCCACACCAAAAGCAAGACCTATACCTACACTGTACAAAAGAAGGAGCCTCATGACCAACATATTCAGTACACCAAATTATTCACCAAAGGTGGTATATGTACTTACGCTCCAACTGAAACTTGTGTTACATATTTGACTATATCTCCAGCACTGAAGTTTTCCCCTAGGACCATACGGTAGAACAACTGATACACCACAATGGTTGTCCTGCCAGTGGAAACAAGAACTTTTAAATTACATCCAGAAGTGCACATGGTAATCTGAAAAATCAAAATGTACCATGTACATCTAAAAGAACCAAAGCAATTCATTAGCATACAGAGAAAGGAAGAGCATGCATCAGAGTAGTAAGTTAAGAAGAAAATGAGCAACTACTGACAACTAATTAGAGCAGATACATACCCATCATTGATCAGTGATTCTCCTTCGATTATAGTCTTCAACTTTTTGCTCGTACCAAGCTCTTTCAACAAAGCCATAACAGCTACAGTATCAGTAGCACTAAGAATTCCCGCTAGCAACAAGGTTGTCTTCCAACTCCAGTTGTATGGAAAAGCAAACTACAAACATTTTCATTTAAAGATCTGTTAGAAATGCCAATTGCTTGTGCATTGGACACAGCAAGTTTATAATTTAAAAAAAAAAAACCTTCATTGCAGATCCAAGACAGAAGGTCGAAAGCAGAACACCTGGGCCAGCAAGAATAAGCATTTGTCCGATGCATCTCTGCAGGGGGTAAAATAGCAGCGTAAGTGGAATTTCGGCTTATTCTTTTTGTCCTGCCTACAACAAAAATTAACACTACAAACATAGTGATAAATGGGTCATTGGCTTGTAAGAAAGCTACAAACGACAAACCTTGATTTGGTGTACTTCCATCAAGAAGGAGCTCTCAAAGAGAAGAGCAGGAAGAAAAACAGCGAAGATAAGGTCTGGATTAATACTTGCCCCTGTTGTTTTTTTTGAAAATAAAAACCATTCAACCTAGTTAGAAAATATTTAGGAGGAAAGACATCTATATTACTCTATTGTCTTGTGATGCATATCCTTGATCACCGGCAGCGAGACTTAAATGCCTCAGTATATGAGATGGAGAAATGCAGACTAGTGTCAGATGGAAACTCAACAGAATAAGCTGCATATAAATAATCCGAGAAGCTATAAAAACTTACAAAGGCGGATACCATCCCCAAGTTTTCCAAGTCGATGATCAGTACCGAATTCTGCACATAAAATCAGTAATTAGTAAATTAACACATAGATATATTCAATTTCAATTGAAGCCGAGCTACTTAAGTGGCACCTAAAATTATATCGAAGTGGTAATTTTCCATTCAGTACCTGAAACATGTAAAGCTGTACCATCTCAACTTTGACATTTATTACGACAATCATTGTGAAATTGCTAATGCCTTTCACACATTTCATCAAACAGGTTATATGCATCTCAACACAGGGCAGCTGGAACTGCCAAGGTGGGTAACTAGCCGTTGAAATCGTTTTCGCCGATTCCAGACAGTGAAAAAACATAGAGAAGAGGTAGAAGTTGAAGCAATGGAAGTGAAGATAGGCGAGAACTAAGGAAACGTTGGTGGTGGTGGTGGTAGTGGTCGGAAAATGGTAATATTTTCCTCTACTTTTTAAATTACTGTTAGTGAGGCGATAAGACGATGTGAAAATGAAAGTCCTACAACACGACCAGTCCACTGTCCACCGGATTAAAAGGATGGGCCTTCTTCACCAAAAAAGAAAAGAAAAAATAAATAAAAATAAATGAGGACCACCACAAATAGGTGGCAAGTCTGAGAAAGAGAAAAAAGGGAGTTTGGTAACGTGTTTGAAGATAATAAATGTTTTACGGAATTAAGCTAAAATGTCACAAGTTAAAGGGGAAGGCTAGGTTGAGGGAGCATTTTCTCCCGAGAAATCCGGATACACATCGACAGTCCAAATCTGTTCATACTCCTCTAACGATTGTATATTTCACATATTTTTTTGATTGGTTGATTATTTAACTGATGGCTTCATTACATTTATGTTTAGAATCACGGCCCTCGTTACATAATTCTCTAAATTAAATCAAAGGTACAGTTTAAAATGTGAAATATATGATCGTTAAGGAGTGTGCACGAATTCACACTCGCCCTTGGGATCCACCGAGGAATTATAGGAGGTGGCTTTTTAATTTCTTTATGTGTTGCCGGAGAAGTTTACGGAGAAATTATCGAGACACAAATCAAGTTAAAATCCAGAAGTTAGTCATGAACTACTACAGATTTAGCCGCCTAAAGTTGGCTTCCATGTCCTAAATTTAATTTTCCACCTATCCAATTAATTGGCTAAAAATAATAAAATTCTGCCCATATTAGATTTATATAACCTAAATTTTAACACGATAAATTAATAATTTTTATTAAAATAATATTAATTTTTTTTTGTCCAACACTGTTAATTTATCTTACTGTATGTAGTTTCAGCAGGGTTGTTACTGTGTAAATAAAAATGGAATAAATGAGAGAAGATTATGTAAGTACCTAGAGATCCAAGACCAACTCCAATGAAAAGCAAGGCAACCGTATAAGGAACTTTAGTTCCACGAGATAAATGTCTTGAAGCAATTCCTAACACCATGCAAACTCCAAAGAACAGAATTGCACTTGTAGGTTCAAGAGCTACTTCCTCCTCAGTACCAACATCAGAACTGGGAACTGAAGCATTTGATGAGATATTAAACGACATCTTCACGATTCTACTTCAAAGACTCTAACTATCTCTTGATTGATATAATTAACTCTATCTGGCGCATGAAAATCGTAGGATCAATTTAAGTAGTGATGAAAGTTGATGAAGAATGAAAGAATCAGGATGAATCGAAGGATCAATTTAAGTAGTGAATGAAGTTGATGAAGAATGAAAGAAATAGTTTATGCAGAGAGAAAGGAACTGCACTGGTTGAAGCCTAAGATACTCTTGGTTGGCAATGTAACGTACATATATATATAGCCAATCAGTTGAGGATCACAGTAAGATTATTACTGTGTAAACCCTACGTGTGTTTATTAAAGTGATAAGCTGACGATAAAGACAAGACTATCAAAGTGATAAGGGGGGATGCTACTCCAGGTTGGTGACAATGATCCCTAGAGTGGAAGCTTGTCAAGAGTATTACGTTTGATACTTTAAAAACAAATTCAACAGATGATACCAGGAAATACACAAAGAATTGACTGCCACTTGCACTATTTACTAGTGACTAGTGAGCGTGCAAATGCTGTCGTTACTGTCTTTTGGTGGACAAAAAGGGCTGCCTTGACTTGATTTTCTTAGAACTTGACCAAATTATTGTGTACAGAGACGTGATACAATTTTTTGGAGTACCGCCACAATTATAACATAAACACGTTTGAATTTGAACAAGGTACATGAATTGGCACAGAAGACAGAGAACTCAGTTCATTAATTTATGTAAGTCTGTCTGCCGTGTTATGCCACGCTAGTTTGTACATCACGTTATGAAAGTACGATACAGTAGGGGGTTTACTCAATAAATACTTTTATCGATTTCCAAAGAGTTTAATGGATTTACAAAGTATTGTGTTATTGGTTGTATACTTTTAAAATCTCTTTCAAAGTTTATGTTACTCATTGTAGATTGTCAAAAGGTCTTCTAAAGTTTGTGTTACTCGTTGTAAACTTGAAAATTCAAAGACTTTGCATATTTATCTATTTTCAAGACTTTGAGTGACTTTTGGGTATATATTTGCCTTGATAAAAGTCTTGTAAAATATGTAAGATTTTGGAAGACTTCCAATTTTTTAATAAAGAGGTTTTTTACTCTATCTTATTTTTTTTCATGAATACACAATCTATAAAACTCCTAGTATAGATGAGTATAAATTATATGATATGATTAAATATTTTTTTTTAATTTTAATTATTATGTACAAATGTACAATAATAATTTTTTTAATTTATTGTTACACTTTATTGTATTTCATTGAACCAAAAAAATAAGTTATATATATATATATATAAAATAATAATAATTTATTTTAATATAGTTGAAGTTACTATAATAACAATAAATTTTATATTTATGTCTATCATGCATATTTCCATATAAAATTTGTTTATACAACTCTTCAAGACTCTACAAATGTCTGCAAGACATTAGACAACTCTGCATAACTCCGCAAAAGTTTGCTCAATTCTGTATAATTCTCGCAAAGTTATTAATTTTCATGACTCTTTTTAAATCTCTACAAATCTACGAAATAACAATGCCAAGAAATACGAGAATCGACTTTTCTATTTATTTATTTTTGCGAAAAAGGTTATGATTTTATTAACATATATCAGAAAATATAAACACAATTACAAAACTGTCCTAGAACAGTTTTGATTTCAATTACAATTCCCTTCCAGGATAACTTTCCAATGCGTCATTAACTGGCTAAAGTGAATCAATATGAACCAATTTGTTTCAGACACCCATAAATAGATTGTACTTTTGATTTCATCAATGGTGACTTTAGGATCTCTCCCTCTTTTCTTTGCCATTACCCTTTGATTTCTTTAACCCCAAATCACCCAAATTATGGCAAATATAATCAAAGACCAAAGATTCCTTCTCATGTTTCTCCCTCTTCTGTGCTTCCATGCCATCAACTGCTGCTCCATGTTCCTTCCTTGCATCCAACTTAGATTGTATCCCTTTATAAAGTAATTCCATATTTCAGAGGAGTATGGGCAATGGAGAAACAAGTGATTAATTGTCTCATCCTCCCTCAAGCATAATCTACATCTGACATTAGAAATCTGACACCTTTTTCTGTTGAGATTATCTATTGTTGCTGTTGCATTCTGAAGAAGCATCCACATGAAAAGTTGTACTTAAGGGGGTACAAATTTTATCCATATACTCTTGTAAGAAATAGTAATTGGCTGGTATGATTGTCTTGCTATTTTTTGAATATTAAGTGATTCATAACATTCCTTGGATGAGAATCTTTCACCAAAAGTGCAAGAAACTTTATCTTGTTGATCAGATAGTATCGGTGGTTCTCCTATATGAGTAATAAGATTTAACACATCTTGCATCTCTTCAAAATCTAAATTCCTTTTGAAGTGAATATCCTAGACTTTTCTATTTATTTAATGGCAATTTTTCAATGCGAAGTAAGTTAGTTCGATCGTTATACAAATCAATATCTTCATTACCCTCTAAGTATCGATTTAACCGGCACTGAATTGGTATATATTTTCTCTCAAAAATTATTTTAATATCTTCCTGTTATATGGACACATAAGTGTAAGGGTGTCCCACCATTTCTATCATCAGGATTGTTCTTTTAAGTTTGAAGATAAACATGTTTAGGAGATAAACATGATCACTTAGACATTATCATTAGACATTTTATGTGTTGTCACATGAGACATTCATGTGCCTTTACAAGCTATAAATAGCTTGGATCAGTTTCGGTTTCATTTGGTAAGCGAGAAAATTTGAGAAATGTAAAGTGAGAAGTAATAAACTCATTTTCTAACTTTCTATCAAACATAAGTTAGTGGTTTCTATGTTTAGCACTACATACATAGCATAATTAAGTTAACTTAGTTAAGCATCACCACAATTTCATGAAGCTAATTAGTTAATTAGCTCTATAGCATCGTATCATTATACAATACGTTATCAGCACGAATTACTCTGTGGTGATCAGCGTTGGGCTGACGATACGGAAAATGGATAATTCTCTTCAACTCTTGCATATTTAATTTAACTATTTTTAAGTAGTTTTATGCATACAATTTTTATTATGTCTAACTTTGTTTTCCTATTTTGATTAGGAATTGTTGAAGGGAAAGTTAGGCATATTACCGTGTTTTGTATGTGCTATTTGGAGCACAGAAAATTATACGGTATACGAAGAGATATCCAAAGGAGAGTTTTATTATTTTCCTCCTTAGCCAACCAACGGAAGGTTTTTCAGCGTCCTCTTGGACAGCGTAGAAAATAAAATTTTCCTTTGTTGGTACACCAATGATTTTTGGTGTTAACGGTTTTAATATCGACATAGTAAGGAATTATTGCATCCTTGGGGATAGCAAAATTTTAATATTCATTTGCCATAATAATTTCCAGAATTCAAAGTCGTTCCGCTTGAAGTCGGAATACGATGAAAATGAACACCGGGTTAACACGGTTAGCCAGTCTCTATCTGCGGTCTTTGAATGAGATGCAATTGATATTGAGACAATTTCTTTTAAGAAATAAAGAATATGTTCATATTTCAACTTTGATAAATTAATATTTCGTCGAGCCTAATGGACGAAATTGGAGATTTATCAGTATTATGTTAAAACCATTTCACCGTTAATTTTTGTGGAAAATAGTTCGTCTTGATTTTAGAGAAGATATATGCATCGTATATAATATAGTGGTGAGCAATAAGGAGAGCTGCATATTTTGCACCCTTATGTGTTCCTGCTAGTTTTACGGCGTGCATTATATGCGCCTATTATATGCATCGGCGAGCTTTAAAGAGCTAGTGCTTAATTTGCACTTTGTATATGTTGTGTCAACAACACCGAGTGCTGCAAATGTTAACTGCGCCTCGTAGATATACAAACGTCGAGCAATAATGAGTGTTGCATTTTTGTAAATGATATTTATAATTAATATCATGTCTTCTCGTCGCCTGAGCTATTACCTAAAATTCTGAATTTGGTGAATTAAATTTGCAACAGTACCTATGCAAATAAATTTAAAATCTTTGGCAAAGAAGGAAAATAAAATTGTGGTAGGCATATTTTTGAATATGGGAACCACAATAGTTCTCGGGCTTAAGAACCTGATGAGCACCGTACCACCAGAAGTGGAGAAATACGGGACGATAGCATAATGATTGGTTTGACTAAACCGCCTTTGAGCATGGAAAAGCTCTGCTATCGTTGTGACATAAAAGACACGAAACGTGCATTTGAAATGCTGTTTATTGTTGTTAATCTCTATCCGTCGTCTTGGCAGGAGTGAGACTGATATTGAGTAAGTGTCTATGTTCACAAAATTCACTTTACAGTTTACTGTTAATTTTACATGGAAATGTAAATTATTTAATTTATTCCAGCTGGACAGTAAACGAGAGAGGAAACCTGATCAGTCACCTCTCCTGGGCTGCATGTTATTGTTATTTTTTCTGCACCCAGTTGCTCCATTGATAGGTTGAGTAATGCGGAACTGAATGTTCTGTTGATGAGACATTCCCGCCTAAGGATCAGGGGGAGAATCTTCGACGATATTGGTTAATTCCGATTGTGTCTCATCTATATTTTCACACCAAGAAATGCCTGAGGTGTTGAAGATTACTCTATTGCTAGATTTTGCAAGAGTAAGCTTGCTTGATTCGGCATATATTAAAGTCCTCGCAAGGCTTGCAATGTAATCGCATGGATTATTTCGTCTGGAAATATGCTTAGAAGCATAGACGAAAACCTCTTATACGAGGTATGCCAATATAATCAGATAACGTCCATATTCTCTATGAGTGATGAGTTGATATCTCTCCTGACGAGGAGCACATCCATAAAATTTGCGTTGATATCTCATGGTGAGGAATATCCGCATGTTAAAACTTGGTACCAATGGATTATGATATCCTCATACTCGGGAGAATGATGTAAGATCGTTTATTAACTGATAAATAACTTGGTTGTCGATAATGTTCAGAGTAGCTACTGAAATCATTGTGGATAGATATCTCCTTTGCAAAGGAATTATCGACAAAGTTCATATGATTGGCAGATATGGATCTCAGTCCATATTGAGTTGTTCTCTCACTTGTGTTTGCTTTCAGGATCTCAGTCCTAGCATCCACGAATTTTAGTTCGAAAGCTGATGCTTATAAGAAAGTGTAATGAGAGAATTAAAGTCGCTTGTTATATAGTGATAACCTTGACAACGAGTTTCCACGGACACTAACCAGGTTCATGGGAGTATGGTCTGGTAGTCATAAATGACTCGACATCTCACCTGGTGATAATTGTGTATCTATACTCATATAGATTTAAAAGAAACTCTTGTTTGTCGATTGTTGATGTTGTATCATCCTAGTGATGCTTTGGGCATTGATGGTTTGATGTTCTTGTGCATTTTGAACTTATTACTCATGAAACCATTGTCATGTTTTCTGTTTAAGACATGCTATATTCCACTGCTGTTACTATTCTACTAAAAGATTTGCAAATTTGATGAGAAAGTCTACCCACCGTTTGAGGGAGGAAAGGCTGTCGCCTGGAAAACGGCGTGAGTATCCTGGTTTGGACAAAGATAAAGAAGGATGCATCTCATCTGGATGTTTTTAGCAATGAAAAACATGAAGAAGATTTGATATCTTCAGGAATTGCAAATAAAATTGCTTTTTGAGAAACTGTGAGTGTAGTAGTAAGTGTGTCACATAAAACACACCTTCAGCGTGGATGACTAGTTGATTTAAAATATTCTGCACCTCCTGAAAGGAAGATCTAGTCACAATCATTTAAAGATAGTACTCTTAAAGAGACTATTAGTGGAAGATCTAATTTCTCTGAATATAGTTCTCTTAACAAGAGAATGTCTCTGCAAAGTCCGTGGAACCTCAAAATGAGAAGATTTCCTTAAGGCATGCATGCAATAGAGAAATTTGTGATCATAATCCAATGATTATTGATGATATAGTCAAAGTATCCACTGATACTGCCATAGATAATGTTGGTATTGAACCACTCTCTATAAGAATGTCATCAAATGAATGATTGGTTAAACGGGAATGGAGAGATTCAAGCAGAATAATAATTTCTCATAAAATGCATGGTTTGGTACTGCAACCAGAACACTCGATAATGTGAGCTACTCTTAGCCACAGACAGGTTTTTACAGTTCCGACACCCGATAATGTAACCCCTAGTGGCTACAGGTGGGTGTATGTGCATAGTAAGAAAAAATAAAGTCAGCTAATGGCACAAAGTCTTTTACAGGAACCTGAAATGGATTTCTCTGTAACATATTCCCTATTATGGATGCAACTACCTCTTTGGTATTTGTCTGGAAGTCTTTTAAGGACTCGACGTGTATCTAGAGGATGTGGTTATTATGAATCTGTCTGAAAACAGGATACAAATAACCATAGACAAATTCCTGAAGGTTTTCACCTATCAGTAGAATTACCATGTCATATGCATTTGACCTATAAAGACGAACATAATCAATCGTCTAAGTGAATGCTTATTATCCAGGGATATGTGTACCATCTTATGTGCTCATAAAGATTTGATGTATACAACATCTACCTTATTGGAACTTCTGAAGAATTCTCCAAAGCACAAGAATGCTTAAAGCAGGAGTTCGAGATGAAACTCTCGGTAAAACCAGGTCTCAATCTGTTGGTTGAGCATTGTAAATGGAAATCCATTAATTTCATCAACCTTAAGGGTTTAGACATGTTTAAATGACAAGCTGACCTGGTTTCAGTTCTTCGATCTCTTACAAGATTGGTCGATTTGCATCTCAACAATAGAGATGTATCACTCTGTGGTTTGTGTTACATAAAGATGTGTAAATGGTACATTAGCTGAAATATGTTATAGATACCTGATATTGGGTTTGTAGTAAACATGTAAGTCTGGCTCTGCCCAGCACCAATATCGAGACATTGGTCCGAAGAAAGTCTCCTCTCATCTTCGTGGTACCATTAAGCTTGATCTTTTGCACAAAAGATCGATGAATGTCTCCCACAGAGAAAAGCTAATTAGACTGTTTAAGTTTTGATTTTGACAGGTTTGTTAAAAACAGCTAAATATTTTCTAGTTATAGGTCTGGTAGTAGAGGATACTCATTTATCCTCCGATCGATTATGATTGTTCAGACAAATCTAGTGAAGAATATATAAAGGATGGCACAACCAGATGATCATTATGAAATTGCATAGAGGAAAGTCAGACTGATTTTCTCAACTAAAGAAAGATGGAGCTGCTGAAGACTTTAAAGGGTGGTTCAGAACTCTAAGCAGTACTACCGGGAATAATGATCAACCGAGAAGGCTTCTCATCAGGGGGAGTAAAGCCATGGAAGACTATGGATATGAACATATTGGACATTACGTCGTGTACTATTTTCCTTAGTCAAGGTTTTGTCCCACTTGGTTTTTCCTTTTCAAGGTTTTTATTGAGGCATGCGAGTCCAATGATATCCGCAGTCCGACACGTTGTACTATTTTTCCTTCATCTTGGTTTTTATCCCTCTGGGTTTTTCCGGACAAGGTTTTAATGAGGCAACATTTGCGGATTTATCATAGTTCTGAGAACTCATGTTTTCCTACGTTCAGGTTTTGTCCATCATGATTTTCCTGACGAGGTTTTTAATGAGATAACTATCTTAGAACGGTGAACATCATGTAATGTGATGCATATCCATAAGAAGTTTTCTTAAGATGCGGTATCAGATGATCGCATTCTAGCTCAAGTTTTATTTTACCATATATGGTGTTTCCTGATAACATCTTATCAGCGCAACTTGCTCATTGACGTTGGCATTACTATGAACTTTTAACGCTCAGGTTTTGTCCCTAGTGGTTTTCCTGATGCAGTTTTGATGGAGGAAGCATTTCACGACGGCAACCAACCTCAAATATGAGTTTCAAGTGCTCGGGTTTTGTCCCAAACGGTTTTTCCGGACAACCTTGACGAAGGGAGAAACCATTTCACCATTTCAACGCCACAAATGCTACATTATTTTTCTTTGGACAAGTTTTTATCCAAACCAGATTTTTCTTGCAAAAATTTATAATAAGGCAACGTTCTTAGAAATGGTGGTCCAAGGGGAGTGTTATATGGACACATAAGTGTAAGGGTGTCCCACCATTTCTATCATCAGGATTGTTCTTTTAAGTTTGAAGATAAACATGTTTAGGAGATAAACATGATCACTTAGACATTATCATTAGACATTTTATGTGTTGTCACATGAGTCATTCATGTGCCTTTACAAGCTATAAATAGCTTGGATCATTTTCGGTTTCATTTGGTAAGCGAGAAAATTTGAGAAATGTAAAGTGAGAAGTAATAAACTCATTTTCTAACTTTCTATCAAACATAAGTTAGTGGTTTCTATGTTTAGCACTACATACATAGCATAATTAAGTTAACTTAGTTAAGCAGCACCACAATTTCATGAAGCTAATTAGTTAATTAGCTCCATAGCATCGTATCATTATACAATACTTCCAACAAAGTTTGTGGTTGTAAATTAAAACGTAAAGGCGCATTGTTGAAAATTTGATGAAAAAGTAAAATTGAAACATAAAAACATCAGTTGCTTTTGAATTTTGATACAAAAGGGAAAGCGTAAAATATTAAAAAAATGTCATTAACTTGATACGGGGAGAGTCAATTAGGTAAAAAGAAAAAGAAAAAGTGTCCAATGATGTGAATTAGCAGGTGATTTATTTTGTTAAATGATGCTAATCAATAGCATTTTATAATGCAAAGTAGGTCGATCGTCATACAAATCAGTGATTCACTATCTTTAGTTCAAAAGAACCAATTGTAATACTGCCTAAATTAAATGGATCAAAAGATGATTGAATGATGTCGCCCACTAATGCTAGGTCCCTTTTGCACAGTGATTGCAGCATCGTTTGGTGCAATTAAGGGTCCGTTTGGCATGTAAGTATTAGCAATGCATGACATTGACAATTACACGTAGTTCAATGTTTGGTGTTTGGCATGAAAATAAGATAAATGTAATGCAAAAATGTGTTTTTAACTTTAAAATCTAATTACAACACAAATAAAAATTATAAATAAATAAAAAATATTAAAGAAACATTAATTTTTTTTTAATAACAACTAAAATTGTAAAAAGAATTATTTAAAAAAAATAATAATACAAAACTAAATAAGAAAATTAAAATTAAATAAAGAAATTAAAGTTAGATTTTAAAAAGTGTTGGTCCCATACCAATTTCATATGTCGGAAAGAGACTCCGTTCTTTGGCAGCCCAAGATTATCTCTTGGCGGTTCCCATTGGTGGGCTCAACCAATGCCTTCGTTACTAGTCTACCAACCAAGGTTTTGTACGAATATTAATAAAATATTACAAATTTTGATAAAATAAAAAATAAAAATAAAAATAAAAACATTTGCTAATATTTAAATAAAATGAAATAATATTAAAGAAAAAAAATTAAAATAAGCGGTCAACATTTGTCAACGGTGTAGTTGGAGGGGGTAATACAAATAAAATGAAATAATATTAAAGAAAAAAAAATTAAAATAGCGGTCAAATTTGTCAATGCACCTCAAGAGGAGGTTATTCAAAATAACCCTTTGGAGGTAGTAGGAACTACATGTAGTTGCTATGTCGTGTAGTTGAATCCATGCCAAACACTCAACATTTGAATGCAGCCCTTGACTACTCCCTTTAATTGCACTACACCCTCCAACTACCTCCGATTTAAGCGTGTCAAACAGATCCTAAGTGAGGTTCTGTATTTTCCCACTAATGCTACTCCCAGTGGCGGAGCCAAGTTTTTCAAACTAGAGGGGCTAAAAAAAGAAAACACCAAGACGGCCGAAGGCCGCGGTAAATTTTTAAGATTTGATGGACCAAACTCGTGAAAGTGGTGAGCTGAATGTGTTAGCTCCTTAAACTTTCGCTCTCTGCCTCCTCTGCAAATGAAATCACCAAGGCATCTATAGATTTTTGATTCAGAAGAAGGATATTATGGCTTTGGTGGACTGAATTAATGGGAACATGTGGACTAATTTAATGGATCAGGTGGACTAACTTAACAAATTTTACTTTTTAAGCGGTAAAATACTAACATGGTAGGGTTTTGCAAGAAAAAAGGGGGGCTATAGCCAGGGTTAGCCCCCTTTAGTTCCGCTAGTGGCTACTCCCTCTATTTCAAAATAATAGACTGATTTATGTATAATTTTGCACATAAACCAGCTTATTCTTTTGAAACAAATGGAGCGTAATAGAAAAGTAAGATTTAATTATTAATGGAAAAAATCTTGTTATGCGTCCATACCTAAAGATAAATAAGTTGGGAGTTCAAATTCTTCTAAATTTTAAGCTCGGAAGCTAGCCATATGGTGGCTCTGCCTTTTATTGGATGCACTGAATCAGTCATCCTTCATGAAATATTTAATAACCCCAGGTAACAGTCTTGAAACTTTTGATTGCTGCTTTTGAACTAATCACTGTAATGAATGATAAGCAGATCAAAGGAAATATTAAGCAGTCATATACAAAGGTGGCTCATGTGATGACGATGATCATTTGCAGCCTATTATTAATCTGACCACTTTTGTGGTGGAAGACAAAAAGTACGACGATTATAATAACCCGGAGTGGTGAAATGAAAATGTATGTCGTCGTCGTTACTCCCTTTTTGGTAGACAAAAAGGTTGCTTTAATTATCCGGATGTGGTGTCAGGTATAGAGACGTGATATTATGGCAACCTTTATTGACCGCACAATTTAAGTAGGGCTAGCTAGTGGGTTCTTCTTACCTTCTCGGAATCTCGACATCAAAAGGGCCAAATTTTATAAAAAGAGGATCACCAAAATAGTTTAACCAAAGAGAAGACGATCTATAAATCACACCATTCCGATCAGAAAAACATAATAAATACGATATTAATTTTTTTTGACGATATAAATTAAGATTAACAAAAATAATCTGTCATTCTTTTCGGCGGGGTAAGTTGTTGGATAATGATATTATCATTAACCTAAATTCAAAATTTGTAATGTTGGGATAGGAAATTGTTCTTTACTTCATTTACCAGGGCTTGTAGTGATAAACTTGCATCTGGTGGAAAAATATTTCGTTTTTTATTTGCCTATCTATCTGGCTTGTAGATAGTAATTATTTGCCTATCTATGTGGCATGTTGATAGTAAACTTCATGCCTATCTTCAAGATGTTATTTCTAACCGGAAGACTCTTCTATTTGATCTTCGGTAGTTCGCTGGTCTTGTTTGGTTGTAACTTTGGGTTTTTTCTTTTTTTGTTTCGCCTTTTTTTTTTCTCTGCTTGGTGGCTAGCCTTTGAGCTGTTTTGTAATTCTGTTTTTTTTTTTAATGTATCTTCAATTTACCGAGCAAAAAAAAAAGTAGATAGTAAACTTCTTGGAGTTCCTTGTCCTCTTATATGAGTTTCTTTGCTTTCAGTCTTTTCTCAGAGGCATTCTGTAAAAAATGTCAGAATTCAATAACAAGCTCAATAATGAATGTTTAGCTACAGTATTCACTTGCTTAAACACTCCTAGCAGAATTTTAAGGATTTCCTATCCTCAATGGTTTATCATCACCATCTAACAAGACATTTGGTTTCGGGTTGTCATTTTCGGTGGTCTGCGTAGAAAAATTCAGCTAAACATTTCTAACTTGGGGTGCTAGAAAGACACCCCTAAAACTCTAAATCCCGGCCAGGTGGACGAATGAACCAACATTAAATGTCGGTTGGTTCATCATTGATCCAGTTGCATTGATCGTCATGGAAATTTATACCATACAAATAATCAGATAATCAAATGGTCACTTGTCAAATTTTGTAATTTCCGTATCAGTATAAATCTCTGGACCCGAATTTTGATTGTTACCTCTGAACTAATCACTGGAATATGATAAGCAGGTAAAGAAAAAACAATGGTGTACAGAGATTAAATACAAGATGACAGGACGTATAATAGAAGACAATAGATGTGAAGATAATTAAATACAAAAACATGAGGTGGTGTCCTTATCCCCAATTGGAAGGCAAAAAGTCTTCCTTGAAATGTTTCTACACTTGAATCAAAAAGAATTGTATAGAGACGTGATATGTATAGAGACGATATGTATCAAAAAGAATTGTATAGAGACGTGATATTATGGCAACCTTTATTGACCAGTGTGAAGCTCTGGCTGGGTTTTATAATATTGTGTTCGAATTGCTAGAGGAGTTAAATTAATATGTATATCCGTGGCACGCACAACACAATACCAATACCTCAGGTAAACTTTATTCTCACGCTCTATCACATCATTTTTTAACTAGAAGCATCACCACTGAACTACTTTCGTATCTCAATATGATTGGTTCAATCTTCAGATGCTACTAAGATCAAAAATGTTTTAGCAACGTAAACAAATATTTCTGCCTCACGGTATTGGGTGCGGAGGGAAAAGTCTAAGTAATAGGAAGGAGCATGCTATTCAAATCCGACTAAGTAATTTCAAAAGATCATAATTAAATACGTAAAGATGTTAACCGATTGTAATGCTACGTAGTTAGATCATCATACACATTACTCTATATGTTATCAGATAATTAAAAAATGCTAACTTGTCTAATTGGATTGGTATAAACCTTCAGATACAAAATTTTGATAGCTACTTTTGAACTAATCATTATGGGATATGACTAGATTACTTCTTCAGTAATAGAGGTCGACGAAGAAATGGACCAACGTACGACACATTTTGTTGTCAAAATATTTTTCTACGTGAATTTTAAAAGACACAAAAACATATAGTGTGGCCAAAATGTGTTTCTACATGAATTTTAGAAGACAAAAACATATAACCGTAAAGAATTTACAAAGCAAAAAACACGACCTTAAACACATAATGTTGCAAGATGACTGCTTGAACGGTGGGAATCCGGTGAAAAAAAAAAACACATGCCAATATGGAAGGCAGATTGACCAAAGAGTATACATTTGCCTCGGCATGAATGTTTCTTTTCTTCATGGAGTTCGAAACAGTGTCCTATATATATTCTAAGTATTTTTATCTCTTATTCACGTATGTTCAGAAATTAAGTCCCCCACTGCGAACTAATTCCCTACTCGCCACCTGTTGCTGCGTGAATGACAATTGACACCCAACTGTTAGCTTCCAAAGGTTAAGGGTATTATAGTAATCCGGTCCCTTATAAACCCAAAAGAGAAGTAAACCACAAGACCCATTGTAGCTTCCCTCTTCTCCGCCATTCTCTCTGTTTTTGCTCCCCTCCTCCTTTTCTTGCCCCCACTACTGTCGATGTAGGTTTGAAAATCGAACGGTTCGGTCAAAGAATCAAGTAATTTATTTTCGAAGAAGCAGGAAAAAAAATGTAGATTGAAGGTTCGATGGTAAACATCTATAACTGATTTTGAATTTTTTGCACAAATATTGTGACTGACAGCATTGGTTGTTTTTCATCACGTAGGGACTCCTCCCTATGGTCGTCGTCCAATAAGCAGATCGCGAGAACAAAATAAAAAATAAAACAAATGAAATACAGATATTGCTAGTTGCTAAGATGTGACGGACGATGATCACTTGTCATTTGTCACCTACTAATTAATCTGACCCGATGTACGTACGTACAGTAGAAGACAAGAAAAATGAAGTTTATAATGCTGTGTTCATCCCCTTAAAGTCTGCCTTGAATTTGTTCTTTTGTTTCAAATTCTTTTTCAGGGATGCGGTATGTAGAGCATGGAGAATTGATACTATGGAAAACTCTATTGACTGTACGACGCTTAGCACGACGTAGCACTGCACATTTAATCTTTGGCACCCAACACTCTATGCATGCTCCGACGTGCATGTGACACTTTGAACTTCACTAGATTTGTAAAGGTGTTAGTTATCAATTTTTTGAAAAACAACGACACAACGCTCCTGCATACTTGGTACATTTGTCATTGCAAGCACTACTCAGTGGACGTCGCAACAAGCAAAACATGTCATGTTTCACGTATATCTCTTCAAGAACGTCTTTATTATAGCCAAGCTACCTTATACTAAACCAAGTGCAGTATGCGATAGAGTCAGAAATAGGCTGCGGCTAAAACATAAAATAAGAAGAGGGAAAAGAAAAATAGAGCTTATCTTAACGTAGTGTATATATATGTCAACATGTCATGCAAGCAAACAAAAAAATACTGTAGAACTTATCTTAACGTAGTCAACAAACAAAACATATCATGTTTCTCGTATATTAATTAAAAAAAAAACTCCTTATTATAGCCAATCTACCTTACACTAAACCTGAATGGAGTATGAAACAGTCAGAAATGGGCTGCTTCTAATACATAAAAGAGAGAAGAGAAAAAAAAGTAAAAAAAAAACGGAACTTATCTTTAGGGAGTACTAGTATAGACACATGTGCGATGCACATGCTTGAATTTTTATTCATCCAACAATACTAAATTTGAAAGCCATGATTTTTTTTTTCTAAAACAAAAATTTATTATTTTTGTTACTCGTTAGGTAGATAATTGAAAGAGCTTTTCAAATATATAAATTTTTAAAAAATCCGATGTATATTTTGAAAGATATTAAGTTTTTAAATTTTTTGATATATTTTTAAAACAATGGTATTTATGTAAATATGTAAAAGATAGGGACAACTTAGTAATTTAGGGGGTCTCCTACCAAAAATACCTCTTTTCTTTATATTAGTATAAGATATGTCTGGCATGTCACGCCAGCAAAGTTCGATATAGGATCCTCAATATAGGGCATAAGTGTATACTTAGTGTTTAGTGTCTACACAACTCGACCACTCTTGGGTTCAATATGCAAGTGGTTTATAGTATACTCTATGCACATCGCACTTGTGGAGTTGTTGGTGTCGTGGACAACGATGTTTCGTGTTTCTAATGGTCTGGTCAGGTAAGTAATTAATCTGTTATAAGTGAATATTAATGTGCAACCATAAAATTGAAATAAAATAAGTTGTATACCCACCTAGAGGATATTTTGATCCGTATAAACCTTAAGATCCGAAATTTGATTGCTACTGTTGAACTAATCACGGGAAATATGATAAACAATTGTTGAAGAATAAACCAAGATACTATGAAGACAACAGTAGGGATCAACATTGGTTGTTGATCCATTGTGAAGAAGTCAGTATGGATCAACTATGAGGGTTGATCCAATATGGTCGAGTCAACTGGGACAGTTGACATGAAGTGAATGGATAAACAAGTATTGTTGATCCATGGTACGGTTTATAGAAGTTTGCTTGGGTTGCAAGTATTACTTGTTTTAAGAGTTTGTTTACGTAAGAATTGTCTAGAACTTTATTGTTAGAGTTTGATTAAGTTAGGAAAGTGTTTATTGCTTGAGAGTCAAGTTTGTTACTCATATAAATAGGATGTTGAGCCATGAGTCGAATTACATCAATTAAAAGAGTGTTTGTTTGAGTTGAGTTTTGTTTTGTTTTTATTTCAAGTCTTTGATATCAGATTTTCTACATCTGGTATCAAAGCACTGGTATCAGATTCTAGGGTTGTGGGTATGAGAAGTTAAGTTGAAGAAGATGACGAGTTTAAGTTCAATTAAGGTTCCTGTGTTTGAAGGTAAAAACTTTGAACACTTGAGGTTGCAGATGAAGAATATTTTTATATACCAAGAGGTATGGGAGATTGTGAAAGATGGTTATTATGCTGAACCAGCAGAAGGAGTATCACTTGAAGGAGCTGTGCAAACTCTTCCAACGGATAACCAGGAAGAAGAATTCAAAAGCTACATATATTCTTCATCAGGGTATTCATGAATCACTCATGGATAAATTTAATTATATTAAGCAATCTAAAACAGCTTAGGATGGATTGATAAGTTACTATACAGGTTCTGATAAAGTTAAGAAGGTTATATTACAAACCTTAAAAAGAAAATATGAATTATTGCAGATGGAGACAACTGAAACAATTTCAGAGTTTTTCTCAAAAACACTGAATATTGTCAATGAGATGAAAGCTAATGGTGATACTGTAGAAGATTCTGCATTTGTTGAAAATATTTTAAGGAGCTTACCTGAGAAGTTTGAAGAAAAAGTAACTGCTATAGAGGAGTGTAACACTGCTGCAACCATGACTCTTAATGAGTTGTTAGGTTCATTACAAGCTTATGAACAAAGATTACTAGAGAAAACAGCTGCTGCAAAACAAGTTGAAGAAGCACTTCAGAGTCAAGTTAACTGGAAAAATAATCAAGGAAAACCTAGTGCTGGAAGTTTTCAAAGAAGATATAACAATGGAGGTAGATCTAATACTGGAGGTTATCAAGGAAGAAAACCAGTTGATAGATCAAAAGTTCAGTGTTACAATTGTGGAGATTTTGGGCACTTTGCTCGAGAGTGTTCTCAACCTAAAAAGACTACTGGAAATAATTACAAATCAAATATCAAAGCTAATATTGTTGAAAGTCAAGAAAGAAAAGTAGAAGAGCAGAAGACTGAAAACATGTTACTAGCATGTCATACAGCAGAAAACAACCACAACTAAAGTGGTATTTAGATATAGGTTGCAGCAACCATATGTGTGGCAGAAAATACTTGTTTGATAAACTTGATGAGTCTGTTGGATCAACAGTGAAGTTTGGTAACAGTTCTACAATTCCAGTTATGGGAAAATGAATAATTGGAATTCTTCTTAAGAATGGATCTAAAGCATACATCATGGATGTATTTTATGTTCCTGGTTTACATCAAAATTTGTTGAGTATGAGTCAGTTATCTGAAAGAGGATACTCTATGAATATTTACAGTGGTTTGTGCTTCATCAGAGATAGAAGAATAAGGTTGATAGCTAAAGTTCAGATTACAAAGAATAGAATATTTGCTTTGAACATTCAACATCAAAAGGAAACTTATTACAGTACCAGTATGCATAATGACTCTTGGTTATGGCATAAGAGGATGGGACATGTGAACTTTAACAGTTTACAAACTTTAGCAAAGAAGGAGATAGTGTCAGGATTGCCTTTCATTGAACTCCCAGACTCAATATGTGAAAATTATATCTTTGGTAAGCAGCACAAAGATCCATTCCCAGTCAACAAATCCAGAAGAGCTGATCAACAATTAGAGATTGTTCATAGTGATCTGTGTGGTCCTATTGAAGTAACTTCACATGGAGGTAATAATTATTTTATAACTTTCATTGATGATTTTAGTAGAAAAGCATGGGTTTATCTGCTTAAACAAAAGAGTGATGCATTTCAAGCTTTTAGAAGTTTCAAATCTTATGCTGAGAAACAAATTGGTAAGAGTATCAAGATTTTGAGAACTGATAGAGGAACTGAGTACACTGTTGTTGAAAAGTTTATGGAATAGAATGGCATTCAACATCATCTATCAGCAAGATATACACCATAACAGAATGGAGTTGTAGACATGAAGAATAGAACCATAATGGAGATGGCAAGAACAATAAGAAGAACAAAAGATTTACCAAAACGTTTTTGGGGTTATGCAATTGACATAGCTTTGTATTTACTCAGCAGATTTCCTAAAAATAGTTTGAACAAAAAAACACCAGAAGAAGCATGGAGAGGAGTAAGACCAAGTGTAAGACATTTGAGAATTTTTTGGTGCATTGCATATGCACATGTGCCAAAAGAATTGAGAAAGAAGCTAGATGATAAGAGTGAAAAATGTATTCTTGTTGGTTACAGTTCAATGACTAAAGGATACAAGCTATATAATCCAGAAACTAGAAAGATAGTTATAAGCAGAGATGTGATATTTGATGAAGATTCACAATGGAATTGGAGTAATGTATCAACAACCAGTGTTGATCCTCATAACAATAGATCAACAAGGGATGTTGATCCAAATAATATTGGATCAACTAGGAATGTTGATCCACCTGCTGTTGTCAGAACAATTTCAATTGAAGTTGAGAAAGAGGTGCAAGATCAAGACAATGTGGAAGAACAACATGAAGAAGCAAGAACTGAAGCAGTAACACAACAAGAAAATACTAGACCAAGAAGAAAATATATCATACCTCCTAGGTTGAATGATTATGTTTTAACAAGAGATGATGAAGATGATGATGATGTGGTGAACTTTGCATTGTTTGGAGATTGTGATCTTGTAGCTTATGAAGAAGCTTCCAAAAAAGATGGTTGAATTCAAGCCATGCATGAAGAACTGAAGTCAATTTAGAAGAATGACATATGGGAATTAACAGAACTTCCACCAGGAAAGAAACCCATTGGTATTAAGTGGGTTTAAAAAAACAAAGTATAAGGCAAATGGAGAAATAGAGAGAAAGAAAGCAAGGTTAGTTGCTAAGGGATATAGACAAAGAAGAGGAGTAGATTACTCAGAAGTGTTTGCACCAGTTGCAAGACTTGATACAGTAGGGATGATCATTGCTTTAGCTACACAAAATCAATGGAAGATATTTCAGATGGATGTGAAGTCATCATTCTTGAATGGAGTATTGAAAGAAGAAGTTTATGTAGAGCAACCAGCTGGCTACATTATGGAGGGGAAGGAGAATAAAGTATACAATCTAAACAAATCTTTGTATGGTTTGAAACAAGCACCAAGAGCATGGTATACAAGAATAAATTCTTATTTTCTCAAGAAAGGTTTTACAAGATATCCATATGAGCATACTTTGTATTTGAAAGATGATGGTATTGGTAATCATATCATAGTGTGTTTGTGTGCGGATGATCTCATATTTACTGGAATAGTACTGAGATGATCAATGAATTCAGGGAGGATATGGTGAAGGAGTTTGAGATGACAGATCTTGGTTTAATGTCATATTTTCTTGGTATTGAAGTACAGCAAACTGAAAGAGTAATTTTTATTAATCGACAAAGGTATGATGAAGGAATTTTGAAGCGTTTCAATATGGATAATTGTAATCCAATCTTAACACCAATAGAAGAAAGATTGAAGTTGACAAAAGATGGATCAGGAGAGCTTGTGAATTCAACAAATTTTAAAGGTCTTGTTGGATGTTTAAGATATTTGACTGCTACAAGACCTGACATCATGTATGCAGTTGGTATGGTTAGTAGGTTCATGGAATCTCCCAGACAATCACATTTACAAGATGCAAAACGTGCTCTGAAGTATGTAAAAGGAACAATAAGCATGGGAACACTTTATAGTATATCAGAAGATCCAAAGTTGGTTGGTTTCACTGAGAGTGATTGGGCTGGAGATACATAAGGAAGAAAAAGAGTACATCAGGTTATGGTTTTCAGTTGGGAACTGGATTTTTCTCTTGGTCATCTAAGAAGAAACAAGTTGTTTCATTGTCTACAATAGAAGATGAATACATAGCTGCTAGCAATTGTGCTACACAAGCTGTATGGTTAAGAATGATGCTGAAGTCTTTGATTCAAGAACAGAAGACACCAACAACAATAGTTTATGATAACAAGTCTACAATATCACTAACTAAGAATTTAGTGTTTTATGGGAGAAGTAAACACATTGATATTAAGTATAATTACATTAGAGAACTAGTCAGTAACAAGGAGGTTGTTGTGGAGTTTGTTGAAAGCAAAGAACAGGTTGCAGACATTTTCACCAATTCCTTGAAGTCTAACACTTTCATTTACTTGCGTGGAAAGCTTGGTATGATTAGCAAAGAGTATCTTGGTTTAAGGGAGGATGTTGAAGAATAAACCAAGATACTATGAAGACAACAGTAGGGATTAACATTGGTTGTTGATCCATTGTGAAGAAGTCAGTATGGATAAACTATGAGGGTTGATCCAATATGGTCGAGTCAACTGGGACAGTTGACATAAAGTGAATGGATAAACAAGTGTTGTTGATCCATGGTATGGTTTATATAAGTTTGCTTGGGTTGCAAGTATTACTTGTTTTAAGAGTTTGTTTACGTAAGAAATGTCTAAAACTTTCTTGTTAGAGTTTGGTTAAGTTAGGAAAGTGTTTATTGCTTGAGAGTCAAGTTTGTTACTCATATAAAAAGGTTGTTGATCCAGGAGTCGAATTACATCAATTAAAAGAGAGTTTGTTTGAGTTGAGTTCTGTTTTTATTTCAAGTCTTTGATATCACATTTTTTACAACAATGATATGTACAGAGGTTGTTGTGATGTCCATGACGATGATCACTTATCGCCTACTAATCTTACCAGATGCGCAGAAGAAGACAAAAGTATGAACATGACGAAATCATACACGAGTGAACGAAATGCCGCATTCCTTTCCTTTCTGTAAAGAAAAAGTCCGCCTTATACATATTTATTAAAGAAAGATTTTATTTAAAAAGAAAAGAAAAATTTCGGCAAGAAACTATATGGGATCCCGACAACAAATTCGTCTCTACCACCTTTTTGTTTTTTTTGATCGGTAAAGAATGTATATATGGATCGTTTTTGATAGGTAAAGAAAGTATATATTGATAAAAAAAGGGTATAAAGGAAATACCACCCTGTACAAAGCAAAAATGGAAACAAAAAAAAAGCTAGTACCAAACTACCAGCTCAAGGAGGACTGAAATAGATATTACACCAATCTCTCATAACATATGAAGAGCCTACTTCACTAAAAAAATTTAATGGAAAGAGCCCAGCGGAATAAGCAGTAAATTGCCTTGTTCACAACAGTCTTTACATTGTTGCTCTTTCCTGTAAAAACCCTTGCATTCCTCTCCTTCCAGATAGACCAAATAATTTCCACTGGAACCAAATTCCAGAATGCAGTGCTTGCTGAATCATGTTGAGTTAAGTGCCAGGCTTACAAAGAAGAAATAATATCCCCATGAGTGCAGAAAAACCAATTTAACTTAGAAAGAAATTCCACCCAAACTTCTCTTGCAAAAGAACAATGCAGCATGAGATATGAAACTGATTCATTGTAGTTGCAGAATAAACAACCAGCTGGAACCTCCACACCCCTACTCCTAAGTAGGTCTCTAGTAGACAAACTGTTGTGTGCAATGAGCCACCGGGGAAAAAACCAATTTTGGTGGACAATTCAGGTTCCAAACAAAAGTAAAGATAAATCTATGTTGAATCAGATCACTCTCTTCAGAAATAGCATCATAGGTAGACTTCGCAGAAAAAGTCTTACTCTTAGTAAGGGACCAAACAAGCTCATCCCCCAACTCCATATTGAACTTGACATTGGTTATAAGATCAAAATTAAGAATTTGAATCTCCATTCTGGCAGCTGCATTTAGTCTTCTTGGCACACTAAGATTCCAAACTTCAATACCATCAAGCATACTGCACATATCCCCTACTGAAGCCTTTTTAGCCCTGGATAAAGCATAAATATTTGGAAAACAAGACTTGATAGAAGCATCATAGAGCCAATTGTCATCCCAGAACCTCACCTTGTTACCTTTGTTGACCTTAAACTTTGTAAATTTCAAAACCAAATTCACCCAAAATAGTAAAGGCTAAGGTACCAAAACTATATCCATTGGTCGTACATACAACAAGATATTTAACCTTCTTGCGCTCAACGGTTGCACACCACCCCCAGCAAAATAGGAAATACCGTACATCAAAAAAAGTATCACGATCCTCCTCCCAATTGTACACCAAGGTATATGCTGGCCTAGCATCACCACCATCACGAGATAGGAACCCCAAAGATGCTTCAACTTTAGAAGCTACACTAGAACGATAACAAATATCCGCAAAAATATCTCTAACAATCTCATGGCGAAACTGAAGACCAACCTCACTGGCACAATAACGCTCGTGATCACCATAAACATCCATGTTCTTATTTCAACAACTACAAGAATTGTTGACAGCAAACAAGAGGATACTAATTATAAGTCTATAGCTAAGCATAACACTAAGCTGACGCGACCTGATCATCTTCCCCAAACCATCAGCAGGGATAGCAAGAAGATAATTCTGCATATGCATGTTTAGTCTTATTACACTACCATAGAACTAAATCTCGCTTTGGCATATTAAACAAAGAGGGCATTATCCCACTCCAGGCCAGGTGGACGAATGAACCAACATAAAATGTGGGTTGGTTCATCATTGATCCGATTGCATTGATATTTATTGTTTGCAGTGTTTTTATCCCGTGAACCCAATAAAATCACTAGTTGCATATGAACCTAACCAAGTGATTTTTCCGGTGGTTCAAAGTTCCGTCCAGTTCTCAAAAGTAGGAAATACCATTTGGTCATAAGAATAATATATTATAGATAGTCTAGTCCAATTGACCTAGTCAACTGTCTGTTTGGTCCTATTTGATAATATAAATTATCATTTGGTCCTAAAAATTATCATTTGATCCTAGGGTTTTGTCTACCCACACGGAATAGTCCTTTTCTGTTACAAAAATACCCCTGCACGTGCAAAAATTATTGTTTGGTCCTTTTACCGACTTATATAAACAAGAAACATCAAGAAACCAGTTTCAGTTTCAGAAATTTTTGTCTCTCCTCTCCGATCTATCGATTTCCTGCAGAAATTTTTCTCAATTTTGTTTTTGATGCCAAGATATATTCGATTTCGTTTTTGGTTATGAAGATTGATTTGATTACAGAGTTATTTTGATTACAGAGTGTGATTTTGGAGTTGATTCGGGGATTTTTTAAAGATTGATTCAAGGCTTTTTTGGAGATTTGATTCGGGGATTTTTCTGAAGATTGATCGAGGCTTTAACTTGGTTATGAAGATTGATTTGATTACAAAGTTAATTTGATTACGAATTTTGATTTTGGAGTTTATTCGAGGATTTTTGGAGATTTGATTCGAGGCTTTTTGGAGATTTGATTCGAGGATTTTCTGAAGATTGATCGAGGCTTTCTGAAGATTCGGTTGGAATTGATTTTTGGGAATTACATATTCGGAGATCGGCGTTTTTTTTGAAGATTGATTTTGAATTCTTCTTGTTGGTGGTGAGTTTTCACGCTAATATTTTCCTTGATTCGAAGTAATTTCATAGATCAGCTAAGTTTTTCTTTTGATTAGTTTCTTTTATGAATTTTAAGTTCAATGAAATGAAGTCATTCTGGTAAGGCTTCATTACAAGAATGAACTCTTCTTTTATCATGGAAGAAGTATTGTTGGTGTTTTGCTTATGAATAGCCATTCTGTTAAGGCTTCATTCTTGGAATGAACTCTTTATTTTTGTAAAGGATAAGCTATTAGTACTGTTCTGTTACGGCTTCATTCCGATAATGAACTCTTCTTTTTGTCATGGAATTACTATTGTTGCTGTTAGGATGTTAATGAATTTAAGTCAATCCGTTAAGCCTTCATTCTTGGAATGAACTCTTTATTTTTGTTAAGGAGAAGCAATTAGTGATGTTCTGTTACGGCTTCATTCCGATAATGAACTCTTATTTTTGTCATGGAATTACTCTTGTTGTTGTTAGTATGTTAATGAATTTAAGTCATTCTGTTAAGGCTTCATTCTTGGAATGAACTCTTTATTTTTGATAAGGAGAAGCTATTAGTGTTGTTCTGTTACGGCTTCATTCCGAGAATGAACTCTTCTTTTTTTCATGGAATTACTCTTGTTGTTGTTAGGATGTTAATGAATTTAAGTCATTCTGTTAAGGCTTCATTCTTGGAATAAACTCTATATTTTTGTTAAGGAGAAGCTATTAGTGTTGTTCTGTTACGGCTTCATTCCGAGCATGAACACTTAATTTTTGTTAAGGAAGAAGTAGTGTTGATGCTTTTTTTTTATCTGTTAGAATGTTATTGATGAAGCTATTTTGTTTCAGCTTCATTCCAATAATGAACTATTTTTGTGTTTGTGTGTTCATTTTTCAGGTTTCAGTATGGCTCTCTCCAGTTGTTATGACGTTGTTTACTACAAAGGGGATGGTATTCCGTTGAAAGTTTCTTTAGATACTATGATTCGTGACCTTAAAATCCGTGTTTGTGATTATTGGAGAAACTTGACTCCTCTGAGCATAAGATTTGTTAGTGGCAAAGGTTTTGATAAAGCTCTCATCAATTGTGATTATTCTCTTCAACGTATAATTGATGTTACTTGTTCAAAGGAATTGTCAAGTTTTGATCTGTTCGTTTAGGAGGCTTGTATTGGTGGTGCTTCTATATCTTCATCTGGTATTACAACATAGTCGCTCAGTGATGATGAATCATGTACAGGGTTCACTGATACTTCAAAGATTAAATACCTGACAGAAGGTCAAGAGCAATTGAAACCTCTTTTATTTGATGGTTGGGAGGATATTTTTAAAGGTGTTGGTCAAGTTTTTCATGGTGGTGTTGATGAGGTTCGCTTAGCTATCAGAAAATACTGAAGCAAGTCTGGTTATACAGTTGCAAAGGTTAAGAATGACAGACTAAGGTTCACAGGCAAGTGTGGTAGGAATTCCAAATGTCCTTGGTATCTTCACTGCATTCCAATCGATACCGCTAAAAGTGTCTTTGCTATCAAAATTTCAATGGGGAGCATAAATGTGGTGGCGCTTATCAGCTGAAGGATCCCCCCGTGAAGAGGAAAGTGATTAAACATCTATTCAAGGATCAAATACAGTCAAATCCGTCGATAAATCCTAACAATATGGTGGCTCAGCTGAAGAGTTGTTACAGTATTGACATAAAATACCATCATGCCTATAAATGTAAGGAAGCATCTAAGGCAGAGATATATGGAGATGATGTAAAAGTTTTACAGATCTTGTTTGGTATGTTGAAGCAATAAAGGCTACCAATCCTGGCATCTATATTAAGTTTGATAAAGAGACTAAACGTTTTCAGAGGCTTTTCATATGTTTTGCTGCCTGTATGGAAGGATACCGGTTCATTCGGCCTATGCTTTACTGTGATGCAACATTTCTCACTGGGATATTCAAGGGAACATTGATGGATGCCACTGGTGTGAATGGAAACCAAGGTAAATTTTCTTTTCTAAATAGCAATGTGAATGAGTGAAGCTTCTCTGTAAAGTTTTTTTAGCTGTTTGTAAGCGGGAATGAACTCCTGCTGCTTTTTTATGTTTTACTTTATTATTTTGTTAAGAAAAGGCTTTTCATGTTATATAATGGACTTCATTGTAGGAATGAAGTCTAGAAAAGTTGTAGCCATATTGATTCTACGGTTCATGTTATAGAATGGGACTTCATTGTTGGAATGAAGTCTAGAAAAGTTATAGATTTTTTATTATACAGTTCATGTTATAGAATAGACTTCATTGTTGGAATGAAGTCTATAAAAGTATAGATATTTTTGATTATACAGTTCATGCTTCAGAATGGACTTAATTTTAAGAATGAAACCTTCATTTGTTTTGTTTGTATGCACTGATTTCTTAACGAACTGACACTTTTACTTCTTTTTTGTGTTCTTTTTTGTTTTTATGATTTTTTCCTTTTGCGTATGCTTTAGTTCCTGGGGAAGAGTGGTTTATCGAAAACTTGCAGCATTGTGTCAACTCTCGTCCAATCACCTTTATCACTGAACATCATGAAGGGTTGAAGCAAAGTATTCCCAACTCTTTTCATAGTTATTGTTTCTATCATTTGAAGAATAACCTCCCCATCAAGATATCACATGAGAAGTATAAACAAGTTCAGGATTTGTTCCACAAATCTGCATACTGCTACAGCGTTGCCAAATATGAGGCTCCTTTGAATGAGATGTGCATCATAAGATGTGGTTGTGTTTCCAAATACATCAGAAATATCGATCCTAAGCATTGGGCAAATGCTTTCTTCTTAGGTTGTAGGTATGAGACACACTCATCAAGTATTGCAGAGTCTTTCTATAACTGTATTCATCGTGAAAGGGATCTACCTCCAGATGCTCTTGTTGATGATATCAGGATAAAGATTATGAGGAAGAGTGCAGAAAGGCGTGAGCTTGGTAGAAATTATAGTGATAGTTTGACACCCATTTATAAAGCTTTACTCAAGTAACACGTCGATATAGGGCGTCCATGGAGTGTTACGAAGTCATTTAATGGTATATATGAGGTTAACTCTCCTAGCTCTCATGATGTTGATCTGATGCAGATGATGTGCACTTGCCAAAGATGGAAAGTGTTTGGTTTCCCCTATGCGCACGCCACTGCTGCTATTACTATGAGTGGTATTTAGATGTTGAGGTTTGTCCAGCCTTACTTTGGTTCAAATAATTTTCACCACACGTATGCTCCTGCAATTCGACCCATTCCCAACTATGACAGGCCATAAGCATATGAACCTGAAGAGAGAGTCCTACCTAGTATCCCAAGGCCACCTCCAGGAAGACCACCAAAGAAGCGCATTCGTATTGCTTATGAGAAGGAGACGAGGCCTATAAAGTGCTCAAACTGCAAGAAGATTGGGAACCACAACAAAGCTACCTATAATGCATTAATGCTGGAGTAGTATGCATCAACCTTTATTTTCTTCTCTTTCTTGTTTGACTATGCTCTTCAATGTCTGGAATGAACTCCCTTTTTTTTCTTAGAAATGGTTTTTTTTTAACTTTTTGACATGCACTTCATTGTCTGGAATGAACTTCATTTTTTGAAATGAACTCCCTTTTTTTTCTTAGAAATGCTTTTTTTGGATGTTATTTCTATTGGATATATGTATGTACTGATATTTTGTAGCAGGTTATGGTATTTTTCCTACCAAATCAACTCTATGTATGCACTTCATTTACTGAAATGAACTTCATTTTCAGGAATGAACATTTTTTTTTTCCTAGAATTGTTATCGAAATGATAATGTTTATTCAATGGGATATGTACTGATTTTTTTACTGGAGTACTGGTATCCATTAGAATGTAAGAGGAGCCATAATACCTCATTATCTGGAATGAACCGCCTCTATCATTTAATTTACTGAAATGAACTTCATTTTCAGGAATAAGCACAAGTTTTCCTAGAACCCATAGAGTTAAATTTGGTAAATGAACTGATATACATAAGCCAGATGACAAAATACTGAAATACTGGAGTGAACAGGTATCCATTAGACAGTAATTCAAGTTTTCCTAGAGTTCATTTATGAAAATGAACTCTATGGAACACAAGTTTTCCTTTCTTGAATTATCCAAAATATTATAGATGAAAATATAAAACATATTAGAGTATCAATTACATTAAGAGATTTGTGTTTGCAGTAAGAAGTAATCTATTGTCCAAAATACTACAGTTAAAGGAGTTTTGTCTGTTTAGTCTGTTCCAATTAACATATTGCTAAGGTATTCTGAGTTGGTATATTCACCCTAGCTCTCTTCATCTCCTGATGCAGTAAGAAGTTTGTATGCCATCTCAACTCTTCTTACTTGCATCCTCTCTACCATGTCATATTTCTTCATCACACTCTGCGACTTGTTTGTGGTTGGCTTGATACTTCTCTTGATCCAATAGATGGTGTGTAGCAGACAATCTGGGAATGCTCCTTGATCTGGCACTCTTGGCAGATTTTCAAAGGTAACTTTGGTGTATCTTCTCCTACCATGAGCTTGTATCCACAAGTTGATGTGTTTCATGCAGTAACCAGCCATTCTTTCTACGTCAGCCTTGCATTGCTTACCAAGATCTCCCCTTTTGATGGATTTGTAATGCTCCCATGTGTAGTTGCCGACGTCAATAACCAGCAGATGCCAGTGTTCACCTAGAGAACTTTTTGATTTCACATTATCACCTTGTGGGTCAGTATTCATAGGAATCGGCAGCTTTTCAGTTTTGTCATCCATGGTTGCTATAAACTGATAAATTTCTTATGTTCTCTTCAGTTCATTGCGCTTCGCAAAATATATCTAAAAAACAAAAAGAGTAATGAACTAGATAAGCATTTCATTATATGCATGATGGATTATACGGTTCATTAAAAAATTCATTCATGAGTTCATTATACATTATACAGTTCATTTTCAGACAAAATATGAGTTCATTCCATATAATGAAGGTGTATATCTGTTTTGACGAATAATACCATGTTTTAGTTCATTCTATGCATGCTGGGTCATCATACTTTCTATCAATGAATAGGAAGAAACACACTTACGAATGATGTTGAATTCATAATCTCGAAGTTGATATACTTTCTTTGAGTCTCACTGTCCTCACTATCATTCAGTATTTTATCATTTTTTGCAGCTTTATACTTCCTGAATATATAGTAGTCCAACAAGCTGGTGTCCAAGTAATGATTGAACAACAAAGAAACGATTTCACTCCCTTGAACTGAAATTGGAATTTGCCTGTGATTCTCTGCTTTCCAAGATGCTTGACTGCAAAAATACGAACTGAAATGGTTTAAACTAAAAACCGCCATAGTAGTCAAGAATTCTTGAAGAGAAAAATATAAATATTTAGTAAGAGAAGCATACGTAGTCATAGCTTTGCGGAAGAATTCACCAAAAACCGCAAGGGAATCATTGTCAAATCTTTTGTAAAGAGGAGATTTTCTTAGTTCTGGTAGATTTGGCTTGATTTCTTGTGTTTTTCTCACAGGAGCCTGTGGTGCTGCTGCTTGAATCCGTTCTTGGTGCTTCGCCCGTGTTGTTGCTCGCTGAACATTTGCAGGCTCGGAACCTATTTTCCTCTTACCAACAGGATTCTGTACATTTTTCTTCTTCTCTTGTTCATCTCTATCTGCTTTAGGTGATTTCTTTGCCACTACCTGCTTTTCTCTGTTCAACTTCAGTCAGAATTTTGTCTTCTTTGAACTGTAATCTGATCATGATACAAATTCATCCCCTAATGGTTTCACTGGTTTGTTTGATCTAGTAGCCATTTTATTACTTTCTTCAGGTATAACTTCCACTGGAGTGTTCTGAGTCTGCTCCATCGATGAACCAATTCCTATTTCATTCAGTTCTGCAACTATTTGTGAAGTTATTTCCACATCTGAAGCAGTTTTCCTTGCTTTTTTTGACCTAGTATCCATTCCAGGTGCTTCTTGTGACATAGGAGTTAGCAGGTATCGTGTCATTCCAATTGAGAAACTAGGAGGACTACAGTTGATCTCATCCAGTGTAGCTTTGATGATGGTGTCAGCTTCTTAATCATCCAAATCTTTATTCTTATTATTCTTGTCATCAATTAGCTGCAGACTCGCATGCTCTTCTCTCACAGATATATCATCTGTGTTACTTGCTGTTAAAAATAATTTAATAAGCATACATAAATCAATTGTTTCCAGAGTTCAACTTGTGAGATTATGATTCAAGAGTTCATCCATGTTTGAAAATTCAGAGTTCATCCCTCAGAATAAACTCAAACTTCTATATTTGTAGGCAGAGTTCACCCATGAGAATGAACTCCAGCCTCTGCTTGAAAAGTCAAAGTTCACCCCTCATAAAGAACTCAAACTTCTATATTTGTAGGCAGAGTTCACCAATGAGAATGAACTCCAGCCTCTGCTTGAAAAGTCGGAGTTCATCTCTCAGAATGAACTCAAACTTGTATATTTGTAGGCAGAGTTCACCCATGTCTGCTTGAAAAGTCAGAGTTCATCCCTCAGAATGAACTCAAACTTCTATATTCGTAGGTAGAGTTCACCCATGAGAATGAACTCCAGCCCCTGCTTGAAATGCCAGAGTTCATCCCTCGGAATGAATTCAAACTTCTATATTTGTAGGCAGAGTTCACCCATGAGAATGAACTCCAGCACTTGCTTGAAAAGTCAGAGTTCATCACTAAGAATGATCTCAAACCTGTAAAATTAAAATATTGGCAGAAGGAAGAAATTTTATTAGAATTCTTACCCAGCTCTACTTTAGTCATCACATGAATACTCAAAGGAACTGTGTTGTTGTTTGTTTGATATAAGGGATTTCTATTTCAGTCATATCATCAAGGATTTTTTGCTGAATATCACTTGCGTTGTCTTCAACAAAAGGATTCACAACGAATAAGACGGGAAATTGATGATGGGGACCAGATCCAGCAACAGCTTCCACGTATTCATCAGCTTGAATTCCTTCATCCTCATCATCATCGTGCATTACAACATCAGCATTTACATTATTTCCATCAGGTGTTGAATCTTGCATATCACTATCAACATTCTTATGCTCATCAGTTCTAATTCCTTCATCAACAACATCTTGTACTGATTGTATTTCATGAGCAGCACTGTTCATTGCAACATGTTCATTCACATTTCCAACACCAGGTTCATCGGTTTCATGCCTTAATGCACTCTTATGCTTATCAGCGAAAAGTGTAGTACGCATGTACTATGATGTTATGTCATCCAAGTATTTCGCCACATTCCCACCTGAAGCTAGAAGTTCATCAATTTAAGATTGCTTTGAAGCCAAGTATATTTCGAGGCATTTCACCTTCCTTTCAAAAATAGTCTGTGGTGTTACGGCTCCTGCAAGTGATTTTTCAAGGTCTTCCTTCCTTAACAAAATATTCAACATCTCCTCAGAATGCTTATGTGTCAACTATTGTATCTCTTGAGCATGTTTACCACGCATTTCCTCTATTTCTTGAGCATGTGTAGCTTTCAAAGTTTCAATCTGGGAGTTCATTTGATTGAATTCTTCTTCAAGTAACTCAACACGTGTCTTGGCTATTTTCTTTTGTAGTAGCTTGTTTTCAGCATCAGTATACTCTTCCATGAAATTTGGTGATAGCTGCAGATAGATCAGATATTATTAAGAATTTTGAGTTCATTTCACACAATGAACATACAATTGCATACTCAATAAACAGTCAAGAGAAATTGACATTTAATAGTGTGGGCTTGTTTGTGGAATGAACTCCTAGTTATTTTTGAGTTCATTTCACAAAAAGGACATACAATTGGATACTCAATAAACATTCAAGAAGATTCGACATTAAACAGTCAAAGTTAATTTTGAGGAATGAACTCCCAGTTTTTGTAGTTAACAAATACACTAGACTTCATAGTTTTTATAGTTAACAAATGAACTAGACTTTTACCTCTCCAAAATCATCAACATTCATCTGTAAGTATTTACAAATGGTATCGATATTCCACCTTACAAATATTGGACGGTAGTCTACTGATTTCTGCACCTTCCACTTGGGTTTTAAGTTCTTTGAATGCTCAGCAAACCAAGGCTGTAAAAAGAAAAATTATACTAGTCAGTTATCAGCAACAATTCATTTCAACATCAAACATCAAAATGAAGAAACATAATTATGAACAGTTTTTGTCTCACCGACAAGTAAAGGTAACACCCTTCAGAAGAACCTCTTCTCAAGATTTCCATCAAATGGTTGTGTATGAGATACGGAAGAGATACTCTATCTATTGACTCGAGGAAGGCTAGGTACTTGGTTTGGATGGAACCTCCATCACCAGTAGTAATAAAAACAGTAGACAAGAAGAAGAGTTCAAACATGGTTACAAGATCTTCAATAGATCCTCTATTCCTAATCAACTCAATGATTTTATCTTTCAATTTTGTCTTCCTTATATCATAAGATTTATTTTTTGGTGGAACAAAATTGTAGGTTGTATAGAAACTTCCAATAGTGTAGTCAGCCACGTTTCTAGAGTACAAGAAAAATTCTTCTATTCCACCTCCAGGGATACATGGTATTCCAAACATTAATGACAACTCTTCAAGTGAGGATCTTAGTAAATATGATTTTCCATGTACTTTGAAAACGAATGTATGATCATTTATATCAGGAATGTACTTGTGTGCATTGCAGACAACTTGGATAGCAGGTGTAGACTTATTCCATTCACTAGCAATAATTTCTTCTTCCACAAATACTTTTGCTACACTCCCTAATGGACTCTTATACAAAGCCTTTTTGTGTTCTTCATTCAAAGCCTCATTTTCTGGAAGAGATATAATCTTCTCAGCAAGAGAAATACGTCCAGCAAAGCTACACTTTATCTTCTTATCTATATTTAAAAAAAATAAAAAAAATAAACGTTACTCTTCAGATATATTAGCTGATAATAGAAGATAAAATGTAGCTTGAGAAGGATGAATACTTCATTATATAGAATGAAGTAATAAGTAGATCATGGCTTCATTCCACAACTTCATCATATAGATTTACTAACTTCATTCTACCAAAAGAAGTCCAGCAAACATCAAAGAAGCAACATGGGTCACTATAGAAATGAACTCTTTACAAACTTCATTCTAGAAATGAAGTCCAGCAAAACAACAAAGTTGAAACATGGTATACACCTTCATTCTAAACATCATGGTATTATTCATCAAACTCGGTACAAATTTTCTTGACTTCATTCTAGAATGAACTTGGAGTTCATTTTTAGAATGAACTCCAACTTCATTGTATAGATCTACTACCCCCTACTTCATTCATAAAACATGGTATACACCTTCATTCTAATGGAAGAACTCATAAAACATGGTATTATTCATCAAAAAGAAAACAGATACACACCTTCATTATATAGAATGAACTCATAAATATATCTAACTTCATTCCACAACTTCATCATATAGATTTACCAACTTCATTCTACCAAATGAAGTCCAACAAACATCATATAGAAATGAACTCTTTACAATTTTTCTGGTTGTAACTCATCATACAGATTTACTAACTTCATTCTACCAAATTAAGTCCAGCAAAACATCAAAAGAAGAAAGACGGTTCACTATAGAAATTAACTCTTTAGATAATGAACTCATAAAACATGGTATACACCTTCATTCTAAAGAGGTACTCATAAAACATGGTATTATTCATCAAAAAACAAACATACACACACCTTCATTATATAGAATGAACTCATAAATATATCTAACTTCATTCCACAACTTCATCATATAGATTTACCAACTTCATTCTACCAAATTAATTCCAGCAAACATTATATAGAAATGAACTCTTTTACAATTTTTCTAGTTGTAACTCAACATAAAAATGAACTCCAACTTCATTCTACAACTTCATCATATAGATCTACTAACTTCATTCTATAAAATGAAGTCCGACAAGGTATACTCTACTTATAACTGAAATAAAACTTCATGTAGACAGCAGAAATCAAGACTAAATAAATAAGAAACAGATCAAAATTCAACTTCAGATGATCAAAAATCAACTTCGAATTAGTATTTTTTTGTACCTTTTGCTGTTTTCTTTACTCTTGTTTTCTTTGTCACTGGTTCGTCTTCTTCTTGATTATGTCCTTCAAAAACAACTAATTGGCTATTTATTTCTTCGATTTCTTCAAATTCTTCTTCTGAAGATGAATCTACTACTAATTTCTTCTTCGATTTCCCCATCTAGGGTTTTGCGATTTTTTTGGTTTTGTTTTCTGATTTTGAAGACTGTTTTGATTTCGATGTGCTCTTTTGAAATGATTTTGAGTAATTTTCGACTGATTTCTGGTGGTTTTTGAGTTCTCTAGGTTTTTCTCTGAGAAGAAGATGAAGAGTTAAAGACGTTTGGGTTTTCAGAGAGAAATGAAACTGTAAAATGAAAAATAGAAGGAGAGAGACGGTTGACGTGTTTTTAGGAGGTCGTGGGCGGTAACAGTTAGGTAAGGGGTATTAATGTCTGTTTAGTATTTTTTAAATTATGGACCAAAGGGAAAAAGTAAATTGTGAAAGGACTAAATAGATATGGGCCCACCATCAAAAGGACCAAATGATATTTTTCCTTCTCAAAACATTCGTAAAAGATAGTATTAGTCAATTGCGATCGTCATACAGATTTATACCATACAAATAATCAGATAATCAAATGGTCACTTGTCGAATTAAATAATTTCCGTATCGGTGTAAACCTCTGGACCCGAATTTTGATTGTTACCTCTGAACTAATCACTGGAATATGATACAAAAGAGGGAGAGTCTACAGCTGGGACAACATGGATAGTCCAAAATTTGTACATGAGGTGGCACAATCTTAATGGTTGAGAGGGGAATGATTTTAGCATCGGGATTAGCAGTGGGGTGAAGAGGGAAATGATTAAAGGTTCAGATTCATTGTCCCATATCTGGACAATAACAATTATCCTAGTTCTAGAGTTTTCCTACAAAAAAAACAATGGTATACAGAGATTAAATACAAGATGACAGGATGTACATATAATAGAAGACAAAAGCTGTGAAGATCAAATACAAAAACATGAGGTGGTGAGATGGTGTCCTTATCCCCTTTAGGAAGGAAAAAAGTCTTCCTTGAAATGTTTCTTCTACACTTGAAAATTAGTTATTCTTTGGGATGTATATGTATAGAGACGTGATATTTTTATTTTTTTTGATCGATCAAAAAGAATTGTATAGAGACGTGATATTATGGCAAACTTTATTGACCAGTATGAAGCTCTGGATGGGTTTTATAATATTGTGTTCGAATTGCTGCTATAGGAGTTAAATTGTGTTTTCCTATATATCCGTGGTACGACACAACACAACATGAATACCTCAGCTAAACCTTTTTCTCACTCTCTATTACAGCATTTTTTAGCTAGAAGCATCATGACCAAACGACTTTCATATCTCAATATGATTGGTTCAATCTTCAGATGCTACTAAGATCAAAAATGTTTGAACAACCCAAGCAAATATTTCTGCCCCAGGGTATTGGGTGCGGAAGGAAAAAGTCTAAGTAATAGGAAGGTGCTATTCAAATCCGACTAAGTAATTTCAAAAGATCATAATTAAATACGTAAAGACGTTAACCGATTGTAATGCTACGTGGTTAGATCATCATACAAATTACTCTATATGTTATCAGATAATTAAAAAATGCTAACTTGTCGAGTTGGATTGGTATAAACCTTCTGATACAAAATTTTGATAGCTACTTTTGAACTAATCACTATGGGATATGATAAGCAGATCGCGAGAACAAAATAAAAAAATAAAAAAAATGATATACAGATATTGCTAGTTGCAACGATGTGACGTACGATGATCACTTGTCAGTTGTCACCTACTAATCTGACCTGATGTACGTAGTACAGTAGAAGACAAGAAAAATGAAGTTTATAATGCTGTGCTCATCCCCTTAAAGTCTGCCTTGAATTTGTTCTTTTGTTTCAAATTCTTTTTCAGGGATACTGTGGAAAACTCTATTGACCGTACGACACTTAGCACGACGTAGCACGGCACATTTAATCTTTGTCACCCAACACTCCATGCATGCGCCGACGTGCATGTGTTACTTTGAACACCTATGGATTTCGTAAAGGGGTTAATTATCAACTTACTGAAAAACAACGACACAACACTCCTGCATACTTGGTACGTCATTGCAAGCAAAACACAGTGCACGTAGCAACAAGCAAAACACGTCATGTTTCATGTATATCTCTTCAAGAGCGTCTTTATTATAGCCAAGCTACCTTGTACTAAACCTTGTGGAGTATGCGATAAGAGTCAGAAATAGGCTGCTGCTCAAACATAAAATAAGAAGAGGGAAAAGAAAAATAGAACTTATCTTAACGTAGTGTATATATGTTAACATGTCATGCCAGCAAAGCTCCTCTAGTCTCCTGATCAATATAAGAGTGCATATTTATTTTGTACCCAACTTGGCCACTCTTGGGCTGAATATGCAATTGATGCACAGGCACTTGTAGAATTGCTGGAGCGCGCGGTGGACAAGGATGTTTTGTGTTTCTAGTGGTTTGGAATGCGTGCGTATTCAAGTTCTCTTTTTAGGTAAGTTCAAATCTGCGGCAACTGTTAGAAATGAATATTAAACTTCAAAAAAACAAAAAAAAAAGATAAGTTGTATACCAACACAGAGAAATTTTTTGATCCGTATAAACCTCCGGATCCAAAATTTTGATTGCTACTTCTGAACTAATCACTGGAAATATGGTAATCAGATTAAAAAAAGAAGCAGCAAATATCAATGATATATACAGAAATTGCTACGATGTGACGATGATCACTAATCTCCTACTAATCTGACCGGATGTATATCTGTAGAAGACATAGATATGAAGATCATAAAACACGAGGAAGTGAAATGGTATCCTTATCCCCTTTTGGAAGACAAAATATCTTCCTTGAATTTCATTTTATTTTTTGGAATGCGATAGAGAGATCTTGATACCATGGCCAATTGTTAATAGCGGGATATTGACATTCAAATTGTTTGCACATTTATGGCACAACAGAACAAGCTTAAATTTGAGCCTCATACTGCCATGACACAAACGAGATAACATGTTTGTGTGAAATTATTATGGAGGTTATCTTGTTCGGTGAAAATATATGTCCTAACAGTGCTAATGAAGGATGTGTTAAAAATATTAGTAATTTGAAATTATTATTTCCGGTAGTCTAAGAGTCTGATCTAGAATCATCTAATCTATAGGTTACATTCTAGATATGTCTTCTACAGGAGTTACAGAACTCTTAGAGTCCTTGTCTTCATGAAATAAGGTAGTGGAATGTTAATTCCTAGTCTTTACTCTTCCATTGTAAGTGCCTATAAATTGGCCTGTTGTTAGTGGTGTATTCAAGCAACAATTGAAATAAAATTCAGTAACAAAGAGTAAAAGTTGCTACAGAAACATACCTGTGTTCACTTTTGTTTTCCGCTGCGCCAAAAAATTTGGTATCAAGAGCCTGTTATGGCTTCAAGTTCTAATTCAAATTTTTTCAATTTCTCTCAAAACCCTATACCCGTTTTTGAAGGTGAAAGTTACGATTTATGGAGTCTTCAAATGAAAACCTTATTTATCTCACAAGATCTTTGGGAATTTGTAGAAGATGGATATGATGCTCCAGAAACGGCGGAAGATATGGCAGCACTTTCTCCAGCAGAATTAAGGGAATACAAGGAAAGCACAAAGAAAGATGCAAGAGCATTACGTTTCATCCAGCAAGGGTTAAGTAGATATATCTTGCCCAGAATTTCAAACGCCACAAATTCAAAAGAAGCATGGGAAATTCAAAAGAAAGCTTTTCATGTCTCAAAGAAGATTATTTCCATAAAGCTTCAATCCTTGTGGAGAGATTTTGATACTTTGTTGATCAAAGAAAATGAATCAATTCAAGTGTTTTTCTCGAGAGCTTCAACCATTATAAATCAGATTCAAGCTTTTGGGGATACAATAGAAGAGAAAAATATTGTTGAGAAACTCTTAAGAAGTTTACCATCTAAGTTTGAACATGTTGTTGCTGCAATTGAGGAGTCAAAAGACATCTCCACGCTTTCAATGTATGAGCTGATGGGTTCTCTTGAGGCTCATGAACAACGGATAAGTAGATATGCCGAAAAGCCGATAGAGCAAGCATTTTAGTCCAAGCTGCACATCAAAGACAACAACAACAATGGTGAAAATGGAAATCGATCACACAACAAAAGCAATTTTCACTCTAATGGAAAGAAAAATTTCAACCGTGGAGGAAAATCATACCATGGACGGGGAAGATGTAATTTTCATAACAACTCAAGGTACGACAATTCAAAACCATACTGTAATGTGTGTAAGAAATCTGGCCATGAAAGTGAAAATTGTCGATACAAGTGCACCATATGTAAGAAATTAAACCATATGGAGAAAGATTGTTGGTCTAAGCAAGAAAATGAAGCAAATTTCTCCAAAAAGGATAATACTTCTGAAAGTTTATTCTTTTCATGCTTTAATTCACACCAAGAAAAACCAGAAAAAGTAGAAACACCAGAATCACCAGAGATTTGGTATTTAGATAGTGGTTGTAGTAACCATTTGACCGGAGACAAAACTTGTTTTGTTAGTTTGGATGAAAATATTAATTCTCATGTTAAACTAGGAGATGGAAAACTACACAAAGCCGAAGGAAAAGGTGTTATTTATGTATCATCTAAAGTAGGACAGAAATTAATTCATGATGTCTTGTATGTTCCTGGTCTTGCTCAAAACCTTCTAAGTGTGGGTCAACTCATACAAAGAGGTTAAGTAGTGAATTTTGGAAATGGAGAATGTAAAATCTTTGATACAAGGAGACGACAACGGAGGCTAGTGTCTACTGTGAAAATGGCATCAAACAAGGTGTTTCCTCTTATTATGGCACCAAATGAAAATTATTCCTTGAGTTCTGAAAATGTTGATGAAACTGTACTTTGGCACATGAGGTATGGTCATCTTAATTATGGCTCGCTCAATCTTCTCAAAAATAAAAATATGGTGATTGGTCTTCCTTCTTTAAACAACAACAAGCAAGTTTGTGAAGGCTGCATCTATGGGAAGATTCATCGACTTCCCTTTGTTAAAACTTGATGGAGAGCAAGAAATCCACTTGAACTGGTTCATGCAGATATTTTTGGTCCGACTAAAATCCCATCATTTAACGGAAAAAGATATTTTCTTCTTTTTGTTGATGATTTTAGCAGGTTGATGTGGATATATTTCCTTGAACACAAATCCGAAGCATTTTCAAAGTTCCATCAATTCAAGGCTTTGGTGGAGAAGCAAAGTGATCATCACTTGAAAGTTTTTCGTACTGATAATGGAGGCGAGTTCACATCAAATGAATTTGACAAGTACTGCACCGAGAATGGCATCAAAAGAGAGCTGACGGTAAGGTATAATCCACAAAAAAAACAGAGTGGCTGAGCGGAAGAATCGCACAATTGTAGAGATGGAACGAAGTATGCTCAAAGCAAAGAGACTTCCCAACAAGTTCTGGGCAGAAGCTGTTAATACTGCTGTTCACATTCTCAATCGATCACCAACAAAAGCCGTCTTGAACAAAACTCCTTATGAAGCATGGCATCATCGAAAGCTGGAGGTAAACTCTTTTAATGTATTTGGATGTGTTTCCTATGCACACATTCCATCACAAAAAAGAGAAAAGTTTGATACAAAAGGTGAAAAATATATTTTCGTTGGTTATAGTGAAAAATCTAAAGGTTATCGATTGTTTCATCTAGTGACTAATGAATTGGTTACTTCAAGGGATGTTATTTTTTATGAACTAACATCTTGGAAGTGGGAAAGTGGCAGTGACATCAGCTCTCCTCAATTTTTTGAAGAAGAACAAGAAAATGGTGAATCTGGTACCATACCAAATATCCTGGAAACTCCACCAACAAGTCCAGTAAGAAAACCATCCCAAGAGCTAGAATCATCTCCTGATTCAAGCGTTCCTAAAAAGATGCGATCTTTACAAGAAATCTATGATGCTTGTGATGTTGTATTTTCTGCATTTGAACCTGAAAGCTTTGAAGTTGCTAGTAAAGATGAAAAGTGGCAAAGTGCAATGGACGAAGAGATAAAAATGATTTCCAAGAACAAAACTTGGGATCTTGTTGACAAACCTGATGGTAAGGATGTTGTTGGGTTAAAATGGGTTTACAAAACCAAGTTTAATGAAGATGGTTCAGTTCTAAAACACAAAGCTCGTTTGGTGGCGAAAGGTTATTCTCAAAAGCCTGGAATCGACTTCAACGAGACGTTTGCACCTGTCGCAAGGATGGAAACAGTCCGAGTAATTCTCGCTTTAGATTCTCAGTTCGACATGACAGTTCAACAACTCGACGTCAAATCAGCATTTCTCAATGGTGAAATCGAAGAAGAAGCATACGTAGAGCATCCACAAGGGTATATTCAGAAAGGAAATGAGGGAAAAGTATATCGACTTCGTAAAGCACTCTACGGTCTTAAACAAGCATCACCTGCTTGGAATACCATGATTGATAAGTATTTTATAGAAAATAGTTTTTCAAAATGCCCTAGTGAACCGTCTCTCTACATCAAGAAAAGAGGTAATAATGAGTTTCTTATTGTCTGCATTTATGTGGATGACTTAATATGTGCAAGTACCAATTTAGAAATGGTGGAGGAGTTCAAAAAATCCATGATGAATAGGTTTGAAATGACTGACTTGGGTCTAATGAAGTACTTCCTTGGCATTCAAGTAAATCAGTCACAATATGGTATGACACTATCTCAAGAAAAGTATGCTACTGATTTGTTGAAGAAGTTAAATATGAGTGATTGCAAACCAGTCGCAACACCTATGGCTTTGAATGAAAAGTTCTCAAAAGATGATGGAGCGCAAAAGGCAGATGCATCTCTCTATCGAAGTCTGGTCGGTTCACTCATTTATCTCACAAACACAAGACCTGGTATTGTCCATTCAGTTGGAGTGTTATCTAGATTCATGCATGACCCCAGAAAAATCCATTATGCTGCTGCAAAAAGAGTTCTAAGGTACGTCAAAGGTACTAAGAATTTTGGTCTCAACTACACGAAGGAAGAAGATAATAGTCTCGTCGGATATACCGATAGTGACTGGGCAGGTTCAATTGATGATCGAAAAAGTACTTCTGGCTATGTTTTTTATCTTGGTTCTAAAGTGGTTACATGGTCATCAAAGAAGCAAAATACAGTGGCGTTGTCTTCCTTTGAAGCAGAGTATATTGTTGCAACAAGTGCATCTTGTGAAGCAATTTGGATACGGAAAGTTTTGGAAGATCTTCAACAACAACAAGGGTCAGCAACTACCATCTACTGCGATAACATGTCAACAATCTCAATGACAAGAAATCCATTTTTTCATAGCAGGTCTAAACACATAGAGTTGCGACATCATTTCATTCGAGACTTGGTCTAAACACAATGAAGTGGAGCTACAGTTTTGCAATACCAATTTGCAAGTTGCTGACATCTTTACTAAATCCCTTCCAACAGAAAAATTCAATTTTTTCAGAGGCTGTATGAAGATTTCAAATTAAGGGGGAGTGTTAAAAATATTAGTAATTTGAAATTATTATTTCCGGTAGTCCAAGAGTCTGATCTAGAATCATCTAATCTATAGGTTACATTCCAGATATGTCTTCTACAGGAGTTACAGAACTCTTAGAGTCCTTGTCTTAATGAAATAAGGTAGTGGAATGTTAATTCCTAGTCTTTACTCTTCCATTGTAAGTGCCTATAAATTGGCATGTTGTTAGTGGTGTATTCAAGCAACAATTGAAATAAAATTCAGTAACAAAGAGTAAAAGTTGCTACAGAAACATACCTGTGTTCACTTTTGTTTTCCGCTGCGCCAACAGGATGGACATTAGCAAAATGGTACTAAAATTTATATAAGACAAACTGGAAAATATTTTGGTAAATGAGTTGTATTATATGGATTTAGGTACCCCTCCCTACTGATATTCCTATTAGCGGCTATCGAAAAGTCGGATAAATAATGTGCAAATTTTAGTTTTGATAGCTTGGGGTATCTTTGTGTACCTTTATATTTTGTGTAGTAAGCCAGTGACACTAGATAGTCGGATGATTAAATGGCCATTTGTCGACCTCAAGCACCATGGCCAGAATTTGATGGAAATGTCTACCATAGAGGATTAACAAGAATTCTAGCTAGCAGATATACATAATAAAATGGTCACTTGTCGAGTTAGGTAATTTTCGGATCAGTATAATAAACCTTTGGATCCAGAATTCTGATTCCTACTTTTGAACCAAACACTATAAGACGAAGAAGATTACAAAAGCATGAAATACTGTCGTTACTCCCTTTTGGTAGTCAAAACTGCTACGTTTGATTTGTACCTTCAAATATGCTCGAGAGATCTGGAAGAAGTATTAACACTCGATCAATGAGGAAATTTGCATCTCTAGTTCAAAAGCACCATCTCATGGATCTCCCTCTCATTGGTGGTCACTACACTTGGAGAAGAAATTCTTCATGGAGCAAGCTAGATCGTTTTCTCATTTCTTCCACTTGGGAGGATAATTTTGCTAGGATTGAGCAAACAATTCTACCTAAGCCGTTCTCGGACCACTGTCCTATAAGACTCTCAACTGACAATGGAGGATGGGGTCCTACTCCATGTAGATTTGAGAAGATGTGGTTCCAAGATCCTAATATTCTGAATCTCATGCGCAATTGGTGACTATCTTTCAGTTTTAATGGATCTCCAGGTTACATTCTAGCAAAAAAAATGCAGGCTCTTAAGGAAAAATTGAAGGTTTGGAACCGTGAAGTGTTTGGAAAGATCGACACACTTATTCACAACAACCTAATTGCAGGTCAGCTGGTGGATTCAAAATTGTTGATTGATCCTAACAATACTCAATTAGCTATTGACAAGATAAACACCAAAGCCGAATTTAAGAGATTGGCCAAGATGCACAACGATTTTTGGAAGCAAAGAACTAACCTCAATTGGGTAGAGGAGCATGAAAATAATACTCGTTTCTTCCACAAGTACGCGTCTGCCAAGCAAAGAGCCAAGAACTTTTCTCAGCTGAAAATTGATGGTGTTATTACCAGTGATAAAGAAGTCATCAAAAAGGAAATTGTTTCTTATTATAAAAGATTATTTGAAGAAGATTGTTTTTCCAGACCTCAGCTAGACGGCCTCGACTTCCCTTCCATTTCCTCGACTGATGCAACCACTCTTGAACATAGGTTTTCCGAAGAAGAGGTTTACAAAGCTTTAAATGAATTAGCGCAGGACAAAGCTCCGGGACCTGACGGCATGCCAATTTTTGTCATCAGCAAGGCTTGGGATTTCATGAAGACTGATATTATGAAGGTGGTGGATGATCTTTTCACCAACAAAGTGATTGACTGGAGACTAAAATCAACATTTCTAGTGCTTATTCCCAAAGTGCAGGACTTGGAATTGATAACAGATTTTCGTCCCATCAGTTTGATGAGCAGTATCAACAAGATAATTTCTAAAGTCATTGCATCAAGACTCAAATCAGTTCTTCCAAAAATTATAAGTCACCAGCAATCTGCTTATGTGGAGGGAAGACAAATAATAGATGGCGCAATCATTGCAAATGAATGTATCAATTCGGCACATCGATTCAACCAATCAGGTATCCTTTGCAAGATTGATTTCCAAAAAGCATATGACAATGTTGCTTGGTCCTTCCTTGATTATGTAATGCAGAGAATGGGTTTCGGCATCAAATGGAGAAAATGGATTGAAGCAGCAATCTCTCATGTGAATTTCTCCGTCTTAATCAATGGTTCTTCCAATGGTCGTTTTAAAAGCTCGAAAGGACTTCGGCAAGGCGACCCCCTTTCGCCATTCCTATTCCTTCTTGTTGCAGAATCGCTAAACTTACTCTTTGAAAGGGCTGCAAGTATTGGGTGGTTTAGAGGGTTCGAGATTGTACACAGCGGAGCCAAAATCGATCATCTTCAATTCGCTGACGACACTCTTGTTTTTCTCCAGAATGACCAGCATAGCATATCCAATTTACGCAACATTTTAATTTGGTTCGAAATCATATCCGGGCTTAAGGTGAACTTCCACAAGACTTCAATCATGCAAGTTGGTAACGTTCCAAATATCAACTCTCTAGCTAACATTATGGGCTGTAAAGTTCAATCTTTGCCGACAACTTACTTGGGGTTTCCTCTCGGGGATTCTTATAGATCCAATCTAAAATGGAACAAAATTACGGAAAAATTCGAGAATCGTCTCCCGACTTGGATAGCCAAAGATCTCTCTAAAGGAGGTAAACTCACCTTGATCAATTCTGTTCTCTCATCATTGCCTATCTATTATTTCTCTATCCTTGAAGCCCCAATGAGTGTGATAAAAAAGCTTGAGAAGATAATACGCAATTTTCTGTGGGATAATGGAAGTGATGACAAACACTATCATTTAGTGGTTTGGGATGATGTCTCGCTTCCTAAAGAGAAGGGAGGCTTAGGCATAAAACAACTTCATTTAATGAATGTTGCTTTACTCATGAAGTGGTTATGGAAGTTTGGTTGTGAAACAAATCCTCTCTGGAAACAACTCACTATTCAGAAGTATGGCTTAGAGCAGCTAGAATGGAACACCAAAGCAGTCAAACAACCATATGGTTGCAGCATTTGGAAGGGCATACACAAGCATACTGAAGTTTTTAAAGATAACTGCACTTTTATCCCTGGAAATGGTAATCGGATCAGATTTTGGTGTGATGTTTGGATTGGGGAACAACCATTATCTCTCCGCTTTCCGGCTGCTTATGAAGCGTCATCTTCAAAAATGTTCACTCTAAACCAAACGTACTCTAATAACACGGACAGCTGGAATTTGGGCATAACAAGAAGAGTACAAGATCATGTTATAAGGGACATAGCTGCCTTGCTGCACCTCCTAGACACCAATGGATTTATACCTTCTAACTTGCCCGACGAGAGAGTTTGGAAAGATGGGCAGAGCATGGGTGATTTTTCAGTCAAAAAGTGTTACAATTGGTTGATTACTAGAACTGGACTTCAAGATAATCATATGGATTGCGTTGAACCTAAGAGACTTTGGTCTAATCTTTGGCCTGCAAAAGTCAGTTTCTTTATGTGGGTAGCAACCAAGAATAAAATACTAACTCAAGATCAGTTAAACAAAAGAAAATGGAGGAGGAGTTGGGTCAATCACTGTTATATGTGCATAAGTGATGAAGAGACACCTTTGCACCTACTTCTCCACCTCAGTTAGCTAGTCATATATGGAATTTCTTTAGAGAAGAATTCCAGTTGATTTGGGTACTTCCTCACTCGATTGCCAGTGCACTTCGCACTGGCCTTGTCCTTCAACCAAGTCGAAAAGTCTTTGTAATCAAAGCTCTGTGCACCATTCTCACGGTCTTTGTGGAAAGAAAGGAATCATAGTGCCTTCAACAACAAGTCTCTCACTGCAACAAAACTTATCCGAGAAAATCAGACACACGATTGCATTCTGGCTCTATCTTCAACCCCCTTTTCAAAATTCGTCTCTTAAAGAGTTCATGCTCAACTGGAAGAACGTGGTTTTTGAACCACCTTGAGAATTCAATTATGAATATATGAATCTGTTCTTGTACATCCTCTTGTGGATTTGGTATATCTTGTTTTTCTCAGAGTCTTTTGTATTTCAATTTTGTTTGGATGAGTAGTGTGCCCCCTGATCGGTCACGTTTTGTTGTAATCTTTATTACAGTGTTTTCTACTGTTTTTAATAAATTCCATAATTTACCGATCAAAAAAAAAAAAAAAAAAAAATTATACAGCTACGGATTCCCACTTGCTCTCCAGCAGTATTGGTACATTTGTAAAAACCCATCCCCCGCATGCTCATGCACAAGCACACCATAGTAGGCGGCAAACAACACATCCTTATTAATTTTTCAAAAAATTATACCCACCCGAAGAAAATTTTGATCCGTTTTAACCTTCGGATCCAAAATTTTGATAGCTACTTCTTAGCTAATCACTGAAAATATGATAAGCAGATAAGAACAATAAAAAAAAATTAATTAAAAAATGATAAACAGAGATTGCTACGATGTCCGCGGTGACGCTGATCACACTTATCGCCTACGAATCTTACCAGATGAAGACAAAAAGTTTAAACGAAATGCCGCGTTCCTTCCTTTAATAGCATTCTTAATCTTTTTGTACATAAAAACCTGCCATGATACTAGTGAGAACTAACTTGGACTATTCTACTCTGTAATTCCAAATTTATTTTTTAGGGCTGCACCGGTGAAATATAGAGACCGATGTAATAACACAACCAGGGACGGTACTAGGGGTGGCTTACCCAGGCTGCAGCCCCCCAAAATATGAGATACTCCTTATTCGCCAGCCTATTCGTAAGAAAAAAATGAAAAAGCCCTGGTCAAAATTCTAGTTAGCTCAAAATAAACTCTTTGTCTATGTAAAAATGAGAAACCAAACGCCACTTATCCCACTAATAACTCTCTGTCTATACAAACATGCAAGAAAAGTCTTCTCTTGACTCTCTCCTACCTTTTTTCTTCTCATCTTGCGTTTCTTTTTGGTTTCTAAGTTAAAACTTGGATCTAAAACAACAGGGAGGTGAGGGTCAACAGATTCATATAACTATAGATTATCCTAGGGTAAAACTTTTCATTAGCCCATTAGTATGATATATTCATACGACTTCTACCAATTTTATTGTTATGTTGCGTTTTTTCTTGTTTTAAACTTTTGCGTCCTCTTCTGTTTCGGTTAGTGCTTAGAAATTAAATTCAACGGTGAAATTTACTCCCACTCCATCACAATTTAATCTATCCAGCCCATGTTGTTTCCAAATATTCTAAAACTTGGTCCATGCATACGTAAATTAAAAATTAGCCCAAATATCAAAATCTATTACATAATATTTTCCCCCTTTTCTTTTCTTTTCACAAACAATGACAAAAAATTGACATTTTAACTGTCCTGATGTATCGGTTTTTAATTTCATGAATATATTTGAAAACCATACAATGATATAGAAGTAACGTTTTAAAAATTCAAAAATTCGGGCGGCCTTCGGCCGCATTTCAAATAATAATATTTATTTTTATCATATATGTTGTCTTCGCAATTTTAAATATTGTCACTGAGCTGAACCTTATTATACAGAAAATGATAAGCAACATGCATTGCTTTTTTCACTGTGTTTATATTTGAGGCATTTAGATTCCTATAATCTGGGTGTACGAAAAAAAAAATTAGCCCACCCGAACACAAATTCCTGGTTCCGTCGCTGAACACAACACGCTTAAATTCGAGCACAACATGTAGGTGATTTGACATAGACACGCTTAAATTCGAGCATAACACATACGTGATTTACTGATTTGACACAGACTAGATAACGTACGTTAAGTTTGTGCGGTTTGTTTTACCCAGCTAATGGCCATATTTTGGCACAGTAAGGACACCACACAATCTTAATGTATAATATAATAAGCATAATATAACATGCGGTACAGCCAGAGGTGAAACCAAATTTAACTTGTATGTATATATTTATACAACCTTTTGCGATTGATCAACCTTTTGGGATTTCAGAAAGGATTCTTTTCTTTTTTTGCTTGGTAAATAATTTTAATATTTATATAAAATTGGAATTGTACACCTCACCTTATATGAAAAAGTACATGTACATCATTTTTTAGGAAACCCTGAACATTATGAAAATCCAAACAAAATGGCAGGCTCATGAAATTCTAATCACAATAATTGTGAGAAGACCCATATAAAAAGCCCAAACCCAGAAGCTCTAAGCAACCAAGAATTTTGAAACCCTAAAAGAATCTCATTTCAAAAAATTAGTGGAACCCTAAAATATCACAGACGGCCGCCGCCTCTTTCACCTCTGCAATACCTTCTCGAAAACCTTGAGAGCTTGGGAGATTTAGCTTCACAAGGTTGATCTTGGAACCGCGCGCAGAGACTATGTAGCTTAGAGTAGAACAACAAGCAATTTTTCCAACAAAAACCGTTGATCTTTGCAAGGGAAGTCAAATTGAACTTATCATTTGTAGGAGGAGAAACGAAATAACCAATATAAGATATGATAGCTACAACGCGTAAACGAATCAAATACCTTGATAAGTGTTCCACTAACGGGTACGGGTTTGCTGTTTTAGCCTTTACGACTTTAGGGGAGTTGGGCGAAGAGACGATCATTCTCTTGAAGAGGTTGAAGAATTGTATCACCAATTATGATGTTAATTATAAGTTAGGAGGTACCCTTTTTTATAGAATAAGTTTAGCAATCCAAAAGGGTGTTGGTGCCCAGCTTGTTGCCAGGCTACCCACCAACTTATTGTAATCTGACCTTCTAAGGCTTTTTATATAAAGATATGATAATAACTAAGTTCTTTAAAAAGGATAATAATATCCTGAACATCTGTTCACAAACACATATGCGGAATAAGTTAATTTGTCAAAATCCTCCTTATCAACTCCTGCTACCCCCTTTGGTACGAAGGTTTGCATAGAAACGAAGTTCTCCCCTTGACAGTGCAGCTGATAATCCATGTTGGAGTAACAAATATTATCAGCAGTACCAACATCAGGAATATCACGTGAGGCTTCTTCCATCTTCGTTTGAAATAAATCTATATATGCAGAACAAGGAATTACCAGATCAAGCTTTTTTAATTGCAGGTTGTAAACTTGAAGCTTTGTCTCAGCAAACCAGTAAAGTAAAATCTGATCAGAAAAACTGAAAATACGAGTAGGAGGCAATGGCATAGTAGCGGTACTGCCAAAGCGGTAACAGCAAGGATCCAGTATCGGAATACCGAAATAGCTCATAAGCTGAGAAGGCATACGAGAAGCTCTCCTCTTTAACCCACACTTGCCTGACATTATCCTTCAATATGTACAAATGAACTTTACAACAACAATAGCAACTACTACTACCGTGATGTTCTAGACAACGACGATGAAGATTATCATCACTTCTACCTAAACCTTTTTCTAGACGTGCAATACAAGGATATCCGTTGAACTCCACAAGATGAGGGTAATCAACTAGCAGCAACCGCTTCTGCTGCTCGTCGTTGGGAGTACTTTTAGTTGGGAGCTGGATGAGCTGAAACTTTTCCTCGTGGAGATTGACCAATAGTAACATCTCCGCCTCCATCTCCGCCTCATTGTTATTGTTATTGATGTCATTGTTATTATTATTATGTTCATGTTCTTCTGACGCCATAGTTGCCATTATCTTCCAAACCAAACATCCACCACCACTACTACTACCACAAAAGATTCATGACTTGTCACTACTCGTGGCTGCTCTTAGTTATAGGACGACTGCAATGATGTGATATGGGCATGCTTATAGTGACATTTCTCCATGATCTAGTTCCCAATGTGTATACAACAAAGTTAAGCTGCTTGGGAAAAGAACGAAGAATGCTAACCAACTTGTATTCGCTTGATAAGGAATCAAATCCAAATCCGTGACAGATGATTTGGTCGACCGCAATACATTGCCCACTGATGGTATTCGGACAGTTGATGCAGAGATGATCACCATTAGTTGGTTGCAAAATCTGGTAAAAAGGTCTATTACGATCTAGAAACAAAACACAAGGGAAACCATTACAGTAACCAACCAGTTCCGTTTTGGGGCCATGTGCATAACCAGCAGATAATTTCTCGTATTTCAAAATATTGGCATGGTCGAGAATTCCACTACCTAATCTGAAAAAATGACTCTCATGTGTAGCAAATCCTACCCTAATGTTGAAAAGATTAAAGATAAAATTGGGTTGTTTTTGCGACTGAAGAAAGTGAGCATAAGTTAAGCGCTTGTCGATATGAATGGATTGGTACCAGCGTTTAGAGACGGCACCACATTGCATAAGTGTCAAAACCGGAACCTTGGTTAATTAATATTTCCTCCATAATGAAATCATGTTCAAAGTACTTCTTTCTTCTACACATCTTCACCTTTGTGTTGCATTTCAATAGGTGGACTTTCAATTGCGCAACTTTTTTTTAAGTTTTTTAGTTCACTACCTTTGGTGTTGCATTAGTAACGGTGGACGACTTGGTCTTGCCACAAGCAACTAGGTTTTCTCCCTTGCCTTTAGGACCCTTCTTCAATAAATGTTTCATTTGATCATAAATATTCACAGTGGAGAATTGTCCAAATATGCCCTTGATCGAAGTTCATTAGATTAGTTAGTCAAATTGAAATATCAAAAGCACTTCATCAACAAATAGGTATCCAAAAAACGCACTAGCCTTCAAGTAAATTGATAATTGATTATGAATACATATGAATGAAAATATCAAACTTGTAAAGGTTTATCCAAGGGTTATTGATCTTGGAACATGTATGATATGTGATAATGTGTGACTAAAACGTAGCAGGCTTCCAAGGCCAGGAATCGGATCCACTAATCCAAAAATCCCGCCCTCCAAAAAATCCCAATTATTGACCAGTGAACCGGGCCTATATTTCCTCCATAATTAAATCATGTTCAAAGTACTAGTTTTGAAAACATTAGTAACGGTGGACGACTTGGTCTTGCCACAAGCAACTAGGGTTTTTTTGTTCATCGTCATAACTTGTATGGTTTCTTTACTGCATTCTCAAACCCGATAAGCTAGGTATATATAATGCAAATTGATAATTTCAGGAAACTATGGAGTTAATTATTCTGATTAATATTCAGCAAATGAATGGCCAGTAGAAAAGGAGTTTTCATAGCTCAGTTGGTTAGAGCACCCGTTTAGTAAGAGGGAAATTCTGAGAGGCAAGAGTAAGACTCCGCTGGACAACTTGAAACTCAAAAATGCATTTTCATACTTGGTTTTTCCCTGTGCCATGAGTAGCATGGAAAGCTGCCAAGCTGGGATAACAAACACATCTTCAAAAAGGACATGGGCAATACTAGCCCTAAAATTCATGATTCCAAATTGGCAGTCAGATTACACACTGTTAAGCTTAAAGAACCGCAAAAGAAGCTAGTATTTTGCCATATTAAACCTGGTAGGTGGCTGTAATTCATCTAGCCAGTTAATACATATGTAATTGGCAAATTTAACATCTCTACTTGGAATTTTGCCTCTTGGGAGTTTTACGCATTGTTCTTGACAAGGCATTTGAGATTTCCTGCCATGCACCTTCGTCTAAATCTCTTCCTGTATAGATACTATTTTATGAAAACATTCATAAACAGATATACGAACCGATTTTATTAACAACCTTCCACAATCATGATGCTATGGTTATTGTAATAGGAAATATTGGGAGTGAATAATTATCTCATGGTGATACAAGCGCATTCGGCCATAGGCCAAACTGCACCAAGTTATGTGTACCTTATCAAGCTTCTCTTATCCCTCCATCTGAAAAAACTCTCATTTTTTTTTATAGATACAATTTCACCTGCTGCAGCAACTTGAAATGCCACCGGAGAGTTTTCTGAAAAAGATCAAACAATTTATACACATGAATGGAGTTTAACTTAATAAGGGAGTATAAGATACAGGAAGAACATAATTTCAAACGCATGTTACGTTGTCCTTCCATAAAGTGTTATCTAGAAAAGTAGTCGGATGAAAACTTATGAGCTAGAGAAAAGCTATATTTGGAGAAAAAAAGTAAGATTAAGAAGCACAAAAGGGTCACAAGTTCTCCTGCTTTCAATTGATAGAGTAAAAAAAAGGGCAGAGTACAGAAACACATAGGCATCAGAAAATGTTGATACACATGGAGATTTCGGATTTCTGCTGTTACCTTGACATTTACGAGGTCTCGCAAAAGCAACTATAGATTTTTTTAGCCCATCTGCCGAGAGAATTTTTACTAACAAACAAATAACAGAATCACTTGGTGCAAAGTTTCTTTCACGCATCTTGTGAAGAAAATACAGCGCCTTTGTAGTCTCACTGGCTATAAGAAAACCATTAATGATGGTATCATATGCTCGAGCATCTCGTAAACAGCTCTTCTCTTCCATTTCAATGATTAACGAGTTAGCCTCCAATAACATGTTATTACGGAAGAGGCCATCTGTAACTGTAGTATAAGTTACAATATTAGGTGCTAATCCTTTTTTTGGTATTTCATTAAACAGTTTTTTGGCATATCCCAACTGGCCAGCCAGGAATGAACCGCGAATAAGAATAGTGTATATGTGACCATCCAACATGGTACCTCCATGGATTTAAACAGCTCTACTGCTTCGTCAACTTTCCCATTCTTGCAGAGACCATCCAACATGGTACCATTCATCTGGAAATTGACCAAGAGTTTGCATCTCATTCAACAATTTTTTTGCAGTCTTCATTCTTCCATCTCCGTATAGTCCCGCTAATAGTATATTGTAAGTAACTGTTGTAGGTTTCAATCCATTTCGTTTCATTTCTTGAATAGCTGCAAAGCTTCATCCAACTTGCGATTCTTGCAATACCCATCAATTAATATGCTACAACTGAAAACATTTGGTGCAAGGCCCCTATCTACCATCGAGTTAAACAGTTCCACCGCATCTTGCAGCCGACCTGTTAAACACAGACCATCCATCATTGAACCATAAGTAATCTGATTAGGTTTTATGTTTAACGTGTCCATCAGTTCAAATAACCCCCAAGCATCTTCCGTCATCTCATCTTTACAATGTGAATCTATTAATATACCGAAGGTTACTACATCCGGTAAAATCCCCCGATCCATCATTTCATCAAAATATCTTCTTGCTTCTTCCCACTGACCATGTAGGCAATGACCATGAATCATAGAACTATAAGTCGTTACATCAGCAGAGATTCCTCGACTAACCATCTCGTTAAAGAGTCTCTTTGCCTCACTCAACCAGCCTGAATTGCAAAGCCCGTTGATCAAAGAAGTGTAAACAACTACATCGGCTACATTCAAATCTCTAAGCATTTAGGAGAAGAGAACCAAAGCTTCGTCAACTAAACCTCCTTTACAAAGTGTATCTATGATCGCACAATAAGAAACCACACTACGTCTGCAGTTCCATTCAACCATCTTGTTTTTTTTAACTGAAGAGCCCGACCCACTTCACCATTCCTACAAAGCCCATGTATAAGACTATAAGAGTATTACATGTGAAGGCATCAGGTTGAATACCTGTCTGAGTCATCTTAGCAAACACTTTAAAGGCAGGTTGAATCTCATCTTTGATACACAACTTAATCAGTGTATTAAAAGTGATTGTATTCGGATGACACCGTCTCTTAAACATCTCTCCAAGAAAACAGAACCCATGATTCACATGCCCTAATTGACAGCAGCAATTAATCAAAATGCTGAATGTATAAATACTGGGTTTTACTCCAAGTAAATTCATCTTCTTATACAACATAATCACATAAGAATAACATTTAATCTTGGACAATGAACCCAATATATAACAGAATGTATAAAGATGGCAATGGCCTTTTCAAAATCAGTTGATCAAAGTATTTCAAACCATCATCAAATTTCTTAATCCTGCCAGATTTACACTCATCCCTCACAAAACGTTCAAGTTGTGTAACTCTATTATAACTACCAGAAGAACCACAATAATAATATCTCACACTTATCTCAGCATTATTATGATGATGAAGTAGGAATGAATGATGATAATTACCTGTTGCTGCTCTAGTATGAAGCTGCATTAATCTTTGACGCAATTTCATTTCTGATCAAAACTTGAGTTCAATTTGTGATGAAGAATGAAGAGTCAATATAGGGATGAGAGTTACTAAACCTCCAAGTTTGATTCTAACAGTAAAATTTGAGATTATGAAAGAAACTGTATCACTTCTGGGGATGACCGAAAGAATTGGGAATTCAGTAAGTTCAGACAGTAATTTACTCTCGACTTTTGACTCTTGATCTGTATGTAGGCACCCATATGTGTGATGGCAATTTTAAAGGCGGTGCTCTCATAATTATATCATCCGTTTGATGTTATTCTTCCTTCCTAAATTGGGCATATACAACTTAATTTGGGCTTATAAGTACATGACAAAATAGGATCATTAAGAAGTAAAATGAAAAGCCTCTTATTCAATTATTTTTTAATGGCTAATTTATCCCTGATTAATTAGTGTTGATCCGGATATTTAATAGATGTTTAGTCAAATTAATCCTAAAATCAACTAAGGTTAGTGTATCATCAAAAACTGAAATTTTTTGATTTTGAAAATTTTAATTTTTTTTTAAGAACACCAACCAAGAATCGATTTATGTTCACATCAGTATTAACTGATTGTAATCTCAAAAACATACAGAGATTTTTTGAAACTAGCTTCTACCCAGAATTGGTTTATATGGACATAAAAATCAACCGATTATATACATAATCGGTTTATATTGGCATGAACGTAAACCGATTATGGGCAAATTTTCTCTTTTTTATCTGTGAATTATGTGTTGTTATACATCAAATAAAATCAAAATTCATTCTATACTTGAGTTAATAAAATGAAATCGAGTATGATTTCATACTCATTTTATGATCGAGTATTCACTGGAAAAAAAAAAGGGTTAACCAGAATCGGTTTACACGATACATATGTAAAAACCGATTCCTGACATTGCACAACAGGAATCGGTTTATAAGAATGCTCATATAATCTGATTCTAACAAAAAAAAGATACAAAAAAATTGAGAACAACAATCGGTTTACTCGACGCACATATAAAATCCGATTCTAACATTATACATCAACAATCGGTTTTTATAAATGCTAATGTAATCCGATTCTGGTTCAAATTTCTCGAACCAGAATACATATCAATGACAATCGGTCTTTGTGAGCATGAACATAAACCGTTTTTATTTGCAATCGGATCACGTATACATTAACGTTAATCGATTATGATAAACCAGGAAAATTTGATTTCAAAATTTTCAATTTTTGAGCAATTTTATGTTACTAAAACCTAGTTGGGCGACCGACCTGAGGGCCCGAAGATCCCGTAGGAAGGGAGTCTCTTTTATGGGAAAATTTTTTGAACTCGCAGTGCGAGTTCAAAACTGAATTCGCAGAGTCAAAGCCGTTCGATGTTACATATGTGACATCATCAAACAATGTACTTGACCACAGTTAGATAACCGAATTTCTTAAAATACGCCGTATCTTTAAATAGCTTTTCATAACTCTAATACCAAAATTTCCCGCAGTCTTTAGTTTAGGCACCAAAAGGGGATCTTTATATATCTCATATTCTTTTCGAAAACGTAGAATCTTATGCAAATGTTGAATCATAAAAACAAGTTTCTATCATTTTATGAGGTTGGAAAAGTTCGCAGATGGAAAACTTGTGTCTGCATTAGTTAAATCATGAAAACAAGTTTCCCAAGGCATCTCGTAGACCTAGGTACTACAGGTAATTTTCTTCAATCACATTCTATTAGTATAACAAGTTAGTGGTTGTGTAGGAATGCATAAGGTTGTATTGAACCACTGAGCTTAATGGACGCTCTCTTGGTAGAGAGTTTTTTAGCATTTTTGTCGCAACAACGTATCCTGGATAATTTTTCTGTGATAAATCCAAGTTTTAATTCAACACCTCACTTGGTTAATTTATTAGTAATACTTGCTGATTAATTAGACATTTTTAGTATGACTAAGTTGAATCTCTTCTCTTTGCAGGTGAAAGTTTTCTTGTAATTGATACATATATTTCTACTTTCAGCTAGGCAATTAGTTGGAGAAATGGGAATTCAAGAACACTTGGTACTGTCAAGAATATTGTATCGACATCTACAAATAAGGCACAGGTCAAGGATACTGTGTCGACATCTACTGCTAAGAGATTCAAACCACAACAGGAAACCTAGACGAGATATGGAAACAAGATTATGTTGATATTAAGGAAAATATTCTTGTTTCCCTTTCTATGTAATTATGTGTAAATGCATTCTTTCTATACCTTTGTATCCCACTGTCATATAAATAGAGAGTTTTGTTTCTCTCCCAATTATCCAAGGGAGAACAACTAACGACTGTGTCTTTACCTTGATATGGTATCGAGATAGCCATGGGTTTAAACTTTTGAGATCCGTTGTTTTTCAAGTTTTATTTTATTTTTTGTCAAATGGCTTCATCCTTGAACTTCAATCATGTTCTAACTCTCAAGTTGGATGATACCAATCATCTGCTATGGAAGTCACAGATCGATGATGGCCTTTGTCTTAGGTCATGACTACACAGGTTTTGTCGATGGAACCCATCCTTGTCCTCTTGCAACCATCACAACACCGGTACAAGATTCAGAAGAAACCATTGAAAGCCCTAATCCAGCGTTCTTAACCTGGAAGCAAAAGGATCAACTGCTGCTCAGCGGTATCCTATCTTCTTTGTCACAAAGTGTACACACTCAGATGCTTGGAGTGAAGACCTCTCAAGAGGCGTGGGAACGACTGGAAAATATATTTGCTTCAAAATCGCAGGCTCGTATGATGCAGCTCCAGATGCAGTTGGTGAACACCAAGAAGGGAGCCTTGAATATCCTTGATTATCTAACAAAAATGAAATTTTTTGTTGATAGTGTAGTAGCTATTACACAACCTATTTATGATTCACAACTTGTCTTGTATGTTCTCAATGGACATGGTCCCGAATATGGTCAATTCGTTACTGCTATGACTACTCGATATGAACCGGTCTTGTTTGATGATTTACAAGGATACTTACTAAGCCATGAGATTCGTTTTGCAGATCAACATATAGCTGAGTTAGCATCTCCTGCTGCTAACAACACTCAAAGACAACCACCTGCAGTTTCTCCTGTCCATCCACAGAGCCGGAACCAGAACTTTACAAACAATCGTGGAGGTAATCATAATGGTCGTGGACATGGACGCGGACGTGCTGGAAACTATGGTGGTTATCGTCCTTCAACTTCTTCTGCATTTGTATGTCAGATATGCAATCGATATGGTCATACTGCTGCACAGTGCTACAACTGATACGGTGAAGGTTACCGCAATTACCATGCTACAGCCAACATAACTACTCATGCTCATGCTCATGCTCCTGCCTATAACTATGTGGATCCGTAGTGGTACCCTGACTCCAGCGCGACCCATCACGTAACTCATGATTTAAGAAACATCCAGAACCGAGTTGAATACAATGGCAATGATGTTGTCACTGTTGTAAATGGAACAGGTTTGCCAATTACTCACATTGGGTCTTCCTCTTTCGATACATCATCATGTTCTTTCAAACTCAATAATATGCTTCATGTTCCCATGTTAAAGAAAATTTATTATCGGTTCGACAATTTACAAGAGATAATGATGCTTACTTTGAGTTTCATCCTGATGTTTTCTATATAAAGGATCATACATCGGGGAAAGTTCTACTAGCAGGCAAGAGTAAAGATGGTTTATATCACCTTCCTACATCATTATCATCTAGTCAATCAAGGAAGGTATTCATAGAAGTTGGGGAGAAAACAACACAAGAAGTTTGGCATCACCAGTTGGGACATCCGACCTAGAAAATAGTTCAACTAGTTTTAAATAAGAATAAGTTACCTGTGAGTACACTAGGAAATCAGAGTTTTGTGAAGCTTGTCAGTTGGGTAAAAATCATCGACAAACATTAATAATGACTCAATCCATCTCTCAAGCTCCCCAATCCTCTTGATTTAATTTTTACAGATGATTGGGGACTTTCACCTACTATCTCAATGTCTGGATCTAAGTATTATGTTATATTTATGGATGATTATTCTAAGTATTCTTTGATTTACTCGATTACTTTCAAATCAGATGTTTTTCGAATTTTTGAGCAGTTCAAAGCAATGGTAGAAAACATGTTTTCTTGCACTATTAAGGCTGTTCAGTCTGATTGAGGAGGAGAATTTCAAAAACTAGAAAAATATTTTTCTCAGTATGGGATTGAGCAAAGGGTATCGTGTCCTCACACACACGAACAAAACGGTGTTGTTGAGAGAAAGCATCGACATGTTGTTGATACTGGACTTACATTAATGGCTCATGCTAAAGTACCAACTCAGTTCTTGGATCATGCATTTGAAGCTGCGGTATACTTGATTAATTGGTTACCCACTCCTACATTACAGAACTCATCACCATTTCAGGTATTATTTGGTAAAATTCCAGATTACAAATTTCTTAAAGTTTTTGGATGCGCATGCTACCCTTATATCCGTCCTTATAACAAGCATAAAATGGATTATAGGTCGATCAAGTGTGTCTTCTTGGTCTATAGCTCTCGTCGTCATGGATACAAATGCTATGAACCCACACAAAGGCGCTTGTTTATTGCTCGACATGTTACGTTTGATGAGTCTTGTTTTCTATTTGCAGGTCAAGTAATTAATTCTACTCCACCCGTGACAAATGAAGTTATACAACTTCCAACTTTTATGGTACCATCAGAAGTTCAAGGAGCCAGTAACCACACACCAAGTTTATCCCCAACCCCGTCTACATGTACTCCACCTATAAATCAAGCTTCACCTGTCCAGGTTACTTCTCAAAAACATGTACATCAACATGCACTTATGGAACCTGAAAGTACACATGTGCCGGTAACTGATCCAGTTGTTGTAGCACCACCTTCACTACCTAATTTTACTAGCACATCTCAAGGTATGCATACTCGTTCAAAATCTGGAATTTCGAAAAAGAAAGTATTTGCAGCAAGTCGTTATCCTCTTGTTCTCAACAGTACTCTAGTGCACCAAGATAATGAAATTATACCGACATGTGCTTCTCAAGCTTTCAAGACTCCAAAATGGCGAAATCCTATGGTAGATGAATTTAATGCTCATATTCAACATGGGACTTGGGATCTAGTTCCTCGGCTTCCGTCAATGAATGTTCTTGGAAATAAATGGGTATTTACTATAAAATACCATGCGGATGAAACGATTGCTCGTTATAAAGATAGATTAGTCGCAAAAGGATTCAACCAACAATATGGGGTTGATTACACAACAACTTTCAGTCCCGTAGTGAAGTTTACTACATTGCGTACAATTATTGCTCTTGCTGTATCTCAAAATTGGGTAATTCGACAACTAGACGTCAATAATGCATTTCTAAATGGCATCCTAGAGGAGGAGGTTTATATGAATCAACCACCAGGTTTTGTTGATTCTTCTCACCCTACTCATGTCTCTAGACTAAGGAAATCTATTTATGGGTTAAAACAGTCTCCGCGCGCAAGGTATAGTCGTTTAAGCCAGTATCTACTCACACTTGGATTTCGAGGATCCAAAACTGATCCATCACTGTTCTTATTTCAAAAAGGAAAGGTGGTTGTTTATCTTCTCGTGTATGTAGATGATATATTAGTGACCGGAAATGATTTATCTGTTGTATCTCAAATGATTGCATCTATCGGAGGTGAATTTGCAATCAAAGATTTGGGTGTTTTTCATTATTTTTTGGGTCTTGAAGCTACTGCAAATGCAAAAGGGTTGGTCCTTTTGAAACAAAAATACACTGTTGACCTTCTTACTCGAACAAAAATGCAAGATACGAAGCCCATTTATTCTCCAATTGCAGCTAGTACTCGTCTTACTCAGCATTTTGGAGAACCATTTCAAGATGTTTTTCTTTATCGCAGCACGGCGGGAGCGCTACATTATTTAACACTAACATGACCATACATTGCGTTTGTTGTTAACAAAGCATGCCAATTTATGCACAATCCATCCACAGAACATTGGAGTTTAGTCAAACGAATTTTGCTATATCTAAAGCATATAGTCTCTTATGGGCTACAATTTTATCATAATTCTCCTCCAATGCTCTATGTATTTACGGATGCAGATTGGGGAGGTTCTTTAGACGATCGGAGGTCTACAGGTGGTTATGCGATATACTATGGTAATAATCTTATATCTTGGAGTTCAAAGAAGCAACCAACGGTTTCGAGATCGAGTACTGAAGCTGAATATCGAGCGATTGCAAATGCATCAGCAGAGGTTGTTTGGCTTCGCTCATTGTTTCGTGAACTGAGTATTCCTTTAGCTTGTCCTCCCACTCTTTGGTGTGATAATATTGGTGCTACATATTTAACATCCAACCCGGTGTTCCATACTCGCAGTCGACATGTGGAAATTGATTTTCACTTTTTTCGTGACATGGTCTCAAAGAAGGAGATTATTGTGAGAATAATTTATTCTCAAGATAATATTGCAGATGTCCTAACCAAAGGTCTATCAACTCCACAGTTTATATTATTACGAGACAAGGTAAATCTTGTTTCCATAGATATTCACTTGAGGGGGCGTGTCAAGGATATTATGTCGACATCTACAGCTAAGGCACAGGTCAAGGATATTGTGTCTATATCTACAACTAAGAGATTCAAACCACAACAGGAAACCTAGACGAGATATGGAAACAAGATTATGCTGATATTAAGGAAAATATTCTTTTTTCCATTTCTATGTAATTATGTGTAAATGCATTCTTTCTATACCTTTGTATCCCACTGTAATATAAATAGAGAGTTTTGTTTCTCTCCCAATTATCTAAGGGAGAACAACTAACGACCGTGTCTTTAACTTTATAGGTACTACTAGTAGTGTGATACCAACTTCTAGTGATAATATCAGTAACCGTAAGATGAGTTTCCAATTGATCATCTGTATCGCCCTTGTTACGCTATCTGTCCAAGTATTTCTCGCTTACAACAGTTCATCTGACTTCACACGTTGCAATGAAACTGATCGCTTAGCTTTATGGAAGTTCAAAAGTAAGATTGAATATTATAGTATCCCACATGGAGAATTACACTCGAGCAATCTTTCTGATCATTGTAATTGGATAGGAATCATATGTAATCATGAGCGGCCAAGAAGGGTTTGCGAGGGGATTTCTTCTCTGTTTATTCCATAGAATTGGTTTCAGGTATATATATATGGACGTCACAAAAAAAAAATCTATGAATGCGAAATAAGAATTATGCTAGCATATAAATTCTGGGTTTTCTAAAATAATATGAGTAATGATAGATACGGCATATTTTAAGAAATACAGTAATCTAATTGTGGTCATGTACTCAATTTGATGATGTCACATTTGTAATCCAACAGTTTTGACTCTGCGAATTCAATTTTTGAAATCGCACTACGAGTTCAAAACATTTTCCCCTTTTATGGCCATTTTTTTGTCAAATGGACCCTAACAATTTGAGAAAAAGATTTCAAACATTTTCGTGTCCAATTTCGATATGATCCATTGGATCACAAAACTCAAAAACACGGAATTCATGTGAGCCATTCAGATTTCTGTGTGTAGATTTAATATCGTTCGTCGGATAAGATGACTTTAAAACAAGGATTTGATGGGAGCCGTTGAATTGATTAACACCTTAAATTCATCTCCACTCTCCTCCACCCCCATAAATCTTCGACAACCACCACCAGCAACGGACCATATCGAACGACACATCTCATTACTTCACCTACCACCACCATCACCGTCATCACCACGGCCGCCATCATTACCAGTGCCGTCACAATAACTAGCGCCACCAGCACCGCCTCCATAACCATTTATAACCAACATCATCAATACAACTTCAGAACCATCACCCATATAGCTTCAACACGTCTTTCTTCTTCTTCTACTTCTTCTTTCCATTTTGGTTGAGAAAACCAGAAATCCCCATCTTTCTTCTTCTCAGCAAATTCATTCCACCACCATCACCTCCGTCACCATCAACACCACTACCAAATTCTCCACCATCGTTTTCTACAGTTCTTCAGATTTCTTATAAATACAAAGATTACCAATCACATAATCATCAAAATTTCAATGACCATCTGATAACAACGATTTATAGATTAATTTCAAAAATCAAACTTTCTGAATTTTGTCAATTTCATCCAGTTGAGCATATCAAAATTCCAATTGACCAAATCAAGACGACTTTTTTTGGAAAAACTGGGTTTCAATAGAAGATGAAATAACACAGGAAGAGATTGTTGTACTCCAAACTTTCAAGGCTCATAAGATTTCTTTTATACAATTATTTCTACCCTCCCAATAAATTGGCGATTACAACAGGTATGTGAAATAATGCCTTCAGGATACAATGAAAGGCCTACAATTGAAATTGAATTCAAGGTTTGTACCCCTTGATTCAATCAAGAACACATGTAAACAAAATTTCTGATGATGCTTTTGAAAAGAGAGAAAACAGAAAAGGTTTTTCGAGATATGTTTAAAACGAGTTTTGGGAGATGCTATTTATAGAGGTTTTCGCATCTGTTGGGAATAGACATCTTTTCACCAACAGGTTTCTCTTCACCATCAGACGTCAATGGCATCTGTTGGACAAGAAGATTCTGGATATGTTTGTAACGGTCGACCACAGCCTGGGAGGCTATGCCCCCTAGGACCTCCCTTGGATAGCGCAGTTGAAAATATTCCAACAAGTTTCACTTCAGTTTCATACGATTACAATAAACCCATGTTCCAAAATGAAGAATTAGTAGATCTAATTCGATCAGTAGTAGAGGTTGAAAAAAAAAAATCAATAGGTGCAGATGTTTCCAACGAAGAAGATGATGTTCAATATATGGGTCGATTCAACAATTAATTTAAATATAAACTTAGGACTATTACAACTCATTCATGTTTTCACTAACCTGGGTTTCCAATGAATCCTTCGTGGTCTTCATTTGAGCAAAAAAAATTTATCCGAATCTCAAACATCCCAAAAACACATACTTATACAAACATCATGACAGAAATTAAGACCATCTAAACATCTCATCTATATTCACAGCTTTATCAACAATGCCAACGAAAAAAATAAAATAAGTTACATCTTCTTCGAAATTTCTTTTCAAGGTTGTGAACAAATTTTGTTGAAGAAGAATGAAAGTAGGGAATGGGGAGAAAGTGAAAGAAGAAGAAACTTTTTTTTTTTTTGTTAATTACAATATTTTCAAAAAAAAAAAAAACATACACTAGTCCAGAAGGGGCTATAAATAACATTTTTATATGACGGATTAGTTATGTGAATAAAATTTTACAAACAAATTCCGTCATATAACATAAAAATAGTTGGATCCATCACTTAACGTAAAAAAATCGTCATTCTTAGGTGTGGTAATTTACTAGGTGTGTGATTTAATGATGAACCATTAAATTACGGAATAAATCCGACACATATTTATAGGTTTTATACACCCAATACTAGCTTTCTACTGTGTGCCCAAAAATGGCTAGCCACATATCCAGAGGAATGAAAATGGTTATCCATAGGTCTTCCGGATAGTGCGATAATGGTTCCAATAGTAATTGGGCCGGTATAATTAGGTCTGGGCTTGAATTTCCCCCCACAATCCAATCGGAGGTAAGGCTAAGGTTAGACGAGTATGTTTCCATCTCGATCTAAACTGACAAACCTCCCTGCACTCTTTCCATGTTTCCGATCTTGTTCTTCTTTTCTCCCCTCATTATTTTTCTGAAATGAATCCTCACTCTCACCAATGTAGCTTAATCATCACCCTTATCATAAAATCAAAACCTTGTATCAACAGAAATCAAAAGCAAACCCTTTTTTGTAACCCTAAATCTAGTCGTTTTTCTCCTGAAATCCTAGGGTTTAAGTAATGGAAAGAAGAAGACATGGAACTGAAGTCAACTCATTTTCACCTATGGTTTAGTTTTTACTTGAGATTATTGTTATTTGATTAGATTTGATTTGATTGTTGTTGTTTCACCTTAAGTTGATTTGATTTTTATTAGCTAGGAATATTATTGGTATCGGTTAGGACTTATGAGTTTCCTGAAAATCTGTTTCCGTTTAGGATTTTTAATTTTTTGTTTTGTGAGATAATGTTGATTTGGGTTATGTCAATGATTCTGGTGTTGATGCTGGGTTTTTGATATCATGATCAAAGAATTAGTAAGAGCTCTTACTGCACGGGAAGGCGGTATGCTAAATATTGAATTAAATTCATCTCTTGTGTCCAGGATATCTATGAGAATTATAATTTTTTTTTAAAAAGAAGTGAGTATGTGATCTGCATTTCTAGGAAAATTTCATTTCTAAATTAAAATGGCTTGAAAGTGATTATATAGGTATAAGTTGTGGTATCAACTGTAATAGTGTTGCAAAATGCTAGATAGATTTTTTTAAATCTTTTCTGGATCTTTTTTTTATTTCAAAGTGTGTATATCTGTGTACAGTGGACAAAAGTGGATCTTTGTAATATAACTTATACAATTAATATTTCCAACCTTAGACCTTGAGAGGTCACCCTAACAAACTGCTATGCATGTCCCTATATCTTTTGTGGAAGTTGTAGGTTGAACTTCGAACTGTAGATAGGTTGGTGAAGGTAAGCTCTAATTTTCATTCTCGTTTGCTGGAACTTTTTTTTTTTTTTGGCATACATTTTGTTGTTAACGTTTTTAATCAGGGAGTTTTTACTTGTGCCGATTGGTTCGTTTTTGGGTAGGCACATCTTTGCTGGAAAATTTAATGGAGCCATTAGTAAAGCGTTCATCACATGCAAATGATCTTGTATCTTCAACTTAGACAAGTTTAGCAAGCAGCTGCCTGCTCACATTCTTCCAGGTCCTGAAGCCTCATTTTCTTATCACTTTAGATTGGTTTCTACTCGTTTGTACATTTCTACACCCATATGGTGACGCTGTAATTTGTTTTCTTATAGGTTCAAAAGATTCAGTCTTTAACAACAAATATTGTAGTAGTATACATGTTTGTTTCTTCATTAGTTTTTGACGCATCTTAGTTTTAGTATGATACTTCTCTTCTTTGTTTGTATTTATCCATTTCTTATAATATAATAATTATATTTAGCTAATTAAAGTTAGGCTGCGCTCCATTTGTTTCCACAAGCAGCAGGGAGTGAATTTGCTTAATGCACAATCTTCAGAGCTATATATTGTTTTTAATTTTTACCACTTCTTGTAGATGCTTAGATATGTCTATTGTTCATGCTGCACCACATCCCCGTTATTGCAAATATATGCCATGATAATTATAGTGAATGAATGCAAAAATTTATAATTAGAGTTCGCTAGGCTCCTTGAACTCTTCACAAGTTTTAGGGGTTTGGAATATCTCCTGACATTTAAATATGTCACCTAATGAATGCAGAACTTGTCGTATTTTGTCTCTTGAAGTTGAATTTTACCTGAAATTGTGTTCTTCTTTAGATATTAAATCACCTTTTTGTTGTGGTTCTTGTTACCACCCCTGCTTCAATATTACTCATGAGGGGTCACAATTAGTCTTGTCCCCTTACAAACGATGATTCTTTCAAAGCGGGATTAGTTTATTCCTTCGACTTGGTTCACATAAGGAAGTACTTATACTACTTGGTATCTTGTTATACAGGAGAGTGGGTTCCCTGCACATTCATATTACTATTGTATTTTGAGGAACTTCAGGAAAAGAGCAGTTTCCAAGGCATTGTTGATAGCGCAAAGCCTCCAAATGATGACGATTTTGACTTCCAGGTTGATGACATTGTGGATGCAAGTGCAATGTTACGCAATAGAGATGGCGTACTTGGATATAGAAGAGATACAAAATTAGAGTGATGAATCTAGGTAACAGTTTAGTAAATCAAATTCAGTGAAAAAAGATTAGTTTTAATATTTGGATGTAATTTCAAGTAACATATGTTGTATGATGAATATACATTTTATCTGTATTCAGATATTTGATGTAATTTTCAGTAATTAATATAAAGTTAAATTCATCTTGAAAATGCATTTGTATATTCAGTGTCAAAACGTAGTAAGTTTTCAGATTTAGCTGAATCAAAATATGCTTCTGATTCACCAAATTTGAATACCAAAATCTGAATCAGTTTCTGGGATATCACGGATCCCAACCGTTATTATATTTAACAAACAAAAAACGTGATTCTATATCACATACTTTATTCATGAACAAAAATGACGAATTTTGGTCGTCATACTCAATGACGTTTTCTGTTTGTTATTTAGAAAAAGTCACACCAAATAAATAACGGTTCAAATAACGGATTAAATCCGTGATAAATCACGTTTTATAACGGGTTTCTTCCATCATTTATAAGCCTTTCTGGACTAGTGATAATTTACCGATACACCCTTGTTTGTTAGAAATATGTTAGACACGTGTTTGGCATGCATTAGACCATGATATGTAAGTGGAACCACAACATGTGGAGGTGCGCCCATGTCTAGAGGTGTAAAACTTGCTGGCCCGGCACAGCCTGGCACACGAAGTCGCGTGCTTCACGTGCCATGTGTCGTGCTGTGCTGTGTCGTGCTGTGCTTTACTAGTCAAAAGCTAGGCACAACACAGTCCACGGGCACAACACACGAATAAACGTGTCGTGCTATGCCGTGCTGGCACACGTGCTATAAACAATTTGAAATCACTTAATGTGTACATTAAGTCGGACATTATCACAAGAATTTAATTAGAAAACATATCATTTGAAATTATTTCAAGTAAAATTAACAAGTTTATTCAATAAAAAGAAATAGCCCATCAAATATAAAATTGGATTATTGTCATGTAAATTAATGTTCTAGTTAAAATTAACAAGTTGAAATATATTTTCCAAATTTTAAGGTATTATATGTGTTGTTATAAATAAGCCAGCATAAAATGTTAAAAACTAGCTAGAATAGTGACTCTTTTGTGAAATATAAAAAAATATGATGTATTATGCCTTGTTATATGGTGTATTTGTAAATGATATGACGTGTTGTGTGGGGATGGGCCACATACTGTGATACTGTGCCCATTAGTCATACCCAGCACGTCTCATTTAACTAACGTGTTGTGCCGTGATGGGCTAATTCACGTGCTGGGCTGGGCTGTGCTCAAATTTTAGCATGCTGGGCTGGGATGTGCTCGGGATGGCACATCCCAATTTACACCTCTACCCATGTCCATGTGGAATGAGAATAGACAATTGTGAGAGGAAAGATAAGAAGGATGCCAGAATTATGATTTTTACGTATAAAAATTGTTCTGCTAATGCGGCTTGCTTGATCTTTTGGTCTGATTGACTCTAAAAATGTAATATATATTTACGTTTTTGTGAAAAAAAATAAAAAAAGGAATAAGTGGTTGGAACAACGAGTCGTGTTAGTGGTTGATCCGCATGATTCCCTAACGATTACCCTAAACATATATTTTTTAAACATATATTTTAAAATTTATTTAACCTTTGGATGAGTCGGTCATGATCATGTACCACTGTGTTTGTTTGTTTTTTCGGTCGGCCACCCACTGCGGCAGCAGTCATCTAGTTTATAGGATTGAGTTGAGAAGAAAAGAAGAAGAATCAGTTTAAGTGGAGATGGAAATGAATTTGATTTTGATTTTTGTTTTTATGATTTTAGTTTTATGATTTTGATTTATTTTTCAATTATTATTTTGATTTTGATTTTAGTTTTTATATTTTATGATTTTAGTTTTATGATTTTAATTTTAGGATTAGGATTTGATGAGGACAAATTAGTAGTATTAATATTTGATAGATGATAAAATGGTATTTTCATCAAACTAAGACACCCCTTATCATTTTTTATGGGGTGGATGAAAAAATCCATATGCCCCAATTTAGGAAGGTTATTCTTGGGTTTTATTTTTACTTTTAACCGGTGATATCTACGAAGATATTAATATCATTATTTTTGGATATAAAATTTAGATTCCTTATTGTAGATGGTATTATTTTTGGACAAGAAATAAAGCAGTCATTTTATAGTCCAAGGGTAAAATAGTAATTTTGGCAGTCTATGCTAAAATGGCAACTCTGCTAAAATGTCTAGCCCAATTGAAGTACTCAGGCCCGGAATACCATTAGCCTACTAGAGGGGCATGTGAACGGTCTGCCATTAGCCTACTAGAGGGGCATGTGAACTTAACCAGTATGAATTCCAAGAAAGAATGACGAAGTCCAACTCCTGAAGAATGAAAAGTTGACTCGAGAGAAATCCTAGGTAGGCCCGGAGAGCATTCATCTCTTCGATCCGGAGAGCCTCCATCACTTTGGGCAAACAGCTTGCATCACTCAGAGGATGAAAGCCTTTATTGCTTCAAGGCGGAAATTCTCCATTGCTTGAAGGCAAGGAACTGAGGCGATCGAGGAACCTTCATCACTCGAAAGCGAAGAACCCCATCGCTCCAAAGCTACAAGCCTCCATGGGCCAAGGTAAGGACTCAGTCTCTCACATGACCAGCATTGGTCAACCTTAAAGATTCCTCAGCGTTATCCCGTGTTTTTAGCCGAGATACTATCTAAGACTCCCCGAAATTGTACCAGATCTCTGATAGAACAACAAGACTCCTTAGCGTTTCCACGCGTCTAAGAGCTTCTCCAATGGTCACTTGGTCAGCTTCTTATGTGGCAATATGGGAAGACATCCTTTATCTTATTTTACAACCAATTTTCCTTAATATAAGGAATAAAAAAAAAAATTCTACAACCCACTTGTCTTTTAAACGCTTCTTGGCCTATGTGTAATCTTATTTATGTAGATTAAAATATTCATTTGATATAAAAAAAAAAAAAAGATTATCTGCTGTGAAATAGGTTGAGTGGAAAAATAAAAAACTCACGTCAAAAGGTTCCTTGAGAAAATATTTTTCCATAGACAGAAATACATAAAGAAACTACTGCGAATGATGAATCAAAGAAAATAGAAGTGAAATGTTTATTATTTAGGGTTAAGTGACAAAATGCCCCAATTTGGACTATAACGTTGTGAAAATGCCCCGGACGTTAGGCAAAAGATCAAAATGCCCCATTCCGTTAGTTTTCTCTATTTTGGTCAAAATGGAGCATTTTCACTACCTTTGACTAGTCAACTGTTTTGTGAATTTTCATTTTTTCCCTTCGACAGAAATAACACCCGACACGTATGCTTATAACTTCATTACACCACCGCCACCGCCATCACCACCACCACCGCCACCGCCATCACCACCACCACCATCGCCGCCAACACTAACCCCACCGCCACCACCACCAACACCACCGCCACCACCGCAACCACCAACACCTCTGCCACCACCACCACCACAACCACCGCCACCACCACAACCACCACCACCACAACCACCACCAACACCGTCGCCGCCACCACCACAACCGCCACGCTGAACCCTAAACCCTAAACCTTAAACCCTGAATCCTGAACCCTGAACCCTAAACCCTGAACCCTAGGCCTTGAACCCTGAATTTTAAACATGTGACAGAAGGGTATAAATGTCATTTTTTTCCACGTGCGGGCCACATGCTTACGCATTTGACCACTTAACTCTCTCAAACGGAATACATAACAGAATGGGGCATTTTGATTTCATTTTGGGGCATTTTGATCTTTTGCCTAACGTCCGGGGCATTTTCACAACGTTGTAGTCTAAATTGGGGCATTTTTCCATTTAACCCTATTATTTAATTCATGATTTCTTCTTCACCCATGATTAGAATTAAATGTTCAAAATTAATCAGTATGGACCAAGCTTATAGTTCAGTTACTGGACAAAGTGAGATCATTATAATTTTTTTTGAAGAAAAGTCAAAAATAATCGGTAGGAAGTGATTAAATATACTCTGTATACTACAAACATTAACCCAAGTACGAACATATTAACTAATTTTGATACCACTATACGATGTTAACTAGGTCTACCGATGGAGGCTGATAAGGAAAAAAATAAAATCGTCCAATCAAAGGATGATGTATTTGTATTGATGAGTGTGATTGAAATTGTCCTGCAAAAAGAAAAAAAAAGATTAGTTAACATCACTTCATTTTTGCCAATTTGGATGTCACGTGATAAAAAAAAATTCAGTTCCATTATCAGATTGCACTCGTTGTAAAACTGGAAAATAAGGAACTGAATTATCTGTGGAAACACAAGAAATATTGTGTGAATACTGTGTGGTAACAAAAGAAGTAAAAAAATTGAGAAATTTAAAAGTTTCACTTTTTGCATGCATGAGATAAATCCAAGTGCACCTTGAAAAATCATCAACGATTGTCAAAAAATATCGAGCACATGTGGTAGAGGGAGTCGAGAATGGACCCCAGATATCACAATGTATTAATTCAAAACAACGGCTAGAAGAAATTTTATTTTTATTGAATGATAATCGACTCTGTTTTGCAAGAGGACAAACATCACAAAATGTAGATGAACTGGAAGTAATGTAATCGAAAGTACGACATAAGAATTTTAAGCGATCTAAACTAGGATGTCCTAGTCGGCAATGCCAAACATCTAAATACACTTTATTACATAAGGCTTTGTGCGTCTTTGGCATTTGCGGATGGACTTGGAGGAGATACAAGCCGGAGTGAAAATTAGCCTGACCAATCACTTGATTCGTGACACGGTCCTGAAAGAAACATATATGATCAAAAAAATAAGCAATGCAATTCGATTGACAAGTTAACTGACTAACTGATATAAGGTTAAATTTGAAATCAGGAATGTGATGCACATTCGACAATTTAAGAGTGGGCGAGAAAAAGACTTCGCCAATATGCTTAACCACAGACAAAGACCCATCTGGTAATTGCATTTGAATCAATGAATTAACAGGAGAATACGAAGTAAAATATTGCAAAGAATTGCAGATGTGGTGTGTAGCCCCACTATCAATAAACCATGGAGTAATAAGAGAGGTGGTAAGAATTTTACCAACAAAATTAGCACGCGGTTCCAGCTGGGCAGGTTCAGGAGGATTGATTAATGTCAACAGTCGAGCATACTGATCAGCAGAGAGACCCGGAATTGCTGGTTGAATGGCCTGTCCTTCACTCGGCAGGGCTGTAGCAGTAGCAGCAATCGGCAGCGTGTTAGGTGTAGCCGGAAATCCATGAAGACGATAACAACGATCTCTGACATGTCCATGGTGATTGCAGTAATCACAATGTGGTCTTTGCCTCTTGTGTTGAGGATTAGCAGAGCGATTGGAAGAAGACGATGCATAGAATCGATTGGTGTTCAAAGCAGCTGACTCGATGCTAGGTAGAGGGCTTGCAGAAATATGATGATGTTCTTCCTCCTGCTGCACCATGTTGAATATTCGGAGATCGGTGGGAAAAGGATCCATCATTAGGATTTGACTTCTAAGGTTGGAGAAGTGATCATGTAAGCCCTGGAGAAATTCCATTTCTTTTTCTCGTTCAAATCTTTCAAGGAGAGATTTACCATCACCACATATACACACTTCGGTAGCAGCCACAAGTGAATCATATTGATCCCACAAATTTTTAATCTTTGTGTAATACAAAGAGACAGACATCGATTCTTGTCTTATGACAGCTATAGCAGACTTGAGACGGAACAAAATTGGTGCATTAGATATGTAGAATCTCACCTGGAGGTCTTTCCAGATGGCATGGGAGGAAGGAGCATAAAGACAACTAGCCCTAATGTCAGGCTGACAAGAATTCATCAACCAGCTTCCGACGATATCGTCACATCTTTTCCAACATTGATATTGCAATGGATCCTTTGGAGGCGACAAAGAACCATCCACTAAACCAAGCTTGCCTTTAGCATTCAGGGCTTTTGTTATTCCCCTTACCCAGGAACCATAGTTATCTCCCTGTAAAAGAGGAGAAGAGAGAACTGTGGCGGGATTGTCACTTGGGTGAATGATATAAGGGTCTAAAGTGCGATTGTTCCATGAAGAATTGTCTTGAGGTTCATGATTTGCATTAGTTTCAGGATTTGATTGAGTTTCATGAGTTGAATGAGTTGGAGATGAAGGAGGTGATTGATCGGAAGTATTCACCATTGTGAGAGAGAAATCAGGGTTTGATTAATTGAGCGGAAGTGATGAAAACAGGTCCTAGGATGGATCAAGATGATACCATCAAAGAATCTAAGTTATTGGGTTTTAATGTCTCACACAATTGTGTAGACTCTGTGATTTCTCATTCAATTTATATAGATCGACATACAAAATTATTATACTTAGTTAGAGATAAAACAGGAAGACTTAGTTGGATACAACAAGAAGAAACAAAGGACTCGGACTTTTACATGGACTCATCTTCTTTACTCCACAATACTTTCTCTTGTAGGTTATCCGTCGGTGTGTGTGTATGACGCAGCTGTTGGTGGACTATATTTACATATACACGTCCAATAGTATGATTGATATTTCAAGAGTGTGATTTAGTGGCTCGCGATGAAAAAAAAATGGAGGTTTTGTTCAAAAGAAGAACGAGCAAAAAGAAAAAGAACCGAGAAGAAAATTCAAAAATTCTTTACACACCGAGCGGTGTGTACTTCGGAGAGAGAGTGTGAGAGAAAAAAAACATGGGTCCCACTAATGGCCCACCCCCTGCTAACTCCTTCCCAGGGCGCCCCTAACAGCCCTTGGATTTCCTCGATGTGCACATCACGGTGCACACCGCTCGGTGCATGTAACAAAGCTCAAGAAAATTTAGATTTTGGATTAGTAAAATTCATAAATCATTAATGATATATTAAATCTATTTTTAATTAAAAAAAAAACTGATTAGGATGGTAACAAATCCTCTTGGTGAACCTCTAAAACAAGAGGTTGAGCAAGAGGATGTCTATCGAAATTTATGCCGTGTCACTTGTTTACTAGTTCAAGAGGTTACGGTTGGAGAAAAAATTTAAGGAAAATGAATATGAATCCTATGTGGACGAAGACTTTTTTCTTCACAAACATCCCATTGGAGAAGCTCTAAAGTTGAGCATGAGACTCCTTAGCGGAACCACAGGTCTATCAACAAACCCGAAAATCCTTAGCGGTACCCCAGGTTCGCGGGCGGTTTAGTACTCTACACTACGAGTACTAGACCTCCTCACAGTTCCTCGAACGTAAGTCCCGTCACCTTGCCTCTGCTGCACATGGGTGGATATTATAGGGGTTGATGACGCCTCGTAAGTACTAGGCCAAAATAGTTTGAACCCAAAAATTTCCCAACTGATAGGTTGTCATATAGATGCCATGTAGGTTTAGAGAGGTCCCGACTATAGAACCTAGAGACTAACCATAGATGACCTCACAATGTGGTCATCAACCCATTACTCATTCAGTGGTTCTAGATGAGATGAACCGTGAAAAAAACCATGGGAAAACCGCCTCTCTCCCATGTTTGCTGGGCCCATTTCTTGGGAGATTAGCAGGGGGTATTTTTGGTCCCCACAATTTCGAAAGTGTGAGAGGGTACGTAGTTTTCCCGTGGTTTTACTCCACGGTTTGTCAAGACTTTTTGTTACTCTTTTTTTACTTGCACCTCTTTCTATGCAAAATCCCATCTTTACTTCTTCATTTTCTCTTCTCTTTCTTCAGTGTCGACCACCACCCAGGGTCGTTTCTACCATTTTTGAGGCTCGGGACGAATTTTCAAATACGGGCCTTTTCTTCCTATAGTATTGGGGCATAAATGATGATGGAAAATAAGGTTTTTTATGTGAATAAAAGTTGATAATAAAACGGTTTTTCCAAAAATAAAAACACCTTCCCAATTTATCTCTTAGTTTTTTATGGGATAAGTTTTACCATATATATTTTGGATTTGGGTTAGGGTTTTATGGAAGATGAATCTCTCTTCCCTTGCCGTTAGGGTAGAAAACTTCTTCTTCGTCTTCTATGTTTGATACGATGGTTTAAGTACTAACGTTTCTTGAGTTTTCCGCTGCCAAGTTCTAAAAGGACAAGTTTGAATGTGCTATTCAAATTTGTTAAGATTGTTTTATCTTGGAGGCAGATGTACCCGTAGGGCTATAGCATCATCTTTTTAAGAGTGTAGCCGGGCATTCTTGTCTTAAGGACAACATGTTGAACATGTGACTCAATCTACCATTACCACTATTTTCTTCTTTCTATAGTGTTTACAGAGATGTTCAAGACATCAACGTTGGAGTCGAAGACAACACAAAAACAGATAAGTGTCCTCTTATATTAATTAATTGTTTGATATTTTTCAATTTTGATTGTTATTCCCCAACAATCTTAAGACAAGAAAGATCTTAGAGTAACAATTAAGAAAAATCAAATTTGGTTAATTAGTAGCTCTCGTAAAGAGTTAAATCAATTTTGATCGTGATGAAACTGTAGCTGGCTAACATGTGGTTTATTAATAGCTTATGTGGGGTATTTTTTATATCCTCAAATATACAGGACATGGTGTGCTATAGAAATTGATCATATTTTTTAGTGCCTTGTTTATTAAAAAAAAATAAAATAAAAAAAAATCATACGTGTTAATTGGCAAAGGGAGAATCAAGTTCTGCGTCTCACATATAAACTGTTTGATATCTTGCCAGGTTCTTTTCTCGGTCAGCAGAAAGCTACCGCTTGTATGGTATGTTTACAAGTATATCAACATTTCGGCTTGATACTTGGGAGAAAGAGACGACAACAAAAAGTTATCATCTGGTCTAGTATCTACACGAGGGTGTCGAGGTTGATATGCATATTAAAAAGCTGACTGGTGAATACCGAAATCAGTCCGCGGTTGCGCAAGGAATAGGTCCCTGAGTCTCTTCATTGATATGGCTTAACTGAGAGAGGATACATATTTGGTTACCTGGTTTGGATAATGGGTCCCCTATAGATGGTGTATATTTAGTACCAAAAGAGATTAGAGTTTCTCTTGGATATTTGTTGGAAATTTAATATGAGTTTGCTGGCGAAGATTTGGAAAGATTGTGGAAAATCATGATATTTAGTAATTGATTTATCGAATCTGTTTTGTGAGAATGCAGAAAAGAATCTTATTGAGTTGATGGTGAATCGATTAAAATTGGTGTGATATTACTACGTATCAGTGGTATTTGTTTTCGCTGATGCTGCTCGCCATTATAAAGCTGTGATGAAAGGGAAGGCTTTGGCTTGCTGTGATTACTGGTTGATGATGGAGTTGGAAAAGGAAAAGCTCCATGAAGAAGATGCTGCGAAGTGCGAACAGATGGGAGATGGACACTGTGCTGGTTAGGGTATAAAGAAGAGCTGAGTCGGAGTTCAATTTTCATTCCGCAGGAGTTGTGCTGAGGCTATATTTAGCGACCAACACAGAGACGGAAGTTGAGGGTCAATCTATTTTGGTTATGGCTCAAGTTTTTTGGCAGTTGGTTTTGTCAACGGGATAGCTCAAATTTTTGCTGGAATATGCTCCCTGACTTCGTGCATAAACAGTGAGCTTTCCCAGGCTTGCCGTTTGTAAAGCTATCAAAAATATACCTGAAGGGAAGGCAATTGATTGCATCATACAATTAAGAAAGGATACCTCTGAATCTTTAGAGTGGATGATGACCAGCAGTCCGAAGCATAAGAAGCGTCGCTAACAAAATGTAGATTTACAAGCAGAGCTTTTGGGAAGGGCACTTGCTGAAGTGTATACGATGGTATTGGATAATTTAGATGTTAAAACAGGAATCAATAAATCTGTTGGGAACTCCATACAGGACTTGATGACGTGCATACATAAATAGGTCACCTTGTAAAGAATCAGATACACAATCAATACACAAAATTATGAAGTGAGAACCTTAAGTTTTTGTCATGGTATCGAGCCTAGTATCCAAAAATTCTAGTATCCAAAATCCTTTACATTATCAAGGATAAAATTCTATGAAGCGTGCAGATGGATCGGTCGATCTCAGAATTTCATTCGAGATGTCAATTATATGGAATCAGCTAGCACGATGGAACCCAATTGGACTATAGATTCAAAGCGAATTATCGAGAAGAAAGTCGCGACCGGTTCAACTCTAATGGCGTTAAGAGATGATTTTGAGGCTGTAAGAGCTTCAATTCTTCATCGATCTCCTCTTCCCTCTTTATAGAAGCATTGTTCCGGAGCTTATTCACGAAGAAACTCGGAAAAGGATCAAGCCGAGAGATACCTCTTTGTGTTTGCCGTTCCTTCGCGTGGAGGTTTTAATAATCATCAACTCTCGTAGAAACTAAGTGACATGTCACGGATTGATGTTACAAATCAAATAATCTTTGTCACTTGGCCAAGAACTGCGCACTCTATTATCCTTAATTGACAAATCTTTCAGCACAGCTTGAAAAGCTGTTCTAGGTGGACATGTTAAAGTCTTAGATAAAATACGTATACGATGTGTTACTTGTTACAAAGATCAAGATGACTTATATCAATTGGGAAATTGCTAATCAGGGTTTTAACATTTATTTCTTCTCCTTTGGTTGTTCGCTGAATCCAGGACACCCAAAGCTTGTTGAATGCACATAATAGCAGTATGCTGATTAACTCATTTACTATTATCGGAACACATGGAGCATCAAATGACGAATGTGCTGTAGTGTGTACATTCGAGTTTGAAATGTATAGACTAGTCCCATAAATCGTATCATATACTTGAATAACTTATTTTGTTCACTAACATTGGTTTGTAAGTGAAAGACTTAGGTTTTTTAGGTATTTTCTTGGTATTAAGTGAAAATTAGTCAACTAAATGTGAAGCTTAATCCCTTCAAGGTAAACAATTTGGCACCTTGTATCAAGGTATAAAGTTCTCATCTACTTGATCTTTGTCTTCATGCATATTCAGATTCAGATTGGGCTGATGACATCACAGACGACTCAACCACAGGATATTGTGTGTTTCTAGGCAAATCTTTGATCTCTTGAAGTAAGAAACAAAGTGTAGTTTCTCGGTCTAGTCTTGAAATTTGAATATCGCAAAGATGAAGTTTAGGATGGGAGAACTGGAGCACTAGATTTTGTTCAAATCAAAATGCGTTCTTCATCAACACAATTATGCGAATGTCTTTGTGGTACTTCGACGGAGCTAGTCGATCATATACTTGAATAACTGAACATTGGTTTGTTTAGTAAACAATTTGCGTGCAGTTCTTTCCTTCAATAATAAAGCAAAGGTACAGTGGAACTTGCTTCAGGTACCGACCCTCATCTAGAAAGATGTTGCATGTTTTATTTAGAGTTTTCTAAATCTCATCTCGGGGTAAGAATTGCATATTTTGGTAAACATTCCCAAAACAATTCAAGTATGTGATTGTCATTAGAGTTATTTAAGCAGTAACTTTGTAATGATAATTTAGAGTAAGAATATTCTAGAATATGATGAGAATTCAACTACAGGAGTTGCAGGTCAGTTTACTGGAATAGTGCCATTTTGATCTTACTGAAAGAAAGAATTGATCTTAAATTATTTTCTGGCAATTCCTTAAAATTTGGGGATCTTTGGTATATCCACAGACGTGTTAAAGGTCTTTTATCCAGTTTGGTTGCATATGTATTAGTAGACTTTGCTGAAGTGTAATGCATATTTAGATCCTTGAATATTTATTCAAAGCTTTCTGAGTGTTGTTCTTGAATGTCACTCGCATGAGTCTAGGGACGTGGAGTTTGATGGAAAACAATTTGTTGGATCTTGTTCTCATCAGAGAGATCAAGATAATCCCCTTAACTTGTGACCAGGCTTGTCTAGAATTCATCATAAATGTGGGGGATAAGACATGTGATTGTGCAATACATCAACGGTGAGAGGTATATGATGAATCAAACAACCTTGGAGATATCATGTGTGGTTGTTTTCGTGAGTTACACTGAATGTTAGACAGTTCAAGACCTTATGGACACTGGCTAATAAGTAGTTCTGATAACCTATCACTAAGCAAAGGTTCAAGACCTTATGGACACCTATGCCTATTCGTGATATTTCCTGTTTTCCGCATTTTATCGTATTTTCATTTATGTGGGGGATTGTTGGAAAATAAGGTTTTTTATGTGAATAAAAATTGATAATAAAACGGTTTTTCCAAAAATAAAAACACCTTCCCAATTTATCTCTTAGTTTTTTATGGGATAAGTTTTACCATATATATTTTGGATTTGGGTTAGGGTTTTATGGAAGATGAATCTCTCTTCCCTTGCCGTTAGGGTAGAAAACTTCTTCTTCGTCTTCTATGTTTGATACGATGGTTTAAGTACTAACGTTTCTTGAGTTTTCCGCTGCCAAGTTCTAAAAGGACAAGTTTGAATGTGCTATTCAAATTTGTTAAGATTGTTTTATCTTGGAGGCAGATGTACCCGTAGGGCTATAGCATCATCTTTTTAAGAGTGTAGCCGGGCATTCTTGTCTTAAGGACAACATGTTGAACATGTGACTCAATCTACCATTACCACTATTTTCTTCTTTCTATAGTGTTTACAGAGATGTTCAAGACATCAACGTTGGAGTCGAAGACAACACAAAAACAGATAAGTGTCCTCTTATATTAATTAATTGTTTGATATTTTTCAATTTTGATTGTTATTCCCCAACAAATGATAAATGAAAAATCAAGCATGAGGATTAAATATATTGAGAAATCCATAAATGCATGCTAACATCGTCGTAATATTTTTCAGAAAATAGCGGCCATTGGCCATCCAAATTTTTAAACATTTTTATGTTGCTTTTTGTTGAAAAAAATCACCAAGATTCTACACATGTTGCAAAATGTTTCAAAAATGAAAGAAATAAACTCTGTGATTTATAATAACTTTGTGATTTAGCAAATACTATAGACTACGGAGAATAACTTTTAAGGGTTAACAAAATTAAAAAAATCCAAAAAATTTGTGAAACCTGGCATTACTAAACTATCAGTTGAATGAAGTCTCCCATTTCCAAAATTTTGATTGTTCACTATCCTTTGATTTATATCTTGGGAAAAAAATGTTTAAAAAAAAAATCTAGAAAAAACTGATAACGAGGTTATCGTTTTTTTTGAACCATCTTTTAGGGACTACCCAAAAAATGTGGGGGACTACCCATTGCTACAAATGTCCACCCTACATTATAAGGGATGTCCTAAAAGATTGGGAAAGACTAATATGCCCTTTTTCTAATTTAGGTTATAACTAACCCTAATAACCCACTAATTAAAACCTAAATTAAATAAAAACTTAAAATCAGTTTCAAAACTGATTATTCTTTTCTTCTTCATCATCTTCTTCTCCTCTTCTTCGTATTCGAAAAAATTTCATCGTCGATTAATCAATCTTCATAAGCAATTTCCTTCAGAACCATTCTTTTCAATTCCTTATTTGTTGAAGAAATCGATTAGAAATCATCAAAACCCATTGAAAATGGTAGTTACAGGAGATATTTCGGTTAGGAGAATTTTTTGTGTAACCCTAGAATTGATAACCGAACTTCCAAAATAAGAACAGTTCGGTGTGCTCGCAAATATCTGGTGACCGAACTATATAGTTCGGTCTTCTCGCAAAAAATCTCTCGTAACCGAACTCAATTTTTCCTTTGAATGAATGAGTTCGGTTTTGTCGATAATTTCTCTTTCTAACCGAACTTTTGAAATATTTAGTTCGGTGTGCTCGCAAAAAAAACTCTCGTAACCGAACTAAATTTTTCAAAAGTTAAGAATGAGTTCGGTTTTGTCAATAAATTTTATGGCTAACCGAACTTTTGAAATATGTAGTTCGGTAACAAAAGTGCTGATATCTACTCAACCGAATAATGCACCGTAAACTCTATAAAAATAGTTCGATTACATGTTCTGGAAAAACATAACCGAACTCTAAAAAACCACCATTAACATGTAGTTCGGTTACAAATGCGCTAAATTTAGTGCAACCGAACTACACACTAAAACAGTTCGATTACCTCATGACCTAAATTTGGTAACTGAACTAGGTTGACCTAACCAAAATTTTGAATTTTTTTTTGCGTTTGGCCAAATTTTTGCACAATTCAAGCTACATTAACTAAATATGAGGCATACTTGAGTACCCATAGCTTCATCTTCAGGTTGTGGCTGATAAAATCCATCATTTGTTTGGTTAACTTGAGTTTGGGACAAAAAGCTTTCATCATCTAACTAATAACTCATTTCTGGATCATTAGAAGTATTGACAAATACACTATGAGGTGAAGGGGGTTCTGGTTCTGAGGATGAGGTATCATCACATGAATCACCCAAATCATAATTACTAAGCCCAAATGCTGGTTCTGAGGATGTCTAGATTTTTTTGGGTTCACCCATCTTCTTCTTCATATGACTAAGAGCTTCTCCAATGGTGGTTGTGTGTGTTTCCTAGGTGGTAACATAAACTAGACATCCTCATTCCAATTTTTCCTTAAATTTAGGGAGGAAAAAAAGTTCATCTCCAATGGTGTTGTTTGTGATTTTTTATGAATTAAATGTAAATTTTACTTTTACTAATTTTTAGATTTTATTAGAGTTAAAAATAGTTATTTAATATATTGAAATTAATTTAGGTAAGAAAAAGCTTACTAGGATAGCTTGACATTATCAAGGTGAATGTCTAAAACTTGACATTCACCTTGACATTGTCTAACAAAAATGAAGCCATGTCATCTTCACATTGATTTAAGAAGTTGGGTTGGAGAAGATTTTTAAGGAAAATGAATGTCTATCCTATGTAGACTTAGACATTTATTTTCACATACATTCCATTGGAGAAGCTCTAAACTCACTAATCAGTTATTAATCATTACACTAACACTAATTAATCATCACACTAACTAAGTTTATTATCAAGGGTAAAGTTGGTATTAAAAAAAATTATAAGGGGTGACCAAATATTACTTCTAATATCCTCTCCAAAAACTTATGGGTAGTCCCCAAAAGTTGATTCTTTTTTTTTGGTCCTTCCAAAATTTGGGCCTAGTGCAGTCGACCATCTCACCCTAGGCCTAGGACGGCCCTGTCACTACCGCATCACCTTGTTCTCCCGATTATAAAACCTAGCTAGGGCTTCTAAGGTTTTGCTTGCATTTGAGATAGGGGTTTTTCTCTCTTTTTGACTTTGTCGCTGTTGTTCATATTTTACTTTATTCAATTATCTTGGTAATGTAGAACTCCGTAGTCCATCTCAACTCTATTTGGAATGTTTTGTCTACTGTGCCTTTGAATTTTGCCCATAAAATTTCTATGAAGTACCCATGTTGTTGATTCCCTTTGAGCTGTGTTTAATGTTAAACCTTATTTGAACCCCGTTAATTTCTCTGTGCTTATTAAAAGTGTTTTGCAGTTGCACAAGTTTTATTTTCTAACTTATGTTAGTCTTTTATTATGTTTCGGAACTAGCCTATGAACTGTTTGAGAAAATGTCCCACTAAACTCTGTATTTGAAACTCCACTGTGAGCCGAAAATTGTATTTCTTTCCATGGATTTTATACTGAAATCTTCTTCCCTCCCTGCAGCTCAAATACTCCAACGTTGATTTGTATTAAGGCATAGGATTGATTTTTTTGCTACAATCCATGTTTGTGCAACTCAATTTAATAAATGTGCAACCTTATAAAATAACCCATTGCTTTACTGTTTTTGTTTATGGCATAAGAAAGGCATTTTTTTTTTGGGCAATTAGGACTTTCTTGAATGCATTACGGATATCTGTGTTTACCCTCATTTTGAAGCGTGTTGTTATATATATATATATAAAATCATTTGCTTTACGTTTTCTTTTATGTCCAATCAATCACCTGTTTTGCTATTAAAATCATTTCACCTCTTTTGAAATGTGTATGCTGCCAACTTGCCTTATTCTCTTTGCTTGCTGTATATTTCATGGTGTGTAGACTATACGTTGCTTTTAGAGCGGGGTTTTGATTAGTTGTGGCATCGTTCCCATTGACTTATTTGATTTGGTTAAGGTTTTAGAAAATATTCTTTTACTCGAGAATTCACTTGCTTTTATTTTATAGAGGAAAAACCAAAAAGACAGGAAAAACTAGCGAGGGAGAGAATTCACTTGCTGATCAGTTGTGATATGCGTCTACTTTCAATTTTGTTAGACTTTTATTTTTTCAGTTTTTGTATTGATAACTATTTAACCCACTTAGACAGTTAGCTGGAGTATCATGATCCTGGGGTTTTCTGTCCAGCGTTCTCTGTTCATTTGTTGCACATGCAGTAAGACTTGAGTATCATTGGGAATCCCTTATTTGAAATTGAAATGATTTTTGGTGCTTTTTTTCTTTTCTTTTCATATATTTTTATAGGTGCATTTATCCTTAAGTGTTTATCTATCAGACTGTAAAATGCATATGTATATTATGTATGTTAATTGTATTTGTAGCATTCATATGTTGTGTTGTAACAAAAACTGCTATTCTTCTAATAATTACTAACCCAAAACCAAGTTATGAGTATATCTGGAAAGGTTTCAACAAAACATAAAGTTTCAGTGCCAGTGGTGAAGAAAAGGTAAGTAGCCACCAATTGGAAATACTATTAGGGCAGTTTTATTTGATTAGGTCTACAGTAATGAATTTTATACTCATATAGAAATGAGTCTAATGACTTTTGGGAAAATATTTATAAATGCAATGATAATGGTAGATTTAAACTCTAACTTAGCAACTGTTATGCTATTGTGTTTCGTAGGATGTATATGTACCACAAATTATACAGGGATGGTTGCTGCAAGGTAAGAAATTACTCCAGCTTGGCGGTCTGTACGAGAACTACGTGAACAATTGGTATGTTCCAGACAATTGCAAATGGACATCTTCTTGGCATGCCAAAAGCACAACCTTGGTCTGCGGCGTTATTTGGTTACTTGTTGTCTCAAAAGATTGCCTACCCTGCCGAACCTGGAGAAAAAGCCGAAAGAAAAGCGGTAGAAACGTGGTTCAGGGTTTATGACAAGGAACTTGGCTTTGGTAAGGTTTATTACATCGATGTATGTGCGCTCTAAAAAGGTTTGTGACAACCCTTTTCACAAGGATTTCCTCTTTGGAGTGCTCGAATTTGCTATGATTTCCTAAACCTAAGACCAGAAATCAAAGAAAATTCGATCTTTCCAAAGCAGTGATCCTTGTCACAAATGTTGTCACAAACCCTTTTAGAGCTTGATTTCTTTTCAGAAACCTTCCCAAAGCCAAATTCCTTGTCACAAACCTTGAGCCACCTTTCTATGGCTTTTTCTTCGGCATTTTCTTGATCAACAAGGTTTCTAGGCAACCTCCCTAGACAATAAGTAATTAAATAGCTCCCAGACCACGATCGTTCTTTCGGCATGTGAAGAAAATGCCAAATTGCAGTTGTCAGGAACAGGAACAAATAAAACACGAAATAATTTCATATTATTTCCAAACACCACAGTGCCTTCGCATGGAGCATGAGAGTATGTGCCGTTCGGAAGATTTACGGAAGAAAGACCTATTTTATAAGTCGTAGATAAAAATTCTTTGCTTCCTGTCATATGTCGTGAAGCCCCTGTATCAAGTATCCATTTACCAAAAATCTTTGAGTCATTATTCGAAGTTTTAAGTATTTGCACAATGGTTTCCCATTGGGTATCAGTAAGAATATTAGCAAGATCTAGTCTATCTTGTGATGATAGAAATCGTCCACCAGAGTAATTGGTTGTGATCGCTAAATTAGCTACACAAGTCATGGTGCTATTCTTAAGCATAATTTTCTGATTTGAATTCAATTAAATTAAGTCTTTTCTGGCTCAGATGCCATGATAGAATACGAGCATCCAACTCAAAACCAATTGGCAATGAGTGGAGAGGCCCTAATAGATTATAAACCGCAAGATCTTAAATAACCCAACCATGTGGGACTAATAGCAAAAGTTGCTAAGTTAGACTTCTAATCACTGTTATAAAAAAAGGTGGTCTTTGTTTCCTTGATCAAAGAGTCAAAGAGTGGACAGAATTGGTCGGAAAGAGCCATCTCGCGGTCGGGATCGTCCTGATTTCGTTTGACTTGGACGACTGAGAACGATGGGGGCCACACTTATGTATAAGAAAACTAGAAAAAAAAAGCAAACAAAATTGGACTTACCACAAAACGATATTTATTCGTGTTCGTCAGATCTTGACATATAATTCTTACATAAAGATCCAACCGTCCGTCCGTCTTGCCCCGTCTAAATTTGTTTTCTCACTTTGGAGAAAAACATTGAATTTCCCATAATAGATGTGTTTCTTATTATATATTATATATCAAGGATTCAAAAAATAATAATCAAGGATTCTTCTTCAAATTCGACATTATTAGCTACGCGTTCGTTCTTCTCTTCCGAATTTGTGGATACCTCAACATTAGCAAAGTTATTCGAATAATATGGTTGGTGTTTTGGGTAACCATAATATGTCAGTATTCAATTCCAAGAGAAGCTGTAAAATTTATAACAAGAAATTCGATCTCGGTTAACCCTAAAAAGCTAACTTTTTCCACTCTTACGCCTAACAAGATTCGTAAAGGTTGTTGCAATAAGGTACGTCTTAGGTTTAGGAAGAATAGGGGTCTTCTGTGTTTAGCGATTTTTAGGGTTTATAACCCCTTTGTCTCAGCCATTGTTGTGTTGAAACCAATTTAAAGTAGAGGCTTTGGCTTTTCTCCAATTCAAGGTCAGTTTTCTTCCTTTCCATGATTAATTTTCTATTGAATTATGTTTTTTTTCTTCTTAATTAGGTTATATTATATCTGCTTCTCCTTCTCGAGCATCAAAAATGAATATGCTTTAAAAAAAATAAAAAAAAATCTGAATACAAAGTAGCTAAGAAAATTTCCATCTGAATTTTCTTTTTCATATTCAGATTAGGAATGAAAACAACTCCAAAAAAAATTTACCCGGGGATTGCAGCTTAATTACAGCCAAGATGCAGCACTTAAAACCACACAGGTATTGGTTGCTGCAAAGGCTGTGATTTTATCTATCTGAATCAAATACTGGCCATTTGTCTTAGTGAATACGTTTCCTAATCATTTTTTTTGTTTTGAGTTTTGAAATACTATGTCTTAGTTGGAACCACATGACTCTGATTTTAAGTAGAGTAGGAGTAGGAGTAGGAGTAGGAAACGACATCATCATTCTGTTACTGCAAGTACTGCTTCTGTTGCCACGTGTAGAGATGATGCAGTAACACCCATAGTCTACAAGCAATGTTATAACTTCTTAATGAAATTCAAGTATGTGTCGGTTTACTTTCTTATTTTTGCGAATGGAGGTTCCAGTGAGCCAAGTTGCAGGAATAGATATTTTGATTGCACAGGAGAATATAAGGAAAGCTGGTGACATCGATATTAACCAGGCTAAGATAAGTAAAGTTGCTGGGTCAATATTTCATTTTAACTGCCAAAGATGAGAAGAGCTGCAAGGGCCGATAAAGTGATCCAACAGACAAAAAAATGTGATGTTTCACAGGTGCAAAACAATACGGGTGTACTTTGGTCATTTTAGAAGCTTTGATTCTCAATTTGGTACTTTTATTGTTCCTCTAATTCCAACTGTTCACTTAATTGCACATCCGGAAAGTGATGTTCCCATGAAAGACGATTTTTTGTGTGGGTGCCATTCTATTATGACTTTAGTTGAGACATGTTTTGCAGCTTTTTTTATTTATCAGTCTGTGACCTAATTAAACTATATCTAACTGCATATGACAATTTAAAGAATGTATATAAGGTTAGTTTCTTTACATTTGAATTATGCAAATGTAAAATTTAAAGAATGCATGAAAATTTTGTAGTTCGTATCTTTGGATAGTCACGGTGAGTTCATTTAGTCATCTTTATTATGAGGTTTGTAAAATTTCCAAAGTTTTACTTTTAGAAGCATTAAATTATGTGGGAGCATACTTATCTGCCAATACGCTTAACTCCTTTGAAGCTAAAAATTATGTGTTAAGCTTATAGGATAGTTTGGTCCTAAACACGGTACCGTAACCAGACTAACTATTTGGAATCAATGTTGTTGTGGTACTATGATGCTGCTAATGGTAGTGAACAGCAGGTTCTTGTGGTGGCATGATAGGTACTGGTGGTCTGTGCAGCTGAACTGAAGCAAGAGGCGTTGGTGCTGATGCGGATAAACAAACCAATTCAGGTGGTATGTTCAGTTGAGGTTGATTTCCAAGGGTTTGTGGAGTCTGATTTGGTTTGTGTTGGCAGAGAAGAAATGTGAGATACAAATTGGTTTGAGTTTAAGATTTAATATAAATAACCTAAATCAACATGTTAAACCCTTATTTTTGGTTTTACTGTGGTTCTATAGTGTAATATAGAGCCTCTCATATTCTCATGGATTGATAGAGGCAAGTCTCTCATAAGCTGCAATCAAAATCTTGGGTTTCAAGAGAGACAACTGATTTTTTTGTTCGATTTTTCTAATAGCAGAACGTCTTATTTGCTGCAGGTAATGATATGAGGCACAAATTCGTTAGTTTTTCATATTGAATTTCTTTGTTGAGGTTTTTAGGTCTTCTGTTTATTATTTTCAATAGAAGTAAACATCAGCAATGGTTAAGGGAAAGAAAAAAAAGAAAGGGAGATCTTAGTAAAAATTAAATTTACTTCAAAATTAGTTTCTATAATAAGTGAATAAAGTTCAAAAGATAACATTGGATTAGTTGTATGGATTACACTTGAAAACCATCCTCCTCTGTATTGTGAATCACACAATTTATTTTGTGTCCATATTGATGCGCTAGAGTTCCGTGCATATCGATTCATTTATCTTGCTGGTTCGTTTCTTAAGTTTATCGGCAAAGCTAATTCTCCATTTTAGGACATCAAGATTTTTCTTCCTAAACATGGTCTATTCATATTCCTTAGCTTTAGTTGGCTCATATACAAGGTTATCTTCCCATATTTTTCCTCTATGCAGTTGTAAGATTGATCTTTTCATCCACAAAAAGAGATACGTGGGATGGACCGTATAAAATTCAGCTTGAAGGCCCCTATAGCATGGAAGAACAAAACCTTTTCTTTCTATGTGTGGAGTTCCATTTCTTTTAGGTAAATGTAGTTCAAAATTATATTACATACATCTTGATGCATCTCAATAGGAGTAATAATGCTTACATCAAATAATTTCCACAACATTGTGGTTAGACAGTTTTATTCTGTTTGGGAATAGAAAATCAATCAAGCATTAAGAGAATAGTAAGAGCATTACTAGATGCAAGTTCAAGAAATAAAAGTCCAGGTGGAAGTGTATCACTAATGTCAGGATTACTACGAAGGAAAAAAATAAACGGGTACAGGTAATTTTGGCCATCCTCAAGCCTGGATCGTATTCGTTCGTTTGTTCCTTAATACATGTAATTTTTCAACTTTAAAATGTTGTATATTTATACATTGCTTGGTCAGATGTACATTCCAACCATGAAATTATTGCATGTAAGCATCTTAAAGTATCATTGTAGATTTCTGGGAATAAGGGAGGGCAAAGATTTGGTATCTTTGTAGAATTTCTGTGCAAACAACAGATAGATGACTGAGAAGCGAAATGGCAGAAATAGATGGAGTAGAGCCTTTTGATGCGACATTAGTTATGATTTCTAATCGAATTGAGTTAGTGTTTATACATCTAATATTTACTGCTTTTAAAAGCATTTGTGGTTAGATGTATCAACACTAACCCAAGATCAGTTTGAAAGAAGGAACGAATGCTCAGGGGTTTCCTTTTTTTACGGGAAATCAAGGTAATTCAATATTTTTGTTTGGTTGATTTTAAAAATAATGACCTTTTTATGATATATCCAAACACGAAATTCGTCCGAGGATGTATCATTGAATTTTCCTGGAGCAAAATCCTTCCTCCAGCATAAGGGGCGCGGAGATAACCCCTAGCAAGGGTGTGCAACTATCCACCCAGCTCAATTGTCTTTGTAAGCTTTAAATTACCTGGAGCAGTAACAATATGTTTTCTGTTAAGGAGGAATAATTTGGTAGCGCTGTGATCTGCATGGATGCCTTGGAGCTGGAGATTACGACACCCAAAGAGATTACTCAAAACTTCAAAATCCGCATTATGTCAATAGTTATTATGTGGGCGATCTTTATAAAAATGTAGACAGGTATTTGGTTAGTATAAATTGTAGTGTTGAATTATGTTATTTTTGTTTTGTAAATCGATTCTTGCTATCGATCCTTCTTATCGGCATTTTTTTTTGTATTGAAAAGCTAAAGGTATTATTTTTGACAAGCTATCAAACTTAAGGTTTTGCAGGACATTGTGCAACTTAAGGTATTATTTTTGACAACAACCTTGGGAAAACATGGGAGAAGCTGGGAGTTTACTAGGCAGACTACTAATGGTTTTTACTGTTGTCTTTAAGAACCCTGGACATCATTGTTTATTCTGCTTGGCCATATAAACATATAGTGGTGTTATTATGGTATTGAATAATCAAGAGGGTGGCAATGCTCAATGGTCTATTGATGTTTAAGCCATTGAAGCTGGTACAGATTAGACAAGTGCAGGTAAGCGTTTTTTTCTGATATTTTCAAAACTTTCATTTACTTTTGGTTTGTGTACATTTTACTTGCTGTTTGTGGTCCATAATGGTACACTATGCACCACCTATTAGTAACACATGTTTACCCTCCAAAGTATATAATTCAGAGAGTCCATGAGAATGTGTAATGACAAGGTAGTGATTGTCCCCCAAAATTGCAGTTATTAGAGGTCCAATCTAAGCCATGAAGTAGGTGGTGAGAGGTTGTTTTATATCACGGATGAAATATTGATACAATTACGATCCCAAATAGTGTAGATTGTACATAGATATATTCTAACATTGGTAAATCACAAAGATAGAAACAACCTTATATAGAATTTCCAAGGTTGATATGCGATGGATCTGAATGAGTTTCTTATTTATGGTTGGGACGTTTCCAATCCCGTATGCTTTTGGTGGTGTTCTTCACGTAATTTTTCAAGGGATAATATTAGATATGTTAAAATGCGCAACACTTAATTTCACTAATTTAGTTTTGCAAAGCATTTTAAATGAAAATTTTAGGGGTTGTGGGATACTAGCATATACACCACTGCAATAAAAAAAGGTGGTATTTGTCTTTGTGATCAAAGAGTCAATCAGTGGACAAGATTGGCCGGAAAGAGTCATCTCGTGGTCATTATCGTCTGGATTTCGTTTAACTTGGACGGCCAGGAAAATTTTGGTATTGTTGTGGGGTGCATGTGTGGGTCATCGGTAATAGGGTCGTGTGACACTTAAGGCTGTTTATGGCCGTCGATCAAGAGACCTATCGCACAAGAGAAAAAAATAATAACTCTATTTTTTATTTTTATTTTCTGTTTGTGTTGTTATTTGCGGTTCATTCTCCCATATAGCTCATTCAATTTCAATTGTACTAATTTCGGTTTGTTTAATTTTACAGGTCAATTTAGTGGTCAAAGGAGAATAAGGATTATGAATTGATTGAATCAAAATCTTAGATCTGCAGCTTTTTAGGATTGTTGTAATCGGATTGATGGAGCGAAGCATTTGGGTATCAATGATCATCCATTATTTACTCTTCCCCAACTAAATGATGTCTCTTAGCTATATGTGTAGACGCAACTTGAATACCATTGAAACGGAAATTATAACTTAGCATCAAAACATATGCATCTTTATATTAGCTTTATTTGTTCTTTCTCTGAGTAGGATTTCGGTCAGGTCTTTTATGAAACTCACTTATTTTTTTTGTCTTTTGATTTTAGCTCATGTATCTTTCTGGGTGTTCTATAGCAGCGTACGTTCTATGACATGGTTTTTACTTTTTGGGAATGTCTTCTTTTGCTTTATTATTCTCTGTTTAGATTTTGGATCCTTCGGAAATTCTATATGGATAATTAAACACAAAGTTGGCAAATCTATTAGCATGAGAGATGAGATGTATCAAAAACAAACATAATTTTGTAGGTCTGTGATAAACCATATACAATTTTGCAGTAAAAACTCCATAAAATTTTGCGATGTCGTGTTTGAATGTCATCACCTTATTCAACGTCATCGTTGATCTTTAAATGTCATCACCTTATTCGACAGTTGATCGATGGAGATTGGAGATTAATATGGTAATGAAGTGGATGAGAGTATTGAAGGAACCGTGACATACTACCATTGATTGAGGCATTGAGCTGGATGATGATGGTCATGGATTGTTTATTTTCTAATTATAGATAGAATGAAATGTTTATTTTCTTAAACGCCATATTTCCGAGGCGATTTGTTATCTTGGACGTTTTTTGTGTCAAAAGTTAGGCACATAAATTTTAACAGAATAGAAGAAAATCATATTATGCATATATGATATTCATTGTTTGCAGTTTGTTGATTTTTCTCAGGTTTTGTGCTGGGTCAAGGTCGAATCAGCAATATGTATAGCTTTGTAAGGTTGTTGTAATCGGTTTGATGCATCAAACCGATTAGATATTGAAATTTGTTGGGTTTTTTATTTTGTTTGTTTGTAAATTGATTGATTAATGGCAACCTTATCTTCTTCTTCATCTTAAAAAAATCTTCCAGTTTCTCACTCAATTCTAATTGAAACTTCCTGAAGTGATTTGTGTCTCAAAGTTGTATTTTTTTTCTGTATAACATTTTGATTCGGCTTTTTGTTTATTTTATGGGTTTAATTAGGGTTTTTGGTTGACTGATGATGTTCTCAGCTACTATATAAAGGTTCAGTTGGTTAAATTATAATGTACTGAGGTGTGTAGTGGAATCAATGCAAAAACATAATAATACTATTATGATGGGTATTGTATGGTGCATTAGGAAAGATTCATTATTCGACTCTTATATTTTGTTAATCAGCATTCAGTAATCCTTATTTAATTGGTCATGTATTTACTTTAATTACCTTTATATTGTTTACATCACATCATACGCTCACTAATACTTCTATTTTTCATTTGTCTAAGCTCTCTTCTGACGGTATCTATTCGAAACAAGGAAAAAGCTTTTGGATTTTTCATCTTCTCCCTCACAAGGTAAACCAACTAATTATGCTTTTTTAGCTGTTTTATTTTGGGTTATTTTGTATATTAGGGAACAAAGTTGGTAGGAGAACTCGGCCTTTTAGATTAGATGAAGGGGTTGAGAAATTAGACATAAGAACAATATTTGCATTAGCATTTAAGCATCATCAGAGCACTGATATTAGGTCCCTTGGTGATGTTGTTGGATTGGATAATTGTGTTTATTTATGGAATGCTTTCAGTAGTTAGGTAACAACTTTTTCTTGATTTTTAGCTGTATATGGCACTGGGTATTATTTACTGGATGAGTGAAACAGGTGTTGCATTGATGTGTTTAGGTAACTAAATTATGTGACTTGGGAGTGGATGATAGTGTTTCAGTTGGCACACTTTAGGTGTTGCATCTAAAATTGTGTTCTTTATCGTGTCCAGACATCTAGCGCTATTTTGGAGATAGTTCATCTATATTTCATAGGTGTCAGTGCATGGGTCTGCCATTTGTTTTTATATATTGTTTCAACAAATACCTTCACAGCCAAGTGGAACTGTGGAAGTAGTTAATGGTTGATAATATAATTAAGTACTTGACTTAGTAAAAGTGCAGATTAGAAGAAATAATCTAGACATCCAACGTTAGGAAATTTTCATGGCCTTATGGATCGTAGTATTCACCGATTGTGGTTGTTTAATCAGTGGATGAGACAATGGACCATCTATTCTTACACTGCAGACCGCTTTCAAAATTTGGGATTACTTTATAAAAGCCCTTCACAATTATCTCCGATTGTGTTTCAATTACGGGGTCATGAATGAGAGGAAATTTAGAAACATTTATAAGACAACTCATCTGTTTTGGTTTATAACCTTTGACCTTGGTTTTCTCTGAACTCCTTCCTATATAATTTGAGATACATATTAGTTCCATTGTGCACCCTATTTCTAACAGGTGTTATTAGATTATGATTCGCTCAGGTGAATAGGCGATTTCTTTTTCTGAAATATGTAGGACCAGATGTTCAATGGTAAGATTATTTTTCTTATTTCTTTTCCATTCTAACCTTTTTTTGTAGGCACATGTTTAGTATACTATCAGTATGAGAAATTTCTCAGCTCAGTTATGGTTAAAAGCATTTGTTACTATCTTATGTGAGACAACATGTATCCTATTTAGTTCAAATATTTCTCATATATATGTAATGGTCTTATTTTCACTTCTTCTAGATGGTATCCTTACAATTTGAGTTTATATGGCTTCCTGTGAATATCATGCGTTCACCTCTCAATAAAGTCGTTTACATTACCTCTTTTCTAATCAATAGGAAGTCAAGAGCTTTTGTTGTATACATTTTATTAGGTGGGATTGCGTTCAAAAAAACTGAGTTTTGTTTTTTTCTTCATTACTCCATAGTTGGTGTTAACCTCAAAATTTAATCAGTTGCGTTTGATTCTACTTTAGTGGAATCAGTCTACTTTATTTGTAGCATTATGGCTCTTGATTCTTCTATGGATAATTGACATCGTCGCATTATGGATCTTGATAGTTTGTTTTATCTAAAGCTTACCGTATTACTTCAGGAAGTACCACTGAAATAATAACAAATAGATTAAGAAATGAAGGAAACCATAAATAATGTAATATTGTTGTTTTTCTCAGATGCAAACTGGTTGTGAAACAAGAATGGTACTACTGATTTTCTTCCCTTTCTTTTTTAACTATTTGCTTTATGTTAAAACAAGAAGTATGCTAGAGTTTTACTTGCCTCTATAATCATAACTGTTTTAATATTTATAGAGTTCCTCCAAAGAAGAATTGAAGGACAAGAAAATCAAGAAATTAATAGGATTGTACCATAAACTTGATATTTGGACATGATATCATAGTTCTTGACCTGTGAAGAGATGAAGTGAGGGAACCATCTATCCCAAATGGGTAATGTTACAAACAGTTCTTAACTCTGCTCGTGCATTTTTGTAGTTTAATGATGAGAAATTTCTGCCGAGGATGCTCCCAAATTATGCCATCATTGCTCCAGAATGTTTTCCTCCCCATCAACCCACATTTGTCCATCTTGGTACTCTATCTTTTTATCTTTACTATGAGTCACACTTAGATATAGTTTGTCTTCAGGGTTCCCATCTACATACTCCCACAACCTAGGTTGTTCCATTTCTTGAGTCATCTACATACTCTCGGACAAATATGCGAATGGGTGTTGAAGATGCGAGTCAGTGTCCGTGCAAACGAATGGGTGTTGAAGATGCGAGCAGGAGGCTGAAACACCTCAAAGGTAATCATCCTATTTTATTTTTATGTTCACTTGAATTTGCAATTCATACACTTGGATGTCCATTGACATTAGCATGAAAATTTTCTACAGTTCACAGATCTCTACCCACCAGCACTCTCCCTTGCACCATGTGTGGTTTTGGAATAATTAAAAAAACGTTTTTCTTCTTTTTGTGTTGTCTGACTTCATACTAGATATATTATTTTCTTTCAGTATACTGATTTAGTTAATTGGATTTATAAATTTTCTGTACATTCTCTACTGCATATGTTAATCTCTTGGGGTGACCGAAAAGGTCTCATTGTAGTTGTTTCTGCAGAAAATTCTAGAGATACTAGAAGCCTTTTGTGGTAACTAAATATGATGTTAGGTCTTGAAGTTACTCGCTATCTTTAACTCTAAAGTCGAGTTCTTAACAAGGGATGGATTATTTCTGTTATGTTTCATGCATGAGATGAGGTGATCAAAGGATCAATGTCAATGACCATATGAAGATCTGATTATTTTTAGCATTTTGTGTTGCAAGGATGCATGTCAAGCAATTCAGACAGACAAGGGAAAACGATCAAAAAGAATTGCATCAGAGGTAAGAAATTCAAAAGGAATTTACTATATTGGCGGGACTATTTTTCATAAATGGTGTTGGCATTAATGTCTTATTAATTTATACAACATGCTATGATTTCTTCACAACGAAGACGACGAGGAAAAGAAGAACAGTTGGCCAAAAAAGGATTACAAAATCAGAAGCAAGTTGTATTTGGACCTTAACGGGTAATTTAAAAAAAAATACAACATAAAGCTTCTTTGGATTATAATATTTTCGTTATTTGTAACTGATCTACTTACGAAACAAGATGTATCTTCTGCAAACCAAACACCCGCACAAGGAGAAAAACAACAGTCAGAAATTCAGACAGACAACTGTACGAGAAAAAAAGATGGCATCAGAGGTAAGAATCATAAACAAAATTAACTTAGTGTGTCGGCAGGACTGTTTGTCATAAACTGTGTTGGAGATAATGTCTTATAATATGGAACAAATATGTGAATGGTATTGAACAAGGTATAATCTTAAACTACTCTTTTTGGTTCAACTTAATTTTAGAATTATAATATGGAATTTCACAAATCAGTTTCACATGTTATGAAGTGATTTCTTTGTATTAGTCTTCTTCGGAGTTTCATGACCTCAAATGATGGAAAAAAAAAAGTTTAAAAGGAACAACTAAGATTATATCAATAATCTATTAATTTCTCCCATCAAAAAAAAAAAAAAAAAAAAGTTTAGCTAATAGTTTCACTACCCCAATTCTAAAACCATTGAGGTTTTAATTGAATGATGAGAGTCAGTGTTACTGGCTTTCTTATCCCACTTATTTACCTACTAGGCGACTACCGTGTACTCTGTTATCATGTCTGATGAATTGATATTCTCTAAAAAGTTGTTTTTATGGTCCTCAAAGTAGATATTATGTAGAACAATGTAGCGAAAGTTTTTTTCTCAGTTAATGAACAAAAAAATTATAATCGTTTTGTTGCAGCCATCTTTCCTCCTGTACTTTTTCTCTTTGTTAAGTTCTCAATCTTTGCTTCCAATGTATACTTTCCTTAGATACATAGGGCTCATGCATATCACTTTAAGCTTTTACGATGGTAGAGGCCATTTCATATATATATATACTTTCCATGCTAGCTCTACCTTAGATTCTTAGGGATTCAACAACATTAGTGGCACTACAGATTCTCAATTCCTTGCATTTTAGAGGTGAAATATGATTCTAATAAATGATGGAGAATTTTTTATTCATAGTCATCCTGCCTAGCCTAAACTTTTCTTTTTCTTCGAAGATTAATCCAAAGTTCCTTATGTGAGATGATAAGTATCATATTTCTGCAGTCATGGAAGTACTATGCAGCTTGAGTGGTATGGCTAAAAGCTTATTATAGTGTCCGCTTCAGCTTTGATGGTATGGAGGTAGGATGTACGAAGGAGATTCGTGAATGCAATAATAAAAGGTCGGTGTGTTATTATTCCAATTCTGTTTCAAACCCAATATACTTTCCAGTAACGGTCCTTAAATAGCTTTGTGGTGCGGTGCTGCTGTCGTAGCATAAAATATGGGTACCTCAGAATTGTCTAAACCTTGCATAGGGGATTGATATAACTCATCTCCAGGTATGGAGTGATTTAATGATGATTGTGGGCTTTGTATAATTCCCTTTTGTGTATAGAAATAATGGTGTTGCATACCATTTCGCTAAGCTAGATGCTTGTATTTATCATAAAAAATTCTGAAGGTGGAAGAATTATCTTTATGATTAAAGTTATTCCCAACAGTTCTTTAATTTTCTTTTTCTTTTGTAGGACAAAAATGGATTTGAACTATCAACACTGCCGACACTATATCCTGTCTCGAGTACAGCAGCAGTTGAATCATTGTTGCTAACTGTTAAGCATGCAATAAATGATAATCGTATTGATTTCCTGAATAGGTAAAGAATCCTATTAATATCTATGGCCGGCGATGATCTGTGCGAGAGATACCTTGAAAACAGAGGTGAGTTTCTTGCACCATGAGATGTTGTTTTCTACTGTGACTATCCTTTTTTGTTTTCCTTCTTTACTTTTGATTTTTATATATATAACTGATTGAAGTATCTGGAACTTGCAATACATTAGTTTCATTGTTTGCTGAAGTCTTCATTTAGTATGGTACTATTGATCAATCATACTGTTAAAAAATTAATTAAACATACTAATCAATGTTGGGATCATACAAAAATTTAGCTGGTATCTTAGCACTAAAATCATTTAGTATGGTACTTAAATCATTTCACATGTAGCTTTTGACATCTGTAGGTAGAAATCATCACCATTGGGTCAAGTTATGGGTTTTGAACAATGTCATTATGTTTGAATTTTCATGCTCAACTTAGATAATGCTGGCGCTTGCTTATTTTTTATTTAAAATTCTTTGGCATCCTCCATTCCACCTCCACGCATCTTCTGGATTCTCAAATTTCTGTATCCTCGTCGTCTTGATTTTCTCTCTGAGTTCTAGAGCCTACAGGTTATCGACTGATAATGAAATTCTAGGATGATTTGATCATCCAGTAGTATATAGGTTTTTCCATCACCATGTTCTCTCTAGGTTTCAATGTCAAAATTATCAAGAATAAGATGAAGTGGGGGAGTTGTGGAGATTTTACAATTAGGTAATTGATTACTGCTTCCATATTCTTTCCAAATTTTTGGGGATTCTAAATCTGTAATTTTTATTATGAATTTTGACTATTTGTTTTTATAAAATTTGAATTTGGGCTTTGTTTTATGTTACTGATGGTACAACACTAGGGACTTTCTGTTACTAAACATTGATTATCCACCACATCGCTTGATAATGACTCTTTTATTTTGTTGTTCAAAGTTGAAACCCAATGTTAGAGGTCTATGTTATGTCTCTTTTTTTTTTTTTGATAATTAGGTCCATATTATATTTGCACATTTGTATTCAGCAATGAGGATTTATTCCCTTCTGTTTCATGAAAACTACAAGATGGAATCTATGTTAGCGATGCCTAAAGGGTTCGTAATAAAGAGTTCCTGCTTCATTAACATGAGAACCTAAAATAGATGCCCTGATTTCAGCTTCTCAAAGTAAGTAACATTTCCATATTCATATATTTTTTATTCTATATTTTTTTGGCAATTAATAAGTCTTTGTGTTTAAAATTATTAGGATATACGCTGATATATTTTAGGATATTTTAGGCCACCTTATGCAGCTAAAACTGATGGATGCAATAGTATACATCCTGTCTTTACACAATAATTGATGCATCATGCATATCCTCATGAGCCTTAAGTTTCTAATCTCTAGAATAACACTCTCTTCGCAATATAGAACTAAGTACAAACCCAAAACTAGATATGAAGAGTTCAATACGAGTTGGGACATTCACCTCCGTCCCATTTTTTTAATAGAGGACAATTTCAACCTTAGATGACCTTTACTTATTTTATCTGAATTTCATGTCAGTTATTGAGAATGTCTTCTGGAGATAAATTGCTTTTCTAGAAGAACAACAATGTGAGAAGTGATATCTAGGTGAGTTAGCTACTCATTGTAAAAGAAAAAGAGAATTTGTTCATTCACTTAAAATAGGAATAATAACCTTGGTTGGAGCCACCTTATGCTACCCACACGCCTACTTTATAATCCAATCAACACTAAGAGGATTATTTACATGTTTCCGCAACTTCTATTATATTACATCTTTCATCGTTTGGTATATTAGGGACAACAACATTGACAACACCATGAGCATTAATCCTTTTTATACATAATCCGAACTGACAGAAAAATAACACACAGCCTTTAAATGGAGAAAATTTTGTAGTCATTGGTTTAGTAACATGGTTTTTGCTTATAATTGTAAGTTTGCACTACATTATATTTCAAAGAAGTATGCATAGTGAACTGATTCGAAATGTCAAAACTACCATTGTCGCACGAGTTTGCACTGACCTTTGGATTCTATGTTCCTTACAAAATGTTATTCCTAAGTTACAGTTCCTAGACCTAACAATGCGTCTTTTAGAGACTCAATTTACTAACTTGAGGAACATAATAGGTAGCAACAACAATGGTTCCCGAAATGATATTGTTATGGTCCTAGATTGAGTACATTAGTGCTGCTCTTAACATGCATATACTTCTTTGTTGGTACAAATTGATTGCATATTCGTTTCCATGATCTGTGAGTCGGGATCCAACATATTCGACAGGATTAATTAAATGAATAATATTTCACCTTAGAATCAGAATGAGTATCAGATACACTCATACTCTGTCAGAAAACTATAAGGCGTGTCTAATTAATTCCGGAGGTCTATATCAAGATAGAATGTTTTGGGTGGATATCCAATTCTGATGTACACATAATAATAACTACAAACCAAAAACAAGAACTAAAATGTTAAAGAAGTGGAGGAGTATGCATCTGATATAACACGTGGTGATATTCATGTCTTCCTAATTGTAGTCAAACTATATTTTTTTGTTTTTTTGATTTGTTACAGGATTTAATATATACATCAGTTCAGCCAATAGAAGTTCGCATGACCGGAAGTATTTTTCCTGTTTGCTTTCTATAGTTGAAGAAATCTAGAAAAATTATTTCTTCGTGATGACAATGAGGTAATGCACCTGCTCATCTTCTATGAATGTTGTTCCTTTTCCATCCTCCTATCTTTTGGAAGTTCTTGTGCAATCTTTCTCATGTTATTTTTCACTTATGGTGTTTCTGGGTTAGTTGGAAAGCATCTAATCAGGGCCAATCTCAAGCATATGGAAATTGCTTAGTCCCATGATATTTAAGTGTCCACTTATTGGTGAGTCATAGTTGTAAGTCAGCGAGTTACACAAGATGTTAAGCCTTATTTGGATAAGACAGAGTCTAGATTGTTAACATTTGATTCACTACGGGGGGTGAATTAACTTTGAGGAGTTCCAACATCCACTTTTTCAAAGTTTTTCGGGACCTTGATTTCACAGATGACTGCTTGCATGTCAATTAACAAAAAAAATGTTAATAAGTAAGCTGAAGGTAAATCCTCTGTTGGATGCTCCTTTATGCCTGTGGACCATTTTCACTAAAGTGTTATTATATTTAACCCATTATATTAAATCCCACTTAAATTAAGAAATGGTATTTGCTATCTTAGCTCAAATAGAAGTGCGCACAGTTCTCAATTATGTAGTTGTGGGTTCGAATCCCACGGATGGCACATTTCATTGAGTAGGCTAAAACCTTACATGCTTCCGATGGCTAAAATGATGCCATATATCATTATGCTATCCATAGCAAAATAACGGCAACAATCCTATAATTTGAAACCATAGAATCGTTCCTTCTATTTTTCAATAATGAATTGCGAATAGCATAATCCTTGCCTAAAATTGTCCAATAGCACTTTCATGTTTCATTAAGGATGAGTGGTGGACCAAATTGTTGGATTGTTATGATTTTCTAAGTGAGTTACGTTTGGTAAATTATCAAACTGTCATGATTTTCGTGTTACGCTACATCAGATACCCGTGCTTAATATGTTGGTCTATTATACTTTTCTGGGTTATATTTTTGCATTTCCGTCTTAGTATTATTCTGTGCCTTGAGAACACTCGGTTTATTAAACCAATTTGTAATGTACATTTCTCGAATTAAATAACAATGTTGAGGAGAAGTTATGGAACCAAGAAACTATTTTTAAAAGGTAAAAAAGCATTAAGGGGAATGATGGAAATTCATAAATGGACATGACCTTTGGAATGGAGATATATGTCCATAAACAAACATTGGGGCCAGAACCCAAACAACTTCAACATGCCAATTATGTAGGAGTGGTGGATTAAATTGTTGATTTATCTGTTTGATCCATATCAATCATTATACTTTTTATTTTTTTATTCTTCAATAATGCACCGAGTTGGGTTACAAGAAAATAAATATTCAAACTTAAGCTAATATCATATAGGTTGGGGATGCCAGTTTCTGTCACCATTTTTAGATACCGGTGAAAGAGAAAAAGATAGCTTTTTTTGTTTTCATCTTCCTTGCTTTAGTGAATTATTGAAACATGAAATGATGGGGATGGTTTGATCTCATTTTATATTTTTCCATATATTAAAGGTAATTAAGGTTGCTTTGTATTTTCTTTTGCATATCTATTTGAGACTTCAATAATAATTATCTATTTGTTCGGTATTACAGTACGTTAATGTCAGTATTCTCCAATATAATATTACAGGTCTGGATGCAGTTATGGAAGTCATGGGCAGTCATTTCAAGATGTTGATAGGGCGATTTCACTCATGGGAATGTAGTGTCTATTGTATTCCTTTTTCGTGCTAACAAGAAAAGGTAATAACATACTCTTTCTCATTATTAGGAGTGCATTTTTTTTTACAGATTCTTTCTAATCTTACACTTTTATAAAATTTATGAATTCTAAATTTGAATCCTAGGGATAAAGCATAGAAATCTATTACGCACTTAACATTTTCCTTGATATTGCATGTCCTAAGCTCAGTTTTAATTAAGGAGAGTTTTTTTCTAATTGTGGTAGACAAACACACATTCAACTTGCCTCATTGACCTATGAGCTAAATTAAATATGGATGAGTCCCGAGTCCAATTTTGATGTCGAGTTAATGAAAACAATGCAGCTTTGTTGTTTATTTTCCAATTAGTAAATGTATTCATTGGGAGGGGCATCGGATTTTTACCTATCTGTTAGCTATGTTGTTTATTTGATTATAGGGACAGATTGTACGCCTAAATTTATATCCTGATCTTTTTAGAAGTATGTTGAGCATGGTCTGAAGAACTGATGAAAGTACTTTTTTTCATCTGAAACACAACAAACAATGGTAGTTTTGTTTACATTATAGACAATGCTGAGGTATTATAAAGTTTTGCATGTTTTACATTTTCTGGTAGTGGAAATGATCTTTAAAAATGTATCTTCAAATTGTTGTATTTTTTTTAAATTGTATAAGTGGGTTTTGTGTGCAGATGATCAAGGAATGTTACTGGGCTTATGGAAGCATTCGATCCATAACACTACCATTATATTAGAGCTTTTAGGGCTTCATAACTATTTTACATTCTTTGCACAAACTTTAACATTCTAGATATGATAAATGCAATAGGAAGAATAATTGGCTTTGAGAACCATTACTTGCCGAGATCCTCAGAGAACAACCGTTCAATAAAATGAGTCTTACAAATTTTTTGATTGAAATAGGTGTCTTTGGTTAATTCATTTATAAAAGGAAGGATGTTCTGGGTGGTTTCTGAATTCTTTTATTTAGTTTCGTTGCTGGATTTATGGAATATCTTAATTTGATACTACTTGCATTTAAAAAAAAGAGATATTTTTACTTTTTCAATTTGTCGTAAAAAAGGAGGGAGTATTTTGTAAGTATTTTCAATGGTGGAACCAGGTTTTCAAAATATAGGGGCTAAATTATTATTTTTTCCACACCCAAATTAATGCGGGAGAACACATACCACTTCACCTTCAAAGTACTAACGAAATAAGACTATACTACTCGAGCGAAACAGCAATGTACAAAAATATGCTATATGTTGATAAGAAATACTTCCAAAGTTGTTGGACATGATTAATGCCTTGCAATAGATTATCAATTTGCTGTTAACTGGAACAGGATCAAATGCATGTTTTCAAACTACATATAATACCAAAGAAGAAGAGTAGCTTTTAACGTACTGTAATTGCAGGGACTTAGATACATACAATACCTCGATGTGGAGACTGAAATTACCAATTAAACACTACACACGGAAGATTTCAATGAACCCTTCCCAACAAAGTATTGCGGCTACTCTTGACTGAAAATTCCAACCAAACACAAGGGAGATTGAAATGAAGCTTATATGAAACCCTTGGAGTATGAAAATAATAGGCCACACATACCGAGAAGAATATGATGACTACTGTAAAAAGTTCAGTTTTTTATCACTCACCAAAAGCATAATTAGAGAACAAGTAACGTTCTATTGTTTCATAAAAACAAAATTGAAGCATGGCTAATGTTCTGTATTGAACTCTTTTTTTTCTGCGGATACATCATATGAGGAGAAGGAAAACAAGCAAATATATCATATTTCCATGTACCTGGATGTTACCCTTAGTTTATAGGTGAACTAGCAAATACATGACACAACTACTTTGAAGAAATTAAGCAAACACTTAGTAAGCAACTCTAATCTTCCTTCTTTTTTTCTATTCTTATTCTTCTTACTCTGATAACAAAAAAGATAGTTACATAGATATGAATACGGTGGACTAAATAGCTGCGATTGGTTGACTAAACTGATGATTTCGGTGGGCTAAGATGATGAAACATTTGTTTGACAAACGGTAAATTACTACTATGGTGAGGTTTTGTAAGAAAGGAGCGGGGGGAGGCTACATCCAGGTTTAGTCAACCTGTACTTCCGCCCCTGTTGTATTTTAGACCATGGGTATTTAATTATTTTGGTTTTCGGTTTTTACTGACGTCACTTCTATTTTATAGATAAGCCGATCACACTTATATTCGTGGCTTTAGATATGTGTGGGATCGTTGGAGTAGATATTTCTCGGACATTTACACCGATGCCATATTCGACAATATCTAGAATTAGTGGAAGATGACTTTTGTCATCACGTAGTTGGAAAACACCTAGAACAAATGAATGGAACCAAATTAGATATGATTAAAAGATGAAATAGGGTCTTATCATATGAACAAAACATGATTGATTTCTTACATGCTCACTGTGGTAGTCTTGCAAGGATTTTACCAATTGATGTAAACTTTTTATTAAGTTGGAAAAAATGTGATTACTTCTTACTGAATTCCATTATGGTCTCCCATGAATCAAACTTGGTTAGTAAACACAAATTATGGGGTTTGCTGTTTACTTTTTATCTCATCTCATGTTCTTAATTTATTTCATTTAATTTCAGTACGTGTTACTTTGGCGTCAATTGAAAAGGAGTAATATTGATGTTAATATTAAAAAAGCAGATAAAGGGAGTATAACACCAACAACGACTCATGTTTTACTCTACCCTCTTTGGTTTCCTCTATGTCAAGATTCCCTTTGGTGGTAGATATGTAAGTTTCATATTGGTTTAATCGTAATTCATTCTCAGACACTAAAAAAGTTTAGAAAAAATGGGTTATTGTGGTGTTATTGTGGCACCCTACCAAATCGATTTATTGTGGTGTTATTGTGGCATCTCATATCGGTTTCCACTTACGTAACCTCTAAGTGGTGTTATTGTGGCTCCCTACCAAATGGGTATGCGATTTTATTTTTGATTTGGTTATGTAATAGAAAAAAAGGGATTTAGTTGAGAACATAAGGAAAATAGAAACTGGAGGAGCTGATGGTGTTTTTGTTTCTAATATTAGAGATGCTATGACTAATATAATATATAAAATTCAAAGTGGTTTCGGAGTTTGTACATGCAATTCAAGTAAGGAGGGGGTATTGTTTTATTTGTTAAACTTATGAACTGTCCTAACTTTCTCATAATAGAAAACCAGAATCTCCAAGTTCACTGTTGCATCTTTGCTATCAGTGGAAACCTACAAAAGCAATTGAGAATGAGAACTATGCTTTAATAGCTGGAATTTGAGATCAAAATCAGAATTATAGATTGGTATATCAGGGTGACATTATTAGAACTATTTATGTGTTTACTGGAGAAAAGCTTGCAGTACTCTTCGTAAATTGTTTAAAGATGGTGAATCATCTTTGTAAGAACCTCTTTGATGTCATATGAGAAGTATTTTCGATACATTTCGTCATAATTCCAAGGATTGGGACCCGTATTTTGCAATCTTTCACTGCTCATTTTGTGTATTGCTATGGATATCGATAATTTAAGAATTCGTAAACTTCAAAGAGCAGATCCAAATCTATTGGAGCCAGTGAAAATTTGAAAATTATTGTTGATGGGCCTTTCACTATGATAGTAAAACAAGTATTATTTTCTTTTGTACTGAAATGTTTTGGTTTGTCGGTTGTGAAACACCCATTATGTTTGTTACCTACCACCTGATACTGTTTTTTTTTTTTTTTTTAGTAATTGAACTATGAAAACGATATATAACATGCTGCACATAAGTTCTACTAAATTAGGGGTCTAACTTTCTTTTGATGTATATATCCTAAATAGTTTTTGTAATTATTTCATTCATATAGTTCGATAGCCTAATATTACTTAGTTTACTTTGGATCTTCCGGATAAAACATCTAAGAGGATGCAGACAAGTGCCTTTGGGAAATGCAAAGGGATCTGGGACCTATCAGATGCACATGGAGTAGGCCTTTGATGATCTTGGCATTTCACTACTTTTTACCTCTAATCAGCAGCTATCGGGTATTCTTCTATACTTTCAAATAGGAAACCTATACATGTAAATATCATGTGCAACGCCAAAGGGGAATCATATGTACCCTATACCAAGTGGATATTCAAGTCTCTCTAGGTGTGGTTTTTAATGAGTGGAAGTACGAGAGAGATAAATTCATGAATGTTAGACATCGACTAGAAAATTGAAGGTTCATGTAATTTCGTTTTCTTCAATTCATGTTTTATATAGATACATTATTTCAATTCTATTTTCTGTTAGTAGTGCATTTTTTTTTCTTTTTTTCTTCTTTTTAATATCCTAGGTTTAGATCTCCATTATGTAATTTTCAGCTTGGTCATGGCCATGGATGATTATTATTATTAGAGAAAAAGACACACAAGAACTTACAGTTTACTAAAACAAAAATAAATTTCAACTATTAATAAAGGTTCGTTCAATGACTAAATCATCAATTATGTAATCACTGTGATATGTAATTATCCACGGAAACATTGAACTTCAATTCCATCTGAACTGGGATTGGTAAAGTAGGAGTATATCAAAACATAGGAAATAGATAACTATGTAATTGGAACTTCATCAACATTATACTGTTTTGTGTTTCTTTCTTTGGAGTATTAATCTTGGGATAGTATGTTAACACAGTACCATACATTTCATTCATGAAATCAGTTTACTTACTGTTATAGCTCAAACGGAAGAGCACATGGAACTCAACCATGTTGTTGTGGGTTCGACTCCACATATAGCATTGTTATTTGAGTAGGGTAAAATCTCACATGCTTCAGTTGGAAAAATTATGAAATCGACACATGAATAAAATAAAAAGAGGTGTCTTATATCATCTTGGTACTTGGGAAGCATCTGAATAGAACAAGATAATTCAAATTCTTTGTGAAGTCACAAACATATGACAGGAACAACTTAAAGTTTTAGAGATACCAAAAGAAGGCGAGTTTTCTTGGATTTTAAACCATGATACATCCAATGCAATTATAATGTAGCTTTCGATTAAAGAGCATCTAGATTAACCTCTTTACAAAGAAAAAATAATATATTTTTTTTATTAAAATGTTGTTAAGGAGACCTATGTAATATAACCACTGGAGGAAACTCTTTCCATTCCTCCAATTGTTTATAGAATCAAGATTAGGTTCTTTAAATGGGCAGCAAAGGAATAAAGTTAAGGTTATGTTTACAGGTCTCATCATATCTCTCCTGCAAAATAATGAAAATTATGAGAGGGAAGAAACTAGAAGGTCATATTATTGTTCATATAATGGAAATAATAATTAATAAGCTAACGAATCAAGCAACTACTTGGGTTCTTCTAAAAGAAACAAAGGATTTTTTTTTTTTTTTTGAAGCAACATAGCCAGAGTTGAATCTCTCTTTCCATTAACATTTTGAAGAAACCAATCATGCAGCTGATTGAGTTGATGCCACATAACTATGCAATATGAGTTTTTTACTTTGATCTTATTACCTTTTCCATCTCTTATTATCCTGTTTTGAAATTCTTGAACGACATCGTGTTTAAGAGGTGAACCAATGATATGCATCCATAATGGTGTACTACAAATTCAAATTTAAAAAAATATGAAACCTAAATATTTATAGATTTGGTTTTAGTTGGATTTATATCTCTTCGCACCTGTGTTTAATTAATCTCCATCTGCATAAATGAGATACACCTAACCAAGAGGTTGCTAACAAATAGATGCGTCCACATTGATTGGGGTATTTGTTTTATATAGATCTTCCGTTAATTCTTAGCAAATTATGTGAACTCGGTTTCATTTATGAATTCATTTGCTTTTCCCTTGGATTTTCCTTGAGCATGATGACAACAAATCTGCAAGTGTGAATACTTATTTATTTTAGCAGATTACAAATCTTTCTCATCACTTCATTTATTGTCAAGATCAGAAAAAAAAAAAAAAAGCTTGGTCTCGGGGGACAAAGGAAATTATGTTTGTGATTACTATATTTTCAGGAACAGAGATAAATTGGTAAGTAAATATGAAAGAGTGATTAGTATATTGTATATAGTTCGGAATTTGTTAGCATGAATCTCTTATTAGTTAATGATATGATTTGGAAAACATTCAAAAATTTAGTGTAAGATTCTTGATATGAAGTTGGAAATTTGATAGTGGGTATACTTCTACTGATCCATGTCTCCATATAATAAAATTTCCTATTCTTCGCCAATCACCTTCCAAGGAGGTCTATCAATGGGGTTTATCCAACTTTCAAGAGCTTTACCCTCTACTTTGTTAAAGGTGAAAGGTTGTTCATGATTTGTATCGTACCTGCAATAAGTAAGTTGAGAGTAAATTCTCTTCTTGCAAGCCCTTTTTGCCTATGAATGATGTGTGCTTAAATGTCATTATTAAATCCTAAATTCAAATCCTAGCTATTATGCATTCATAATATCATTCCATAAGAAGAAGAAAAAGCAGATACTAATGAATGGGTTATTACCTTTTATGTACTGTAGTTAGCTTTGGATGATTAAGGTGGTTTTATCACCAAGATATGGTCAATAGTGTTGTCTACAGGAATAAACTTGGAAGTGCCAAAATATGCAACTTTTGTTTTGTAATCGTTGTATCTAATGTACGTCACTTCATCTAATGTATCTATGAATTATTGCAGAGGATGAGTTGGATTATAACTGTTAAGAACTATTGTAATTCTTAAAAGAGGTTATATTAGTTGAAGAGGTTAATGCCTTCTTTGTCGAAATTATATTTTTCCGTCTAAAAGGTGTAAATGATACTTGGTGTCTTAGCTCAAATGACAGAGCATATGGTTCTCAACCATGTTGGTGTGAGTTCAATTCCTACAGATGACATTGTTATTTGAGTTTTCTAAAACCTTACATACTTTTATGGCGACTTTAGCTTTACAGTATCCGTGGTGAAGTTCAAATTTTTAAAGAAACAGTGAAGTTGCAAATAACAGGTAAGCAAAATCATATCTTACTTATTTGTATTTTTTTCCTCTTCTCTATCTTTTTTTTTATAGACCACTATAGAAACTATCTCTTTCTTTGTTATAAAATAGAAATCTTTGGTAACTGTGAGCTGAAATCTTAGAGAATTAATTTTTCGAATGGGATATAATTTGTGGGTATCAAGAGGGTGATCTAGGGGAGCAAATGCAAATCTTATTTTTCGTTTTTCGAAACAATTATTTAGTAACATTTTATTGTTCTTCAAAACAAGGATATATACATGTTTACTCACTGTTTATGGGTAAAAATCGTTTCTGCCCATTTTGGTAATTTCGGTAGGTGAGTGAGAAACTGGTTTAAACCCTAAACAAATGTGCTGCACATGAGCACTTTCTAGATTCGAAAGATCAATTTGTACAAGTTCGGCCTAATCCAAGTAATGGCCGTTCCAGACTTGCTTCGGTCACAAAGTGGAGGAGAAGGGTTGATTTGGGGAGGGAAGCAAAGAAAGGTGTTGAGACCAGAATAATTCTGGGAGAGTAGTATCTCGACTTGTATCAGAAATTGAAAGCTTCGGAAGATTGCAAGATATGAAAGCTTTTTGGAGAGCTTGCAAAGTTTCCTTTTCTGAGAGTGTTGTGTTTTTCTCCTGACCGAGACTTGTTGTCTGGTGGAAATATGTAAGACCTATCTATACAAGTCGAGATTGAAACATACCCTAGCCTCATGAAGGAATAGATTTAAGGGTGAAATAATGGGAGGAGGTGGTAACCGCATTAGTGTTTATGGGTGAAACCGTTTTCACCATTATTTCCTCATTTATTTGTCCCTTTATTCCTATTCACGCTTTCTTAAAGTGAGCGTAGTGTACGCTGCATGTTGTGACCGCCAAACCAAGACCCTAGAAAGAATCCCCCAGTTTGTGTTGATGTCTTGAGTGTTGGTTGCACTTCGAGTGCAAGTGGGAATTCCAGGCTGCAAGTGGCGTGTGCGGCATGTGCCAATGGCATGTGCAGAATTCCTTTGTTGAGGGTTGCACCTTGAGTGCAAGTGGCAATACCAGAGCTACTAGTGGCGCGTGTGGCATGTGCGGAATTCCTTGGTGGTAGGTTGCACTTTGAGTGCAAGTGGATATGCAAAAGATGCCAGTGGAGCGTGTGGCATATGCAGAATGCCTTAGTGGTAGGTTGCACGTTGAGTGCAAGTGGCTATGCCAAAGTTGCCAGTGGCGCGTGTGGAATGTGCGAAATGCCTTGGTGGTAGGTTGCACTATTTGCAAGTTAGTCTACCAGCGAGGGTTGTGGCATGTGCTAATGGCATGCACAGCCATTAGGGCCATAAATAGGTAATGAAAGCTACCAGTGAGCGCATTGGCATGTGCTAATGGCACGCTCGGACATTAGGGCCACGTCCTGGTAAGAAAAGCTACCATTGAGCGCATTGGCATGTTCCAATGGCACGCTCGGCCATTAGGGCCACGGCTTGGTAAGAAAAGCTACCAGTTAGCGCGTCGGCATGTGCCAATGGAACACCCGACCATTAGGGCCATGTCCTGGTAAGAAAAGCTACCAGTGAGCGCGTTGGGATGTGCCAATGACACATTCGGCCATTAGGACCACGGCTTGGTAAGAAAAGCTACCAGTGAGCGCGTTGGCATGTGCCAATGGCACGCTCGGACATTAGGGCCACGGCTTGGTAAGAAAAGCTACCAGTGAGCGCGTTGGCATGTGCCAATGGAACGCCCGACCATTAGGGCCACGTCCTGGTAAGAAAATATACTAGTGAGAGCGTTGGCATGTGCCAATGGCATGCGTGGCCAATTTGGGTCATGGATAGGTCCAAGGTAAGCGTGCTTGGCTTGGCGTGGTGTCTAGCATATCTAGGGCCAGGGAAGTGTGTGTTTCGCATGGCGCGGTTATCATGGTCTAGGTGTGGATGTCATGATTTTCCATTGGCACAGTGGTGCGGCTGTCATGGTTTGCATTCTTTGGCGCGTTGGTGTGACTAGCATAGCTAGGGCCAAGGCAAAGTGCGTTTGGCATGGCCCGACTAGCTTGGGCTAGGTGTGGATGTCATGATTTTCCTTTGGCACAGAGGTGCGTCTAGCATGGTTGGCATGCTTTGTCCCGTTGGTGTGACTAGCATAGCTAGGGCCAAGGCAGAGTGTGTTTGGCATGGCGCAGGTAGCTTGGTCTAGGTGTGGATAACATGATTTGCCATTGGCACAGAGGTGCGGCTAGCATGGTTGGCATTCTTTGGCGTGTTTGTGTGACTAGCATAGCTAGGGCCATGGCAGAGTGCGTTGGGCATGGTGCGGCTAGCTTGGGTTAGGTGTGGCTGGTATGATTTTCCTTTGGCACAGAGGTGCGTCTAGCATGGTTGGTATGCTTTAGTGCGTTGGTGTAATTAGCATAGCTAGGGAAAAGGCAGAGCGCATTTGGCATGGCGCAGCTAGCTTGGGATAGGTGTGGCTGGCATGACTTGCCATTGGCACAGAGTGGAATTAGGGTTTTGCTCGTTGTAACCCTAATTTGAAAAAATACCCCCTATTAAATACTGACTACGTGCATTAAATGTTCTAATAAATGTGTCACTGGTGACATTAGGTTATTCGGGGTTTTACGATTTTACCCTTCATCTAAAAGCCACCATCAACACTCACATAAAAATTGGTATTGTTTTGTTGATTATACATTATTGTAGAGATACTCCAATACAATGCAAGACGGTAGTAGTTGAGTGTAAAGAAGGTGCCCTAAATTGGTCTCCTCAACTTAATTGTGTAGTTTCCAGACTTTAACGATGGCAAGACGGTATTTTTCGAGTATAAACAAGGTCGCCTAACGAGGTAAAATTGGTCTCCCCAACTTAATTGTATAGTTTCCTGACTTAACATATTTCTATTGGGCGAGTTGTAGGCCCAGCTAACCAAACATTGGGTCCATAACCCAAAAAACCAAGACATGCCAATTATGGAGTAATGGTGGCTTAAAATTGTTGATTTATCTGTTTGATCCATATCAAGCATTATACCTTTTATTTATTTCTTCTTCAACAATACACCTGAGTTGGATTACAAGAAAATAAATATTGAAACTCAACCCAGTTTCATGTAGGTTGGTGAATCCAGTTTCTGTCACCATTTACAGATAAAGTTAATTTTGTTATTTGCTTTCCTTTAGTGAACTATTCAAAGATGAAATGAAAGGAATGGTTCGATCTCATAGATGTTTACATAATCTCAAATGTTGTGAATTAAACTGAAATATTAATATAAATATTTATTTTATATTGATGAAATATTTTGTTTTGAGATATTAATATAAATAGTTGTTAACATATGATCTTGAAGGACTGTAATCATAATTTTCTCATATAGGTCCTTATTTTACACCAATTTAACATTATGCCATGATTGCGTGTTTGGTAAACTAATGCACTTGAATGGATGTTTGCTAATAATAATTCCTCTGAGAATTATATTAGTATACAGTCGACATACTGCATGTAATTGGTATATTATTATCATTTTCGAATGATAATAATAGTATAAAGGTAAACTAATTCGATTGTAATTTTCAGCTTTTTGCATTTCATTTTACTATGAACATGTAATGACAAAGGCAGTATAAAACTACTCACCAGAAATATATAAATGTGTTCCGTATATTATTTTCTCTCTTTATGCTTTGTTCTGTAGTTAGAAACGTTGGCTTATAATGTATGCCTAAATTGTATACACTAAAATGAGAGGTTGAGCCGGGGCCGTAAGGCCCCGATGATACCTAAGTCTACCATTATAATTACTAATCATGTCTTAATATTAGTTCTAGTTGACACCTATTTACGTTTCCTTCATCTCTGGCGCTTTATGTTTGGCTAGTCTTTCTAGCTACACAACTAAGCTTCCTAAGATTTCTCCTCCTATATCAGCTTATAAAATGACTAAATCTGGTACATTTCCATTTCAATCTGCAACATACAAAATCCCAATTTTAATTTTTATGACTGTCCAAAAGTATTATGGAGGTTCTATTAGGCAGATGAATTCATGATAACCCACTATGTCCAGATAAAGCACTACCAGAAACATGAAACCATATTCTACTAATTAACAGAAAACGAGTACCGGGACTCCGCAATTTGAATAATGGATAAAAACTAACCTTGTCCAGCAACTATACACATAAATGGAATGTCCATACAAAACATATAAGTAAGTCGCAACAGCCAAACTATTGCAAAAAATATATAACTCTCTACAGCCTTTATACCGATACGACTTATTACGTTAACCACCATTGATGATGAGTCAAACATACAGAAGTTCTCTCTCATCTCTAGTGTCCTCTCAAATGAATCCAGGATTGGAAAATGTATTAGGTTGAATTTTGAAATGACTAATGACCAAACTTTTTTCCGACTGCCCCGTACTTGAGTGGTTGAGTATTGGATACTGCACCTGATCTGATATGAAGAGTTTATGTACTTCAAATCCTTCACTGAAAAACTTGGTTATTTATAATGTGAGAGTAGAAAGAAGACGGTTTTCTAAACTGTTCTCTGTTCTCTCAAAATTCATGCACCAAGTCTAAAGGTTCTAATCTATGTACTTATGTAGATAGAGTTGGGAAGGATTATGACTTGTCTATCTTTCCAACTCTAGTTAAAGCAAACACTGAATTTTTCTCTGAATGAGATAGTGCAATGTGGTAGCAAGAGATAGATTATAGTGCAGTTGCTAGTAATTTTCTTCGACCACTTGCACAAGTGGTGCATCTAAAAATTTCTTGTCAAACCCCGCATGTATTTGCTCTCGCTTGCTGCTATCTTTTGCAAGTTTATGTTTTTGGTTCCATGGAAAATCAGGCTCATTGAAACTGATATATATTCATAATTCATATGGTTTTTGTCATAAATAGGTACTCTCTGTAGCAGTCTTGTAACTATAAGCCATATAGGCATAAAGGACAAGAGGCTGCGAAAACAACTGGTTGTTGGCAAATCTGGATGTGAGGAGCTAGTCTTGTATGACCGATGTGCCCTCCTTGAAGGGGCAACCAGGGGGAAGATAAGGGCGGCACCCACAATTAGGGAGCTGATAAGTGTCTTAAGACGGCAATGTCATGGGGCTTTATGCTCATAAGTGAAAACTACAGTCACACCCATTCTTCCTCTTTTTCCCACTGTGAAACCCACCCCAAATTTTTTGAAGGCGCGCACCCTTTTTCCAGGGAAAAATTATTATCAGACCCAAAATTATTAAAATTAAATTTATAATATTCATCGACTCTTCTTCTTTCTTCTATCTTTTTCTCCTCCATCTCCAGATCCAATCTACAAAAAATAAAAATAAAGAAAAAAAAACTTCGAATGATTCTTCATCTTCAGCTAATGGGTTGATCACAGGCAACGGGAAAGTGAAGGTGACGGTAGAGGAGGTATCTCGCAAAATCGAGGGTTTTCACGTTTCCAAAGATTTAACTGCATCTAAAGATAAGAAAGACGGTATCACTGTGGCATGACCCTTGAAAAGCACTTCTTTCTAGGTTCTAAGCTAATGCGTATTTTGTTTTCCTCTTTGGTGAGAATTATCAGATTTTGGTTGTTACAGAAACCAAGTTCTTGTTCTGTTTTGTTTTCCTCCTGACATCTAATGTTTCATTGCACTAAGAATGTTTTCATATCATGTGTACTTTTGAATGCTTTTGCAAATTTAAAACTTTGGGACATCTCGATGGTACATCATAGTGCTGAAAGAAGATATGAGAATAACATGTTATTTTTCAAGATTAATTTTGGAATAATCTGTTATGCAGCTAAACTTCATATTGATGTGAAGTTTTGTCCTACCCATAAGGATCATGCAGCTGATTTGTTGTGAACACCAAAAATTTCCTATCGGGTCCAGGTACTCAGTGCAATTCCTATTTGCTACATTGTTTGTTTTCTGTTCTGAATTTTTAAGTTTTTTTTTTTAGTATTTCAAAAGCATTAAAGTTGCTAACTGACGCAGGATTAACATTTTTAAGTTGCTTTGGAGATTTAATGATTCTCGATGTATAGTTGTAGTCGTCCGTAGTAACCAAAATCCAAAATCGAATCTGCATGAGTTGCTGGCAGTGGTAGTTCCAACAACAGATTTAGGTGTCGTTGGCTTCTCGAGAAGACACCGGCAACAACAACAATGAATCCGTAACTAGTGGAGTGTTTGTTGGATGGTTCTTTACGGGACTTCCACCATCGATTCAGTGAATGGACTTGATTAAATTGAATGGGATTGAGTTTGTCTGGGAAATTTCTAAAGACAAAATAAAAAAAATAAAAAAAATAATCTGTTATGCAGCTATGGAATTGGTTGCATAACCTGTTATGCATCTATATAATTTGTTGCATAACTTGTTATGCAGTCCAGAAAACGTTTGCATAGCACGTTATGCATCAACTTTTTCGTCACTATTGAAACCAACAAAAACAAAGATTGCATAACTTGTCATGCACCTACAATAATATATGTATAACATCTTATGCAGTCGTGAAAATTGATGCATAAACTGTTATGTATCTGAAAATATGGCTGCATAATGCATTACGCATCGAGAAATTTGTTGCACAATCTTTTATGCATCTGAAAATATGTTTGCATAATGCATTATGCATCAATTTTTTTTGTACAGACTAAAATCAACCAAAATAATGTCTACATAACCTGTTATAGATGCATAATTTGTTATGCAGTCGAAAAATGGTTGCATAATTCGTTATACGTATGCAGAATGTTTTTTGCATCTGCATAATGTTTTATGCATCGTGTTTGGTCGATGCATAATAGTTATGTAGTCAATTTTCGAAATTTTGCCTAAAATGAAGATCACCTCCAATATTTTCGTGAAAAACAAAAATTTGATATTGTTGTTTGTACTCGTTGCGTAGCTCTGTTAAAAAGATTTCCAACGATATAAAATTTGTAAAATTCCAAGGCGCGGATTTTTAGATATGTTATATCCAAGTTGCGTTGCCAATTATACCCCTGAAAAATTAGGATGCATAACGAGTTATCCCTGAAAAAACAGTATGCATAACACGTCATGCGGATGCATAAACTACCATGCAGACATGTTTTAATAATTTTGGATAATTATGGGTGTGACATTAATATTATGGATGTCACGGTATCCAAAATTAATTGTGGGCCTGACAATGAGAATAATTTTTTTTTGGGTTTTTCCCTTAATTTCCCCATTTCATAATTTGCACAAGTTGGGCCCGACTCAGAAAGTAATTGCTTTACTCAAAACAGCACGTAATCTGGCGTCACTCAAATTTGAAGGGGAAAGTCACAAGTGCAGATTTTTTTTGGGAAATTTTATAAAGTATCCCTGTTTTTTTTGGGTCATTTCAAAAGTACCCCCGTTTTTTACAAATTTTCAAAAGTACCCCAAGTTTGACCGTTTTTTGAATAAAACGTTAAACAGAAAGTTAGAGCAGTTAAACTCCATGTGGCACCTACAGAATGTCTTAAAAGCCCCTCTGATTTGAACAGGGACGATTCGGATAGAATCGGACACTCGACTCAGTGACACTATTCACAGACTCTTCACCATCAAATCTGTAATATCCCTTGCCAGTAACATCCAGTCAACACCGACCAGAACCATTGTTGTTGTTGCCTGTGTAAAAACAAAGAACGACCAATATTACTGCCTGCAACTTCTTCTCTCTGTCCGTTTAAGTTTCAGTCACCAATTTCAATTACTGCACCTTCACGATAGCAGCAGCCCACCCGATCCATCTTAAGCACAACTACCATTAATCACCAACAATGGCAACAAATTCCTTTCTTTATCTCTGACCATCAGTAACATCACCTGCTCCTTGTCTCACTGTGAAACTGTCACTGCCTTCGACATCTTGGCTACAACAATGAACTCCATCTTCTTAACTGCGACCAATACCACTTTCCAGACTTCTGACCAACGTATGCATGTCCTCCACTTTCTTATTTTCTCCACCAGCAAACCATCTCTGCCAGTAGCATTAATATCAACCCATCGATATGCTTCTTCCATTCTCGTCGATTGCACAACCAATGATAAACTCCAGCCACATAAACTGACTCCATCTGCATCGTGTCCCTCGTCATTATAAATATCAGCAGCACCACTCGACAAACACCATTAATAATTCACGATAAGATTTGTTAAAACCCATACGGTATTCGAATCTTTTAACACAAGAACGACAACCACTTCCAGCACTTCATGCTTCCGTTCTCCCTGCAACCACCATTTGCAATAGCTCAACGCACATCTCCACTTCAGCTGACTGCACCCATCTCCATTTGATCAAAAAACCAGCTCATTCTCAATTCAGGTCACGGCATCAACTTCAACATAACTAGTCGCAGCAACTAACGCTTCCGCAAAATCCCCATTTCCGTGCAAACTCAGGCCACACCATTCTATTCCCTGTCCGTCTAAATATCAGTCACAGTCAATGCCTGCAACTCAGCTCGACTCCATCTCCAAGAGAACAACACATTCGAGTATTGATTCACTGCAATTTAAAGTCGCGCGACACCAAGAGATCACAAATCAAATTAACCACTACCACCGACGAAAAGCCAATCAGCCTGCATTCATTACCTTTTCACTTAGAACCTGTAGTTAAATCCATCTCTGCCAGCAAAGATGCTTCCCTAAACTCCTGAAATGGCAGATTCAAAAAACAATTATCGAATCACCTCTACTTGTTACGTTTAAGAGCATGTCTTCCTTGACCTTTCTTAGGTGCAGATTTCTCACGTCGTTTCTGCATTTCAAGCTTCGATAATCGCCTACACAATTTTTTTAATAAAAGCCTGTCAGGTATTGGTGAATCGAAAATAAAAACTAGGAATGTAGGATACATCAATTATATGGGTACCATGCAACCACCTTCTCATCAACAAGATTTTTCCTGAGATTTTTGATACCAGATGGTTGTCCTGTTGGGTTTAGCACATGCCCAAATATCCGCGCTCGAGCTTTTGTAACCCCTTTTAATGTTGCCTCGGATAAAAATAACCTGAAGTTACTCATCCCTACTACCAAAAATAGCTGCACAACACAGGATAACATGCGTAAATGATTGATCTTTGTATCTCATTTTAGAATCTAATAAGAAAACGTGATAAATTTTAAACCATTACAGGATGAGTTAGTTATCATGAATCCGTGAAAATACAGCATATAGTTAGAGATGAAAACAAAACAAAAAACACCAAAATAACACTAGACCTTAACGTTTTTATTGAACATCCAGCAACGGTATTGGGATTCATTCAGATACATCAGTTAAGAATTCTGAATTGAAAACTCAAGCAATAACAACGAGATATATCAGTATAAAATATGGAATTTTAACAGTTACAACGGGAGCATAATCCCAGCAAGAGAGAGTAAGGAAAAACTGAGGGACACATGCTACACACAAAAAGCGAAAAGATGCGTGTCAATACCTATTTTCATGCTCTCTTCATTTTATACTTTATAAGTCATCAACCACGGTTATACACAGACACAAGCACACTTGCTTATTCAATTCATAACAATTTACTGACTCAAACCACAATTCATAATTCAATTCACAACAATTTACAACACATTACAAGAAAAAATCAGTTCATAACACAAAAAATCTCACTAAAAAATTTTCATTTCATCTCATATCTAAACAACCACATCATCTGTATCAACTCATAATTCATGTAAAACTGCTAAATTAGCTTAGCTGCCTACAATTCAGTTCTCACTATACATCCATCCACCATCCCAAACCACCAACACCACTAAACTTCCCCCAATTCTAAATCACCCAAACTTTAACATCCACTGAATTACCTAATTCACCAAACCAATTCTAATTAAACCTAATTTGTGTCAACCCATCTCCTATTGTCCTCAAACATCATCTTTTTCATCTTAAATTTCATCTACTCAGTTTACATCAAAACCCTAGATTCTCAGATTACATCAAAACCACTTCAGATTATCAATTGAAAGAATACCCTTACTTCAATCAACTAAACCTGACTCTAATTTTTAACTTAATCATCACCTAAATCGAATTTCCAATTCTACTCAGGAAACCCTAGTTCTACTTCTCCCTGACCCTTTCGGTTGAACTCTAAATCAACTACTCAAATACTACCACCTACACCGATTGTTCCATGAAGTTTCCCTTCATATTTCGATCTCATAAACCTCACGGAATCAGCAGAGGTGAAGACAGAAGAAGAAAATAAGAGAAGAAGATATAAGAAAAAGAACAAAAAAGAGGTCGAAAAAATACAAGGGAAAATACATAGAGATGACCTTCTGCTTTTCCTCCATCCAGAAGATGATTTTTGGTGACTCTTTAATAAACAAAATCAAAAACTAAAAGGCCTCACAAGGGATGATTTTAGAGTCAGTTTTCTCCTCTCTGAAGGAAAAGAGAACGATGAGTTTTTGAGAGCTCTTACTCTCTCTCTATCTCTATCTCTTTAGTTATGGGATAAGCCCCGTTTGGTAACTTTGCAAATTATTTTGACCTGGTAAATTAGTTTTGACCAATTCAGGGTGACGCCTTCCCGTTTTTAACAATTTGGGGGCACTTTTGAAAATTTGTAAAAAACGGGGGCTTTTTTTTTGTCTTCACTAGATAAATTACAAAACAAGTTTGAGATTACATTTGTTAACCAGTTATACTTATGGAGTCTTTTCTTTTTTGTTGGAATGTCAAATTTGTAATCTAGACTAGTTTGATTAGTGTGAATCAAGTTTAGTCTTTGAGGTAAGAATTGTAGTTTTACTGAGTTATAAAAAAGAGTAGTAAAACAGTAAAAGAAGTCAAAAGAAAAGTCTAGAAAGGACTTGTGAGATTGCTGTAATGTGAACGACGTAATTTAGGATAAGAAAGGAATTCTCTAGACAAAGCTAGAGTGGACTGAAATCAGTCGGTCAAATGCTTCAATGCTAAGAAATATCGAGTGAAGCTTAGAATGTCATAGAGAGTCCAGTTGAAGCCTATAAATAGGCTGTGAGTATCACATGTAAAACATGAGCAAGAACAATAATAAAATAGTGAGTTTCAGAGAAAACAACCTTGATCCACTCCTCACATCTAATACTAACTACTCAACTACAAGTGTGAAGAGTATCAAACATCAAAAAATCATCATGGTATCATAGCTTATCTCCATCCATATGGGCGTCAACAGAAATCTGACCCAAATCCAAGTAGAGAGAAAGATGAAGATGAATATAAAAGGAAAATGTTGCTGACAAAGAAGAAAGAAAGAGAAAAGATGAGAGTAAACAGAAGTTGAAAAGAAAACAGAAGTAGTTGAAAAAAAAAAAAAAAAAAAAAAAAAAAAAAGCTATGCTCATAAGAATACCTCAGGTGAGTTAAAGAATCTGAAGATGAAAACGTCTCCATGAATAAAAAGAAAACAAAAAGAAAGGGTCACTTCCTAATAAGTGATCAAAGAAGAATTTGAGGGTAAGAGCAATAGAATTGCTTCCTCAGATAAAGAAAGAAAAAGATGGAAGGAGTGCCATGTTGTCACGAGAATTCTAGAGTTCTACTCGTGATAAGAAGAAAATAATTTTGTTGTTGGGCTGGCGAAAGCCATGGAACCTCTGAACCACCTAGCTGGTTAAGTTCCATATATAAAGACCCCAACGAAAAAATTCCAGCTTGAGGCGGAACCTCTGAACCAGCTAAATGGTCAAGTTTCGTAAAAGATGGAAGTGGATAAATGACTAAAGGCGGCGCCTCTAAATCGATGGTGATCAATCTTTGGTACAGGCCAGGGGAAGGATGCTAGCAAGACTTCTAAATCGATGGTAACTTCTAAGGAGATTTCAAATTACGGGGGATGATGGAATGTCTAATTTGTAATCTAGACTAGTTTGATTATTGTGAATCAATTTTAGTCTTTGAGGTGCCGATCAAAAAAAAAAAATTGGTCTTTGAGGTAAGAATGGTAGTTTTACTGAGTTGTAAAAAAGAGTTGTCAAACAGTAAAAGAAGTTAAAAGAAAAGTCTAGAAAGGACTTGTGAGATTGTTGTAATGTGAACGAGGTAGTTTATGATAAGAAAGGAATTCTCTAGACAAAGCTAGGGTGAACTGAAGTCAGTCGCTCAAATGCTTCAATGCTAAGAAATATTGAGTGGAGTTTAGAATGTCCCATAGAGTCCAGTTGAAACCTATAAATAGGCAGTGAGTATCACATGTAAAACCTTAGCAAGAACAATAATAAAATAGTGAGTTTTAGAGAAAAAAACCTTGCTCCACTCCTCACATCTAATACTAACTACTCAATTACAAGTGTGAAGAGTATCAAACATCAAAAAATTATCATTTTTTAATTTCAAATTCAGTTTGCTTCCACTTTGCCTGGGGAAGAAGAAGACGGCCATGTCTATGACACTGATGAGAGTGAAGATGACGATGATCATGAAGACATGGTTGGATGGCTGGTATGGTGGCTACTAGATTTTTTTTATTAATTACATCTCAAGTTAGTTAGCTTCAAGAAACTTACTGGGAATGCAAGGGAGATGAGATGATTGAAACTGATTTTGAAGAATGCAAATGCTTTGAATACAATGACTATTTCTCTAATTCGGTTTCTTACATGAAAAGCAAAAATAAAATTGCAGGGATAAGGTCAGTTTTTCTTCCGTTGGCTAGGTAATGGGTTGTTTTACTTTGATATTTAACTGTTCAAGGGCCCTATCCTAAATAGGCCAGTTAATGGGTTGTTTTACATGTTTTGCTGGAGTTACACCATGAATTGATAATCAACACCAGTAATCCAGCTATACATTCATGTTTGTCCACGTTTCTTAATTCTTATGGTTTGACAAACATACAAACTGGAGAAAATTCTTTGAAGCTCCGCCAGTTTCATCGAAGACATTTATAAAGGAGAGACACATAACTGCATCCTTCTGCACTTGTACAACTTTGTTGCTATAACTTAGTATTAGGGTTACCCGGATACGATGATTCTCGTGTAATTTTGTAAGATCTTTGCACCCATGCATCGTGCAAATCTTGGCAACCACGTAGATTTATTAAATGCTTTACCATGTAGTCTTTGCCTCCCTCAGCCGACAAAGAGTCATCCACAAATTTCATTAATGGGGGTGAGTCATGTAGAAAATCTGATATCAAAGACTTAATAAAACGAACATAGGACTAAAACCCAAACAAGCTTCAACAAGCTTCTCTCAATTAATATATGTTTTGATCTCACGGCTTAACAACCTATTTATATGTTTACAAACTTGACTCTCAAGCAATAAACACTTTCCTAACTTAATCAAACTCTTAACAAGAAACTTCTAGACAATTCTCACGTAAACAAACTCTTAAAACACGTAATACTTGCAACTCAAGTAAACTTCCATAAACTGAACCATGGATCAACAAGAGTTGTTGATCCAACCACTTCATGTAAACCACACCAGTTGACTCGACCATATTGGATCAACTCTCATAGTTGATCCATACTAACTTCTTCATAATGGATCAACAACCTATGTTGATCCTTTCTGTTGTCTTCATAGTATCTTGGTTTATTCTTCAACATCCTCCCTTAAACCAAGATACTCTTTGCTAATCATACCAAGCTTTCCACGCAAGTAAATGTAGGTGTTAGACTTCAAGGACCTGGTGAAAATGCTTGCAACCTGTTCTTTGCTTTCAATAAACTCCACAATAACCTCCTTGTTACTGACTAGTTATCTAATGTAATGATACTTAATATCAATGTGTTTGCTTCTCCTATGAAACACATGATTCTTAGTTAGTGATATTGTCGACTAATCATCACAAACTATTGTTGTTGGTGTCTTGTGTTCTTCAAATAAAGATTTCAGCATCATTCTTAACCATATATCTTGTGTAGCACAATTGCTAGCAGCTATATACTCAGCTTCTGTTGTAGATAATGCAACAACTTGTTGCTTCTTAGATGACCAGGATAAAAAACCAGTTCCCAACTGAAATCCATACCCTGATGTACTCTTTCTTCCTTCTGTATCTCCATCCCAATCACTATCAGTGAAACCAACCAACTTTGGATCTTCAGAGATAGTATAAAATATTCCCATACTTGTTTTTCCTTTTACATACCTCAAAATATGTTTTGCAGCCTGTAAATGTGATTGTCTAGGAGCTTCCATGAACCTACTAACCATACCAACTGCATACATGATGTCAGGTCTTGTAGCAGTTAAATATCTTAAACATCCAACAAGACCTTTAAAATCTGTTGAATTCACAAGCACTCCTGATCCATCTTTTATCAACTTCAACCTTTCTTCTACTGGTGTTAAGATTGGATTGCAATTATCCATCTTGAAACGCTTCAAAATTCCTTAAGCATACCTTTGTTGATTAATAAAAATTCCTCCTTCAGTTTGCTGTACTTCAATACCAAGAAAGTATGACATCAAACCAAGATCTGTCATCTCAAATTCCTTCACCATATCCTCCCTGAATTCATTGATCATCTCAGTACTATTTCCAGTAAATATGAGATCATACACATACAGACATACTATGATATGATTGCCAAGACCATCATCTTTTAAATACAAAGTATGCTCATGTGGACATCTTGTAAAACCCTTCTTGAGAAAATAAGAATCTATTCTTGTATACCAAGCTCTTGGAGCTTGTTTCAAACCATACAAAGCTTTGTTTAGCTTGTATACTTCATTATCCTTCCCCTACATAATGTAGCCAGCTGGTTTCTCTACATAAACTTCTTCTTCCAATAATCCATTCAAGAATTCCGACTTCACATCCATCTGAAATATCTTCCATTATTTTTGTGTATCTAAAGCAATGATCATCCTTACTGTATCAAGTCTTTCAACTGGTGCAAATACTTCTGAGTAATCTAATCCTCTTCTTTGTCTATATCCCTTAGCAACTAGCCTTGCTTTTTTTTTTTCTATTTCTCGATTTGCCTTATACTTTGTTTTATAAACCCACTTAACACCAATGGGTTTCTTTCCTGGTAGAAGTTCTGTTAATTCCCATGTGTCATTCTTCTCAATTGACTTCAGTTCTTCATTCATGGCTTGAATCCAACCTTATTCTTTGGAAGCTTCTTCATAAGCTACAGGATCACAATCTCCAAACAATGCAAAGTTTACCACATCATCATCATCTTCATCATCTCTTGTCAAAACATAATCTTTCAACCTAAGAGGTATGATATATTTTCTTCTTGGTCTTGTATTTCTTGTTGTGTTACTGCTTAAGTTCTTGCTTCTTCATGTTGTTCTTCCACATTTTCTTGAGCTTACACATCTTCCTCAGCTTCAATTTGAATTGTTCTGACAGCAGCTGGTAGATCAACATTCCTAGTTGATCCAATATTATGTGGATCAACATCCCTAGTTGATCCAGAACTTGGATCAACACTGAGTGTTGATCCAATACTCCAATTCCATTGTGAATCTTTATCAAATATCACATCTTTACTTATAACTATCTTTCTGGTTTTTGGGTTATATAACTTGTATCCTTTTGTCACTGAACTGTAACCAACAAGAATACATTTTTCACTCTTATCATCCAGCTTCTTTGTCACTTTTTTTGGCACATGTGCATATGCAATGCTCCAAAAAATTCTCATATGTCTTACACTTGGTCTTACTCCTCTCCATGTTTCTTTTGGTGTTTTGTTGTTCTAACTATTTGTTGGACATCTGTTGAGTAAATGCACAACTGTGTCAACTGCATAACCCTAAAAAAAATTTGGTAAATCTTTTGTTCTTCTTATTGTTCTTGCCATCTCCATTATGGTTCTATTCTTCCTCTCTGCCACTCCATTCTGTTGTGGTGTATATCTTGCTATTAGATGATGTTGAATGCCATGTTCTTCCATAAACTTATCAACAAAAGTATACTCAGTTCCTCTATCAGTTCTCAAAATATTGATACTCTTACCAATTTGTTTTTCAGCATAAGCTTTGAAACTTCTAAAAGCATGAAAAGCATCACTCTTTTGTTTAAGTAAATATACCCATTCTTTCCTACTATAATCATCAATGAAAGTTATGAAATAGTTATTACCTCCAAGTGATGTAACTTCTATAGGACCACACAAGTCACTATGAATGATCTCCAATTGCTGCTCAGCTCTTCTAGCTTTGTTAACTGGAAAAGGGTCTTTGTGTTGCTTGCCAAAAATGCAATTTTCACATCTTGATTCTGGTGCCTCAATAAAAGGTAAACCTGACACCATCTCCTTCTTAGATAAAGCTTGCAAACTGTTAAAGTTCACATGCCCCATTCTCTTATGCCACAGCCAAGTATCATTATGAACACTTCTACTGTAACATCTTTCCCTTTGATGTTGAATATTTAATGGAAATAGTCTGTTTCTAGTCATCTCCACCCTTGCTATCAATCTTCTTCTTCTATCTCTGATTAAGCATAAGCCATTATAAATATTCATAAAATAACCTCTTTCAGATAACTGACCCATACTTAGCAAGTTTTGATGTAAACCTGGAACAAAAAACACATCCATGATGTATGCTTTAGATTCATTTTTGAGAACAATTCCTATTTTTCCTTTTCCCATAACTGGAATTGTAGAGCTATTTCCAAACTTTACTGTTGATCTGACAGTCTCATCAAGTTTATCAAATAAATCTTTTCTGCCACACATATGGTTACTGCAACCTGTATCTAAATACCACCTAAGTTGTGGTTGTTCTTCTGTTGTATGACATGCTAGTAGCACATTCTCAGTGTTTTGTTCTTCTGCTTCTTTTTTTTTGACTTTCAACAATATTAACTTTGAAATTTGATTTATAACTATTTTCAGTAGTCTTTCTAGGTTGAGAACACTCTGTGGAAAAGTGCCCAAAATCTTCACAATTGAAACACTGAACTTTTGATCTATCAAGTGGTTTTCTTCCTTGATAACTTCCATTACTATAGACCTTGAATAATAACTTTTGAGGGTTAACAAAATTAAAAAGAATCCCAAAAATTTGTGAAAGCTGGCATTATTAAACTATCAGTTGAATAAAGACTCCCATTTCCAAAATTTGGATTGTTCACTATGCTTTGATTTATATTTAGGAAAAAAAATGTTTAAAAAAAAAAAATCTAAAAAAAAATAATAACTAGGTTTTTTTGGGTCCTTACAAAATTTGGGCCTAGGGCGGTCAACAATCTCACTCTAGGCCTAAGGCGGCCCTACTACCGGTACCACCGCATCATCTTGTTCTCCCACTGATTATAAAAGTGAAAATTAGAGGGAGACCCATTTTTCCAATTTCTCCCACTATGAAACCCACGCCCAGAAATCTTAAGGCGCGCACCCAGTTTTTAGAAAAAAATTATTCCCCGACCCAAAATTATTGAAATTGTACTCTTCTTCTTCTCTCTTTCTCCTCTATCTCCAAATCCGATCTGATTTCATAAAAATCCGAAATTTCTTCAATGAAAACAAGTTTTAGCTATAGATCTATGATTATCAAACCTTGTTTTACAAACCCATTTTAGGATTTTCTCTGAAAAACAGAAACATGGTGGTTTTAACCTAATTTGGGTTCCCCTCTGTGGATGAAGATGGAAAACAAAGAATCGCTATTGGTAGGGTACATTTGGAGCTAATATCAAATGTCCTGATGACAATACAAACGGTTTGATTTTCAATATTTACTTATCTTGATTAGAAGGCGATAAATCACAAGATATGATTCATTTTGAGTTCTTAGGGAATAATAAGGGGATTGTACATACTAATTATATGACTGCTGGTACTGCGAATAATAGTGAACCGATTCATAAGTTGGGGTTTGATTGAAGTGATGGGTTTCATGATTATGAGATTAAATGGGAAAAGGAACAGATTCATGAGTTGGTGTCTTCAAATTCATAGAAACATCTAAGAACCCATTTACATGGAACTCTAATATCGGAACTCGAATTGAAAATAATCAACACGAAGAAGATCTGAACTGTATTTGTCTATGCTGAAAGAAAATATTTCTCCTGATGAATACACATTTCTTGTTAAAGCTTGTTCTCTTCTTAAGGTGATTAAAGAAGGGAAGCAAATTCATTGTCTTGTTTTGAAATACGGATTTCATGATGTCTTTGTTCTGAATGCTTTCCTCTCTTTGTATGCTAAATGTGAGCGTATAGCGATTGTTCGGAAGGTGTTCACCGAAATGATTGATACAAATATTGTTTCATGAAACTCAATGATTGCTGGATACGTGAAGTGTGCTTCAGGTTTGGAGTTAGAAGTTGTTGCGGTTTATGTACTGTGATGTTGAATATAAGAGTCTGGCCAAATGCATTTTCTTTTACCCGCTCTGTTTACTGCTTGTGGGTCTGCTTTAGCTGTTAAAGAAGATTCTCAGATTTCATTCTTATGTTATTAAGCTTAGGTTTGAGTGCAATACATTGATTAACAATGGTTTGATTGATGCTTACGTGAAGTGTGGGTTAGTAGATGCTGCATTTTTGTTGTACAATAGAACAAATGAACCGGAAGTGGTTTATGGCAATGCTTTGATGACCAGTTTAATTAGGAAGGGTGAACTTGATTCTGCTAAAACATTGTTTAACAAAATAGATGTCAGGAATGTGGTCTCGTGGAATGTGATGATCTCTGGTTATGTTCTAATTAAACAGGTTGTGTAACGAAGCACTGGATGCATTTCGCAGGATGAAGCTCGAGGGAATTAGTCCAAATTCCAGAACTATTATCAGTTTTAGGAGTCGATGTTGTTGGTGGGAAGCTACAGATATATTGGTGTTGGTCATAATGGTTGAATAATCTGTTATGCAACTATGAAAATGGTTGCATAACCTGTTATGCATCTATAAAAGTTGTTGCATAACTTGTTATGCAGCCCGAAAATGGTTGCATGACACGTTATACAACAACATTTTTGTTAGTATAGAAACCAAAAAAAAAAAAAAAAAAGTTGCATAACTTGTCATGCACCTACAATAATAGTTGCATAACTTGTTATGCAGTCCAAAAAATGGTTGCATAACACGTTACACAACAACTTTTTTGTTCCTATTGAAACTAGCGAAAACAAAGACTACATAACTTGTCATTCACCTACAATTATATCTGCATAACATGTTATGCAGTCGCGAAAATGGATGCATAACCTGTTATGCATCCGAAAATATGGCTGCATAATGCATTATGCATCGAGAAAATAGATGCATAATGCATTATGCATCGAGAAAATAGATATCAATTTTTTATGTATGCACTAATACAATTGCTAAATAACTTGTTATAGATGCATAACTTTGTTATGTAGATGGATAATTTTTTATGCAGTGGAGAAAATGGCTGCATAATTTGTTATGCGTCTGCAAAATGTGTTATGCATTTTTTTTTGGTGGCTGCATAATGGTTATATATCAAGTTTTCGAAACTTTTGCCTAAAATAGTCATCACCTCCGATTTTTTTCGCGAAAAACAAAAATTTGATATTCTTGTTTGTACTCGTTGCGTAGCTCTCTTAAAAAGATTTTGAACGACATAAAATTTGTAAAATTCCAAGGCGTGAATTTTTTGATATGTTATATCCAAGTTGTGTTACCAATTATACCCCTGAAAAATTAGGATGCATAACAAGTTATCTCTGAAAAAATAATATGCATAACATGTAATGCGGATGCATAAATCGTCATGCAAACAAATTTTAATAATTTCGATAATTATGAGTGTCACAAAAATATTTATGGGTGTCACCATATTCAAAATTAATTGTGGGCCTCACAATGAGAATATTTTTTTTTTTTGGGTCTCCCCTAAGTTTCCCTTACATTTAAGATAGGGGTTTTTCTCCCTTTTTGAATTTGTCGCTGTTGTTCATGGTTTACTTTATTCAATTATCTTGGTAATGTACAACTCCATAGTCCATCTCGACTCCATTTATTCAAATTTCTAATCGACTATTTGAGATGTTTTTTCTACTATGCCTTTGAATTTTGCCCATAAACTTTCAATGTAGTACCAATGTTTTTGATTCCCTTTGAGCTATGTATAATGCTAAACCTTATTTGAACCCCATTAATTTCTCTGTGCTTATTAAAAATGTTTTGCAGTTGCACAAGTTTTATTTTCCAACTTATGTCTAGTCTTTTATTAAGTTTCGGAACTAGCCTATTAACTGTTTGAGAAAATGTCCCACCAAACTCTGTATTTGAAACTCCATTGTGAGCCGAAAATTGTATTTCTCCATGGATTTTATACTGACCCGCAGCTCAAAAACTCCAATACATTAATTTGTATTAAGGCACATGATTGATTTTTTTGCTACAATCCATGTTTGTGCAACTCAATTTAATAAATGTGCAACCTTATAAAATAACCCATTGCTTTACTGTTTTTGTTTATGGCATAAGAAAAGCATATTTGTTTTGGCAATTAGGACTTGCTTTAATGCATTACGGATATCTGTTTTTACCCTCATTTTGAAGTGTGTTGTTATATATATACAATCATTTGCTTTACGTTTTCTTTTCTGTTGGATTTTTTAGATTTAGATGATTTGATGATCATGGAGATATATGAGCATAGGATTAGAATTGCTCATATAGAGCTCCTAGCATGGAGCATGACTATGCTTTGTAAACTCACTGATATTATTGATCTTCTTGCTCAAGTTTCAAAGGATACATGAACTGCTTATTTATAAGCAGTCATAGAACATTCTAAGTTTCTCTAGAAAACTCATTACATGACCGACCTTAGTTTGTCTGGACTTTTCTTTTCCTTTTCTAACTTTGACTGTCCATAGACTATCTAGATTTATCTAGTCATTTCCTAACAAATACAACAAGCTTTACAGACTCTAGTTTTCTCTAGAATTCATAACCTCATTCACACTTATCAAGCTCAAACTAGAAAACCTTAGACATCATTTGAACATTACAAATTAGGTAATTCCAACACTCCCCCATAATTTGTAATGGCTTTGTTTTTGTTGTTCACCCAATCTCTGTTTGCTGCTCTTAGCTTCTCGTGCTGGCATCATAGCTTCTTCGTGCTCGCAATAAATTCCGTTTGTTGTTCAATCAATCACCTGTTTTGCTATTAAATGTGTATGCCTTTGTCAAGACTCTTTTGGAATGTGTATGCTGCTGTCTACTTTCCTTATTGTCTTATGGATTTTGTTTGCTGTATTTTTCTTTTTGAGCGGGTTTTTGATTAGTTGTGGCATCGCCATTGACTTTTTGATTTGGATAAGGTTTTAGAAAATATTCTTTTACTTGAGAATTCACTTGCTGATCAGTTGTCATATGCGTCTACTTCCAATTTTGTTAGACTTTTATTTTCTCAATTTTTTAATTGATAACTAAGTAGCCCACTTAGACAGTTTGCTGGAGAATATGATCGTTAACTTTATGTCCAGCGTTCTCTGTTCATGTGTTGCACATTATTTTCTCAGTTTTTTCATTGATAATTAATTAGCCCATTTAGACAGTTTGCTGGAGAATATGATCGTTAAATTTATGTCCAGCGTTCTCTGTTCATGTGTTGCACATGCAGCAAGATTTGAGGAATCTGAAGTGTCCACTTATTGGGAATCCTCTATTTGAAATTGAAAGGATTTTGGGTGCTTCTTTCTTTTCTTTTCATATATTTTTCTCATGTTATAGTTGCATTTATCCGTAAATGTGTGTCGATCAGACTGTAAAATGCATTTGTTTAGTGTATGTTAATTGTATTTGTAGCATTCATACGTTATTTTATAATCCGAACTGCTATTCTTCTGATCATTACTAACCCAAACTATTGTCACAGGTGCCAAGTTATGAATTTACTTGGAGGGGTTCCAAGAAAACATAAATATTCAATGCCAGTGGTGAAGAAAAGGTAAGTAGGCACCAATTGGAAATACTATTATGGCAGTTTTATTGGATTAGGTCTACAGAAATGAGTTTTAGGATCATATAGCAATAACAACCTTTGGGCAAATATTTATGAATGCAATGATAATGGTAGGTTTGAACTCTAACTTAGCAACTGTTATGTTATTGTGTTTCGTAGGGCGTATATGTACCAAAAATTGTACAGGGATGGTTGCTGCAAGGTAAGAAATTACTCCAGCTTGACGTCTATAAGAGAAAAACGTGAAGAATTGGTAGACCATAATTTTTGCTGATAATTGCAGTTGGGCATCTTCTTGGCATGCCAAAAGCACAGTGATGGTCTGCGGCAGTTTTGGTTACTTGTTGTCTCGGAAGATTGCCTGCCCTGCTGAGCCTGGGGAAAAATCCGAAAGAAAAGCCATAGAAACATGGTTCAGGGTCTATGACAAGGAACTTGGCTCTGGTAAGGTTTCTAACAAGGATGTGCGCTCTAAAAAGGTTTGTGACAACCCTTGCGACAAGGATTTCCGCTTTGGAAAGCTCGAATATGCTTTGATTTCCTAAAACTAAGACCAGAAATCAAAGCAAATTCGAGCTTTCCAAAGCAGAGATCCTTGTCATAAAGGTTGTCACAAACCTTTTTAAAGCTTGATTTCTTGTCAGAAACCTTCCCAAAGCCAAATTCCTTGTCACAAACCCTGAACAACCTTTCTACGTCTTTTTCTTCGGCATTTTCTTGATCAACGAGGTAGCCAGGAAACCTCCCTAGATAATAAGTAAATGCATAGCTCCCCAGATCACCATTGTTCTTTGGACATGTCAAGAAAATGCCCAATTGCGGTTGTCTGGAACGGGGCTTGCTCATGGTCTACCAACTGGTCACGTAGTTACCTTTCCTTCATCATTGGCATTGTAGCTTTATGTTAGGCTGGTCTTTCTAGCTACACAACTGAGCTTCCAAAGATTTCACCTCCTATATCAGTTTATAAAATGACTAGAGCTGGTATATTTCCATTTCAATCTGCAACATACAAAAATCCCAATTTCAAATTTTATGACTGTCCAAAAGTATTATGGAGGTTCTATTAGGCAGATGAATTCATGATAACCCACTATGTTCACATAAAGCACTACCAGAACATGAAACCATATTCTAATAATTAGCAGAAAACGTGCACCAACTAAAACCATATTCTACTAATAACAGAGTACCATATTCTACTAATTAACTGAAAACGAGCACTGGGACTCCGCAATTTTAGTAATGAAAAAAAAAAGAAAAAAAAAAAAAAGAAAGAACAGGAAATACTGCCCTAACGTTGCAGAAAAAACCAACCCTGTCCTGCAACTAAACACATAAATGGAACACTACGCATACTATGGCTTAAAATATATAACTCTCTACAGCCTTTAGGCTGAAACAACTTATTAGGTTAACAACCATTGATGATGAGTCAAACATAAAGAAGTTCTTTCTCGTCTCTAGTGTCCTCTCAACTGAATCCCGAGTTGGAAAATGGATTAGCACTGTTTTAAGTCACAATGTTGAAGATCTCACTCTGAGATTAAACCTAGCATCTCATTTCCAAATTCCAAGACTAGTAAAACTTATGCTTTGTGAGGTGGAATTTAGAAATGACCGATGGAATGACAAACTCTTTTCCGACTGCCCCATACTTAAGTGGTTGAGTATTGGATACGGCAACTGGTCTGATATGAAGAGTTTCTGTACTTCAAATTCTGCACTGAAAAACTTGGTTATTTATAATCTGAGAGAAGAAGAAGACGGTTTCCGAAAATGCTCTCAAAATTCATGCACCAAGTCTAGAGGTTCTAAAATGTAGGTAGAGTTGCGAAGGATTATGTCTTGTCTAGCTTTCCAACACTAGTTAGAGCAAACACTGAATTTTTCAAACACTGAATTTTTCTTTCAAGAAGGTAGTGCAATGTGGAAGCAAGAGATAGATTACAGTGCAGTCCCTAGTAATTTTCTTCGAGCACTTGCACAAGTGGTGCGTTAAAAAAATTCTGATCAGACCCTGCAGGTATTTGTTCTTGATTGCTGCTATCTTTTGCAAGTTTATGTTTTTTGGTTCTATAACAAACCAGACTCACTGAAGCGGATATATATTTGTTCATAATTCATATGGTTTTTGTGATGAATATAGGTACTCTGTTGCAAACGATTTGTTGAACAGTTTACCTTCATTTGCTGACATGCCTGACTTAGAAAGAACTGCTGATAAAGAAGTAATATTTTTTTTTTTTGATACGTGAAAAAGAAATAGTTGCTTTGCTCAAAAAGCACCTAATTTGGTGTCACTCGTTGAAGGGGCAAGTCACAAGTGCACAAAACATTTTGCCCTCAGTAGATAAATTACGAAACAAGTTTGAGATTACATTTGTTAACCAGTTATACTTATGGAGTAATCAATTTTTTTCTTCTTATTTCAAATTCAGTTTGATTCTATTTTGCCCGACAAAATAGAAGACGACGACGACTATGACAGTGATGATAGTGGAGATGACAGTGACAATGAAGACGATCGGTGGCTACTACTTTCTCTTTATTACATCCCAAGGTAGTTAGCTTCAAGAAGTTTACTGGCAATGCAAGGGAGATGAGATGGTTGAAACTGATTTTGGAAAATGCAAAAGCTTTTGAAACAATGACTATTTCTTGTGATCCCGTTTCTTACAAGAAAAGCAGTAATAAAATGGTAGACATTTCGAGCCTTCCTAGAACTTCAGCGAGCTGTGTGTTCAAATTCTCCTAAGCAGGGTTAAGTTGTTTTTCAGTTGGCAAGCCGAGATAATCAAAATTTTAGAATAAGCTTTATTTTGACATTTAACTGTTCAAGTTGGCCTTCACCTTAATAGGCCAGATAGTGGGTTGTTTTGCATATTGTGCTGTAGTTAGACCGTGAATCAAAACTATTAACTTTTCAAGTTAGCCGTGAAGTTAGCCTTTACCTAGATATATATTCTAGCTATATATTCATGTTTGTCCATGATTATTATGGTTTGATCTTCGTATGTTCCCCATCTTTGTTTTGCCAAACATATAAACTGGAGCATATTAAAAAAAGGAGAGACATAATTGCTGGAAGTGCTTCTGCACTTGTACAACTTTGTTGCTATCTAAGTAATAGGGTAACCCGGATACTGTGTAATTAATTTCAAAAGACCTTTGCACCCATGCATCGTGCAAAACTTGGTAACCCAAAGTGTAAACAGCGTCACTCTTTCGCATTTATTCTCTTCAAATATACTGATCACCTTAGCGTCATTTAGTCAAAGGACATATACAATCAATGCAGATTGAACTACATCATCATTTTTGCAGTTTTTTGTTGTTGTTGTTGTTGTTTTTTGTTGTTGATGGATTTTAGCACTTTACCCATTAGTGTTTGCCTCCCTCATAGACATCCACGAATTCAGCTGTTAAAGAGTCATTAGATGGGGTGAGTCATCCACGAATTTCATAGATGGGGTGATTCATTAGACAAACTCTAGAATGGTAAAGCCTCCAAATGCTTATATCCATGTCTAACTCTGGACGTACGCTAGCAGAGTCTAGAAAAACAACCCCAATTAACGCATAGCTACCACCAAGTCAACCGAGTAAAGAAGATACACACATCCACAAAAAAAAAAAAAAACCTAGGGGGCCTCCCTGGCCGTCTAACAAGAGGTAATCATATAAGTGGCGCCTCTTATTTGGTGTCTCTGCATTACCCAGTATATCAATTCCCCTCCGGTATAACTAACCAGTTGCATGCTAAAATTTCACTCAGCCGTACGAATTTTAGGTCGAAGTGTTTCCCAGTTTAACCAACCAAAAGTGCGTAGGGCTTTTCTAAGTTAAAAATCCCCTCGGTAAGGTTTAAGAAGAAAAGTAGATTCAATGGAAAATTTACCTTTAGAAATCACTGTAAAAATACTTTCTGGCTTGCCTACGGACTCACAAATACAGTGCAGAGAAGTATGCACCACTTGGCGAAGTTTCTTACCTAAACCCAAGAAGGGTTTACTTTACGAGGTTTCACACCTCAAGGAAGCTAAACTTGAATCAGAATTCTTCTTTTCGGAACAGAATACTGAAGATGAACAAGGAAGCTGTCTCGGAACACTTACAAAGTTGGAACACAATTTGATCATGCTAACATCACCCGTCTACAGAAATTTCATGGTTGGTTCTTGTAAGGGTTTGGTTTGTTATGCAAGTTCAATATCACGTGAAAGAAGAATCTATATTAGCAATCCTCTCACCGGAGAGGAATTTCAACTTCCGGCTATTTGTGGCGGTAATACTTACTCAGAACGGGCAATTGGATTCGGTTACAGCCGTTCAAGTAACGAGTACAAGGTTGTTAGAATTCTTCTGGACCAAGATCTTTACCGGGATGGAATGGTTCAGGTGTATACACTCCATGGTGATGCTGTGTGGAGAAGCAGAAGTAGAACATCCGAAAAACAAATTTTGTCCAACTTGAGTGCAGCTTCATCAGCCGGTGTTTTTGCATGTGGAGCTCTTTACTGGATGGATGAGAACAGAATAAGACCAAAGACTGTAGTTTTTGATTTGGAAGATGAGAGGTTTGATTTGATCCCTTCAATACATTATCTTGTCCGTGAAGATAACCATACGGGACTCATAGAATTGGGAGGGAATTTGTGTGTTCTAGAAATAGTTCCGGGTAAACATGTCACCATATGCGAGTTAAGGTGTAGGAAGATTGTCAAACATACACAGGAACAGGGCCGCGGATACGTTTCCCCATGGGTTCTGAAGTGGAATATAGCATGGGAAAACTATGGCTGGTTTGAGCCCTTTGCTCTAAGCAACAGCGACAAATGTTTGTTGTGGTACAATGCAGTTATCTCTTGTTATGACCCAGAAACTAGAACTTTTCGAAAGCTAGATGAGACTTTGAAGAAACTCATGGATGATTGTACGCCTTCGGCATATACCACCACTCGAGCAACTCCTTACGTGAATAGCCTTGTTTCGTTGAGAACGATTATGGAGGAAAGATGTGGAAAGAACAAAAAAGTTCTCGAGGAAATAGAATAAGAAAAACTCACCGCTTCTAGTAAGTTATCCTCAATTCTTATGTTTATTTCTTTCACAGCAATTTAGAATTTTGACTTAAGATCGAAACCACAATATTCATTATAATTTAGAATTAGTACTAACTACCTATTTGCTTGGTGCCCATCCAGGTGTGGACGAGATCTGAGTATTCGGTTTACAAGAACAAGGGCATGCTAAAACTTCATCGATTATAGTTGTTGGAAGCAGGCTTCCGCAGTCATTGTGAAAGTCATTTTTTTTTTCTAAGTAGCATTTGATTTAAGTACCTAATACTACTGATCAGAAAATCTTGGGCAATGAAATTTCAAAGATTTCAAATTATCAATAGTTACTCGTATATAACTTAACCAGACCATTACATTCTCACTCCACTACTCGAAAATGTCGTGCCATATTCATATTTGTAGTCTAGAACTTACATTTGTAGTCCTGTTATTTGTCTTTCAACATTTTCTAAGAAATACGAGTCAGTGCAGAACATTAGAAATTTGTAAGTTTTTTTATGGCAAACCAAAAATGGACCAAATGGTAGTTAGTTTTGCTCATTTTGCATCTGAATCGGCAATGATTTGGAGCGACTCCAGTGTTCCAATACTTGGTGGTCTAGCTCAATGGTGACACACACCGAGCCATAGCCAAGTCCTAGCTACTCGTCTACAGTTTAAATGCAGGCAGTCGAATGATTCCTAGTCGATGAAATTAATATAATTCTACCCATTCATCTTCTCAAAGAAAAAGAGAAGAAAAGAAAAAAAAACTCAATAGGACGAGTGGTGAAGAAAAAGAATGCAAAAGAATGATACTTTGCTTGGAGTCAAAAACAAATTTTTAATATAGGAAAGGACTCCGTTTCTGTTATCTTTTTGGTCTTTTACGTGTAATATGAGTCACTTGATCGTGTTTCACTAAACAAGAGAGAATCAACAAGAAGATTGAGTGTGGGTAGCTTAAGGAATTTTGTTTGCTTTTGAGAATTTAAACTACGAATATGTATTTGGAATCCCTGTCCCTCTATGGTCTATTCTTTAAGACATGTCATACGGAATGTAAATTGTATACATAGCATTTGGACTTGTTAATGGGAAAAATAAAATTTCTTAACCTCACTAATTTTTTTCGGCTCATTACCGAAATTTCTTCTTTCAATCTCTCATTCTTATTCTTGGTCTAATTAATTATGTCATGGTACAAAGATCCTCAATTGTTTATATCTCGTGCTGGAGATTCATTTTATATACTGAGGATTAAGAAAGAGATTGGTAGTCTTGTATTGGTAAGTGATTGGGAAGATCTCGAAAGTTTAGATTTCTCTGAACATCTTTCTTTGGGCCATAACAAAGATGACGATTATGCCGCTTTCAAATCTAGCTTCCCCAAAAATTTGGCAAAGCTTGTTAACTCTCAAGGCGTGGTGGTTAACTGGGATTGGGGAAAACATTCAGGCACCTGGTCACGTGAGGAAATGAAGTCGCCGTTTTATAATCTTCCTACTTTTCAACAAGCTCTTCAGAGAAAGGTTTCGGAATTAGAAGCAAAAAATTCCACTCTTCAAGAAGAAGTCAAAAGGAAAAATGAAGAAAAGCAAGCTCTAGTTCAAAGAATTTCCAAATTGGAAACAGATAATTCCACTTTGCAGCATAATGTAAAAATGAGCAAAGAAAAACAACAAATCTTTGACAACATAGTTTCTAAGTTAGAAGCAAAAAATTATACTATGCAAGATGAAATCAATAGGAACAAAGAAGAAAAACAATCCATGGATAAAAGAGCTTCTGAGTTGGAATCAGAAAATTTCTTGCTTCAAGAAAAAATTAAAGGGTATATTGAAGAAAAACAAATAACTGGCATGAGGTTATCTAAGTTAGAAGCTGAAAATGCTACTCTTCAAGATGAAATCAAAATGAACAAAAAAGAAAAACAATCTAAGGATAAAAAAGTTTCCGAGCTAGAGTCAGAAAATTCCATTCTTCAAAATAAAGTCAAAGAGAACAATGAAGAAAAACAATTGATGAATAAGAAGATTTCTGAATTACATAAAGAAAATTCCACTCTTCAAGATGAAGTCAAAAGAGAGAAACATGAGAAACAAGAAAAAAAAGAAGAACAAGAAAAAAGATATACAGATTTAGAAACTGCGATTTTATACCTTTATGATAAGAAAGTACGAGAGGATACACTTACTTTTTTAGAAGCTGACATTGCCAAACTTGACGACAAGAAAAGAAAATTGACCGAAGACATCAATACATTGAGAAATGAAGTAACTGAACTACAAGAACAACTAAACCGAATGATGACCAACAAGCAATGTCTCGCCGAACAAACTTCAAAATTGACATCACAACTTAAAGATTGTTCTGATGCTGGAAGTGGATTGACCAATGAAAAATTATTGACGAATAGTTGCACATATCTTAAGGTTTGGGTTCCTTTCGAGGAAGTTGATGTGCAACCAATATCAGATGAAGAAAATATATCTAATATTCAAACAAGTCATCGAATTAGCATGGTTAAGGCCACCGATACTTGAGTTTATATATTTATGTATGCATTGATATTTTCACATTTTTAGGTTTACTATTACTCAAATAAAGGCTTTTCGGACAATTAAACTCTTGTTAATTTTCTTTGGGATTACTAGTAGTTTTACTAATTCAGTTTGTTTATTAGGTTGGATTTTAAGATTGCTGACTGCTTTAGTTTCTTTTCTTTATTCTATATAATAGTGATACAAGTTTGCTTCTTCCTTAGTTTTCCTAATTGGTATATCTCGACAATTAGATTATCCGAGTATCTCTAATTATTATATTTGGGATTACACATTTAACATTCGTTATGAAGTATTTTTCTTTCCCAGTAAAACAGTACGATACTTTATTTAGTTTTAGAGAATTACACACTTAGCTTGGGGAGAAACTTTTTGATGGAGGCGAAATCCGAAGGGGGCATGGGGGATAAATAATATATTGACACATGTCTTTGATATTAATTGATTCCGATGAATTATGTTTCCAAAAATACTAACAATAATTAAGAAAACAAATTTTATCTCCAAAGTTACATTTGCGGTTGCAGGACTTTTATGCATTTGCGGACTTCTTCCGAAGAAGACACATATGGAAGGAATTTTTGGGAATGCCCAAGGTGTTTTTTGGTGGAATGGGCTGATTGAAGTTGTAGGACAAATCGATTCACTATGGTATTATGTTATTTAATTTGTTGTTTATTAGGTGTTATTACGATTATCTAAAACCATCAATATCAAGTAATTTAAATTTCACTTCGATGAGATGAGAATAAAAGAAATACATTACATTAAATTAAAACAACTACTACATATGCGTCAATTCTCAGCGGGTGGTGGAATTCATAGATTGATGTAGGGATCATATCTGTTGAGCACCCTAAGAATGTTGAAACAAGAATGGAAGGCGAAAGGACGACCGCGTTGAGATGCTGGCCACATCGCTAGAGTTATGGGAAACACTTCATGTTCGGCTTCACCGTTCAGCTTATTTTGGTGATTCAACATTTGTTGGGCGACAAACTCCAATACATTCTTGCTAATGACACTAAAACGATGAACTAATCCGTGAGAATCACGCCCACAGATGTTCCTCGTTTCAGTGGTGAACTTTCTATAACATTTGTCCTAGAAAGTGAACATCGAATCGGGTACATTACGTATTACATCTTCTTTTGTTTGAAAATCAAAGGCTCTACAAATAGCTAAATCCTCTTGTTGTGAGAATCCAACATGAACTGTAAGAGGCATTTTTGACATGGAAGAAAGTGTAGAATGTGTGAATTTAGAGTTGAAAGTAGGAGTATTTATAGAATTAAAAAACTGTAGCCGTTGGATCAATAGGTTTTGCAGCCATTCAGATGGATCATTTGGCACCATCCAGTCAGACGTTGGAGTCTCAGCCGAAGTCTCTAGCGCTAGCATACATGATGCGTGTTATGGAGGAAAACGAGGGCGTCACCTGGGCTGTCGCTAGAGTTATTGGTCATGGCGCGCGTACTTGCACCAGACGCGCGCCTACTGGAGTGTCTCAGTGTTCAAATGAACAAATTTGTTCATTTGAACATCCATTTCTTGGTTTGTTCATCCCATAGGAACTTCTCTTAAATCCTCAGGGAAGTATATAGTTTCCTATACAATTATACTGTCTGGGCCTACACTCCATAGGCCTACAACAATTGGATTAATTCAAGGGCATTTTGTTAAATCGCCCTAATTTCCTTACCATAAATCAACCTAACCCTAGAATTTTAGAGTGAGAGAGGAGACTACGAGTGGTAGTTAGGCGGCGTTGATAGCAAACAAAGTTGTTCTACTGCCGAAAACAAAGATCAGATCTTTGCAAATCGTCATAATGACTTCTCCTCTCAAAACTAAATTGTCAAAGTATGAATGGCCCTGATATGAGCAGTTTCAGTCACTCTCTGATCTCACTCTCAGGTAACATCTGCTAAATAATGGTGTTTGATATTTCATTGTTCTAGCTAGCCCACAATATTAATATTCATTTTTTTGGTTTCTCTATACAGCCATCTTCTCATTATTAAACATGAGATGAGCGATCTGTTTTCAGCAGCAGATCTGTTTCCAAAAAATTAAAATCTAATATTATGGGTAACAATCAATGGGTTAGTGGTTCGTTTGTTCAAGTATTAATTCCTATCTAGTTAAGAAAATTATGTTATTGGTTTCTGTTGGGAAAAATTTCAGGGTGGATTCATATCTCTAATTGGGGTATTATTGTACTTGTAACCTATGCTCTAAACACCGAAGGATAACTTCGGAGCATACATTTCAATTGATTGACAAAAATTTCTTTGTGAGCCTTACTTACTGTTACAATTATGTGAGTTAGATTTACTCCATCTATAAATGTTGTAAGTGATTGATGATACCTCACACTACATAATTGTTTGCTTGATGCATTGATAGAACTTTTGATCTAAATAAACTAAGCCAAATGAAGACTTTTGATCTGAAAACCTTTCTAAAATTGTGTATATCAGAATCCCAAGTTACCAAAAACAGATGAACAAATTTCTATTTAAAATAAAAAAGTACACCTTGAAAAATGGAACCTAAAAACAGCTATAAAGCCTCTAGATGAAATTCGCACTTAGATAGCCCATCAATGCATAAGAATTACCAAATCCTAAGCTTAGCTAAATTATTTAACTGTGAATAAAAATAAAGTGTCTAAGATACATAAAAAATGGAAGAGTTTACCCTTGCTACTGTAGATTGGGTACAATGTTTAGATTCTGAGAGAGTCAGGATGATTCTATTTCCAAGATTTATTTGACAGATGAATTTGGTATTCGTTTGAAAGAAAAAAAGTAATAAAAGTAAGAACTCTAAAAAAAGTAAAGAGTTTATCAGATAGAAGAGAAGTTAATGAAGAGCATGAGAAACTTGAAATTTGAGAGGAGAAATCATTGTGTGAGTGAATCAAACAGATTAATGGCAGTTTCACTGTAACCACGAATCTTAGTAAAAACGAGGTTAAGATCGGTAAGTGATAATAATTTACTTGAGAATCCCTTATTCAGGGAGAATTCTGGAATGGAATTTTAAGATCCAAAAATATGAACGAGAAAGCGTAGTTACGGCTGAAGAGATTTTAGGTTTTTTAAGGTATATATAAGAGATAGCTAAATGGATTGATGATCTAACAGTTGGGGCATGTTTGAGGTTTGACCATGTATTTTATTAAAAGGGTGTTTTGGACCCTGAGGTTTGACTTACCCATGATATTTATTGTAAATTTGCAGCTTATGTTGAGCATGGGGAGAAACAAAGGCCCGGTTACACAATTTCTTGCACTTGAATTCGCTGAAACCAATAGATGCACCATATGTTGGCTTGCGTAATAGAGTGAGACAAGTTAAAAGATTTAAGGATAAGATAAAAGCAGTTCCTGCAGCTTCTTCAACTGTCGAGCTGGTGTTTCATTAAGACTTAAGTGGGTGACATTGTGAGGCTATTAGAGCCTTCAACAAAAAATAGCTAGATGAAAACTTATCAGATAGAGTTACTTTACTTCTGCACTTGGTCAAAAGCAAGACTTTCAACAGATGCATTGTGAGCAAGACTCAGTTAGTTTTAAATTGAAGGTAAACCAGGTTACGAAAGTAGTAGAACAAGTAGACTTGAAAGGATTTATTAAGCAGTTTTATAACACACACTAGTTGCAAATCACTAATGATATCAATCAATGGAGCTCATTTCCGTTTAAATTTGTTGAAAAGAAAAGGAACACTCAGTAGATAACTACCTCTAATTAGCTACTGCATAAGAAACAACAAGTTTTCTACTTGTGATTTAAGTAGTTCGCAAAATCCACAAATCAAAGACTGTTCCACTATCCAATCTCCCTCCTATATGTAGCTGCATCGAGATGAATAAAATTACCCAGTTAAGTTCTTGCACACACAGACCCTTGATCAGTTTAGATATTCACAAGAGTCGGGATGATAAGCTGATATGCCTAATGAGGTTTAAAAATTGATGAAAAATGTTAAAAAATTGCTCAGGGTGTCACCACATCAATCCATAAACATGGTCCATCATTTTTTTTTATTCCTCCCGTTGCTGACATCTGAAAGTTTCTCGGTGCAACTTTGCCACTCGGTTATACAATTCAAATAATTCTTGATAATGTTAGACTTATTTTTCCAAGAACAAAAGACTTCTCAAACATTATAGCCTTGAGGAATTATTTGAAACTTATCCGTACATAAAAACATAAAGAAACACGTAGCATCTTGTGTCTTTACCATATACACAGTAACAAAAGTACAACATTGCAGGCCAAATATATGTTTTAAGCAAAAAAAAATTGCACCACTACATTTATGCAGCAATGGCATATCCAACTAAAATTTTTCCTCAATAAACCAACTTTTTAATAACTTTGGAAACAGTAAAATTCCTAAAGATACAAGCAATGTCTTGGTAACAGTAAAATCCTAAAGATACAAGTAATGTCTTTGGAAAAAGTAAAATTCCTAAAGCTACCAGCGTCCGAGATAAACAATCTTTGATCATCTATGTAATCATCCCTACTTTAAACATATATTGGCTAAGAGTCGGAGATAAATAATCAATTGGGTATCAACGAATTTCCTCAGCTAAGAGCTGACAATCCATAATCTTAAACAAACATATCATTAAAAGTCCTGATCTATCCAGTAGTTACTACCATTCTTCTTTGTTACCCTGCGAGGTCATGGGATAATGTAATAACATTGTAACGCATCTATAAAAAGGGAGTCTATGTACCTTTAACCCTTCATGATCTTTTTGGACTTTTTTCCCTTTATCACCAGCTTTTTAGGCCATGCAACGTGATATCTCTCCGCATCTCCTACAAGGAATATTTCCTCTTCGTCTTTAAGAGGAATGGGAAGATGCAAGCTTGGCTTTAATGCCTCTTCTACAAGTACACGCACATTTCCTTTACCAATACGGACGTTGTGTACCATATCAGAGCTCTTTGAACGGAAGACCTTTCCTTTAGCCACAGCAATAGATGAGCCTGAAGTTTCCAGGAACATTATACAAGATTTTCCATGTATTCAGAAAACGGATCAACTGCTCAGAATACGCATAGATGCAAACCAAAGAACAGTGAATAGGTATAGATTTCTGCATCTTCTCCTAATCGATTACCATGTGCAGAGAGATTACATAGCTTATAACAGAACGAGCATCATGCATCAACAAGAAGATTACTAAACTATAAAATCTACATGCACCAATTTAGAATAGGCGTGATCTCACCACCCTTGATTGATCTACAATATTATATATGAACATAATTAAAGCTTGAAAGAATTTTTTTTACTGAGAACCAATAAAAATTGACACAAGTAATATCACCATTCATTTTATAATCAATAAATACCAACAAAATCATCCACAATCAGCTAGGTTCCAATATATATACTAATTATTAAAAGCCACATTACTGAGAAATGCAATAACTTCTCAGAATACATATAGACAGAAGGAGCTGAAGCCAATACACTTTGAGTGCTTACATAGCTTATAACAGAAACTTCAAAGGTGGGCTCATAAATATTTATAATGTTCATAGAACATACTAACCTTCCCAATTCCAATATTACGTTTCGTTTGGTTGATTTCATCGTCGATACCGTTGTCCTCACTATCCTTGCCCACTTTTGGTGAAGAATCAACTGACGACTACAATTAAAAATCAGGATAATGAACATTCTAAGAGATGCATAACCAAATATAAAGCCAATATCTCATACGTAAGGAGTTTATACTTACCGAAGGTTTGCTCGCAGCTGAATGGTTTTGATGTGTGTATATCGAGGCCTCAGCTCCCTGTTAACATATCACCAATAACATAATAAGAAAATGCTAAATAAAGAACTTATTTACTTCATCATCTAAGCATAATTCAACCTACTGTCACATATGCAACTTACTTGAATCCCCATGAAGATGGCAAGTTGGGCTTCTAGGCGAGAAATCCTCTCACTTTCTGAGCTTGATTCTGTATTTGCACTGTGGAAGCTTGGTGCAGATCTACCCTGCATAATATGTATAGCATTCATTCTTAGTTTTGACTTAAATATAGGAGAAAGAGCTATGTGTTCAAACATATCAAACCACATGAAATCAGCAACAATATTTCCATGAATGCATTTGATTACTAAGTTAGGTTGTGTGTTTCTATAGTTGTTGCATATATTTATTGTGATGTGATATACTACATGGGAGAGTAATTGCTTATCTATTGGTGCACTACCTCAAGTAAAAAATGAAGAGTAAAGGTGTTGAAGCTTATGTTACCTGTGTTTGGAGCACAAGAGCTAATTGTTCTTCTACACGAGCTAGTCTTTGCTTCGTTTGACAAAGTTCAGCTTCCACCCTCAATCTGGCCTCTCTTTCCTCCATCATCTTTGGTCGCGCAGTATGAAAGTAAGCTCCCTGTGAAACAAACTTTCCCATGCCTCTAACATTTCCACACTGTTTAGCAGTCCCCAAAGCAAGTGTTAGGATATCATTGCTGCCGCTTGTGACGAGGGAACCTTCTTTCACCTGTTCAGTCAACTTGTCCTGCAAATTTAAGAGAAAAAAAAATTCCATATAGAAAAAATACCAGCGAGAGTCAGGGTCCTTTGTAACCAACGAGGAAGTAAATGAATCAAAATAAAGATTATTACTTAATTATTTTATCTTACAATTTTCTCAGCTCGTTCCTTGGTAGCATCATGTGTAATGATCCCATTCTTATCTTCCCTAGCTTTCTTCCATAAGATGCTCATGTCCAGGCCATCCAAAGAAATCTCTCCTTTTTTTTGTTAGCAACAAAGACTTATTAGATTATGAACAATGATATCTAGAAATATGAGAAACCCCATCTTACATACCAATTGCTCCATAAGACCTGCATATCCTTTTCGGCTTAACCTATGAGGATACAAGTTTTTCTTCCGCCTCGTCGACAGGATTTCACGACGAACCTTTAAGAAATTCGGTATAACATATGTAAGATTAGTCCGACAACGTCTTATAAATTCTACAAATTAGGAAAATATTTGACTATCATATATTCCTGGAAATTTGTACTCAATCTTGTCTTTACAAAAGTCTCCCAATGCCTTTTGTCAATAAATTTGTACATCGCCGGTGGATTGACATGGAGATCTTCCTGGTCTTTGAATGGAATAACGTACTTCCTTGTCAACCTGCTTTTAAAGGACCTCCATAGAGCCCCTACATTTTGGATCAAATTTCTCTTGTTCTGGGTTGTAAAACGAATTTTCCCTGCAATACACAATTAAACATTAGATACAAAAATCCCTAAATGTTATAATAGATTGTAACCAAAATAATCAAAGTACCTCTAAACAACACCAAATCTTATCTTTCAAACTCTTTGGAACCTTACTCCACTTTTCGTGAATAATAGGAACCATGTGTCGTGCCAAAAATACCATATAGCTGGACAACTGAGTCGCGGCAAGTCTGACTGGCTGGCCACACTCGTTGTACTCAACAACCTTTTTCAATACTTTGCTGCTCCTAAAAGCCTTCGACAACGTTGTAGGGCCTCGACGTGCACTTTCAGTTCTGGTACCAGCTATGGTAATTTAAAATACAGAAAAAAGTCTTATGCAGTGATAAAACAACATTAAAATCGAAAGAAATTGCAACACATAGCATGCGAATAACTTACAAACCAAGACATTAAAAGTCTTCCGAAAACTCCTGTTGACCATTAAATGCCTTCATTTGATCTCGAAATCGATGTTTAAAAGGTAAACACCTCCTATGACCAGAATAACAAACTTTTCTGATGTGTTTTAACCAATTTGATCATGTCTTTTCAGTGCAAACGGGACAAGCTTTATACCCTTTAGTGGCACAACCACTTAAATCACCATAGGATGGGAAGTCATTGATGGTCCACAATAACACAGCCCTCAGGATAAACTTATGTTGCTTATACGAGTCATAAGCCTCGATACCGACTTCCCATAACTGTTTCAAATCTTCAATAAGGGGAGCTAGATAAACATCAATATCCTTCCCTGGATGGCCAGGTATCAACATTGTCAACATAATATACTCTTTCTTCATACATTGGGATGGTGGAAGGTTGTATATGGTTATCATAACTGGCCAACAACTATGCTTACCACTACCAAATGAGCTATGTGGATTGACTCCATCCGCTGACAACCCTAGCCGGAGATTCCTAGGTTCTTGTGCAAATTCTGGCCACTTATCATCCACTAGCTGCCAAGCTGGAGAGTCTGCAGGATGGCGTAACACACCACTATCCTTGATTCTTTCTTCGCAATGCCATACTAAGTCTTTAGCCCCTACAGATTTATACAACCTCTTGAATCTTGGTATCGGTGAGAAATACCACATTACATTAGTCGGCACTCCCTTAGATCTTTTGTTTGGATGTTTATTGGGCATCCATCTTGATTTTTTGCATATAGGGCAAGCATTAAAATCCTTGTAATTCTTTCGATAAAGAATACAATCATTTGAACAAGCATGAATCTTCTCATATCCCATTACCAAAGTATTCAGAGTCTTCTTAGCCTGATATGTAGACTTAGGAAGTTCGCTTTCTTCTGGCAGCAATGTCTTCAGTATGTCCAATAACTCCGAGAAGCTTTATCGGACAACCCATTACCATCTTTGAAGTTATATAGTTCTGCAATAGCTTCCAACTTAGACTTGGGACATCCTTCATACAACGGTATTTCAGCATCTTCTATTTTCTCTTGAAACTTGGTAGGATCACATGATACATCTTCCATTTCAACCTCTTCATCTTCAAGAAAATCTGCTTCCCCAACATCTTCATCATTTAAAGTATACCCTGCATCTTCAACAGTTGGAATATTCCCAACATCTTCCCCATGCCAAACCCACTTAGAATATCTAGGATTAAATCTATTATGAAATAAATGGGATCTTACTTCACCAATGGTCAGACCCGGGGGAACATTATCACAATCAAAACAAGGACATCTTATAAGAATATGCTTTTTCCTACATTTATGTGAATGCTTTTCATTATGTTTTTCTTCGTGACGAACTGCAAATCTAAGGAACTGCTCAACTCCGTTACTATATGCAGCAGATGTCCTATCTTCTATTATCCAGGACTTATCCATTACTGGGAATGAACTTGATAATTAAACAGAAATCTAAAACCTGTCAGGGGATGAGTTTTTGTGGACTATGTAACAAATTTAGAGAATACAGGGGTATAGTTACTAGTTCACAGAACAGCGTTGTAACTAGTAACATTCATAGCAGCGCAATAAAAAAACAAAATAATAGAACAAATGAACACAACTGATTACCAACCTTTCGCAGTTCCACAAGTTCAGCCCCGAAATCAACCTCTGTAACAGCCTTCCTAAGATTGTCCTCCCCCATCTTAAAAAAGAAACAAAAATGTAATCTCATCAATCTCTACATACAAGATGGACATACAAGGTAATACAATAGTATTCTACAAAGAGAAAATGTGTGTAAAATTCTGCAGAGTAGACTTTTGAGTAGCCTCTTTCTCTTCTTCAAATAAATATAAAACATGATCATATTTATGAACCAGATTCATTGACCATGTTGGAAGAAATAAACTAAACAGAAAACACAATTTCCAAAAGCCTCTTAAAAATATATCATCAATCAATAATAATATTACATCCATGTTTAAAATGTAACAAGAAGCAGGCCAGTAAAGGCTATGCTAAAGTTAGAAGGAAATCAGTTCAAGCTTCAACATATTTTGAAACTGACATGGATAAAAGATAAAAATAAAACTTAAATCGGAGTCGAACATGCATTCATATGCAGTAATAAAAGAAATTACCCGTTCGTTATTATTCAGTTAGGCAACACGGAGCTCCTCCTTTTTCTTTAAATCGTGTTACAACCACATAAAAGTTTAGAAACTGAGCTTACTTACGCCACACAGTAATAGCTTATACTGAAACTAAAACAACAACAAAGATTTACTTAATTACTGCTGGAACCATTAGAGATTGGAGCCCACTTTGGTGTCACATTTTGTTCACCCGTATTAACTTCTTCATAGCAGTTCCATTACCAATGCCACCCACACAACACCTTTTAATATCATTTTGTTTAGTTGGAGATGAGATGAGATGGGATTGATGGCCAATGTCTGACTGAATAGATGGTTTGAGTGTCTTAGTTTCTTTCCTTTATAGAAAACTTTAAGCTTTGCTCCCCTACCACCAGCCCAAACTAAACACCTTTTTCTCACAATTTCCCAGTCAATATGGTGTGTAGTTTCTTATAATTATGCACATATAGTAAAGCAAACACTTTTTAGCTAGTGATGGGTTTAAAGGCATGTTATTCATGCTAAGAGTAACCGTTTTCTCAACGAGATGGAGTTTTTATATTTAGGATTTTTTTTATTTTAATTTGCTCAAGGACTAGCAAAGGCTAAGTGTGGGGAATTTGATAAGTGCATAATTCATATGATTTTAGTGTCCATTCCATACTTGTTTTACCTATTATTCTTGCATGTATTTGTATTATTACTATTGTTTTCTCTTATTTGACTCTAATAGGTGAATCATCCAAAAAGGAGCTACAAAGTTTTGAAAAGAGCTAAGAAGAGAATTCCAAGTATCCAAGTGCCAAAGTCCACGAGAAGTGGAAGAAAAGCGACGAAAAGGAGCAAAACGCTCAAAATTAATAGAAGGGCCAAAGACCGATCTTAACTCATTAAAATCAAGGAATTCTAACCACCATCTTGAAGAGAATTTAAAGATAAAAAATAATGCAAAAATAATGAGGTCATTCCGAGTTAGGATGAAGAAGTTGTGGCCAAAATAGTTTTATTAAAAACCGAAGATAGTGCAGTCCGCTCAGTTCGCGGACAGGGTTCGCAGACCTATTTCCAAAAATATCTGCTGGAATTTGGAGTTTGCGGGCTGGGTCACGCATTTAGGTACTGGGAAATGTTGGTGGAGATAGATTTAGCAAAGAAAATTCCTAATAAACTATGGACTAAAAACAAGTATGGAGGTTTTATGCAAAATGTTCTGCTTACTAAGCTACCCATGTTTTGTCCAAATTGCCAGATTATTGGTCATACTCAGCCAGAATGCAGGGCAAAGAGGAATTCAAATCAAGGAACAGCAAAAGAACACCAAGCAGGTAGCCAGACTACACCAAAAGTGAATAAGACTCCAGTTCAGATTCTGGAAAAATTTGATATATGTGCAACTCCCTTGCCTCAAATTAATATTACAGAAGAACCAACTAAAGGCACAATAAGTATTCTTCAAGGAATTCAGTTAGGTTTGAAGTTTTACAAGATATGGATAATTATAATGAGGAGAATAATATCAATATGGAAATGTTAAGTCCAACTAAAGATTGTGGAAGATAATTCTCTAGATACAACTTTTGTCAAACATATCAATGGTAAAAATGGAGAAGTATCTGAAGAAAGAGTTCCTTCTACTTCTTGGTCCAGAATTATTCAAAAACCAAGTGTGGATGCATAGAATGACACTCAAAAAATTGCACAACCAAAGGTAATTACCCAACCAGCACTAGCGAAACATAATCTTAGAAGAAATCAAGGAAAAGGAGGCACATGCCTCCATCCTAAACAATGAAAGTTATTTTCTGGAACTTCAGGGCCTTAAAAGACCTAGGGCTCAAGAAAAACTTTGTTCTTTAGTAAATCAATTCCTTCTCTAGTTTGGGTTGTAGAACTTAAAAATTTTTGCACTCCTTATTTTTGCAATAAGTTCAATCTACCAGGTATGCAAAGTATGGTGATTCACAACTCAGTTTCAAATAAAAAAGGGAATATATGGTTATTTTGGAATCAGACATTACCAACACCAACAGTAGTGTCCATGTCTAGTAGGCACCATACTCTACCAATCTAATCATAAGACCTCTAGTAGCATAAGACCTTTAGCGTCATACAGTATAGTCCGTCTACATTTGTACACTTCGGTCAGCGGCTATGGTCAGCAATAAAACACGGGTGAGCCGTTCACTCGAATACTAATATAAAATCAAGGATCACAAATATAGACCTTGACCGATAGGGAAACATCTCTAAACCTATATAAGTAGATTCCTCGTCTTCATCTGCGTTGGAATGAAAGAAAAACCATCAAAACCCTAAAACTAAAAATCAACAAAACATCTGATCTCGTGGTAGTCTTCATGTTCTTCCATCAATGGAAACAGAAACAACATCAATTACATGTTGTATGCCCATCAACAGCAACAACCACACAATGATTTTTCCTCTCAAAAAACTATCATTTTTATAACTCTTGCGGGTAAACCCAATTAGCGAATCGGATAGAGGAATTTTGGTCGAAGAAATTGCACAGGTAGACTTCATCGGAAGATTTAAGTTTTGAATTACTTAATCCGTTTTAGGTAGTCTTCTTTTACTCCTTAATGTGAAAAGCAAACAAGTTTGTATGTGAAAAGCAGGTTAAATGATCAGTTGTGTCTTTTTTGTCTTCGGATGTTTGACTATGTGATCTGATAAATCTGATTCAGTTGATCTAATGGGATTTCTTAGTTCTCCGTAATATCTTTATTTCTTTTCTGATTCTAGTGTTTTGCAGTCTTGGTTTGATCTTTTCTTGAAAACCCCAATTCCGATTTAATAGAAACCTAAATTTCCAATTGGATTGAAATCCTAGTCATACATATGATGGCATTTTTACCTGATTTTCATGGCCTTTAATAATTTGCACCAATGTCGGTCCCCATTTCTGCTTTATAAGCTAGACTTGTTGATGGAATTCATTGGCAGCTCAAGTGATAGGCACCGGAGGCATACCAGACTCTTTGGTCAATACGCACTTCAAGTAGCTAAGATGGATAAAACGTCGAGTTATCATTCCTGCACAGGAATATCATTGCATGTTTCTTACTCTTAAGCAATACTAGAATGGATACCCAATAGCTAGGTTTCCATGGCAATACGTACTAAATATTGCAGAATAAGCACCATTTACTACCCAATCATAAAAGCTCTAGACCTCCGGTGGAAAACAAGTCCCCATACATAACCAAAAAAGAAGGAATAAAATAAAAATGTACAGAAAATTGTGAATAAGTTTCTTCATGAAGAAAAAGGAAAGAAAAAGCTCATCAGAAAGGTTCGTGCAAGATATAAGTTTAAGGGCTGCATGAGTTCCCTTCAGCAAATCCAGTTGCAATGGATATATATGCATGCCAATGATTTAACGGATTAATAACCCCATAAAGAGAGTAAAAAAAAAAGATGAATTCTAAAAGTAAAAGAAGGAACTAAGCATTGCTACTTCTCAAATACTTCTCACCTCGGCGTAGTTTCTTCTCATTAGATAGTTGAGTTACCATGAAATCACAGCAATTGCTACCGCAAGACATTGATAACTTTTATTGTCTCCTTATTTCGAGGATGTGATGAAGCATCGTCACATAATTGGTCTTGCAATAGCAGTCCCATCTCTAACGCCAAAACATAGATTAAAATTGCCTTTTCCTTGCAAAGATCAATGGCTTATCTAATTGATTATGTGGATGTTGTTCTACCTAAGCTACGTTATCTCTGCAGTTCGAACCTTTTGAATAGACCATAAAGGGAAAAAGATTCAAAGTGCCTACTTGTAGTTTGAATTGTCATAAGGAAACGAAATTCCTTAAGTTACCCACACCGGATTACCTTAATCCCTTTTGTTTTGTAAAACACGATCAATAGATTCATATTACACGTGAAAGACGAAAAAGAGTAGTAATTTTTCGTACTATATTGACATCAAGTACTTAATGATTTTGGATGCTATACCGAGCTAATGAAGATGGCTCTCTGTAGTTCCAATTGATTCTTGAAAATTCCAGAGGAACTCTTGATGATTTCAAATCATTTAAATTTCATTGCCCAAGGCGTTCTGGTCAGTAATTGTATCAACTACTTAAAAGGTTTTGTTATTCACCGGTCCTAAACAACCCACGGACATCTGTATCAAAATAAATAAACAATCACAACCATCTACATTTCATAAACTTCGGTCAGTGGTTACGGTCAGAAATAAAATCATAACAAAAGTGTGAGCCGTTTAATGAAATATTGATATCAAATCAACGATCACAATATAGACCTGGATCGAGCGGGCTAGATCTCCAATCCTATAAGAAGAATTCACAAATTCTGTTCAGCCGCCTCCATCTTTCTAGTGAAAAAATAAATAAATTCAAACCCTAAACCTAATAATCAACAGCAACAAAAAGATCTATCTCATTTTCTTCTTCTCCATGATCAAAAATATCAAATCCACAACAAAAAAAACTTTCTTAGCACAATGATTTCTCCTCTCAAAAAACTATGATAATGTTGCAACATGTTTTCTACAATCTTTTCTGTACCGTCATCTGCCTGATGTAGATCTATAAACTGTTCAGCAAAGAATTCCTGGTTAATTTTGGCGGTAGATTATAAGGAATTCCTCGTTGATTTCGGCGGTAAGTGTGATTTTTGTAATTTGTGAATGCATTTCAGCTTGTCTTCTACTAATCTCTATATGTAAAAAAACAAACAAGTTTTTATGTGAGAAGCAAACAAATAATCATAATGTAAGACTAATTTCAATCATTATTTGCATCATGGTCTTCTTATTTGGTGTTAATTTCTTCTAGCAGTTGGTCACTATTTTGTATTCCGCTCGGAGTATGAAAAGTCATTTGTGCATTATTAACAAGATCCAATCCAATCGAATGACTTTTGTATTCCCCAAAAATGTGGATAACCTAGTTCCTACTCTTAATTCTCACTTTTCATCCACATACCGGTAATAATTTTACAACGAGAGAGTGGGAGAGATGAGAGTTGCAACCATTAAAGAGAACTTAACAACAGTATTATAAGGGATTGATGAAAAATATGTACTTCTACATACACAACAAGGTTCCATAATGAGAGATAGACCCCAAATACCAGCTAGCTAGGTTGTAAAAATATTGGGTTGATTAAATATTAAAGAATGGTATGGTTGATTAAATAGATATAAACATATTGGGTTGATTAAATATCAACAAGATCCGAACTTCTGCATTCCAGCTAGCTAGGTTTAAACTAATTTATGCAACTTCTTCTTTTAGAAGTTGATGCTTGTACAACAGTCCCTATTTACATCGAGCAAATATTTACATTTACCAAGCTGTGAAAAATGTTGACAAAACATCCTCAAGGAGTAGATTGAAATCACTGGGAAGTGGGTACTCTTAACTTGCAGCATGACAAGTTTGTTTCCGGCTTTGCAAACTAAGTTCATTTGATGAACGCGCGGACTGTATATTTTGAATGACCCATGACCTTTTGTCATTTTAATGAATGCGCGGACTGTAGATTTCAAACTATCATCTGGTTTGAAACAAGAAAGATCGACAAACTAAACCTGTCTAGGCTTCCTAACCGAATAAATAGTTAAGATAAAGAATAAGGCTGTAAAGCAAGTTAACCCAGTAACCATATGAAGCTGAACAACAGTTCCTCCACTCGTCCATAAATCAGAAACTTGATCTAATCGTATACTGGTGAGCTGAATCGTTATAGCTATAAAGAGTGGTATAACAGGAAACCATCTAAGAATTGCTGCATAATCACATGTTAATTTGTAACCTAAATTAACATATTTAAGCTAAACTTATAGAGTAAGCAAAGAAGGAATTGCCGATCCATCGAAGCTTTATATGTTTCAAAAAGATAATCACATCAGTCTATGTAGATACTTCATATACGGTCATTCATAAAAACGAGCGTGACCCGTTCAATCAAATATTTGAAACAAATCAACGATTACTAGTATAAACCTAAATGGAACGGGCCAGATCTCAAAGCCTATAAAAAGAAGAATAGTCCTCAATTATTTTCCGCCTCCTCCAACCCTAAACCTAAAAAATCAACAACATATCGGATCTCATGGTCGTCTCCCATCAGTGGAGAAAAAAACAACATCAAATACATCAACAACAACCACATAGTGATTTTTCCTCTCAGAAAACTATCATGATTTTTATTTGTTGGACCACCTTCTGCTTATATTTTTTTCTGTATCAACAGCAACTTCTTTTAACCCATCAACCAGTTCCACAATTCCTCACCATTAGATTTTGAACAGGGAATTCATGCCCATTGGAGATGCCTTTTCACTTCCAAAAGACACCAATAGTGTCTAATGGGAATGGATGTGTCTCTTGTGAACCATCACACCCTATGGAGATGTCTTTTCATCTACAACTAACATCCATTACATATATTAGGCTCATGACACTCCCCATTGTAGTGGCTAACGAAAAATGAAAACCATTTTATTTTTCTATATTATTGAAAATATCCAACAATCTCCCCCTATTTTCAATAACCAAAAAAAACCATGAAAAATAAAACAAAGTAAAACTTACAAAACTGGAGTGGCTGCATCACTCAAGTGACTGCCTAGTACCCGAGTGGGATCAAGCCAACGTATTTCAAGCTTAGTTGGGAAATAACCATCATCGTTGAAATCAATACATAAATGATAGGTATCTTTTGGATTTGAACCTTCACTTAGTGTAAGAAACTCAAAGCCTTATCGAGATTCTATGGTGAAACCAGTCTTGAACCAAGTATCCCTTACGATAAAAAAAGAGTCTCCACACATATTGATTTCATAAATCATGTGTTATGTAGCCAAGCACGTTAATGGCCTTGTGCTTATATCCTTGATTCATGAGTCTTCTTTAGAGAACGGTCTTCTTCTCTTAGGAAACGTCCTGATTTCCATACTCATATAGGTAAGTCTCGAAGGTGTCTCTGCGATACACCTTTTACTAATCACAGACTCATTAAGGATTTACATCCATCCTATTTTCTTGCAGAACCTGCACTAAAACAGAAATGAGAAGTTTTATGCTTAGTGCACCATAATCACTTCCATAACTTGTTGGTACCACATTGAACCTTGTTTATCTTTTTCAAAACATAGGTTGGGTTTCTTCTATGGGTGATCGAACTTTCATTCACAGACCTTAGTCCCATTTCTGTATACTTCATTGAAAATATTTCCTTTGGGAGACTCTTCATGATAAGTCTGCCAAGTTTTTGTCCGTTTCAATGGCTAACTGCAATTACTCCTCTCTTGAGTAATTTACTTACCGTTCAATGTCCAAGACTTTGCATGTCTTGACTTTTCATTATAATTCTTTGTTAGAGACGTTATAGATCATAGCCTGATTCACAATTAATCAAGACTGCTTGAGATGGCTTCTTCCAAAAAATGGGATCTCTACAAGTTAGGTTCTAAGCCATTCCTCCTCATTAATTGCATCTACTCATGCAATCAATTCTCAAAGCATTAAAAAATGTTCCTATTTGATTTTACAAAATAATTGTAACTTCTCTAGTGATCCTAATTAACATTTACCGTTAATTCACAAGGAGTCATTATAGACTTGCATACACTAGAGGCATATAAAATTTGTAGGAAACTTTCTTGCTATTTCAACAAGCACATTATTACGATGAGTAACTCCTCTACTTATGTCCAATCTTCTACAAATTTATACCCAAATACATAGACAATGTCTATTTAACATTTTACATTATGTAATGCAAATGTTCATAATTTATGCATCGGTAATATCGTAACACCTAATCATTGGATATTTGGTCGCGCGCCCAATCTTTCAATATGTTACATATCCACCAGTATTCCACTTTCCTTTCAATGTCATTTAAGACATACCAATTTCCAAATTTTGGAACCTATAATTCTTATCACAAGAATTATTTTCATGCCATACAATTGTTATCTCAATAAATATGACGATTTTTGTTTTAAAATAATCCACCAACTAAAAAAATTTATGCGACATTTTCGTATAAATTCTCCCCCATTTCATGATAATTTTCAAATGCATAAATGCAACTAAATATCATGAAACACGATTTTCGTCAAACATGTACACCCAAAATTTCTAAATAGAAATTAAAACTTCAAATCCAATATATCGGTACGAATATTATTATTATGGATATGGCTTTCCTTTGCAAACATTCCAATCAATGCCTGCATGTCTTATTAATACACTTTTTGCGTTCATGGCTCAATGACTCAAGTCTCATTTACACAAGTATCGGTCGAACCGAAAACCACTGTTGCTACTGCCTCCCATCACTTTTCCCTCTTTTGTAAGATTCTCACCACTTGACCAAGAAATTCAAGTATACTGATTCATAAATTAACGTCCAAATTTATGAACTGTTTTCTCTTGAAGTAATAAATTCCCTTCCTGTAGGCTTATATTTGGGAGCATTCACAACAGCGCTTTCCGTACCTTTTATAACTGTTTATGGATCGTAGAGAGGAGTTTCAAACCCGGTCCCGCTTTTGTTGGAACAGTTTAATTTTCATCCTCCATTGTCAAAAGTTAATCGTCTAAAACTGTTGGAAAATGTGGGTATAAAACAGAGGATGGTAATACTAAAAGACATTTTTGTACTCCAAACTTTCAAGGATTATAAGATTTGTTTTAGATGATTATTTCTACCCTCCCAATATCAATTGGCGATTGCAACAGGTATGCAAAATAATGCCTTCAGGATATAATGAAAGCCCTACAACAGAGAAATTGGATTCAAGGTTTGCACCCCTTGTCCTAATCAAGACCACACAGTATTAAGTTTCTGATGATGCTTAGAGAGAAAAGAAATCAGATGTGTTTTCCATTGTTTGAATGAAAACAAACCATCACTATTTATAGGGAATTCATGCGCATTGGAGATGCCTTTTCACTTCCAAAAGACACCAATAGTGTCTAATGGGAATGGATGTGTCTCTTGTGAACAATTACACCCTATGGAGATGCCTTTTCATCTCCAACTAACATCCATTACATATATTAGGATCATGACACTCCCCATTGTAGTGGCTAACGAAAAATGAAAACCATTTTATTTTTCTATATTATTGAAAATATCCAACAATTTTTTCATATGAAACCAATTACATATTGTTCCGATCGTATTTCTTAACTAAATATATATGATAACATTTCGGATTAGTTAAATATTTTGTTCCCTTACAATATAGGTATACTGTTCAAGACAGCTATAACATCTCATGTGGATATGAGAACACGCCTGCATAGAAACACCAAGACATGAACTTTATGTTAATATTATGGATGAATATATCAAGCACAATTATCTTACCGATCTTACCTCTGTTACAACCATCATCCAGGGATGTTGCCATGTTGGAACAAAAAAAAATTAGTTTTGAGAGGAGAAGTCATTATGGCAATTTTAAAGATCTTTGTGTCTTTTCCCTTTGATCTCCAAGCTATGTGGTACGGTTCAAACATGATACTGAAACTCCAATCAGAAACCTTCATCTGATTCCGGAAATGGTAAACTCTAATCAGCAGGAGATGATCTCCGTTAACTGGTTGTTTTTTTTCCTCCTTTCCAACACCGCCTCACTACCACTGTTAGTGTCCACTCTCACTCTTTTATGTATAAATACTTCTGCTCAAATTCTAGGGTTCGGTTGAAAACTTATGTGGTTTACTAAAATACCCTTCAACTGAACCTAATGAGACACAGCCCAGTGTGTGTTCCCGGTTATAAAAAATTCTATACACTTGCAAGCCAGCGGCAACATGTTGGATCTTCCTAAATTTATCTCCTTAACAAGTCACATCACCATAGATTGTCCAAAACTAACATATATTAGACCTGAATGATGTGTTCCCTATAACATATTAGATAGTAGTTATACTTGCATATTTCGTATCGTTGTCCCCACCATTAAGAATGACACTTCCTTGGTATTGACTCTTTGATAGTTCCTGATAAAGCACTATAATTCCTACATGAAATTCACAAATTTTACATGCCCTCCATGAATTAAATTTCAGATTAGACCCCTTCATTCTCAACATCTATAGTCGGCAGACTACTTACACAGCCAACACTTCCCAAAAAGACTAGAAGTTGATGCACATACATCCCCGGTCATGCCCAAACTGCTTTCAAGCATGACATTGAATCTTGTTAACAAAACGTTTGATGCCAGTGACAATATTTAACATGTACACCAGTGACACTACCACACTCAGTTGGATAATTGGCAAGAATCCATGTACAAAATGATGCAAAAAGAAACAAAGTGCATATCTCCCAAACGATTTTCACTTCAAAGCATCCAAAAAATGTACATTAAGAAACTGTACATTTCTGTCTATTCTCATTGTAGAATCTCAGAATGAGTACCGCAGTTATGCTTCAGAAACAATTTAGCTCTTTGGAATAAAATTAACGACTGAGTTAGTATTGGTCTTCCAAGTTGTAAAATAAGAAAACCATCGTTGAGCTGTTGGAAATAAAGTGGGATCACAACTATAAAATGTTTATCCTACGCTTTTTACACCGCTGTAATCATCACCAATTTACATCTTTGCTATGGGGCTACCCATAGTTCAAAACAATCTAGATTAATTTGCTTCAGAATTGAGCCATGCGAAGCATGATGCTATCACATTTCTTGAGATGCAAAAAAAAAAAGTGTTTTGCCCCTCAAAATATAGCTCAAACATGAATTAAATATCCTCATCAAAGCACATCCACTGAAAATATCAAATGGGATTCCCAAAATTGACTTATGCTTGGATGAACAATGGGATCCCAAATGACTAATAATTATCCTCATCAAAGCACATCCACCCATTGTCGTAGGATTTAAAGTAGTACGTATGCTTTAAAGACTATAGTTTGTGGAACATTTACTTAAACCAGCAGTGGGTAGAAAGGAAACATTTTTATTAAGACACAATTCACATAACTATGATTCAATTTACCAAGTGGTATACTAGTTGTCTCTGAGCAAAGTGAGGTTACATTGCCAAAAATGGTTGCACCACCAAAACAAAGGTAAGTATGTGTATAAAACAATTTGCTTGAACTAGTAGTCAGAAATAGAAAAAAATGTAACCTTCCAAGTTCACAATTCAGAAAAGTTGGATTTCATCTTGCAAAAGTAACTCTCAGAGACATATTCATCTTATGTTTAACTATGGGATCGTAAACTAATCTAAGTCAAGTGATAATGCACCACAAGTAAATTACTGCATATCCCATGTGTTCAGGATAGAGTTTTGGAAAGCTCAAACTAAAAAATAATTTGTACAGTGTACACACTGTTAGATTGCTTACACCTTGATAATATCTTGTAATAAGCTTTTTAATACATGCACGCCTGCTGCAGCATACTCGTGTTTACACAAAATTGGGAAACACAGATCAAGTCACAATCTCGTGTTCATAATATCCCCACTTGCATTAAAGTCTCAGTTCGTGTATAATTAGGATAATTAATAGAATGCATATTATCTTGTTTACCTTATTCAGAATAAGGAGAATTATCTCTGGCATAACTCTTGTATTCTCCAGAGATATTATTGATTTCGAATATAAATCTGATTCCTGAGAACTTCTCTTTCCAAGAAAATTATCCCCAATCCAAGATGGTATCAGTCAACCATCGATTCCTCTTCTAAATATCTTCAACAATGAGCAGGAGAAAAGAAATCTCTTTCCCCGTCTTTTGCCATCACGAACATCAAAACCCTAATCCAGTTATCCTTGATATCAAACAAGATGAATATTCATCATGGGTTTTTATATTTGAACTTCATCTTCAAGCACATCGATTACTCTTCCTAATTGATGGATCGCAAAAACCTGTTGATGTTGATGCCGACACTGAAAAGAAGTTGGATGCTCTCTGCTGTCAATGGATTTTTGCTACCATGACTAAAGATTTAATGCTCACCGTTCTCAGGAAAGGAAAAACTGCAAAGGAGATTTGGGATCATCCTAAAATGCTTTTTCAAGGAAACAAAGGCAGCCGTGCTGCAAATCTTGATAATAAGTTTGTGAATCTTAATTTTCTAATTGCATTAGTGTTGATGATTATCGTGACTAGCTCAAATCTATGTCCGATCGATTGCATGATATTGATTTTCCTATAAATAATAAACATCTCGTAATCCAATTGGTGAATGGTCTTCCGGAGGAATACAATACCGTAGCCTCTTTTATACAACAATCCATTCCTACCTTTGATGCTGCACGATCTTAACTCCGTACGAAAGAAATTATACGAGCACAACATTCAATCGCACCTGCTCCAACTGCCCTCTCTGCTGCTACTTCTGCAATGGAACGTACCATCTCACGTTCTCATCATCAGCACTCCGGCAAACGTTTTCACAGATCCTAGTCTAGTGACAGGGGTTCTGGATCCTTCCAAAATACGTCTTCAAATGTGAACTCACCACTGCTACTGACTCCAACTGGGTTACGTTCATTAATGCTAGCATACCCACCGGTCACCATTTTGAGTTGTTCTACCGTGCCCATATCCAACTTAATCTCCCTGGAAGCCGTTTGAGCATCATCGCAGACCACCTAATATCAACTTCCGCAACAACCAACGTGGTTGTTCCCCTGGAAATGGTCGTGGCCAAGTATACCATCCTCCTACAATTAAGTTATTGCAACCCACGGACATCGCTGAGGCGTATAACACCATGCACCTAAAACAACCTGATGATGCCTTCTACATGGACACCGGTGCTACTTCGCATCTTACTGCTGATTCAGGTACTTTACATAACATTTTAAATTCAAGCAATGTACGGTGCATCTTAGTTGGAAATGCCAATAGCATTACAGTTACGAATAGTGGTACCAAGCTTATAATACTTCCTTCTCGCAATCTTTAACTCAAAAATACTCTTGTTGTTCCCTTATCATTAAAAACTTAGTTTTCGTTCGTAAGTTCACCAGTGATAATCGTGTATCTGTTGAGTTTGATCCTTCTAGTTTTTCCATGAAGGATCTGAGTTCGAGGAAGATTATCCTTCGATGTGATAGTTCTGGGGATCTCTACCCTATCACTAACTCTGTCGTGCCACCTAAAAATTCATCCCAGTCTTCCCCCATTTCTCTTGTTGTTTGTTCGCTAGATATTTGGCATAACCGCCTCGGCTACCCTGGCAAGGCCATTTTAGATGTATTACGCACAAATACATCTGTTTATTCTAAAATTTGTCATTCATGTCAAGTTAGTAAACATGTTCGATTACCATTTTATGAATCTAATTCCATTACTTTTGCACCTTTTGATATCATTAATAGCGATTTATGGACCTCTCCATTACATATTGATACTGGTTTTCGCTATTATCTTATATTGCTTATGATTTCACCAACAATCTATGGGTCTACCCTTTAAAATTCAAGTCCCAAGTTTATAGCAATTTTTTGGAATTCTGTTCTTTCTTTCAAACTCAATTTCACTACGGGAAAAATCATCATTTACAACACTATATTAGCGTTGTAGTAACCCTACTACAACGCTTTTCTGTGTATTGTGTAGGTGGGGTATTGTAGAAATTCCAAGCTTTTCTACAATACTTGACTAAGTGTTGTAAACGGTGATGTGATTCATAGTTCGACAATATTTTGCCAAAGTTGTGATTCCCTTTCGATTTTTTTATAAAGCCTAACATAACCCTTGCTTGTTGTTGCAGGAACATCTTTGACAACAAAAGTGTTGTATCGTGGAACTATCTTGTACAACAGATAGTTATGTTGTAATAATTTATTTCACAATATCGAGCCTCTGTTGTTGAAAAATGGAAGACAACATCTATTAGTATTGTGAATACAATTTTCACTACACTTCGTAGAGTTGTGCAACTGTACTAAACAACTCCTACTTATATTGCAAGAAATATGTTTACAATGACTATACTTTGAGTAGTAAATTTTGTTAACACAACACTTATTAGTATTGTGATTATTACAAATACTACAATTGGTTGGAATTGTAAAACCATCATGATACAACTATACTATGTGTAGTAAAAAAATTTGAACACCACTGTTATTAGTATTGTAGGACTATCATGGACAACACAAGTTAGGTATCTTAGAAACATATAAAACAACTATTATTATTATTGTTAATAAAATTTGCACGACACTTGTATGAGTTGTCGAACTATCTTGGACAACACATAGTTATATTGTAAAGATGTTATTTCACAATATCTTGGTTGGGTAGTGGAAAATCTCTAACACAACACTCTATGTGAATAAGGCCCAACATATACATTTCACTTTTGGCACCTTGTTTGTGTTGTGAAATGTGAGGAAACAACTAGATTAAATCAAACATAAATAGGCTCAAGTTGAAAGATTCATTGAAATTAAACTAAACCCAGAGTAACTGAAAGATTCATTCACATACCCTTGTGATATACACAAAAACATTCAAAAAGTGGCAGTGATGAACTGATGATGTTTGTGCCCAAAAGTTAAGTCTCCAAAAAGATGAAAGATGATTTAAGAAGTCTACACTGGTAGGAAATTCTATCCTTGGGCCATGTGATAAAATTTGAAACAAACTGACCAACATATTTGACTTCTTCAGTCGCCTTGTATACATGATCATCCTCCACATAAGCAACCTTCACACATACAGTGTAGGCTCCAAGACCTATTGGCATTCCATGTATCTCCTTGCTTGGATCTGCTGCTTGACACTTTGAGCCTCCGCAACCACCTCGCCCTCCTTGTACCGAAACCAACTTGCAAGCTTGGAATCTCTTTGGCACTTGGACCTCATTTGGTCTGCTGACAGGACTTGGAGTTGTATGAGTTAAGTTTCTTTCATTGCAGAAAAAATCCCGCTAGTGCTAGCCTCCCGGTTGTTGCTGGCTTTTGGAGTTGACTGCGAGAGGGTGAGACTCCATTGCAGACACATGCTGAGTTCCTTTCCTATATTAAGAGAAGATTGGAAGTATGAGGTTCACAATCAAGTTTGAAATCATCAAGAAAATGAGAACTAATAACAAGTTAAGTTCTCACCTCTAACCGCACCAAATTATCATTCAAAGGTTTACAGTTTTCCCGACACTCTGTAATCATCAATTTATAGTGGGATTGGGCAGCAACCTTTTTACGTGTCGCTCCAAAACCAATTCCTTTAGCTCTCCCCGTAGTTTTGTCCTCGCCAAAGGCCTTTGCAAGAATATCATCTCATCACGGATGATCCAACATCAAGACCATGCTCGCTTGACTTTTTCAAGTTTCTCCTTGCTTAAGTGTAAAACATCATATATTTTCACATTTTTGAAGCACACATTAACCACACAAAGGAAAAGGAGAAGATTTATTACAAAAGCTTGTACAACACCCGGATTTGGAATCTTTCCTTTGCGTTGTCTATGACCACGTTTCCATAAACCGTCGCATCAATCTCCTTGGTTGTGTTTAGTTCTTTTTGCTTGCCAAATAAATGTATCAATACATAAAAATCATCAACAATAGCATAACAACATGGTATTAAAGTCATGATACATGCTAAGAAAAAGCTTGGAAGATTTCTAAGATCTAACTATGTAGAGAACTTCTCATCTTCCATGAAAATCAACAGGTTAACACATAAACAAAACAAAACACTGCATAAAAGAGAAGTATAGAAAATGATCAGCTATAGCTGATACAGCTTAAGCCATCATTTGGGCAATCAAAACAATCACCTCATTCTCTATAATGCTTATAACCAATGAAGGAAAACAATAACAAAGAAACAAAGAAGAGATTCATTCAAGGCATTATATCTCCAAGGTGCTAAATCAAATGAATATTTAAGTATTGATACTTCACATGGCGGCAACCAATGACAATATTACAAATATCTTCATGTAAGAGCACAAGCCAACCAAATTCTCAGGACTCATGGAATTTCACATATTACAAACTATGTCAAATTATGTATGCTAGTCTATACCACAAAGTCGTGATCTCAATTATGAAATGATCCATCATAAGCAACCTTACAATCCACAACCCGTTAAAAGGCCAGATCAACCTATAAGAAATAAGATAAGCATATAAATGTTTGTAATTGCATAAATAATGTCACAATAACCAAACAACCAAGCAATTATATTTTAAGTCAATAGGTTTCACGTGGTGAACATACCAAGGCCTCCTCCAATCGCGCGAATCCTTGTCGACTTATGGTATGCGGGGTGGTGTGTTTTGAACGTTTTTCTTGCATTATTATTCTTTTGACCTGAAAAGAAAAATAGAGACATCATTTGATAGACTTTAAAGTTTTGAATACAAATATACAATCATTCGTTATAATTAAAAAACTTACTCAAATCAGGAGAGGTTACATGTTTAACAAATTCTTCCCACTCCCTAACTGTCATTGTCTTCGGCATTAGCTTTTCCAGCCGTTTCTCTCTTCCCCCTTGGAGCCGATCAAAAGCATCAAGAACCAAACCAGCTTTTCTTGACCTTGCTTCTAAGATAAGCTCCCATTTTTCTGAAATAGTAATCTTTGTAACACTCAGGCACAATGAATCGGTTCTACAAACAAAAGTAAATAAATTGTATTAGAATACGCTATGAATTAAATAATTATGGACTTAACGAAAAGAGATAAATAGCTATGAATTACAGTACCATTACTATCTTCCATATGTTTTCTTTGGCTTGAATAGGGACATTGGCCAGTTGAACAGATGGATCGCCAATTGGTTGTTCATTAGTGTTGAAGGAAACTGGTCTCTTCGGCTCAAGAGAATCTAACTTCAATGCGTGCATCTGGGTTGGGCCACGTGGAACATACTTTCTTTGCTTTGCTTCTTTTCCTTCTTCACTTTCCTCATTATCAGATCTGTTACCATTCTCCAAATCCTTATCCACATCATTTGGATTTTCCTCTTCTTCTACCTGTTCCTCTTCCTCTCTCTGTTCCTCTTCCTCTCTCTCTTCCTCTCCCTCTTCATCTTCCTCTTCCTCTTGCAAATCTGCAAGCGAGTCATTTGGATCCCTCAGCAGAACATTCAGACATGGGCCTGTGCTGCCTGTGTCCAGTTTTCGATTTACTTTCTTTTGAGTGACTTCAGAATTTCCAGTATCTCCTTTAGAGCGATTAGAATGAGACTCTGTGGTTGCTGACTTTGTAGGTGGAGCACTTTCAGATTGGTTTAACACCTTCCTCTTCTGTGTTGCTTGTATCTTTGTAGCTGGTGATGAGAGAGTATCCAATTCGGGTTGTCGACGCTTTAGAGTTGTTGCAGCATCATGTTCTGGTAACTTCTTGTACCTTGAGAAGTTCGCCTACTTCTGCTGTGAAGGCAATGGTTCTGGATGAGTTGTTGACGACAGCTTTATCACTTTGAGTCTGTTGCTCGGCGACGCTTTGGAGTCATTGTTTCCAATTGATTGGATAAATTGCAGCAGTTGGTTCTGTAACATGCTTTGTCCTTGGTGATCTCCTTACTTGCCTTATATTAGAAGATGGTTCGGCATTATTAGATTGGGACTTGTTACTCTTCAGGGATGCTTCATCAGTCTTCTCTTTGTTTTTCATCTGCAACAACCGTAACTTAGTTAAAATGAGAAGCTATATGGAAATTTGTTTACACTGCAATTATGATGACAAGTGTTAACCTTTATTGCCAGCCGCTTGACCGGCTTCTTCTGCACTGCCTCCTTGCTAGTCTTCATTATTGCAGTTATGCCTTACAAAAACAGAATTCAATTATCAATGTGGCTCGGAAAGCTAACACAAAACCATCATTTCATATCACATCAATACAGAACATATTGACAAACTAACAAATCAAATCCTTAACAATAAATCAAAATCATTTCATACACACAATTTGAGTTGACACAATCTAGCAAGGAAAGAACATGAGTTGATAATTACTTGACACACTCAAGTTGATATTATTATCATTTCAAATACTTATCATCAACCAAAGAAATAAAATTGAGTTGATTTTTGTACACTTATCATCAATCAAATAATGTTAACAAATTAGTTGATTTGCATAAATCTATTGACAGAGAAAAAATCATCAAAAGACAAAAATTAAAGATTGAAATAAGCTAGAACTCAAACTTAATTTCTATATATCATGTTAAAGATGCTATAAACAACATATGAACCTAAAAAAGCTATAACATATTAAACATAGCAAACCTCAAGTATACTTAACATAAAGAACTCAAATCAAGTGTAACACAGGACAAAGAAAAAATGTCTCAAGTATACGAACATACCAAACCTCATTCATCATAAACAACTAATACTATTAACAGAAAGTACTAGAACATGAGCTATAGGGACAATCATCATATCATTAATACCAAATACTAGAACATGAGTGACAGACCAAATCTTCAAAAAGACCAAAACTAGGATGAAAATCATCATCAAAATCAAAGACCAAAATTAAAGACCTAAAATTAAACAGGACCCAATTTAAATCTATCGTTGAAACAACAAAACTTAAGAAATGTTAAGACCTAAAATTTCTAACATGAAAAGAAAAAAACCCAAAATATTATATCCCTAAAACAGAAAACTGGAAAAGAAATTACTCTTAAGATTTGATAGTATGAGAGATTCTTACCCCTTGGTGAGATCTGATTGAGTTCGAGAGATTAATCCTTTGGGTTTCTGCTGAATAGTTCCAAGTTTGCTTCAGATTCGCGTAATTTACGTCTTGGGCTTGCTGCTGATGGATTTAATCCATTTGGTGATCTTTACCCAAGCCACAGTTGTTGGCCAGTGATGATCGTGGTTTATAATTTTCCCCCCCATCGTGTATGCAAGCGAAAACATAATTCTTAGCATGTTGATTCCGGAAAAAACAACCGGTAAGGACATCGATGTATACTTGAAGCCGTTGATTGATGATCTAATTGAGTTATGGGAGAACGACGTCCAGGTATATGATTCGTTTACTAAAACAAATTTTAACTTGAAGGCTTTATTAATGTGGACAATAAACGATTTTCCGCATATGGTAATCTATCTGGATGTACGTATAAAGGGAAGGCAGCTTGCCCTCTTTGCGGTGAAAATACACATCAAACTGGTTGCCATTTAGTCGAAAACCTGTGTACTTGAATCATAGGAGATTTCTTCGTCATAATCATCCTCTTCGGCAGAAAAAGACTCTGGTTTTAATGGAGAGGTTGAGAAAAAGGAAAAGCCACCTGTTATGTCTGAAAGCTGCGGCGCTTTGAATGTCGAGTAGTATTGTGAATGACTTTGGGAAAGCGGAGAAGAACGAGGAGGAGATAAGGAAAAAGAAAGAGGAAAAGAAGAAGAATAAAAAGAGTAAGGGCAGAGCATCTTGGGCAACAGCTATTAATGTGCGTAATTCTAAGTGTGGGAAGCGAAAAGGGATGTTGTTACTGACGCTACTACTTCGGTGCACGATGATGAAACTGAGCTTCGGTGTTTAACAAACGGTCGATATTCTTCACTTAGCTTACGGAAGGTCAGTTCTATAAATTCAAATTTACTTGGTAATATTTTGCTTATCTTCAAAATTACTTGTTTATGTTGTCAACTTCATAGAGTTACTAATGTTAGGATTTTTTCCATCTTCCTAGGATTTATTACTACGACCTGATATTGATGTTATGTATACGAGAAAAAAAATGTTTGCGAGAGTATCATTGGTACTGTGTTGAATATAAATTCCAAAACAAAAGACGGTCTAAAATCCCGCAATGATCTGAAGAGTATGGGAATAAGACCAGAATTGCATCCAACAGAGATAATGGCAGAACGATCCTTCCACCAGCAGCATATTGCTTAAATGACAAGGAAAAGGCTATATTTTATAATAGGATGAGAAATTTGAAGGTTCCATATGGGTATAGTTCTGATCTTAGAAAGCATTTCTCGAAAGATGGTTGCTTAGGTGTTCTTAAGTCTCATGATTACCATGTTCTTATGCAACAAATATTACCCGTTGCTTTGCAAGGACTTTTACCTGTAGGGCCAAGGGAGGCAATTTTCAGGTTATGTTCTTATTTTCACGAAATATGCCAAAGGGCAGTCGATCTCCAAGAGATTAGTAGAACTTGAAGTAGAAGTTTCCGAGACTTTGTGTATGTTGGAGAGGTACTTCCTCCGTCATTTTTTTGATATAATGGTGCACTTGACAATTCACCTAGCTCGAGAAGTACGATTATGTGGACCTGTACAATATCGTTGGATGTATCCATTTGAAAGGTATGCCAATTTATTTCATATTAATTAATTGTTATTTTTGTTTCTTGTAGAAAGTTATGCCCTTTGTAGCTTAGAGATACTAATATTTTTTCATTGGTAACTATTGCATACGCGATTATCCTAGGTATATGAAGATATTCAAAGAATATGTAAAGAATTATGCACAACCTGAAGCTTGTATAGCCGAGTGTTATCTTGGAATGGAGTGTGTTAGGTATTTTGATATTCGTAAGGCCCAAGCAGCTGAAACAGGATCAGTAAAGCAAAGGCATAACGAAAACATTCAAAATGGTTCCACACCGTGATACGTCCTCTTTCTAAAGGTGTCCAAGTGCGTATGGATAGTGAGAAGTTAAAGATAGCTCACAGATATGTGCTTTTTAACACACCTTGAAATTGACCCATATATGACGTAAGTATGACATTCATGTTCATTAAAAATGGTGTGTCAGTTAATACTTCATTTTTTAATTTTACTTTTGTCATAGAATGCATATGGACGAGTTAAAGTCTGGTGTTGGGAGGGCAATTACCAGTGAAGACCAACTCAACTCCATCTGGATCCGACACATTTGCGGATTGGTTTCAACAAAAGGTACGTTTAGTCCACTCTTAGTCGTGATTATGCAAGTTCACTTGGACATTTTGTCAGAAAAATACTACAGAAAACGCAGTTTAGTATTCTTATGTCCTGAGATTATACATTTGTAGGTTAAGATGCAAATTGAACAAGGCATGTCAATATCAAACACGGTAGAATGGTTGTCATATGGGCCATTAGTTAAATGCATATCATATAAAGGTTTTCTAATCAATGGGTCTAGGTTTATTACGAAGGATGTTAAGAGAGTCACACAAAACAGTGGAGTTTCAATTGAATCAACAACCTTAGTTGCCGGACGGTCAGAAACAAGTGGTTTCTACGGTGTTTTAGAAGAAATTCTATTGTTGGACTACAATCATATGTTTCAAATTTCAATATTCAAATGTGATTGGGCTCACACCAGTTTTGGAGTGAAGGTAGATGATGGCTTTACATTAGTCAATTTAAAACAGCATAAGAACCAATACGGTAACGATCCATTCATTTTAGCAACACAAGCGCGACAAGTTTTCTATTCTCGAGAGTCAAATACATCTAACTGGTATGTGATGGTGAAACCACCACCTAGGGGTTTCAATGAATTAGAGGAATACAATGAAAAGCATGACACAAATTGCCAACCAGTGGATACTTCAACTCTTGCTTTCCAAATGGATCACGAGTGCGAGTGCTACTTAAGAGAAGATGGTGATTATATCATAGTGGTTCACAAAGAAGAAGAACAGAAAGAAGAAGAAAACAAAGTTCAAAAGCTAAGTCAGATAGTGTATTATTTTTACTATATTCAATTTTATTGTCATAGTCGTTCTTGATGTATTTCCTTTACTAAAACTAGTATTGTTCTTGCAAAATAGACAGTTAACAACTCCATTTGGGTGCTTAATGTATAAAATGCTAGCTTTGTTACCTTTATAATGTTTGTTCCGAGTAAACACCCATTTTTAACTACTGCCACCGTAAATGATATAACATTTCATTGCCTCTCAAGCCCTGATAAAGGAGGAGAGAAAAGGGATATGTCAGTTATGATTGCTAATTATGTGTCTTTGCTTGTGTAACATACATGATACCTCAACCCTTGGCATAATCTAATACTTTTCATTCATATCCGATGGGGTCATTGAAAGGGCGATTATTTGAGTTATATGGTTTTGGAAGGGCAGTTACATTTTTTTTTTAACTTAACCCTCTTTGGTGAGAAGATTGTATGTGATTGTTTACATAGAAGGCATGTACGTAATTGTTACGAGAGAAGGCTTCGCAGCTGCATTACATGCTCATCAGCTAAGCATTACATTTTCTTTTACAACACTTATGAAGGGTTGTCATAAAGGTAGTGTATTGAAGAACCACAAACTTGACAGAACCTGTGATAGTGTAGGATGGTTAGTGGTGTAGAGTTTCACGCCCAAGGTTCAGGATCAAATCCCCCAACCTCATTTTTTCCAACATCATATATTTTTACTTCAACAACACTTATAAGTGTTGTTATAGGTGTTTATTTAAAACAATAAAACAAAGCATAACTTGTGAGCTTAAAGGATGGTTGACGAGCTACACTTCCATGCAGTAGGTTCATGTTCGAATCTCCCCTCTAACATATTTTTCAGTATCATATTTTTGTCTTCTTCCACAACACTTGTGAGAGTTGTCATAGTCTAAGTCGCTACACTTATAAAACAGAGTTGTTATAGCTAAACGTCGTCACAACTCTTTTTCTTAAAGAGTTGTCATTTGTTTTCTAATCGTAACCCCTTGCTCCTAAGTGTTGGTGGTGATGATATATGACAACTCTTACTTCGACAACCGTTGTAAAACATATGACTTTCTACGATATTTAGCGAAGCGTTGTAAAAGCCCAGTTGTAGATGTATATTTTTCCCGTAGTGTTTGAACGTAAAATAAAATCCTTTCAATGTGACATAGGCCGTGAATTTTACAACTCTTCCTTCCATACCTTTGCTCGTGAAAATGATCTTGTTTTTCATTGTTACCCCCAAACTTCCTCCCAAAATTGCAAGGACGAACGCATGATATGCCGTGTTAATGATATACCCATACCCTTATGTCTCACGCTTCCATTCCCCCAAAATATTGGGTCTACTCTCTTCATATGGAAGTCTATCTACATAATCTTCTACCCACCAAAGTCCTTAATTTTCACTCACTGGTGTCTATTATTTATCAATGACAACCAAAATATGAACATCTCCGTACTTTTGGTTGCCTTTGCTATCCAAATCTCTCATCCACAACTCCTCACAAACTTCCATGTCGTTCCACTAGGTGTGTATTTCTTGGTTTTCCTCCCAACCATCGTGGATACCACTGCCTTGATCTTGCCAAAAACAAGATTATTATATCTCATCATGTAACTTTTGATGAGAATGTATTTCCCTTCACAAATCTCCCTACAAATACATCTTCTAATATCGAGTCTCCCCCTTGTCTCATTCATCCTTCCTATAATCTCTCATACCCATCTACACATACTCTCCCTGCTATCACCCAAACTTCCACACTCCAACCCACTATTACAGTCCTTGGACCATACACTCCTACTCACCATCGGTCCAACTCTTCTTCCGTCACGTCATCTCCAAATCTCCAGCTCTCACATCAGTCTCACCTTCCCTCCACGTCAGTCCAACCAAATCCATATCACTGTCGGTCAAACTTCCATTATATGTGTCAGTCCCACTCACCAGTGTCCATCCCCACATCTATTCAAACTTCATCCATCTCTACATATCTCACGCTTATCCGTAATTGCACTGTCTCGATAGCTGCAGATTCTATTCCACCCACCACAATTTCTCCACCCTCACCACCTGATCCTTTACGCCCAGTGACTCGAGCTTCCCGTGGCGTTCACAAACCATTCCACCAGCTCAATCTCCATTTCCAATAACTTTACAACATATCTCCCCAATTCCCCGCTCCCACATGTATGCTCTTAGGGATATAAATTGAAATGCCTCCATGAAAGATGAGTACAATACTATGTTGAAAACTAATACGTGGGAACTTGTACCACGGCCACATGATGCTCATGTTATTCATTCCATGTAGTTATTTCGTCACAAATATCATGTCGATGGTTCCTTGCAGCGATACAAGGATCGTCTTGTTGCTAATGGTAAATCTCAGCAAGTTTGGGTTGATTGTTTTGAAATGTTTAGTTCAGTTATCAAACCTGCTACTATTCATATTGTTCTTACTATTGCTACTTTGCGTTCTTGGCCAATTCATCAGCTAGATGTTAAGAATGCTCTTCTCCATGGTGATATGACCGAGACATTTTATATGCATCAGCCTATGGGATTTGTTGATTCCGCTCACCCTGATTACGTATGTCGACTATGTAGATCCTTATATCGTCACAAGAAGGCTCCTCGGGCATGGTTTCAGAGTCTTTCCAAGTTTATTACTAATTTTTATTTTCGTGGTAGTGTGTGTGATCTATCTATTTTTGTTTATCAATCCGGCTAAGATACGACATATTTTTTGCTATATGTAGATGAAATTGTTTTGAGTGCCTCGACAATACTCTCCTACATAGCTTCATTGATTTAATGAAACGGGAATTTGCCATGCCTGACCTTGGACCGCTACATCATTTTATGGGTATTACTGTCACTCGATCATCTTCAGGGTTATATTTGTCTCAGTCATTATATGCCCAAGACATCATTGCTCGTTCCTCCATGACACAATTCCCAGGACATCATTGCTCCTTCAACATATACATCTCATTAGTAGATCAGTCAACAATCATTGGGACGACCAAGCGAAGCCCCTATCCTGTTGATTGTTCATCACTACCTTCTTCGTGATAACTGTTTGGCTTATTATGATCAATGCTTTCACCCACTTCAAGTGCATATACATCCAAATCAACATGGCCGCATCTTTGAGTTGGTCTAACTTGCCTCCTCTCTGTCTCTTATAAGATTGTATAATGATCTCGTGTAATTTTTTCAAGCCATGAGATTCGACCAAAGCTTAACGGATATGTCCATAAAATCGCATGTATCTTCAACCGGTAGATCATGTTTTATATCTAACTATCTTCACCTGGTATATATTCCCTAAAGGGAATTTTAAAAATATTATTTACAGCCGTCACAACACAAAATAAAACTTTTCCTGTACTCATTCTTTTTCCTTCTCAGATCTCAAAATTCCAATCCAAATTCTTTAGCACTGATGAATCCTTCAAAAATATTGTCATCTCCCACGGAAGTTAACAACGTTATTACTCTCTTCATTCCTAAGAAACTTCCCGAAAAAGAAGATGATGAAATCCTTGTCTTGTTTTTGATGAACCACTAGCATAATGATATTTCCTCTCAAAACTCGAATTTATCGCAGACCCAAGAAACTTGTAGTGGAAGATACTTGATCAATTTCGTTTGGTAATCTCTTACCTAATTATTTTATTTTTAGGGATTTTAGTTTTCGTTTACTCGCTATCACTCGATTTTAGATTCACTAGTTTATTTTATTTTATTTTGCAGATTTTGATGTTTTGGTTAGATAGATCGGTGGATTTGGATCTGTTCTGGTAATATAGATCGGTGGATATGGATTTGTGGATGTTTTGGCTCAGAGTAAGTTGTTACTCTCCTAGTTTCTTTACTATTTTTCAAAAAAAAAAACTAATTTTTTTACTGTTTTTCAATTTTAATCAGTTGCCGGATTTGAATTTTCAGTACTTCTAAGTCTTCTGATCAATGTAGATGAGTGTAGTTATGATGTTTCTATATTCCAGATCTATGAATAATTGATTTTAGTTAAGAATTTACTTTTTTAATTGAGAAATCCTTAGTTTGGAAATTTCATTTATCAAGTTACAATCTAGAAATTTTGGAAGTGAGGATCATGATTAAAAATAAAAAAATTTAGTCTATGACACAAATTTGTTATGAAGAACCATAGAAAAACTGTGCATATGACATAATCTAAGATTACTTTTACAATATGCTCAGTCCGTGTGAAAGCATTACAGGGGAGACTTTTGCCATTTTATTCATAAACTGCAGTGTAAAGCTATGGAAGTACAGAATTACTTCTTCTCTAGTTTCAAGTGTCAGATTGGTCTATAAGCACTGGTGTATAAGAATGGGAATATGGAAAACTGGACTTTCATTATCAATTGTTGAATATGGAAAACTAAACTATTTATGTATATTCTCACTGCAAGTTTTGGAGTAGTTATGATATTGAGTCACATGGTATTCTCAGAATAGTTGAAATTACCGTGTCTTTAATTTAGAATGTTGGTGTAATACTGGCTTTGATGGCTTATAGCGTCTGTAATCTGATCTTTGATCATCTATGTAATCATCTAATCTAATTTTTTTTTTCTAGCCAATGCATATGAATCAAAGGCACTAGCCCAGGCACTAGCTCACTGATTAAATTCTATTTGCCAGGTCTTTGAACCAATGCATTTGCTTTTTCTTAACAGGCGGAGGATGAGTTAAAGAGTCCAAATAATAACATTTCAGATGGAGTGGATAGCACATGGACGAAGTTTCCTTTCCTGTTCTTTTGGATGATTGAGATTTCCAACTTAAAATTGCATTTGCAGTTTACAGTAGAAATGTGTCATTTTTACAGTAGAAATTCATTTGCAGTTTACAGTAGAAATGTATAATTTTTACAGGTGGTTTTGAAATGAATTTGGTTCTGACATTAAATGTATTTGGTTCAGTCAGACATTGAATGGTATTGGTTCAGACATTGAATGTATTTGGTTTAGACAATGAATGAATTTGATTCAGACAAATGACTTACAGGTGCAGAAATGATATGTGATCACACTTTGGGTTACTATTTGTATAGGGTAAATTTGGATAGAAAACTCATTGGAAAGATCACTACTTTAAAAACTTTGTCTTTTAAAAACCTGTCTTTAGATCTCAACTTCTCAAAACCTTATGTTCTTTGCATAGGGTAGGATCACACATTTCATTTTTGGAGAGTTGTTATCTATATATCACCCTTTAGATTATACTGGCAAAGATCACAGATAGTCGATACTTAGATCACACTTTTTAGGAATGATCCATCTATGTTTTTGTTGTAGTGACCCAAATTGAGGCCAAATAAGTGCACATCAGCAAGAACGACGACGTGGCAGGTGCCACATCAGGAAACCGTAGGACACGTCAGCAAGGACATTGACATGGAAGGCGCCATGTCATCAAACACAGTCAACAAAATACATGCCACATCAGTAAAGGTGATAACGTATCAAATGCCACATCAGCAAATGGGTCCACATCAGTAAAGGTGATTCCATGTCAGCAAACGCCATTAAGATAGACAGCGTCAGCATATCCCGAGAATATTCCGTTAAATCCTAACGGCGCCAGAATCTTCTGTTGAAAGTAACATCGTCATAACGACGTTGGAATAACAGTAACGGTGACGGAATATGCCCTGACGGAATTGCAGCAGCAGATTGCCAGCGGACGAAAGATGGCGGCCAAAGCCCGGCGGCCGCATCGAGCAGAAATCATGGCGATTAATTGCCGATTAATTAACGATTAATCATGAGTGAAGATTAATCGGCATAAGAAGGGTTCGTTTAGTTGTGTCGCGACGTAGCTTAATTCCGTGGCCCTTGGATGATTCCGCCCCATTTGTTTTGCCTTGAAGATATCTTTACCCCACTATGGGCTTGCGTACACTTTTCTCTATAGGCTTGACTGGAGCCATGCAAGGGCCAATTATTCAAGAGCCATGCAGTCATCAATGCTGGCCAGTTACTACATGAGGCATGCAGGGACCAGTCAATACAATTCATGACTGGAGGTATGCAAGGGAAAGTTATGCCAGCACCATGTAGTCATGCAAAATATCATTACAGGGAGGCGTACAGGGGCCAGTTATGGCAATTGATATCTTCCATAAAGCCAAAGAAATAAAAACTGAAATTGGACACATATAGAGGGATAGTTTTACAAACAAAAGGGTAAGCAATCGTCCATACCAAAAATATCTGTAAAAAAATCCTAAAACTGACTTTAGCATCGGAGGGTTTTTTGCAGGTACCCCCCCTCCATCCATAATTCAATTGAAGATTGAAGCATCGATCGATTCACAGCAACAACATCATACAAATTTTTGTGTTTGGGGTAGAAGCAGTTTTACCTTACAAATAGTGGCGCCGACTAACAGTTTCGAGAAAACAAAATTGTGCTTTACTAGATCGAGTTATGGCAGTAATCAAACAAACTGCGCGAAGGGTAGTTTCTGTTAACAATCCTAGACAACACATGAGCGAGGCTGAAAGATACAAAGTTGAAGTTCAGTCAGCTCCAGTAGTACCAACTATATACAGAAAGAGTCAAAATCTTGCTCATGACAAAGAATTAGATCGATATCGAGATCATAACAGATCACTAGATCGAGGACGAGATCGAGATCGTTTCCGTGACAGAACTCCATATCCAAATCGAAGAAGGGAGAAACAACTGGTGATCGATAACGAAGGAATGGATGTTGATAGAGAGCACCCACAAGTTCAAGGAAATAGAAGGCATGCGTTCGGCAGCCCATCTAGGATAAAAGACGATGGAGAGGACATGCGGGATGGATGCACCGCGAATCTTAGCACATAGGAAGAATTATTTCGCAACCGGCTGAACGAGTTGGAGAAGGAGAATGCTCTCCTGAGATTGGAATGTCAGAACCACTCACGACCCAAGACTGGTGATCTGAACAAAAAGAGGAGTAGGTCTGTATGGCAACGCCTTGGACGTCGAATTGACACTCAAGCTGCAAAACCAAACAGAGAGGTGATCGATATTGATCAACCAGTGTGAAATCTATTACCCACTGGAGAATTACCTAAATGAAGGCATGTACTACCACGCCGATCAAGGACCCGGCCAGCTACAACTCAGCAGAGTGCGGCCAGATCCAACATCAGTTCAAAACGCCTAAAAAACGATGAAGATGAATATCCAGAATTGACTATGAATATCCAGTTCAAAAATATTTTTTAGCTATTCCTTGCAGGATTACTATGCTTATCGGAGCAAGGAATAGCTAAAGAATAACCTGCTGGACCGCAGTGGAAAAGAATCTGATCTAAAACTCATATCCCAGAGGACCAAGATTATGAGAAGGAAGACAGTTCCTCAGATGGTGTTGTGGACACAATCACAGAAGATCGCATATGCAAGATGATCGAGAAAGTAATGTCGAAAAATAAATCCAGAGAAGAAAACTTGGACCGGTTGCACCGATCCGCCGGAGCACCTTTCAAGCTGAATATCGGTGAATTCTGACCGCCGATGAATTTTCAAGTTCCAAAGCTGCCAGAATTCGATGAGAAAATAGATGACCTAGATCAACATTTTTTACACTATAAACCTGCCATGACTATGTGGCAACACAGTGATGAATTGATGTGCAAAATGTTTCCACAGTCATTAGCTGGAGGAGCAATAAAATGGTTCAATCGACTCCCAGCACAGTCGATTGGTACTTACAATGAGCTGGTTGGAGAATTCTGCTTTTAATACAAATATAACAGAGGTGATCGGAAGGGATGCCATGCGTTTTTCCTTCTTGCAATCCGGAAGGATGAAAGCATCATACAGTTTACTAGGAACTTCAAGAAAGAATAGGCCGACGTGGATGGTGCCAACGACCAAGTCGTCATCGAGGCTTACAAGCAAGCATACTAGCATGATCAAAGAGGTGTGTAAGGATCCTTAGTCAAGAGACCACCCAAGACACTATAAGAATTGTATGATCGAGTTGAAGAATATTCTCGAGTGGAAGATGATTCCAAAGCTCGAGAAACGATAGATGTTAACAGATCATCCAATCATCCAAGTGATGGGAAGAAAGACAAATCGAAGAACCGATCGAACGGCCTGCACAATGACCAAGTAAAAGTCCGAGATAAGAACCAAAGTGAAAGAATGGAAACTGGATATCAGAAATTCCAGGATATAAAGTTAACACCAATGAACATACAACTTGCAGAATTGTACGAGAAAATCAGCAAGGATTTAAGCCCCCTCATCCTTTGCCATCTGAGATACATGATAAATGTGATAGGAGCAAATACTGCAAGTTCTATAAGGACCATGGTCACAAGACCGAGAATTGCCGCTCTTTACAGATCGAGGTTCAGCGAATGATCGACGCTGGGAAGCTGTAAGAGTTCGTGAAAAAGGACTTTGGGAAATGTCCTGGACATTTTTGCACAACACATGTGATTAATGCTCGTTTTATTAACGTCAGTCACGCCAGGATCCATTTAATGACCAGGCGGGCATCCGAAGACGAGATAAAAAGAAATCTCAGATAGTTGAAAGAATGGTACCTGAAAAATCACATTGATTTTGTCAGCGGTAATGGAGCAGAAACTAGGGAGCTTGGGTGCAAAAAGATCGAGTTCTCTGAAGCTGCCATGATAGGTGTATATGCTCCACACAATGATGTCGTCATTATAACTTCTTGGATTGGCATGTTTCGTGCGCACCGGATTTTAGTGGATACAGGAAGCTCAGTGAGTGTGCTGTTTTTAGGAGCTTACTCCTCTATGAATCTCCCGCACGACTTGATCGATGAGGATGAAAATCCAATTATCGGTTTCAGCGGAGAAGTTACAAAGGCGATTGTAAAAGTAAAGATACCGATAACAGTGGCTGACAAGTCCGTCTTTGGCACTTTATTGTTGCTAGATTTCCGAGCACCCTACAATGAGATCGTAGGACGATATTGGCTACATGAGATCGGTACAGTCATATCATCTAATCATCAGTGCCTGATGTTTATTACCCCAGAAGGAGTTGTGAAAGTTATAGGCGACCAGATGGCCTCCTATAAGTGTCATGAGAGTGCAATGGATGAGTACAAGAAGTCAGAAGTCAGTGGCAACCAGATCTAGTGAGAAGGAGTTGTGAAAGTTAGAGGCGACCAGATGGCCTCCCATAAAATTATGTTAATGATTGATTATAGTTAACGTTGCATACATATTTGGTTGCCTGCCAAAACCTTGGATCTAAATGAACTAAGCCAAGTGAAGACCTACGTTTGTGCTAGATGAGTTTTAAATGTCTACTTTTCTCTATATCTTGAAGCTATTTATGCAGATATCTAGCTGAATTAGTTCTATTTTTGGAAGGCATTTAAATTTACATGACAAGATAGTAGTATGACAAATAAAATGTTTTTAGTTGGGGTTACACATACGATAACTGCTCACACTGTTGTGTGTGATAGTGTTAGTATTTTTTTGTTGTTGAAACTACTAAAAATGTGTGAAAAATTGCTTGCTCTATGTTGTGATGAGCTGCATCTGTAGAAGAGGAATATAGGGTACCCTGCTGCGACTCCTACCTAAGTACCCATGCTTCAGTGATAGGATTGATAGACTTCTTGTTAAACTTATTCCTTTTGTGCTTTTTCTTTCTCAACTCATTTCATCTGCCGATCTGTGCACAAATGATTTTAAGAGTGATAATCTTAAGATTTTAGTCCAAAGTATGGGATGCACTGGCAATTTACTGCAAGTGGGGATATATTGAACACGAGTATGATGCATAAGGCGGGAAACTGGGGGTTATCATCAACCAACCGAAAATGCTTTTTCATGTCAATCTGAGTTTTACAATACATAATGAAGGCTATTATTGGGGTGTCACATTCCATTAGAGAGGCGTCACCTAATAGGACAAAAATGGGTCACCCAAAAGTAATATCAAAAGAGAAATTTCCTATTTAGTCCAAAAACCCGACCCGAGATTAGTATGTAGTCCAGCGGGATAGAGAAATTATCTGGTAGTCCAAAAAGGTATAAAAATATCTAAAATTACTAGCTTTCCCTCATTACTCACATGTGGACCGTATATCTCTTTCTTCTTCTTTATTTTTCAGACGAAAACTTCATCAACTTTTTTAGAAGAAAACTATTCTTGTTTCTTCTTCCCAATCAACAATGCCAACAACTAATTCAACCTTAAACCCATGCTTAATCATTTATCGAAACTCATCATCATCAGTAATAGAAACCAAATTCATCGGAAAGCTAGAAGGATAAGCTAAAGAGAAAAACCGAAAACAGATCTGGAGAGAAAACCATGGAGAAAGAGAAAATCGAAAACATGTGAAACTATTTACCGGGTTTTCGTTGGCGGCGATTTATCAAACAAGGAGTAGTTTTGGCATGGTGGTGATGGCGACGTTGGAAAAACTATGGTTATGTATCTTTGTAACTACAATATTTGTACTTCTTTCTTTCTTTCTTTCTAACATTTCCATTATTTATTTATTTATGTACTGATCCTACAATACATATTAATATGTATTTGAAGAATTCATTGATTTTTGTATGAACCTTTTTGTTCTATATGATCCTGTAATACGTATTTATATGTACTGGTACGAATATCAATAGTTTGTATCGATCCGACAGTGTATTCGTATTATTGTAAAAAAAAGTGATTGATTGATATGTAGGACGAGTACATATTAGTATGCATATGAATATACTGCAATACATATTTGGCGGTACTGACGAAACTAGATAGTTTTTTTATAGCAATAGCAACGACACTGGCTTAAGGTTTGGCATTTGAATGCTTTTCCTAAATTTGAATATGTACTAGTAAAAATTGCAGTACATATCTGGTTGTACTGACGAAACTGGATGATTTTAGACACTGTGAACTACAGGTACATATTTGAATGTACTGTAATATGTACTGTGAGAAGATGGGTGCTCTAGTAATGCATACGGATATGTACTGACTGAGGGACTAAATGTTTGAATGTTTTACAACCAAACCAAAAATAGGTGTGTATATGCAACAATACATATTGAAAAATAGGTCTGTGGATTCCCTATTTTTAATTAGCATTGTCACTAATTGCTTCAATTCTTAGTAAAAATCAAAACTACATCTTGATTGCAACAGATAGACCTTGAACTATTTCACAACATTGATAACCTTGTCATGTCTGCTATGAGTAGTTTCGTTTTGTTCATTATGATTGTTGGGTTTCTATTCATGACTGCATTTGGTGTGTCTTTCTTAACTATGTGTTCATTGATGTGGAAGTATTTCAGAAGAAGACTTTCGCTAGGAACTGATCATGTTAACTACGCAATTCTAGTGATATAAATGTGCAAAAACTTGAAGAGTGATATTCAATACATATCAATGCTAAGGTATGTTTCTTTTGTGTTCTCTAAATTGTGTTGTCTGAGATGTTTTATGTATCCACTTTTCTAAGATAAATGCATGCATTTTCGATGTGATACCTTGTACATCCTTCCATGTGCTACTGTGATTATTTAGACCAATAACCTCTCAAACTTTAAGGGTAGTTTAGCATTAACCTTGCACACCACTTGATAGTTTTGATTCCAGCACTATGTGTAGTTTCTACCTTTTGCTTGGTCACACTTTGGAAACTATCTTTTGTTAGTTTTAGAGTACATGTATATATGTGCTATTTTTCCTAAATTTAACGACATTTTGTATTTGTCGTTACTGAAGTGTGTTGATCTTCTTTTGCATTGAATTTCACTCAGTGTACATATCAATTTGTACTATGGTTTGACTCGGTACATATTTAGTGTTAAATATATTAGGTTTAGTGTTAAATATATTAGGTTAGTTTGATGTACTGGAATCTTAATTGTTTCTTCAAACCCCAGGTTTAGATTACGTATAATCTTGTCCACATTAATGGTTATGCTGAAGTGTACAGAAGACTTATGAAAAATGGGGAACTGATTGTTGTTAAGAGATTAAGAAAGGCATCAATTGATAAAAGAAAAAGAGAGAGAATTTCTACTAGAAATCGACACAATTGGTCATGTTCATCACCTAAATTAATGTATTTTCGTTGCTGGGCTGTTGTCTTGGTAATGGACTTTATCATATCGTTTTTTTTGTATGCTTGTTTTGATCAATCGTCTCTGGGGACTTTATCATATCTTTGCATTCCCTTTTCGCATGGTTCAGTTGCTTCTGCTCTTGTTATTTGATAACGATAGCAACGATTACGGGATGGGGCACCAACTTTGCCTCTGCTTCGGGGCAGCGAATTCTCAGGGCCGGCCCTGAAAGAATATTTTAATATACCTACTAATCGTTTTGCTAAAGTTAATTTTATTCAGAAGTGAAAAATCAGGACACCTGATGGTCTATTTCATGATTGAAAGAAGTCTAGGCATGATCAGAAGTACGTGCATCAACTTCTAATGGAAGAAGTTGCATACTCTAGTCTTTTTGGTCAGAGCCGGCTGTGCAAGTAGTCTAACAACATCACATGCTGAAATTTGATTTATTGGGACATGTAATATTTGTGCATTTCATGTAGGAATTATGGGGCTTCATTAATCCTAAACTGTCGAACTGTCAATATTAAGGAAGGGTTATTCTTAATTGTGAGGTGGGGAATGATGATGCCAAATATGCAACTATTATCTAATCTAATATGTTGCCGCAGGTTTGCAAGTGAAGTGTTTTTATCATTGAGTTTCAGAAGTTGTTATAACCGGGCCTGCACACTGGGCTGTGCTGATTTATTTAAGGGTATTTTAGTAAATCATACAATTTTTAAACCGAACCCTAAAATTGGAATATAAGTATTTATAGTTGGAGAATGAGATTGGAGACTACCAGTGGTAGTGAGGCGGTGCTATAAAGGAGAGAGAAAAAAACAGTTAACGAGATCTGTTATTCAGACGAGGGTTTTTGATTGGAGTTTCGGTGTCATGTTTGAACAATACCACATTGCTTGGAGATCAAAGGGAAGAGATACAAAGATGTTTGTAATAATTGTCATAATGACTTCTCCTCTCATAACTAACTTGTTAGGCCTTCTTCAATATCTATTTCTTGAATATCTATATTGGTTGTAACCGTCATCCTTGCAAGGGCACAGTATGATAACCAAACCAAAATGTTATCATATCTAGCTAGTTAACCAATAGGATTGGGGCAATATGTAATTGATTTCAGCTGAATAAATTTCAGGGTGTATTCGTATCTCTGATTCCTCCCGGTAGTGTATCTAACTGTAACTATTGCTTAGTTGATCATATAGAAGGATCAGTTGGAGTATAAATTTCAGTTCCTGGATAGATTTTTTTGTTTTTGATTTACTATTACAAATTTCTAGTTTAGATTTACTTGATCTACAAATGTTGTTAATGAATGAAGCTTCGTAAACTAAGCCAGGTGAAGACTTGTATTTGTTGATGCAGATAATTGTGGAATGTTGTGCACTTTTTTTCTGTATATTAAAGCTATTTTTATGATTATTTTGTCTCTGAATTAGATCTATTTTCCAAAGCCATTACTAGGTACCTAAAATCTCAATTTGAATCTATCAAATTCCTTTGTCAGACTCACAAACTCAGTAAAAAACATTGTTAGACACCACCACCACAGATGAGAATTTTTGTTGTAAGCAAAACGGTAATGGGAAGAGTAAGTGATGGCGAGGAATGAGCACAAGGAACCTTCCTATTGAGAATTGTTAGGTTCACTTTATCTAATCTTGCACCATGCCCCATTAATCATCCACAGACAAGACACGCATTCTATAGCTAAACCTTACTTCAAAGTCAGCTGAACAACTAACCAAACTAATTGTACTACCAATTGTGTGCAAGTAAACCTTAAGAAGAAGAGAATAGACAACAAAAACTACTTATAGCAAATTCAACTGCCATAACCCACCGCATGTTTGGTGAATGCCAAACCAACACTGCTCCATAGACACAAGAGTGAAGAAGACTACAACTGAATATAAAAAGAAAGTGGCTATTGAAGCGTGCAGTAATAAAAATTAAAGGTGGGGTATTTTCGTGCCACTTTGTTGGGGTGATTTAAATTGCCAAGGGAAATCACCTCCATTTAAACAGTCCAATTATGAAAGCAGGCACAAAAGTATTAAAGCTAGGGGGATTGAATGCTTTTATAGACGAAATTATTTTCGAACCAGTCTTAATGGATATTCCAATAACTAAAAGAAGAAGGCATTGCCGAAAAATATAACTGAAAAACTTCAAACAACTAGTTGTTGAAATGGAGCTCTAGTCTTTCAAATATGTTCGATAAACTAGAGAGTCTTTAAATCAGACGTACATTACTTTATACTCACATTTATACCCCAGAATCTCACTACGTCTAGAGGGAAAATAAGGGATTTACCAACTAGGGTATTGCTATACTGATTCCTCTACAGCCGTTGGATCGTTCATCCAAGTCTTTTTTATACCCCAGAGAAAGATACGGGTACCCACTCTTTGCAGCCGTCTCTACAAACTTGACTTTTTGTGTCGATATATTTTTTTTGATCTCAAATTTTCTGCTTGGAAAAATTCTTCCTCAATGATGGGCGATTCTTCTAGAATACAATTATCCCTCGCTGTTCTGAACTCCAATCCTACTACTACTACTCTCATAATTCCACTGGAACTGCCAAAAGTGAAGAAGAAGATGAAACCCTTTTTAATGATCCACTAGCATAATGATTTCTCCTCTCATACATGGCGTTTGAACCTGAGAATCCATGTATGTGGAATTGGGGTTGCAGAAGATTAAAGATGAAGCACACATGACAATTAAACAGGGGAGAAATTGAAAAATGCATTGCGAGAGGGAGCTCTACAAAACAAAAAAAATACATCTGATGGAGGTGGAGTGTTTCTCTGTTCAATAGAGCACTATATTGGGGTTTTGAAGCCTTCATAGTTATGGTGAGATCGCAAACAAAATTGAATTGTTTTGTTGTATTGCTTGAACTGGCTAGCTGAAATAGGTAAGGTCACTAGGGTGGTAGGTTTTTCTTTTTACTTAATTACACATCTGTTGAATATTTTTTGCTGATTGAACTACTAAAAATGCGAGCGAGTTTGCTTGCTTTTGTTGTGCTGCATGTGTAGAATATATATTTATTTATTTTGGTCGATTGCTGCATTGTAGAATAGATATAGCGTATATTTGGGCAACTCCTCTCCTAAGTACTCATGCCTCTTTTCCATGCTATGGATATTGAATGTTGTTGCTGATTGTTGATAGTTAACATTACATACTTAGTTGGTTGCTTTGTATAACTCTGATCAATTTAAACTATGCCAAGTGAAGAAATGATTGGTGATCAGTTTTGAGTGTTCTTCTTTTTTCTGTATCTTAAAGCCGTATTTGCAGATATCTCCACATTATACTGTCACCGAATTAGTTTGGTTTTCCAAAGTCATTTCAATTTACATGATTGTATGGAGACATTAGTATGACCAGGCAAATGTCTTTAACTGAGGTTGCAGATACGATAATTGCTTGCTCTATGATCTGATGAGCTGCATTTGTGGAAGGGATAAAGTGTGTACTCCTTTCTAAGTACACCCATGGTTCAGTAAAATGTTTTAAGCTTGATGGGGATGTTAATTTGTTTGCACTCCATTTCATCTACCAAACCAATATGTGCAAAAATGATTTTAAGATTCATAGCAGCTGATGACTTTAAAGATTATAGTCCAGAGCAGGCGTGCAAGTGGGGTTATTTCTTATCAATTTCGTTAGAGATACCTCGTAGAAAAAAACAAGACTAGTTAGTTTATTAACCTTCCTAAAATGGGTCCTATAAAACTTAATTGGGGCCTATGGATTTTTTCATCCACCCCATAGAAAATGATAAGGGGTGTCTAAGTTTGATGAAAATACTATTTTACTCTTTATCAAATATTAATACTACTATTTTGTCCTCATCAAATCCTAATCATAAAATCAAAAGCTAAAATCAAAATCATAAAACTAAAATCATAAAAACTAAAATCAAAATCAAATTCATTTCCATCTCCACTTAAACTGATTCTTCTTCTTTTCTTCTCAACCTAATCCTATAAACTAGGTTTTAGTAACATTAAATTGCTCAGAAATTGAAAATTTTGAAATCAAATTTTCATGGTTTATCAGAATCGGTTAACGTTAATGTATATGTGATCCGATTGCAAATAAAAAAAGTTTATGTACATGCCCACAAAGACCGATTGTCCTTGATATGTATTCAGGTTCGAGAAATTTGAACCAGAATCGGATTACATTAGCACTTATAAAAACCGATTGTTGATGTATAATGTTAGAATCAGATTTTATATGTGTGTCGAGTAAACCGATTGTTGTTCTCAATTTTTCTGTATCTTTTTTTTTTTGTTATAATCGGATTACATGAGCATTCTTATAAACCAATTCCTATTGTGCAATGTCAAGAATCGGTTTTTACATTTGTATCGTGTAAACCGATTCTGGTTAACCCATTTTTTTCAGTGAATACTCGATCATAAAATAAGTATGAAATCATACTCGATTTCATTTCATTAACTCGGCTATAGAATGAATTTTGATTTTATTTGATGTTGAACAACACATAATTCACATATAAAAAAGAAAAAATTTACCCACAATCGGTTTATGTTCATGCCCATATAAACCGATTCTGTATAATCGGTTGATTTTCATGTCTATGTAAACCAATTCTGCGTAGAAGCAAGTTTCAAAAAATCTCTGTATGTTTTTGAAGTTACAATCAGTTGATACCAATGGTAACATATACCGATTCTGAGTTGGTGTTCTTCAAAAAAATTCAATTTTTTTTCATATTCAAATGATTCATTAACACAAGTTAATTTCACATCTAACAAGAAATTTTATCACCAATCATCCAAATTAACACTAATTAATCAGGGGCCAATTTTCCATTAAAAAATAATTGGTTAAGGGGTTATCCATTTTACTTCTTGATGACCCTATTTTGTCATGTATCTATAGGCCCCAATTAATCTACCTAGTCCCCAATTTAGGAAGCTTTATTAAGTGAATAAGAAATTCGTTACTTAAAAGGGAGTAAGATTGATTCTTCACATTCCAAATAAAAACTGACTATTGTTCAAATCAAAAAATAAATCTATATGCTCTGAATCATTCAGCGAAAAGGTGATTTTTGTGGCGCCAAACCATTCAGCCCAACTATCTCGTTGCTAGTTCATATGGGAGCACATACTACGAGAGAGAACTGGTGTTAACAAATAGACAACACTTTTTTTTTTTGAATTACAACACTTTTTAGCAGCCAAATTTAGCCGTCAAATCTAGCCTATACGACTTAGCCTAACTAGAACACATGGGTTAAGCTTTGTCACTCCGAGTTTCAATATGAGAAAGCTATAAAACATAAAATATACTATTAAAAAAAATTAAATTAATAAAATGCACGAACTTAGATTAGAGTATGATCCCATAGTTCAATAGAGGGGGAAGATGTTTACTCTTTCTATTCGTGCCGATTACCGATTCAGAATTACACTACTTTGATTACACATCCTACCTTTGTTCCAGCGGTCAATCCCACTACATCTAAGGGGTAAATAAGAGATTTAACTACTAGGGCAATGCCAACTGTATAGTGATTCACATCTCCAACCGTTGGATTCTCAATCTTTTTTTGTCTAATGCCCTAAAAACATACCTTTTCAGCCGTCTACGAACAAAACTTTCTGTGTTCATTTTTTTCTTTTTTTTCAGATCTCAAAATTTCTATGAAAATGGATGATTCATCAACAACACCATCATTTTTCACTTCTACTCTTATCATTCCATTGAAATTGCCGGAAGAAGACTTTGTCTTGTTCTTTAGATGGTCCACTGGCATAATGATATCTCCTCTCAAAACTTAAGTTTATAATAGGATTGCAAATGAATCTTCTTTTAAGAATTTGGGAAGAGTTTCGGAGTAGATTTGATGATTATTATGGGTGTGACGTGTTTATTCAATTTCATATCTATGCTCGGTGGAGTAATTACGATGTTTTGTGAATGTGATTTTCCAAGGACAAGGTTAACTTTCTCTTTCACTTGGTGATTTTGAAATGAATTCAATTGTTAAACTTTTTCATAAATAAATCAAAATTCAATCTTTTTACTGTGTTGCTGTAACTGGCTACCTGAAATAGGTAATCTTTCATTGACACGGCAGATCGGATAATTGCTTCCTTGTTGAGTCTCTTGAGCTTTTTAGATTAGGCTATTATGCGATGCATATATAGGTTTTATTGTTGTTTGATTGGTGTTTTCTCCTTGGGAAAAGAAGTCCTAACATTATGAAGAATCATTTGAATTGCATAACGTTCGCGTTGAAACCCAAGAAACTTTCGGAGCGTGAGAACAAATGATGGAGGATTTGATGTGGAAACTCTGCAGCAATTTTCCCGCTTTCGCAGGATTACATCCCGACTCGCAATACTTACTTTGACTAACACTAATTAAGGGGTTGTGTGCAAGAATTTAACTGAGAAAGAGAATTCAACTTGTTGCTATTACAAGTGGACACTTGTATGTGGATATTGCAGAATGAGGAAGTTAAATTTTGCTCTAGAGTTGCAGTGGGAGATCGTGCAATGGAACTGCAGTCCCAATGTGATCACTTATAACTCTTTGATCTAATCACTTATAATTCTTTGATCTGTGTATTTTTAAAAAATTACTTAAATCACAAAAAGAACCAGCAAATTTGTATTTATATGCAGTAGCTTAATAGGGGTAGGTATCTCAGTTCTATATTATTTTCATCATAGTAAGGATGTCTGAGTACACTTTAGCCTATTCTACATCCGTGTCCGCATAAATTATCTTCCAAGGAATGCAAGTTTGGGAAATTCAATTTGGGGAACTTGTAATTGCTTGATTTGTGTTCCCCCCCTGTCAATATGATGTTGTCCTCTGGAATCTAGCATTTAAGGAGTTTAAGGAAGTATCAAGTGTACTAATTAAGACATGGAATGAATTTATTTACTGTAAGTAGCATTTTGTTGTGATGACGAGATTGATGATTTAAATGTTGCAAGCTTTGTGGGGTTCTGAAGATTATGGAACTTTTTGTGAAGTTCAGGTATCTACACTCTATTTCATGGAGCAGGCTTGAGAACATACCTTGGGTGCTCTGTCCAGGAGAACTCGTTATGGCTAAAGTAAGTTGTTGATGGAACCAGACACTGATTACCATTGTGTTGCTCTAATCCCGACAAAGTCAAAGCCTATTTTGATTTCAAGGATGAGTTATTGGATGATATGCCCCTACCCAGGTTTTGAGATCAATACGCTGACAAAAATTTGTGCTCACTGGGAGGGCTCCTTTGCTTACATGATTCTACTAGTGGTCCCATTGAGTGAGGTATGCGAGATGGAGTGACTTTTACTTGGGCTAGACTCGTCACTCGCCACCTTTAACCAAGATACTATCCCTAGACAGTTGGTCCAACTCCCTTTTGTCAAGAATGGCGAGGTTTTATTAGGTATGACATAAAGCGTCGAACATACATAAATCTCAAGGCTTAACCTAAGCGGGATTCACACTACGCCACTGCCTTTGTCTATGTGGGGAGCATTGTAGCGCTTAATTCGGGTATTTATGTTGGGCAATCATAATTGGGGTGAGTATTTATGGATGTTATGCTTAATCTGAAACTTATAAGTCACGTGGTATCTCGTATATTTGCAACGTTCATTTCTTTAAGCTATTTCCACAACTGTTCTGCTTCTTGCATAATCACATTTTAAAGTAGGCTTGCAACTCAAATGAATTTCTTTCTAGATTCGTCTTACTAGTAAGTCTTCAACTGCTAAAAAAAATGAAAGAAAACCTAGACAGCTATCTCAGTTCCCAGAACTAGTATTTGTATGATCTTGTTCCAACCAGAATAGCCGTAATAGAACAATATAACTTATCTATAAGTGAACAATGCGCACTAAGAGCATCTAGAATGTTGGGTAACATATTAGAATTTGGTTTGTTCCACAATGGAGGGAGCTATTTTGAGTCTCTTCCATATGACAACTTTATTCTCATAACACGCCTAAAATGAATTACCATGCCGAAGACTTGGAGTGATAATAGTATGACTGTCGGTGACATTATGTTTACACAAGTTCTTATTATAGTCATTAGGAAATTAGAACTGCATAATCATTTTGCAAATGTGCAGGTACCAATGGAGGAAAAAAGCATTTTGAATCAGAGCTTGATGGCAGAAGTATATACAGCAGGACGTGTAGTTTGGATGTGGTGAAGTCATTTTGTAACGTAGATCAAGCATTATGTGAACCTAATTCCAAAATCTTTACGGTTGGAGAGGTCAGAGTGGTGCTAATTTCTGTTCGCTAGTTGTTCTACTTCTGAACTGGGATTTTAGGGAAGTTTGCAAAACGGGAAGCATACTGCTTCGGTTGTGGAGTTAAATTAAGAACTTCCCATTAATTTCAAACTCCTCCTGGAGGATTAATAAGCTTGTCTATTACATGTAGGGACTGGTGTACATGCATCAACCTCTGCTAGAAGAAGTTGCAACTTAACTCATGGGGTAAAATTTGCGAATTTCTTATACAAATTATGGGGCTTTATCCTGAACTGTCGATTGTGTCAAACTAAGCGAGGTGGGGAATGATGATGGCGGAAACTACAATTATTCTCTTAGACAATAAGAGAGGTCTAGGTGTTTCATGTTTTTGGTCAATTTTTTTTTCTTCTTTTAGTTTTGCTACGAAGAATGGAAAAACAAAGATTGTTTTGTTTTTGCTGACACCACAGAGATGAGCTGCGAGCAATACATGAAGGAGGGATTACTTTTGATGAAAAGAGCGTACTCCACAACTCGAACTTCTATTCTAAATCTCTTAACTGATCTTTGAGCTGCCAAGGATGCTGCATCACTTTCTATTATAATTTTGCTCACCCAAATTTGCGCAGCAAAAGTGAGACCAAGAAGCACAGCAACGACCTCGGTTTCTAGTAGGCTAGACACAGCTAATGGAATAGATGCGGCAACTTTAAAACTGGAGTTATAGTCATCTGCAAGCTAGATAATTAAAATCTATCTATTACGTACATAAGGGTAAGGAAAAAAACTAAACTTCCTTTAAAACGAAAACCCAAACGAACGTATAAGGTCAGTAGTCGTTGTATGTTTGACACCCACCCATTGTCTGAGGTTCATCCTCACAGCAGTATGAGTATTAACTTTAGAAATTGTAATAACTGGGCATGTACAATGGGCTGCAACATTCAAATTAGGTCAAGGGTATTTTAGTAAACCACTCAAAACTGTTTTAAACAAACCCTAGAAATTGAGAAGTAGTCTATCTATTCAGAGAGTCAGAGCGGAGAGTACCAGTAGCGGTAGTGAGGCGTTGTTAGAAAAAGGAGAAACAAACCGATGAGAATTAGCCGTTTCCAAAATAAGATGTTTGGCGGTTATGATTGGAGTTTTAGTTTCATGTGTGAACCTTTATTGATTTCAAAAGAAGTAACACACATTGTCATAATGAGTTTTCCTCTCAAATCTAAGTTGTACAACTGCAACATCACCATATCTTGATGTCATCAGTATCATTCAGTATTGGATCTCAATTTCAGGTAAGATATGTAAAATAATGGTGTTTGATATTCTGATTATCACAGCCCACAATATTGACATTCCTATTCTGGTTTTTTTTTGAAAAAGGCAAATTTCAAATAAATAAGAAAGGGTGCCAAGATAGCACCCCCAGAGAAAACAAGAAGAGCTGAGCAAAGTGATTAAAGAGCTTACAACAACCTACTCCCTAAACAACCTTGCCCAATCATAAACAAAATCATCCAACATAATATGCTTAAAGGAATCGATATGAATTGACCAGCTAAGAAGCAACACTTTGATGTCTACAATAAGCGAGCTTAAAGGCTTCCTAATTTGTTTCTTAGCAATCACAAGATCATTCCTTTCCAACCAAACCACCCACCAAATCGCAAACGGCAAACAATATCTCAAGAAGACAAGCGGTTTGATAGAAACCTTCAATTCCCACTTCCATAAGAACTCGATAACGGACGTGGGGTGTGACCAAGCAAGACCTAACTCATGAAGAAAGTGCTCCCAAATCTCCCAAATGAAAGGACAATGGAGAAAGAGGTGTTCCACAGACTCCTCATTGTTATTGCAAAAACTACACATATTCACTACCGTCATCCCTCTTCTCGCTAACATGGAAAGAGTTGGCACCACTCTATGAGTCCGCCGCCCAAACCAGAAAACTGATTTTTGGCGGAATTGTGTTATTCCAAATGTAGTCACTGAAACTTAGTTGGAGCGGTTCTCCCTCGTCATGCATAAGCCAAGTGTAACAAGAACTAACCGAGAACGTACCTTGGGTGTCGGCAGTCCATTTGCGCCTATCACTTTCAAAGAAGAATCCCTTGATTGTCTAAAATTCTAGAGAACTCCATCACCTCTTGAACTTCCTCTTCTCTAAGCCTTCTACACGGATCTATGTTCCAACACGGGCTTTCCGCATCTCCATTGTTTACCTCTTCAACCAAAGCTTCCTTCTTCTTGCTCACTTTCCACAACTTCGAAACAACTCTTTAAGAGTTTTTTCGTGACACCAAACATCCTCCCAAAATTTTGTTTTATTACCCCTACCTATCGAAATTTTTGACCCATTTTTGAGGATGTAAGAAAGGTTAAGTATGCCTCGCCAAAACCCGCACCCATAAGTTATCTTCGAGTCTTTAGGAACCCAAGCTTCTTCTACACCGCCAAATTTCTCATAAACCAACTTCCTCCATAAACTAGCCTTTTCTTCGCCGTATCTCCACAACCATTTGGTTAACAAAGCCTCATTGGTGGTCTTCAGATTCCTTATGCCCATCCCGCCTTCACTCTTGTGAATATTAACTTTTTTCCAACCCCTCCAATGAAGTCTTTTCTTATCTATCGTATCTCCCCATAGAAAGTTGCGCATAAGTCTCTCTAATTTCTTTACTACTGACGCCGGAATCTGAAACAGAGACAAGTAATACAAAGGGATAGATGCTAATGTACTGTTGATCAGCACCACTCTTCCGGCTCTTGAGAGGTACCTCCTCTTCCTATTCTGGTTTTTCTAAGAAGGGATGTGATCTTGTATTGGAGGTGTCTACCGACCCTTAACCTGGATGATTCACAATTGGCATGTTGGTTCAACTGCTACTGAAATCGTAGTTCTGCAGAAAATTTAAGATCTTATAGTTGGTTATAGATGTTTCAATTGAAATCTAATTGAGCAATAGATCAGAGTATGTAATTGGTATTAGATGAAAAAATATTTCATGGTGTATTCATATCTCTAATTCGGTATAGAAAGTTCATTTCGGTGCATATATTTCAATTGTAAGATACCATTTCGTTATGAAGCTTATCACTTTTACAAATTTTTAATTTTGATTTATTTCCATTTATAAATTGTTGTTAATGATTTATTATAGTTAACATTACATACATATAGAACTTCTGATCTAGAGAAACTAAGCCAAGTGATTGGTACCAGATCAGTTTTGAATGTTGAAGCCGGTATCTTGAAGCTGTTTATGCAGAGATGTTGCTGATTAAGACAATGTTGCTGATTAAGCCGGTATCAGTTTTGAACTCATCTGCAAGTGTAGTTCGGCTAATGGTTCTGAAGGCACAGGTAGATGAACTCAACTTTAATAGAGTTTTTTCTTTCAGTGAAAAGTTCGGTTGGGAAAAAAAAGTTGCGACAGCTTGGGAATTTTTTTTTGAAGTAATATATAGGTTTTCAGAGAAAAGTTCGGTTAGGAGTAAAAAAATGCGACGTAACTGATCTACAAGTTCGGCTAGGAAAATTTTTTGCGATGTAACCGAACCAAAAGTTCAGGTGGGATTTTTTTTTTGCGAGGTAACCGGACTATATCTCTGAAAGAAAAAACTCCATTAAAGCTGAGTTCGGCTAGTTCGGCAAACTGTTTCACATAATTCCTAGCCGAACTTCTCTATGCAACTTTCATTTTCAACTCATTTTTATTATTACTAATGATTTTTTGAACCAAGTAATGGGTTTGTGAATTTTATTTTTAATCGAGACGATGAAGCGAAAAGAAGAGAAGAAAATGAACCCTCTAATAGTATCATATTTGTGAAAAATTGAAAGTAATGGATTTGTTATAATTTTGATTTTGATTTTGTTTTGTTAATGATGTAGATTAGGTTATATATATATATATGTATATTTATTAGATTAGTTTTAATTTTAATTGGGTTAAGGGTAGGGTAGTCATTTCCACACATTAGGACACCCCTTATAAGTATAGGTTAGACATTCCTATTACAAAGTAATCCCCCTCCGTTTTTGAGTAGTCACCAAAATTTGGTTCTAAGCCTTGGAAACAGAAATAACTGGGCATGTACACTGGATGCAACATTCGAATTAACTCAAGGGCATTTTAGTAAACCACTCAAACTATTTTAAACAAACCCTAGAAATCGAGAAGTAGTCTTTTTATTCAGACTCGAGAGAGAGTACCAAGAAAGTAGTGAGGCTGTATTAGAAGAAAGGAGAAAGGAGAAAGAAACGGATGAGAATTAAATGCTTCCAAAAAATCGATGTTTGGGGGTTATGATCGGATTTAAGTTTGGTGTGTGAACCTTTACGCATAGCTTGAATATCAAAAGGAGAGTCACACATTATCATAATGACTTCTCCTCTCAAATCTAAGTTGTACAACAACAATTTCAGGTGATATTGATCTAAGTTGAGATCAATATCACGATATATTGATCTCATCAGTATCATTCAGTATTGGATCTCAATTTCAGGTAATATATGTAAAATAATGGTGTTTGATATTCTGATTATCACAGCCCACAATATTCACATTCCTATTCTGGTTTTTCTAAGAAGGGATGTGAATTTTATTTTTAATCGAGACGATGAAGCGAAAAGAAGAGAAGAAAATGAACCCTCTAATAGTATCGGATTTGTGAAAAATTGAAAGTAATGGATTTGTTATAATTTTGATTTTGATTTTGTTTTGTTAATGATGTAGATTAGGTTATATATATATATATGTATATTTATTAGATTAGTTTTAATTTTAATTGGGTTAAGGGTAGGGTAGTCATTTCCAAACATTAGGACACCCCTTATAAGTATAGGTTAGACATTCCTATTACAAAGTAATCCCCCTCCGTTTTTGAGTAGTCACCAAAATTTGGTTCTAAGCCTTGGAAACATAAATAATCGGGCATGTACACGGGTCGCAACATTCGAATTAACTCAAGGGCATTTTAGTAAACCACTCAAACTATTTTAAACAAACCCTAGAAATCGAGAAGTAGTCTTTTTTATTCAGAGACTCAGAGAGGAGAGTACCAAAGCAGTGGTAGTGAGGCTAAAGATTAGAAGAAAGGAGAAAGGAGAAAGAAACGGATGAGAATTCGTCGTTTCCAAAAATCAGATGTTTGGGGGTTATGATCGGATTTAAGTTTGGTGTGTGAACCTTTACGCATAGCTTGAATATCAAAAGGAGAGTCACACATTATCATAATGACTTCTCCTCTCAAATCTAAGTTGTACAACAACAATTTCAGGTGATATTGATCTAAGTTGAGATCAATATCACGATATATTGATCTCATCAGTATCATTCAGTATTGGATCTCAATTTCAGGTAAGATATGTAAAATAATGGTGTTTGATATTCTGATTATCACAGCCCACAATATTCACATTCCTATTCTGGTTTTTCTAAGAAGGGATGTGAATTTTATTTTTAATCGAGACGATGAAGCGAAAAGAAGAGAAGAAAATGAACCCTCTAATAGTATCGGATTTGTGAAAAATTGAAAGTAATGGATTTGTTATAATTTTGATTTTGATTTTGTTTTGTTAATGATGTAGATTAGGTTATATATATATATATGTATATTTATTAGATTAGTTTTAATTTTAATTGGGTTAAGGGTAGGGTAGTCATTTCCACACATTAGGACACCCCTTATAAGTATAGGTTAGACATTCCTATTACAAAGTAATCCCCCTCCGTTTTTGAGTAGTCACCAAAATTTGGTTCTAAGCCTTGGAAACAGAAATAACTGGGCATGTACACTGGCTGCAACATTCGAATTAACTCAAGGGCATTTTAGTAAACCACTCAAACTATTTTAAACAAACCCTAGAAATCGAGAAGTAGTCTTTTTATTCAGAGACTCAGAGAGGAGAGTACCAGCAGTGGTAGTGAGGCGGTATTAGAAGAAAGGAGAAAGGAGAAAGAAACGGATGAGAATTCGTCGTTTCCAAAAATCAGATGTTTGGGGGTTATGATCGGATTTAAGTTTGGTGTGTGAACCTTTACGCATAGCTTGAATATCAAAAGGAGAGTCACACATTGTCATAATGACTTCTCCTCTCAAATCTAAGTTGTACAACTGCAATATCACGATATATTGATCTCATCAGTATCATTCAGTATTGGATCTCAATTTCAGGTAAGATATGTAAAATAATGGTGTTTGATATTCTGATTATCACAGCCCACAATATTGACATTCCTATTCTGGTTTTTCTAAGAAGGGATGTGATCTTGTATTGGAGGTGTCTACCGACCCTTAACCTGGAAGATTCACAATTGGCATGCTGGTTCAACTGCTACTGAAATCGTAGTTCTGCAGAAAATTTAAGATCTTATAGTTGGTTATAGATGTTTCAATTGAAATCTAATTGAGCAATAGATCAGAGTATGTAATTCGTATTAGATGGAAAAATATTTCATGGTGTATTCATATCTCTAATTCGGTATAGAAAGTTCATTTCGGTGCATATATTTCAATTGTAAGATACCATTTCCTTATGAACCTTATCACTTTTACAAATTTTTAATTTTGATTTATTTCCATTTATAAATTGTTGTTAATGATTTATTATAGTTAACATTACATACATATAGAACTTCTGATCTAGAGAAACTAAGCCAAGTGATTGGTACCAGATCAGTTTTGAATGTTGAAGCCTGTATCTTGAAGCTGTTTATGCAGAGATGTTGCTGATTAAGTTATGTTCTCCTAAGTATTAGGAGTATGACCAGGAAAATGTTTTAATTGTTGTGTTTGAAAGTGTGGTAGTGATTCTAACTACTAAAAATGCGTGTGAAATTGCTCGCTCTGCTGCAGCTCCCCTCTTTAGTACCCATGCTTTAGTAAAAGGATGGAAAGCCTTAATCTCCCTTGTCAATATTTTAGTGCCTATTGACATGCAAAACTTATTGCTCAATCTGTGCACAAATGATTTTAAGATTCATAGCAGCTGATCAGTTTAAAGATTATATAGTCCAAAGTAGTTTTAGACTTTAGTTATACTTGGGATGCACTAAGGCTTTAGTCGTCCTGTGACTCTGTGAGCGCCTTGGAATCGTACACCCTTTGGAGATTGTGAATCTATGTGTGTATCTCAGTTTTGTAAATTGAACACTAGTGTACTGCAGCAGACGTGCAAGTGGGTTGAAACCAATGAACACTTATCCAAATCTGATAAAAGATGAATTTGCAGATTTCAATTTTTCTATTTCTTATCAATTTGAAAAATATAAGGGTGGCTGATTTCCGTTTTAGTACCACAAGTGAATAAGAAATTCATTACTTAAAAAGACGATTAAAATTAATTGTTTATATTCTAAAGAAATAAAACTCAGACGCATGAGCTACCTAATACTATATAATCAACAGTTCATATCCGAAAATGCTTTTTCATGCTAGTGTTAAAAAGCATATTCAAAGATATCAAGGTGTAAGTAACCTAACCGGTGTACACAGTACAAAATTTGTTTTATTTTGAGTTTTCCAAAATTCTAACCTGAACCCAGTAATTTACTTTTGGGTACGTACACATATCATATGTGTTCGGTCATGAGTCCCTAGTGTTAAATCGAAAAGATATAAACCATGGTGCATTTGTGAAACCATGAAATTGACATGTAATATGAAAAACTTCAATTAATAAAATTTTAATCCTTGATACCCAGGGAGTCAAGTGTAATTCTATTGCTAAGAAACCAGACATTAAAATCATAAGAAAATATCTAAGGGCAATTTAGTAAATCACAAAATTTTCCTGGAGTATAAACCAACCAAACCCTAAATGTTGATCAGTTCTTTTACACAGAGAGTGAGAGTCCACCAGTAGTGCGGCGGTGCTAGAAATGAAAAACCAGAGTAACCGGATGTTTGCAGCTGATGAGAGAGTGGCCGTTTCCAAGGTCAGATGGATGGTTATGATCGGGGTTTTAGTTTCATGTGGGAACTTTTTAACATACCTCGGAGATCAAAGAGAAGAAAGAAGCATGTTTAAAATTTTCATGATGACTTTTCCTCTCAAAAATAATTTGTTTCAGCTGATTGTTTGTTAATCGGGTTTGAATGTTCTCTTTCACTAGATCTGCAGAAAAATTGAAGATCTAATATTTTGTAATCATTGGATTAAAGAAGTTTCTAAGTTGCTTGTTTGTTAAGCAATAGGATTGGAATTGTAATTATTTTCATTGGGAACATATTTCATGGTTTATTCATATGATTTACTCCTATTTGATAATACCTATGATAAAATTAAACTTTACCAAGTGAAGAATCGCATTGGTGATCAGTTTTGAACCTTCTTTACTTAATCTGCGAGTGAAATTGCTTCTCTATTTTGGCATCGATTCAGATGAGCTGCATTTGTAGAAGAGGATATAGTCTATACTGCTGCAGCTCCTCTCTAAGCACACATGGTTTAGTAAAATGATAGAAAGCCTTAATTTTCCTTGTCAATGATTTAGACATACTAAACTTTGTTGTTACTTCTTTTTTCTTCTTACAATTCATTTCAATCTATCAATCTGTGCACAATTGATTTTAAGATTCATATCAGCTCTTATTTTTTACGGTCAATAAACACATTCCAATTCAGCTGATCAGTCTAAAGATTAGTTTTATACTTTTATTATACTGGGATTCACTGAGACTTGAAACAATGGATACATGAACCGTCCTCTGCCTTGGGATCATACATCCGAATAACCAATTAACCAAACTGTGATTGAGTCTGTGATTAAGAAATTCGTTGCTTTAAAAAGGATTAAAATTGATTGTTGACATTCCAAATAACCAAAACTCAGAAACCTGGACTACCGAAAACTACAGTCAAGAGTTCAAATCCATAAAGATTGCAATAGGTCACAGTTTGGTTAAACAACCCCAAAATGTTTTTTCTAATTTTGATGTTAATTGGTGCATAAGATTCTCAAACCCTATTGATTTTTTTTTTTGTTCACAATAGAAGAGTATTAATCTCACAAAAAAAAAAAAAAGGTCTAGGTGTTTCATGTATTGGGTCAGACTGATGAAAATGAAAACCAACATCCAACTTAAATCCGAACAAAAAACTCACCGTTATAAGGGCACAAAATATTTAACCAACCCAAACCAAGATATTTTCACTCCACAATCCCTCAACTCCACGCCTGTTTTGGACCCTGCCTATGTCATCACGTTAGACACATTTGTGTAATTGTGTTCAAAGTTAGACACATTTGTGTAATTGTGTTCAAAGTTGAAACCCACGGATAGGGGTGAGTATGGGCCGGTATGGACCGATTTTTACCTCATCTGCATCCAATCCAATTCATTACATATTTCAAATTTTTTATCCGCATCCAATCCAACATTCAACGGATTTGCATCCAATGGATGCATGGATGAACGGATTGGGTGCGAATAATCCAATGGGTTTGTGTTAGTTAAAATTTAAAGTGAAAAAATAAAACCAATATAGATGATTTCTTATAAAACCTACACATTTTATATATCTATATAAATAGAGAAGTGCCATGGACAACACTCCAATCAAACACCTTAAAAATTCCAAAACTATCTATATATTTTCTAGAAGCTATATAAATGTCCTTAATCTAACGAATTTTCAAGGTTGCATTCGGACCCAATCCGTAATCCGTTGGATTTCAAAAATATCATCCGCATCCAAACCATTAGCGAACGGTCCGGGCATCCATCCACAAAAATACGGTTGGTCTGGGTTAAATCCGCGGATTATGGATAAAATGCTCATCCCTACCCACGGATGGTGTAAGTTCATCCTGATCGTCACAACAGAATGGGCTATAGAAATTCTAATAACTCGGCCAACACGGTCATTATTTTAGGGCCATTTTAGTAAATCACGAAATACCAATAAACCCTAAGTCTTTAGTAAAAGTTCCTTTACAAATAGAGTGAGTGTGGAGACTACCGGTGGTACTGAGACGGTGTTGGAAAGAAAGATCTGCTGCCAATTAGAAATTTCTGTTTCTGAGATTGGACGAGGGTTTTTGATTGGAGTTTCGGTATCATGTTTATACCTTGGAGATCAAAGAAAAGAGAGACACAAATCTTTCAAATTGTCATAATGAGTTCTCCTCTCAAATCCAAGCTCTTTGAGCCTCTCATTCCCAGATTTCGGTGAAAGCTGTCTCTAGAGTGTTCTTTTGAGGTAAGATCTGTAATGTAATGGTGTTTGATATTTTGATAGTGATAGCCCATAATATTGAATTTCATGTTTTGGTTTTTCCAAGCAGGGATGTTCTTCTATTTTCATACATGAGATACAAAAGACCTCAGATCTGGAGAAATAGATGACTTTTCTTGTGGGTTAGACTGGTCTTATGGTTCTTTCTCTTCAAGTTGATGTTGTAATGTTTCTATCAGTTTCTCTCTCTCTCTTTTCCTGAGGTGAAAGCACTGTTTAATTCTTCAAAGGGTTTAACCTCCGGCTCCGGTTTCCACTTTTTTTACAACCACCTTCTTGTCTTTGCCTCAACATCCATGGGTTCAACCATGGTGACCCAACCATGGTGCTGCAACGTTTTAGTCTGGTTTTCTAAGAATTTCAAGGAATCATTTTATGTAATGAAATCAGTTTATCTAAGATTTCTAATTAATAAAGTTGGGTTAGCATCTGGGATTTGAATGATTGTCGTATGTGTAAGAATCTTCTATTTATGTTTCCATTGAATGCGCAAAGTATAATTAGTATTACATTTCAGAGCAGATAATAATCCATATAAGTAACTATTCCATCTCCCACTGAGTTACTAATTACCTCGGTAACCCGTTAAAACGGCAGTAGTAACAAAAACAACAATACGTGTACAGAATTAAGCATCCTTAATTGTTTCTCATATTGGAAATAGATTGACTTGGTTCACCACATATTCATCCTATACGTACGGAGTTGGGAAACCTACTTCTCGTTAGTCATTATAGTAGGAGTTTTTGTGCTAAACTGTAATGATTTTTGTTTAGGCTATGTAGACAAGTGTCGTATATGTTCCCAGATACCTCTTGTTTATCTAACTAGCGCTTGACCTGTACCATAATTACAAGGGTCCACACCTCATGGCATAAGATTCTCAAACCCTCTTGATTTTCTTCATTTGTTCAGAATCTATCTTCAACTTTATTGTCATTACTGTTGACCTCAGTCTTCGGATTTCAGTGAACTCTCAACATGGATTGAAGAGTATTCCTCTATATTGGGTCACATTGATGGATCCAAGAAACTCTAAAACAATATCCATATAAAATCCGAATAGAAAACTCATATGGGCACTAAATACGTTTATTCACATGATTCATGAATTACATCAATAGTACAAGGTGTAATAACCTGTAATTTTTTTATACACTGTTTCGGGTCGGGTTATACCTAGATTGGTTAACCTTGTGTTTAGATTGTTATTCCTTAAGACCTAACCTTAAACTTAACCCTAACCTTAAACTTAACCTTAAATGGGTGGATTGAACAAGAAAGGCTCCAAGCTAGGGTGGAAATAGAGCCACCCAAATTCATTGTTTGTTTTTCCTTAATAATGTTATTAAGGTTTGATAACTAAAACTTTAGAAATTTTAGAGAGAGAAACTAAAAACTAGGGAGAAGAAGGAGATGAAGTTAGAGTTTATTTTAGAGGGGAAAACCATGGAAAATCAGTGGAGAATTAAGAGGAGTTTTTTTTAAGCTATTGAGGTAGTATGCTAGATTCCCTTTCTCTTTACGTTTTTTTTTTATACTTGATTTTGAATTTGTATGATTATATCTAAGTGATTTATTGATTAAAAAACTATGAATCTAATTGATGATCGGCATTTAATATTGATAGATAACATGCTTAGGTATCTCTAGTTAAAATTTGAGAATATTTCATCACATATTCACCATAAAATGTTTGTTTGTACTTGGATGTTGATTTCTAAATTGTTTTGTACATTTTCGCTTTGTATGTTCTTGACTGTACTTATGACATCTTGATGATATCAAAACGATTTTTGATCTTGATAAAAGTTGTAGATCTATGTCTTATCTTTAATTATGCGTTGAGTTTGCTAAATTTAGAATTTTTATGAATTTACGGTGAATTGTTTGGTAAAATGATGCAATCTGTCCAAATGTTTGAAATGATCTTATAAAATCAATAACTCTCATTTGAACCATTGGGTTTTTCGTAAAAATTGAATATGATATAGATCCATATGTTTGAAATGCTTCCCTAAAATTTGAAGATGATCGGATTAATGAATCATTATGAAACATGTAATATAAAATTCTAGTTGTTATTGAAAATAGATGAATTGAGCCAAGAACAAAAGAATTTTTTGATTGATGAAAATAGTTGTTGTTAATTCTATTTTTCTTTTGATTGATGAGAATAGTTGTTGTTAATTACTTTTTCTTTTGATTGATGAAAATAGTTGTTGTTAATTTTTTAGATTAAAGAATCTTTGATTTTTGAAATTAGTTATTATTAATGCTTTTCTTTTTCTTTAGATTAAAGAATTATTAGTGGGACAAAGAATCTTTTGATTTTTTTTGAAATTAGTTTTGATTAATTATTTTCTTTTTCTTTTAGATTAAAGAATTCTTAGTGGGACAATGAATCTTTTGCTTTTTTTGAATTAATGGTTATTAATGATGAAAGTTAAGGAATAATAGGTATTAATAACTTATTATATTCAAATTTGAATTCTTTTGTTTTTGGTGGAATCTAGAAACAACTTTTCTTTATAATCTTGTTTGTTTTAATAAAGAATAAAAAGGAAGAATTATGTTAGAGAGAGAAATAAATTAAAAGGGTGGTAGTGGTAGACATAAATAATTAGCTATCACTTTGAAGACATAATTATTAGATTCTTATCTTGACCAAACTTTTAAACTTGAGGTTAGGTGGAACTTGTTTTAGGTTGTGAGTATATATATATATGTATATATCTTATACTAAGAAGAAAAGAGTAACCATACTAAGAAGAAAAGAGTAAAACAAAAATCTAAATTAATAGAAATAACGAGAGATTCTTTTAGTTCATATCAAAGACAATTTCTTCCACGTGATAAAGCTTTTCCTTCTATTATTTATAGTTTTGGATTGCGATTTGAGTGTAAACTAACACAATCTAAAACTCTTCTTTTATTTAAGTTTCTTTTAATTAAATTTATGTTTGTAAGTTTCCATTAATATATGGATGATAATCGATGTTGTGAGCATGATTATGAATGTTGAGGCTGCGGTCCATAGAATGTCATTCTTAAAGATTATTTATGACGGGATACGAGATATCCTTGGAAACGGTATTTGTTTCCTAAACCCACGTGGGAGCTCCTTGGGCGAGCTGATTGATTGAATTTATTGTTGTATAATGTTGGGATACGAGATATCCTTGGGGACGGTTTTGTTTCCTAAACCCACGTGGAGGGCTCCCTTAGGCGAGCGGATTGATTGAATTTATTAATGTATATGGATGTGGTGTTTCCATATGTTTGTGGTGGTGTTAACCATGCAACTTGTTTTGAAAAGAAATTGAAAAATATTGCATAAAATGTTTTGTTGCTTCTTTTCCTCTTTTAGTGTCACAACTCACGTCGTATTATGACAAAAATTCCAGATTTTATGACACCACAAGGAGCTAATGGCGGAAAAGCATAGAGATCGGTTTTGGTGTTTTAACTAGTAGTTGCATATTATGATTGGAAATTTGTAATAAAATATCATCAAACTCTCTTTTGGATGATTTTATTGAGTGCTTATTGAGTATTTATATTTTGGAGATTATTGGGTTAATGTATAATTAATGGAACAATGTGTTATTAAGACGATTTTGTTTGGTTAGATAAATAAAAATTTCTCGAGTCATGTCGGTTTGACTGTTAATGATAATTATTTTACAAGATATTTATGATTGAATATTTTATGGATGCATAAAACTCACGGCTTATGAAGTTGTTAAAATATTAGAATTTTTCCTGAGTGACGGAATTATTTTTAAAACAATTGTTTATTACTATAAGAAATTCAGATATTTTTCGGATTCAACTATGTTGAAGTTTTCCACCATTTTTAAACTATTCTATGGCGTGTTTTAGTCTTTGGTGTCTTCAGAAACTTGAATAGATTTCTTTTTATATTCCAAAATGGTAAACTAAACCTGATTTGGAGTTGTGAGTGATTTTATATGATTTTATAAAATGGACTATCTCTGTTTTTCTTTCCAACTTAGTCAACTCGTATTTGGATTGTGGTCAAAAGGTCTTTAAGATAATCTAATTTATTTTATAAAATTTATGAATGGAACTATACTCAATTAGGATTCATAACATATAATAATAATAATATTTGGATTTGGATTTGAAATAGGTTGATAAAATTAAGTGGAGTTAATTGATGTCTGTTTTTAATTTATAACTCTTCCTTAAATATCGATTCTTTTGAATTAAATCTGGAACGTTTAACGATGAAATAAATTTTTATGGTAAACTATAGTTCTTTATTGTTCATGTGAGTTAAAAATAATGACAAGTTAACGGTTAGATGTTCCCAAAATAATTTTTATGTATCCGCTTTGCGACAAAATTTACGAATTGAACATAAATAAAGAATAGACAAAGAATTGGTTGTTTGGACTTGGACCAAGTGTGGAAGTCTAGGATTGTTATTAAAAAGTAACATTTCGGATTTTGGGTTTGGATTTGGGTCGAAATCCAGGCCCGGAATTCGGGGTGTCACACAAGGTTATCTCAAGATATTTTCACTCCACCAGCCCCTCGACTCCTAGTTCCAACGGTCACCGATTTAACTAACATAAAAGGTCATAAAGTCTGTGTTGATACCCACGGCGTCAAGTGTAATTCTAGCTAAGTAACCAGACATTACAATCATAAGAAAATATTTAAGGGAAATTTAGTAAATCGTAAAATTTCCGAGGAGTATAAACCAACCAAACCCTAAATGTTGAGTAGTTCTTTTACACAAAGAGCGAGAGTCGATACTTCCAGCAGTAGTGTTTCACAAAATGTTGGTAAGCTTACTATAATAATGAAAACATAGATTTTGCTTACTATGTTGGTAATCTTACTATAATAATGAAAACACCTCCTTTTGGTACGACTTGGGAATTCCGTGTGTACTTTTTATATGGTTCATTAGATAAAAAGCAGAATTTGATTACATCCATCCATCTATTAAGGATTTCGGTACAATATATTATGAACTATGGGGGTTTCTAATACAATAACAAAAGTTTCAAGGACCAAATGTGAAAAATATATATCATAGATCTCCACCAGAAACTCTCATCTCCTCTCTCGATTTTCAAACTAGGTTTCACGAGAGAAATCTAATCTCAAATGTGAACGACGATATTAAACCCCTACTTTCGATATTATCCAACTTCATTTCATTATCTGTTCATCAATAACCTTGAAGTTTAATATATGTTCATATTAATCTGCTTTCCAAGGTTTTCAATCGAAATTGGGGGTTTTAATTTTTGTGTTTTAGGTTTTTATGATACTAATTAAATCACCGCCACCACCCTCTTCCACCTCCTTCGGTTACTGTTGAATCTCCACCGCCACCCTACTCATTCAAATTTAATTACCACCACCACCATCCTCCTTTCCTAAGTGGGTCGTCCACCACCACCGTCAACACCGCCGTATTTTTGATGTTTGATTTATAGATTACATGTATTTTTGATTCTTTGTACTTATTAATCTTTTCAACTATTTTTTTTTATCAATTTTGTATTTTGGTTATCAGTTGAAGAGCTGATTTTGGGTATGAGTTGAATTTCAATTGATACCAAGAAACTCAAATCCACTAATTTTTAGTTAGGGTTTTAATGTTTAATCGTTATTTATCCATATATAATTTGTTTGCTTAAATGCCCATAGAAAGTAATGTTCAGTTTTCCCGTGGTTCAGTTTGAATCCTCTTGCAATCTTACTTTGATTGACAACTAATATCTGATTTCCAGTTGTGCTTTATAGATATTGAAGCAAGAGTAGGTGGTGATGGAATTTACAGAGGGTTGAGAAGTTAAGGTGAGGGACATGATAACAAAGAACGACATGAATCCTCTACTAATTCTGGTGAGTAAAGTTGTTCTTTATATTCATAACATTTGCACTGTATAAATTAAGTTCAAATAGTAATTTGAGAAACAATTTTGTGTCTGTTTTTATATTATAGATAGTACCTGATTCTGTAAATGCATGTAGTACCACTAACTGATAAGAGTGGAAAAGCATATGTGTTCAAGATGAATTGCACGAGTTTCAAACTTTGTTAGTCGAATTCCCATTGTTGTACGAATTCCATTGGCATGACAAGGATGAATGTAGTAAATGACTACCTCTTCTTAAGCATCTTTGAATTTAGACATGCATATATATATATATCTTATATACTAGCATAGGATTGTATGAATGCAATGCAAGAAGTGTGGACAAGACATGCATGTAGAGTGCTTTTCTCCTCTGGTCACGTATAAGCTTATCAAAGTCTCCATGTACAAAACATTGTATCTATTACTTTAAGTTTAGGAACCATGTAAATGATTGTTTTAGTATTACACCTTTTTAGTTTCAGCAAGCAACTAATCCTAACGGCGAGTTGTGAGGTTACTTGATATAGCGCTAGGCTTCCTATTCTTTTTCCATAAAACATAAAAACTGCTTTGTACATTGGACCTTCATTTACTGTAAGAGAGTAACTTAATGTCTAGAAACTGCAATTAGTGGCATTGGATCTAAGTTATATAGTTTTAGCTTACTGAATATTTTGGTGAATGTGAGTTTGTTGGAAATTACCAACAGTTGGTGTTATTGTTCTTGGTGTATCCATAGTGTTGGAAAAACACAAATATCAAATTTTTAACAAGTTCGAATTTCTTTTGAAATAGAACGGACAGGCTCATCACTCACGTGTACAGAATAACATCCAGATGAGTTCATTCCCTTTTTATTTGGCAGTTTTGGAATGCTAAAGCACGCTCGGCAGGCGCATAGCGCGTGCAATTTTACTAGTGGCATCAGAAAATAAACTTCCACGTGATAGCTAGGTTTGGATAACTTAAGCTACCCCAAAAATTATCTGGAAACTCAATGGTTCAAACAGTTTACTCCCTGGTGCGTACACTTAAATTCCTACTTATTGGGTTTTTATTTGGTTGTTTGTTTTATATTTTTTGTGATTATTCTTTGGTTTAATTTAAATGCATTGGTTTGTTCTTCTTAATGCTTACGGTTTATCACTTTCATTTCAGGAGTCACCGTGCGCGAATGCTTGCTGATAATGGCATCTGTTGTCTTCACAAATTTGATAAAGGGATTCTAAGAACCAGGTAAACTTCCTACATTCTTCCTATGGCCTTTGCATCTTATTGCTTATTGGGATCTCTAGAACCTCTTATAATTTTTCTCTAGGTCGCCACTCACGAACCTATGGAACAACAAAATGCATCACATCACATCATAAATAAAGGGATGCATGCAAGTTTAAATGTTCAACCATCTATTTGAGCTGCTGGCTACCCTACTGGAAGGCGCTATGATAAGTCAAAACCACTCAAGGTAAAATACTTTGTAGTGCATTAACCGCCTCCTTTCCATTCTATAATATTGATATTTCTGACAAACTTCCAGAGTTCGATTTGAAACCTAAATGGAAGGAATAAGACCGAATTTCTGCTTGGATCTTATTTAGTTTAGTTCCCATTGGCCTTCGAGCCTTGAGTTCTCCAATATTTTAACTAAGCATGCTAACTGTCGGAAACTTTATAGCCACAAAAATCAATAAAAAATGGGTTCGTATGCCAAATGGTGTGCTACGTAATTTGTGTGCGACTCTCTGAAGGATCATTGAGGAAGATGGGGATAGCTGCAGGCATGGTAGTTAATCAAGAGATATGATGCGAATGAGACTTAGGCTTATGAAGGAGGCTATGTAGGACATGTGCTTATGTGGATAACTTTGAGATTCAAGTAAACCAAAAATCACAATGTGTGTTGGAGGCCGTATTTGCTGATAACCTATGCAAAACTATTTGGTTATTGATATGTATTTTGGGATATGGATATCACTTATTAAAATGATTAATATTATGGCATATTAGTTTGAAATGAATGGTTTTGTATCTTCATGTTTTCTCTATACCATGATCCTTGGATGATCTTTTTTGCCTTCATGTTGTTTGTGAAAAGGAGTCACCATGTTTTGCTTGCTGAGTGATTTTTTTTTTCTTTTCTAAAACTCCCGTGAGTGTTGATACCCGAGAACAAAGATGAAATCTAAGTGGGCTTCTGTGTCCGTGATTGGCTAAGTGCCCAGTACTTAGAAAATGAATCATGATGGGCTGTATATTAGTTATAACAAACCCATAGCTCGGTCTGCATCCACTCAGCCACTCAGCATATTTTCAAAAACAAGAAAAGGAACATGTACTGTGTTTTGATTATTTTGATGCTACCATTTCATTGGTTGTGATTGTTTTGTGAATGGGTACATAGCAAATTAATTGTCTTTGTATGTTTCTTACAATAATCAGTAGCATGACCTTTTTTTTTTTTTTTAGATGTTTAAGGTTACCATATTATTCACCCAAATTTGCCATACGTAATGTGAGTACTGTATGATTGTTTTGATCACATGTTGTTTGTTTGGATTACATGCTAATTAAATGAGAATTAGTGGTGTAGTTGGTTTAAACTATGTGTTTTACCAATAATTACTTGTCCCAATTAATTGATAAATTTCGTGTTGAAGTACATATTTGGGTGATGATTATGAGCCTAGCGAAATTTTCGATCCTAAATTTGTATGTAAATGTTATTTTTATTAATTAGATTTTGAGACAGTATTTAAATTGTACACATAATAATAATGTCAATTTTTGTGCAAAATACGTGTAGAAATGACTACCGAGAATTTGATTGCTGATCTCACCAAGGGATACAAACTAGATGGGAAGAACTATGACATGTGGAGTAGGAAAATTCAGTACCTATTCGATTCCAAAGATCAAATGGAACTATTAACAAATGAAATGGTCCGACCTCAAGAAGGTAATTCTGTACAAGCCCGTCGTGATCTTGAAGCCTACGAAGCTTGGGTTAAGAAAGATCGCCATGCACGCTATGCTATGTTGAGTAGCATGCATGATGATCTTATTGGAGAATATGAGAATTTTCCAACATCCAAGCAGATGTGGGATCAGCTAAAATTTGATTTTGGTGGTACGTCCACTACTAGACTTCGCAGCTTAGTGCAGAAATTCGAGGTTTACAGAAAAGATCCTAAGCATTCAATGACTGAACATCTTAGGATGATGTCGTCTATGATTCGTGATTTAAAATCTGCTGGGAATGTTCTAACTGATGAACAACAAGTTTTAGCTGTAATAAGGTCGCTGCCAGATTCTTGGGTGCATATGAAACAAATTTTGACTCATAATGAAGGCATCAAGAATTTTTCGGATATCTCTCGACACGTTGAGCTTGATGCTGAGCGCCAAGAGGCGACACGTGTGGATTCCTTGTATGCCCAAGGTGAGCGCAAACCACAGGGTAAGCGCAAGAAAGATAGCCAAAAGGATGTCAGCAAGGTAGAAAAGACAGCTAAGCGCCGTCGTGGCAAGCGAGCTGGTAAAAAGGATAAGTCCAAGATGAAATGCTACAACTATGGTAAGAAGGGACATTTTGGCCGTGAGTGCACTCAGCCCAAAAAGGTACCTTTTTCACCAAACTCCGTAAACATTTGTGTTTGTACACATGTATTGGTTGCTCACTCTCTCCCTGAATGAATTGTAGATACGGGAGCAACAAGACATGTAGCTCGAGATCGAGCGGGGTTCGTAAATTATCGACGTCTTTCACGTGGTACACAAAGAGTCTACATGGGCAATGGCTCAAGTGAGGAAGCTGTGGGAGTTGGTACTTATCAACTTCATATGAGATCTGGACGCATTTTAACACTTCATGATGTGCTTTATGTACCTGAATTCATCATAATTTATTTTCAGTTATTTCACTTCTTAGTTTTGGATATTCTTTTAAAATTGAAGACGGTAGGTTGGACATCATTTATGATGGTATTTTGTTTGGACATGGTTATTTAAGTAATAACTTCTTTAAATTAGATTTGTTTAATTATTTTTCTTCTGATGTTTTAGTAACCAATGCTAGTAGTAGTATTGTTGATGATTGTATGACTTGGCATGCTAGACTAGGCCACATTGGGAAAGATAGGATGACAAGGTTAGCTCGAGAAGGCTATCTTGGCTCACTCTCTAAAGTTTCCTTACCCGTTTGTGAACCTTGTTTAGAAGGCAAATCTTGTAGAAAGCCTTTTGGTAAGGCTAAACGTGCTACTCAACCTCTTGAGTTAGTACATTCAGACATTTGTGGACCTATGAATGTTAAATCTAGGCATGGTTATTCCTATTTTCTTACATTTATTGATGATTATACGCGATTTGGTTATGTATATTTGATCGCTCATCGCTACGAAGCCTTGGATTGTTTCAAGCGCTTTGTAGCAGAGGTTGAGAATCAAACTGGGAAGAGTTTGAAAACTCTCCGTACTGACCGTGGACGCGAGTACTTATCTGATATGTTCAAAGAATTTTGTGAGACAAAGGGTATAACTAGGCATCTTACTATTCCTTATACTCCACAGCAAAATGGTGTTGCAGAGAGAAGGAATAGAACATTATTGGATATGGTTAGCTCAATGATGGCGCAAGCCAACCTCCCAATATCTTTCTGGGGGGATGTTATTATGATTGCAGCCTACATTCTGAACCGTGTCCCGTCACAGTCAGTTCCTACCACACCATATGAACTCTGGAAAGGCGAAAAACCCAATTTGGTAAATTTGCGCCCATGGGGTTCAGCTGGTTTTGTTCACAACACTTCTCATGTGTATGGGAAACTAGGACCTAGAGCAAGAAATCTTGTCTTTATAAGGTATTATGATTTCTCAAAAGGTTATGTGATGTATGGTGAACATCCAAGTGGAGGAATGACTGAAGTAGAGTCCAGAGATATTGTTTTCATTGAAGATGATTTTCCTCGCATCAGTGACATTAAAAAGGACTTGGAACTCTTTGAAATAGAAGAGAATGTTGACATCTTGCCATCTTCAAGCGAGGGTAGGGAATTAGTTTCTCAACCCACACTCGCTGAATATAGTGAGAGTGATCTTCATCCTAGTGGGAGTATCACACTAGAGCCCCAAGACCTTGAGACACGCAGAAGTAAGCGTCAAAAAGTACCCCGTCGTCGTTTTGAGATTGAAGGGGGAATATTAATGTGTGCTGCGAGTATTGAGGATGAACCTACTTCTTACGAAGAAGCGGTTTCATCACCTGTTAGCGGCAAATGGATTGTTGGCATGCAGAATGAAATAAAATCAATGAACGACAATGATGTTTGGGATTATGTTGACCTTCCGCCTGGGAGAAAGACTATTGGAAACAAATGGGTCTTTAAAATTAAATGCAAGGCAGATGGTTCAATTGACAAATACAAGGCTCGCCTAGTAGCGAAGGGATATACCCAACAAGATCGTATTGACTATGAGGAAACTTTTTCCCCGGTGGTAAGGTTTGCCTCAATTCGTTTTATGCTCGCTATAGTCGCACATTTGGATTTAGAATTGTACCAAATGGATGTTAAAACTGCACTTCTAAATGGAGAACTGGACGAAGAGATTTACATGTCTCAACCCAAGGGTTTTGAGGTCAAGGGACAAGAGCGCAAAGTTTGTCGTCTCAAGCGTTCTATTTATTGCCTTAAGCAATCGTCTAGACAATGGTATATGCGTTTCCATCAGTCTATCACCTCTGCTGGTTATGGGATGATTGAGGAAGACCATTGTGTGTACATTAAACGATCCAAGGAAAGTATTCTTATCCAAGCATTGTATGTCGATGATATTCTATTAGCTGGTAATGATCTTGAAGGTATTGTCTCCACTAAGAAGTGGTTGTCCTCTAATTTCGAAATGACGGACATGGGTGAAGCTAATTATGTATTAGGTGTTAAGATCACACGAGATTTCTCAAGAAAGATTCTTAGTTTGTCACAAGAGACTTACATAAAGAAGATTCTTGAACGTTTTTGAATGCATGATTGCAAACCCATTGACACTCCTATGGATAAATCTTTGGTCCTAAGTAAAGATCAATTCCCAAAAAATGAAGAAGAAAAGAATTATATGTCCAAAGTACCTTATGCATCTGCAGTTGGGAGTCTAATGTATGCTATGCTGTGTACTAGACCTGACATAAGTTTCGCAGTGGGTATGGTAAGCCGTTACCAAAGTAACCCTGGACCGGATCACTGGAAAGCAGTCAAAAGGATATTCCGTTATCTTAAAGGGACTGCTGATCTTCCCCTGTGCTACCATGGTGATGATATTAGACTTAAGGGATTTAGCGATGCCGATTGGGGCAACGATAAAGATGAATACAAGTCTACTTTAGGTTATGTGTTTAAACTAGGAGGTGGTGCGATCACTTTGTGTAGTAACAAACAAAAGTGTGTTTCTCTTTCCACTATGGAAGCAGAGTATGTTGCACTTTCAGCAGCTGTCCAAGAAGCTGTATGGTTCAGGAGATTTCTTAAGAGTCTTGGTGTCTTAAAAAATGCAAAGGATGCGGTGGTGCTTCATAGTGATAGCACATCAGCTCTTTCATATGTGAAGGATCCCAAATACCATGGAAAAACCAAACATATTGGTAGGCGATTCCATTTCATACGTAATATAGTTGCACAAAGAAAGGTTGTTCTTAGACATATCTCCACGAACAAGATGTTGGCTGACCCTTTGACCAAGCCAATGCCGAGAGTTGTTTTCCAATCTCATGTAGAGAACATGGGATTGATTAGGATTTGATATGTAGAACATTTGATTATTGTTTGATGACATTATTATTATTTTTGAGTGAATGAATGAGTATTGATTGTTTTCGTGATTAAATACGTTTTATAGAATTCAAATATACTATTCATGTGTACATATATTTGAAGTTGTCTGCAGGCAAGAATCAACCTACTCACACAGGTGATTCACCTTGGCGCTTAGTATAGCGAGCAAGATGAGACAAAAGAAAAGTAGTTTTTGGGAATTTGTCTTTCAAAAACTACCTGTTTTTGTGACAGTCTTTTAATTCTTTTCTAAACTGTACAAGTCGCCTTAGTATGTCTAAGATGAGATCTCAAAGAGATCACTCATTAAGTTTGACCACCACTTAATGAAGCCTGTTATAAAGCCAGATATAATTTTCCGAACAGTCTCTATGTTTATGACTAGGTTCAGAAATTCAGGTTAGGTGCTTTTAAGCGACTAGACTAAGATCTGTATGGTGTATATTTTTTTTAAACATAAGACATGCCCAATTAAGTGGGAGAACACCATAGCATACACATATTGTATGTGCTAAGTCGACCAAATGTGGGAGAAATGATTGATTCCCTGCTTCATTGCTGTGTGAGACACATGATTAATATCCAATTCTTTAACCTTTTGACTTGGGTTTATGTCATGAAAAGGATACTTAATGATGCTACTTTAGCATGTTTTCTAATACGATGCATATTTCCATAATATGATACATGTCTAGGAAAGCTATTAAGTTGAATTAGATTGATATGGATTTCTTGGAAGAAAATTTGATGATACACCATGAATTGTGATTCATTGCTGGCCAGCGTTTTTCATCTGTCGAAAATCATGAATACAATTTATATGTGTGGGTACAATACTTCTTCTTTGAGGGATTAAGAGTATTGCACCGGGTGTAGTCAAATTATCTGAGGTGAAAACGAGAAGTTAGTAAGTGATGTACTTTGGTTAGTTTGATAAAAACTTAATCATTGTGCTCCTACCATTTGTATAATTCTCGTGAGGTCGCACACCCTATATCCAGTATGAAGAGTTTGGTAATGTGACATAGAGAATAATATATGCGTGCAAGTGGGAGATGTTATTATTTGGTCGGCCAAGTTATGTACCTGGACCCATGACCAAATCCTCTTGTATACCCGCATATATTGGGTTGAATGGTTGAATGTGGGAGACGTGGGAGAATCAGTTTCTCTGATAAGTTTTGACTGAGAAGTACTCAGACGACTACTTCCACTTCCTAAACAGCATATATAATATTATAAGTTATCTTATATTAAGTTAAGTGAACTTCCGAAAAACTTAGGGTTTACACAGAAAGTATCTTCTCTTCCATTAATTCTCTAGGAGACTAGGGTGTGAACTAGCAGTATATTCTCAAGTAAAGTATATTCAAGGCCTCACTGCAACTGGAAGAACGAAGAAGGATTCTCAAAGGAAAGGCTCGTAACAGCAATCAATCGATCCTGGGGTTTTCGGATCTTCCGCAGGTAAGTTCCTATCTGAATCCATTTACTTTGATTCATGTTTGCGTAACACCTCTTATCAATGGCATCTCAGTCTCAGTAGAGAAAGAAAGGTTATAGTTACATGAACCCTAGCCCTAAAATCAAAAACAACAACAGATCCATACATGTCATCAACCGAATCAAATACATGACAACAAAATCATGGCCGATTGCATAAAAGTATCATCAGCAACCACTGTTTTTTGTCATAATGATTTTTCCTCTCAAAAGATTAACGTACCCTTTTCTGTTCTTGGTCTCTTTTAATCTAAGAAGTACCTATTGTGGAGAACATAGTGTTGTCTCACTACAAGAAAAACTGGTTTGAGCAACATAGCAGTTTTGGTTGCAAAAAGCCCATATTAAGTCGCTCAAACCCTTATAGCTACTTAATTTGGCTCTCGCTCGTTAGTTGCAAAAGGTGGGATTTGTACAAGTCTAGAGCAGCTACGCAATCGGTTTAGTAATCAACCAACTATCATGTAGCGTCTATTTTCTTAATTGCTTCATAGCTAGACCGACCTTCTTAGAGCAAGAAAAATAATGATCGCTTTAGAGCTAGACCGACCTCCATGGAGCAAGCAAATTAACCATCGCTTCATAGATAGACCAACCATAATAGAGAGAGTGAAACGCTGATCGCTTGATAGATAGACCGACCATAATAGAGCAAGTGAAACGCCGATGGCTTCATAGCTAGACCGAGTACCCTATTAGCAATTAAAATACCTAGTTAATAGATACATGGAACAACTTGGCCTGAAGTTGGTTGCTTATGTTTTTAAGCTACTAAATGTTTGTGCTCGCTCAAAGCTCATTCTGATTCAAATAATCCCAAAACGTCATTATAATTTAAAATTAATACTGAACAATTATAATTTAAAATTAATACTCAAAAATTATGAACCAAGAAAAATTAAAAAGACAATTAAATTTTATTATATCACATAATTCAATTTAAATCATACCTTTAAAAAAAATTACATTCTTTACATGAAGGGTGTTTGCCGTTACACGAAAGAAAAAAAAAGCACAAAAATACAATCTAATCATTTCTTTAAAACTAAAAGAAAAACACTACTTCAACTTTGAAGCACCATCAAGTAAGTTGTGCTCCAACTCCTGTCCACAATGCACGGTATCTTTGCACTGATTACAAAACAAGAAAATCGTTTCAGCAAAATAAAAATACCTATCCAAGATTTTATTGATACTCACATAGCTTAGAAGGTCCCGAGAAACATTTGATTTATGAAAACTGTTGTTCCTATGTCCACAAAATATCTCTAAAACTAAAACACCAAAACTGAAAAGAGAAGACTTGTGAAGCGTATAACTGCGATCCATAAAGCTATCCTATATCAAACCCTGCACAATTTTTTTTAGATTTGTGACAGAATCAAATTATAAAAACCTAAGTATATGACTTAACAAAATTTTCCACAAACAACAGACAAAACGCAAGCCCACTGCGGAAAATAGTTATGCGCTTTCACATGTCCTCTTGATATAATTACCATAGCGAAGCCATTACAACAAGAAGACTTGGGAAGCATATAACTACGAGCCATAAATCTAGCTTATATCAAACCCGGCCTTCACGAATTTTTTAGATTTGTGATAGAGAGTTCCATAATCAACTTATAAAAACCTAAATAAGTATATGACTTAACAAAATTTTGCACAAACAATAGACAAAAGCAACCCCACTGCACAATAAGTTGCCTACTGTCACACCTTCTCTTTGTCAGACTAGTTAAGAATTTACAGGGACTTTGAAGAGATTGTCTGCAAGTTCCTAGCTAGCTTGTATAAAACTTTCATCAAACAAAAATGTCTTGATGTAAGAAGAGCAATACAATAATACTTAATTACCCTGCAAATTAGTGAATAGTGACAGACTTCATCCTGGCCAAAGAAACCTCCATGTAAGAAGAGCAATACAATCAGAAACAATTAAGCAATACACAAGAAAAGCATATTTTACGCAACTGGGGTAGTACTGTTTTACATATTATACATTACTTGATCATTCCAGTTACTTAAGTGACTTGGGTCGAGAAAACCCTCTATCAATGATTCACGATAACTGTTGTAACCTTCCAGTTCTGGACTTTCTTTTAAGTGACAGTCGCATCTCTATCTTTGGCCAAAGTATTCACAGAGTATTCACCATACATTAAATACTCTGGAGCCATGTAGCCACTGCAAATCCCAACACCCAAACAAAGTAGGAACATCAGAATTTGTCTTGATAGAATTTTGAAAAATTACATGTTCTCAATGTTTATACTTACTGCGTTCCAACTATTCTTTTGGTACTATCTTGAGTTTGCTCAAGAACAAAAAGCCTATCCATGCCAAAATCTGCAATTTTAGGATTCATGTCCTTATCCAACAGTATATTGCTAGCTTTGAGATCTCGATGGATGATTTTAAGTCGGGACGACTCCTCATGAAGATAGACAAGTCCTCTTACTATACCACCAATTATCCTATATCGTATTTCCCAATCCAGCTGTGTACATTTATCTGAATCTACACATTCCTCCAACCAAAAAGCACAAACATTAATCTATGTATCCGACTATGCATGAAAGAAGAAGAATAAACAGAACCAGAACAGGGTACAAACCGAATAGGATTTTGTCAAGGCTTCCATTTGGCATGTATTCATAGATGAGTAGTTTTTCTTCACCAGCTAGGCTAAAACCAACAAGCTTCACAAGATTTCTATGTTGAAGTTTAGCTACTAATGTAACTTCATTCTTGAACTCCTGTTCACCTTGTCCGGAATTTTTTGATAGCCTCTTCACGGACTCTCTAGTCTCACCTTCTCTTTCTACCTCACCTTCTTGCTAATCTCCTTCGTGATTCTTCTTCTCCCACTTCGCTCTCAAACTGTTCTCTTTCAATGTTAAGCTTAGGAAACTTTAGTATACATGTTCTGATTTCCTCCATGAGTAATCATAAAATCAAAAGAGCTATTGTTCAAAAATTTTGTTCTCTCGTGACGAAAGATTTGATAAATTCAAGTTTTTTGTTTTCATATTTTACCACTAACCTCTCACTTTAAGATTTTCAGGAGGAAAACAAAAAGAGGGAGGAATATTGGGTGAATCAAGGTTTAATTTTTATGGATCTGATTTCTTGCTGGTTATATTTTCGATCAATTTTCGTGTGATAATTGCTTGATTTTTTCCATTTCTCTTATGTTTAACGGAAAGTGAATGATGATCTCGTGATTGATTTTATTTTTAGTGAAATCGTTCAATCCAGTTTTTTTTTTCAATCTCGTGATTGCTTTGATTTTTGTTTTACAGTCCGTGTGATGTAAGTATGCGGGGCGTGGATCGTTCATCTGCTGCTGGAGTCATTTGTGTATTCATGGAATTTAAGGTAATCAAACCGATTACTTTATACAACCCAAATGTTGAACAGTGATTTTGTATTTCACTTAGGTAGATTTCAATTGTGTGATATTTATGAACCAGTAGTAGGAAATTACAAATTTTATCAAGTATTTTAGGATATGAAAAGAAACAGACGAATTATGTTTGGTCAATTTAGAGTTGAAATCAGACTAGATTGATTGTTATCATCCAAGAACTAGAGATTTAAGTAAGGGTTTTTGAGGCAAAAGTGAGCATGAAAGACTACAAGCCAAAGTGAAGTTCCCCAAAATTGATGGGTTATGGACATCCCCTGAAACACTCTCAAATGCCTTATCAAAACACCTACTGTTGATTTACATATGTTGCTTACTTTATTCCCTTCGGATATATGATATATCCATAAAATACTTATGAATCTGCTATCTGATTCATTTGCAGAGAGGTGAGGACAAGCATAACAACGAAGAACGCAACAATGTTATTGCACAGCACAACGAGTGATATTTTTTTGACATACAACTAGAAAGTGGAAGAAACTGAAACAGTCAAATTTTTGCTCCATCGTCGGCAGCCTCCCACCATCGCATATCAGAAAGACTAATTATTTTCCTGCACATCTTATTTTACTTGGTTAATCTCTTCAAACTTTTTTAGAATGGGAAGTGGAAGGTGGACCAAGTGTTGGAATCAAAAAATTTGAGAGAGACAAAAGAAAAACAATGGAAAGACAAAAGACAAAAGAAAAAAGAAAAAAGAAAAAAGAAAAAAGTTGACTGAGATAACGAGATGTTTTGCAAATATGACGTGTTGATAAGATGCCGTGCCACGAGTTTAATGAAAATTTACATTTGTCCTTTCAAGAAAAATTACGTTCGTGTTGTCCACATACGTGCAGAGCACGTGCACTATACTTGTGTACATTAGAAGGGAATTTTTGCAAATGCTTTGAATGTGTGGACACGATTATTATTTTCTAAATGAGATTGTAAATTGAATTCAACATTAATGTACAGGTTTTTACAGTTTTAATTTGATTACATATTTACTTTCCATTGAAATTTTAAAATTAGATTGAAAAATTAACATTGCTACCGGAACCTAATCAATGGTCATATGCTGACACTTTTCAACATTATAATGACGGTTTGTCAAGAAAATAGTTACCATAATATCGTCAAGGTGACATTTTTAATAAGAAACTGTCGTGGATGTCAGTTACAATGACGGTTTAAGATACTTCATGACAGTTTTGGAGGTTAATTGGTGACGCTTATGTGACAGTTCAGAAGCGTCAGTATAAAATGACCCCTACGGTGACACTGACTTTGGTGACACTTTCAAATTTCACCTGAACTATCATGAAATTGATACGGCGACAGTTTTGAAATGTCACCTATGTTGATTTTTCTACTAGTGTGTGTTGTTCGATTTGTAAAAGAGTTGGGTTTCAATTATAGCCAATTTAGTCATGTTAATTTTTTTACAATTTGTGCATCCAAGCATTTGATTATAGTGAATCAAAACATTGATTTGAACGAGTTTTCATGTTTGCATTGAATAAGTCCTGTTAAGATTCTTGGATTAATATTAAGATCTCAAAAGCCTACTTCAAAAACAAACTTATCTTTTGAACAGGTGGTGGCCGCTTAAACTTGGTTGATCAGGGAGGTTGTACCAACTTATTCATTTTTTAGTTGATAGGAGTCTGTGCTTCAAAGTGAATAGCTACATGAGCACTGTTAAGCTGCTATATATAACTTGAAAGAGTGATGTAGCGAGCAAACAAATCTGGTCGTGGCTAAATATTAGAGGACACAAGTTTGTAGCCGCCAAACTATCTGGCAGTTGCAACTTTGGAAGCTTAAACCATTAAAGCGACTAAAATTCTTGGCACTTGTTACGATTTTGGTTGCTTAAGCCATGTTTTCTTGTAGTGTCTTCTTCTTTCATATTTTTTTGTGTCCAACATCTCTTCTTCTTTTTTATTTCCATTCAAATATTCAGATTACCAAAGATCCCTTCTTCTTTCTCGATGTTCTTTGACGGTTCAGAGAAGTTGTGGTAGAGGAATTTTTACTGTAAAAGGTTCATTTTTTGTATCATGTTAACTCATATTATCAGCTAATTATTTATTTGTAACTATAGATCCTTTGAATTTGTATAAAAGAAAAATCATTATGCTAATAGGTTATTGTTGTTGCTGCTCTTAAACCACCACTTCTTTTTGACATGATTCTTTTGTTTCCATCAATGGTAGATGTGGGAGCTGGAGCTATTTGATTTTAGGATTAGAGTTTGTTTTCTTTCTGACCACTTATGTATAATAGACGTCTGTCGTTTGTGCTCGATAAAACATGGAGGGTTTCTAAGGTGTCATCTGAGTATGATGAATATTGGATATTAGCCTATATTAGGTGCACCAAGGGTTAGTCTTGTTGGTTTTGGACTTGTTGCATGTTGAACGTTGGTGCTATCTTTTAGTTTCTCATGTTTACTCGATGGATTGTAATATTGCCTTGATTTGTTTGTTTGATTGTCAACAATGAGTACTATTATCATACTATCAATTTACATGCCAAACATAGTGACATTTTATTTGGTATATTTAGGTGCTCGGATCTAGTTGAGCAATAGGACTGGAACAAAGTATATGATAGGCCCATTGTCGGGTTTGTTTCCTCTATAGACCCCTGAAGCTGGAGGATTCACAATTGACATGCTATTTTCTTGAGAAATAATTTACATGCTATTTCAACTACGGTTGAAATGGTAGTTGTGCAGAAAATTTAAGATCTTATATAATGGTTAAGGATGTTTCAATTCTAATTAAGGAAATAGGAAAAAGTATGTGAGTAATTGGTTTTAGTTGGAAAAAATATTAGGGTGTATTCATATCTCTGATTCGGGTAGTCAATGTACTTGTAGCTTTTTCTTATCTGAAGATTGAAAGTTTAATTCGGAGCATACATTTCAATTGTTAGACAAGATTACTATAACAATTTTTTTTTGTTCAGATTTAGTTTATCAATAAATGTTGTTAGTGATTGACTATATTTAACATTACATATATATTTAGTTGCTTGAAAGAACCTTCGATCTAAACCAAACAAAGTGAAGACTTGTATTGGTGGAAGATCAGTCTTTATATCTTTACGTAGATATGTCGGTAGTTTAGTTATGTTTTCCAAATGCATTCCACTTTACATGACAGTATAGGAGTTTGACCAGGCAAATGTTTTTACATGCTTGTGTGTGAGTGTGTTAGTGATTGTCTATCGATGAAGTACTAAGAATGTAAGTGAAATTGTTTGTTCTATAATCTAATGAGTTGCATCTGAATAAGAGGGATATGTGGTACACAGCTTTAACTTCGTTCTAAGTACCCATGCTTCAGTTGAAGGACCTAAAGCCTTATATCCCTTGTTAGTGTTTCAGTATCTATAGACATGTTAAACTTATTGTTCTTACATTTGTTTATTACTTTATTCTTCCAGCAATCTGTGCACAAACGATTTTAAGGGACATAACAACGGATCAATTTAAAGATTATAGTCTACAGTAGTTTCAGATTTTATTTATATTTGCGATGCACTGAGAATTTAGTCATTCTCTAATTTGGAATCATACATCCCTTCGGGGTTGTGAGTTGATATGTAGCTCAATTTTGTATGTTATAGAAGGCGTGCAAGCAGTGTGGGTATTTCTTATCATTTTTGTTACAGAAACCTTGTAGAAAATGTAAGAGTGCCATATATAATTAGTCTCGTCCAGGTGAGACCAACAAGGCTGATTTGCATTTGAGCATCACAAGTGAACAAGAAATTTGTTACAAGATTGTTCACATTCCAAAGAATCCAAACAGAAGAAGCATGAACTACAATCAAGAGTTCACGTCCGAATAAAAACTCACTGCTCAAATAAACATCATAAGGGCACAGTATCATTAACCAACCAAAATGTGTTTCCATGTTAATGTTAAAATGCTTATTCCAATTTGAATATTCTGCTGGTATTTTTATAGACGACATTATTGTCAATTGGAAACAGCTCTTTTTTGAGCCTCCTTAGTTTGCTTGTTGTTCCGGCTCCTCTAGTCCTTGAAGTAGAGTAGTAGGAGTGTTCGGTCTTTCTTAGTCTTTCCTCTCTTGTAAATTCGGGGTTGTCCCTTTTGTTTACTAGCTGATTTCAGCCTCTGCTAATATAATCTTCTCTTTACTAAGCAAAAAAATAAAAATATATATATATATATATAAAAAGGCTTATTCCAATATATCAGGGAGTAATCAGCCGGGGTGTACACTGTAAAAAATATGCTTAAATATTTAACTTATCAGAATAAACTTAGATTTGTGAAATTAATAAACTTTGATTAAAATATGATCTCATAGTTGAACATACAGGCGAATATTCTTCTGAGTTTATTTGTGAAAGGTCAATCCAAGTTATATGTGAATTGTGAACTTAGAAGTGTTTCAATACCCTAGAAACATACTGGTCCATCTCCAACCGTTGGATTGTCAGTCTACTTTTCTCAAATACCCTAGAAACATAAGGCAACCACCCTTAAAAATATCTTTACAGCCGCCTCTACAAACTAAACTTCCTTTGTAGTGAATGATTCTTCAAGACTACAATCATCCTTCACCCATCTTAACACCATATTTACGATTACCCTCATAATACCACTGAAACTGCCAGAAGAAGAAGAAGATGAAACCCTTTCTCAAAACTTAAATATTTCAAGGCACTTCCGGTGGAAGATTTTCATAACCTTCAACTTGCTCCGCCACCAAATTCCCTATATTAGCCTCATTTCATTCCTTCTTTTTGGTTATGTATGGGACTTGTATGCCACCGGAGGTTTAGATCTTTTATGATTGGGTAGTGTATGTTGCTTACTCTGCAATTATTTAGTAGAGATAATGGTTTTCCAATAATGCTTTCTCTGTAGAAACCTAGATATTGAGTATGTTGTTTGGCTGTTTGCTATGCCTAAGAGTAAGAACCATGCAATGCTATGCCTCAGTACCTATCACTTGAGCTTCCATTGGATTGTAGAAACAGGTCTAGCATATCAAGCAGAAATGGGGACAGATATTGGTGCAAATTATACAAGAAAATGAAAAATAGGCAAAAAGGCCATCATATGTAGTATGCTTAGGGTTGCAATCCAATTGGAATTTCAAATCAATCGAAATTTGGGTTCTATTCAGTCGTAATTGGAGGTTTCGAGAACATATCAAATCAGACTGCAAAAGCATTAAAATCAGAAAAACAAAAATAGAGATAATACTGAGAATCAATAAATTCCATTAGATCAACGAAATCAGATTCATCAGAAGAACACGCACTACAAGAAAAACTGGTTTGAGCAACATAGCAGTTTTTGTTGCAAAAAGCCCATATTAAGTCGCTCTAACCATTATAGCTACTTAATTTGGCTCTCGCTCGTTAGTTGCAAAAGGTGCGATTTGTACAAGTCTATAGCAGCTAGGCACTCGCTCTAAATATGTTTCAACTACCATCAGCGATCAACTAATATGCTTGCTTTAAGTTTATTCCAATTATCCTAGAGCGAGTCGCTCTAAATATGCTCCAACTACCATCAGCGGCTAACTAATATCACTGCTTGAAGTTTATTCCAATCATCCTAGAATGAGTCGCTCTAAATATGCTTCAACTACCGTTAACGATTAACTAATATCACTGCTTTAATTTTATTCCAAGTATCCCTAGTCGAGTCGCTCTAAATATGCTTCAACTGCGTGAGCGACTAAGCAATATCATTGCTCTAAATTTATTTCAACCATCCAAACGAGTAATATGTTGAGTTGACAAAGGTTTAAAGCGGCTTAACTGACCAATAATCAGTTGCTCAAGGGTTTTTGATGTGCGAGATTTTAGTCGCTCTAAACTTCGAAACTGTCTGAAATTAGTTGCTCGAATTACTCGTCAACGGGGAATGTTCCGGTTCGTTAAAAGGCTTCCTGCCAATTTTGACTAATACAGAAAACAAATATAAACCAAATTAAATGCAAAATTCAATATCACTAAATTCATTTTGTTATTCAGAAAGATTACAAAATCTCATTCTACAAAAATTAAATAAAAATACAATCCCATTTTCTTTGAAAAAATAAAAAACAATCTCATCACACTTCAGTTCAAAACCTAAAGATGAGGAACACCATTGATACAACTACTTCAACTTTGAGACATTCTGCAACCTAATATCATTCAATCGGTTCTTTTAGCTCCACTTTTGAGATCCATAGAGTACTCATTCTAGATCAAATTCCTTCCTCCAAAAGTGATGACAAACTTTGGTCCTGCATATATACACAGACAAGCAAATTCAAAGTAGAACTACAAAGGAAATCAATCTTAAAAAAAAAACGATATAAGAATTAATCAAGAAACCAATCAATAAAACCTGATGTTATGTACCTTTCTCAAAGGTACCTCAAGGCTCGCAAACCTAAACCCGGTTAGTTCATTTCAAACAAAAAAGAAAAAGAAAAATTGAGACCCATTGAACTAAATAAAACCAAACAGAAAACAAGCTATAATCAAACAAACAAGCTATTGTCAGTTACACATGAGACAGAGTAACCAACACTAATGTGAAAAACGCCCAAATCATCACTTTGACAACTCACCTGGCGGTTGACAGTATCGAGATAAGGACAGTCCCTCCTGATTTCAATCTGGCGATTGCGCCTCCCTTGAAACATTTCTTGGTCAGCATCAGAATAATCATCCTCTTCTTCTTTAACGCCATTGTCTCCAATCTTTCCATCTATCTGTTCATCCTCGTTAATAATTCTGCCCCTCCTTATATCCTCTTCTTCATCGTCGTCATCATCATAAGAAGCAAGTGGAAGAAGAGGATTATCGATGACTGAGGGAGGAGTTAGAGAAGATTCCTGCTCAAGCTTTGGCTTCTTTACTTCGATTTTCCGATCAGCATCTTCTCTCTTCCTATTCATTGTCTCTTTCACTTCACCTATACCCTGAAATACAAAAAACACATGAACTAAATCAGAAAACATTGTTCTCAGGTCTATATAAGACCCACCAAGCTCACTTAGATGATAACAAAAAAAAAAAAATACAAACTTATTACATAAAAAGAATGGTTTCACATGACCCAGGAAAACAAATTGAGTAATAACTTTTGTTTTTCATTTCACTTGATTCGTTTTGGATTCGTTTTTTATTATCACTTACCACTAACTTTTGTTTTTCATTTCACTTGATTACAACAAATGAACAAGACGTGCATTGAGGACCGGCCACGAGAGTATTCTAATTACATGTGACTTTTTACCCTACTTTATTGACCAATAAAATTCTAGAGAAGTAATTCTCTAGAGAGTAGTGCTGACTTCTAAATAAGCAAGCAGCTTATTGATCGTTCGATCATCTCACTCGCCGTTGGATTAACATTAGTTAAGTTTTTATATGCATGTATACTTTTTGTAATTAAAAGTAGGTCATTTTCAAGTTTTTTTCGTGTCTTTCTTCTTTATTAATCTGTACTGTTATCTCTGTACATCTCCCATTCTCTTTTGGCCATGGATTCTGATAATCCAACAAAACTATACACGGAACTAGGGGAGGTGGGACGAAAGAAAACCTCTACTAGCCTTGAAGAATTAATTAAAGGGATGACTTATTTAAATTGATGAATTTTGATTTAGATCTAAGTAATCTTATGTGATTTGGTTTAAAATTTTATAGATCAAAAGGGAAGATGGGAAAGGCATGGTATTTCTTTTGTCAAAAAGATAGAAGACATCCATTGTTTAGCGAAAAGAGTAAAGAGAAAATTTTACAGAGAAAATTTATTCTTTTCAAATCTATCAAATTTTTCAAACCCTGTATGACGGTACAGCAAGATCAAAAAAGTAAAGAGAGATTATATTCTTTTCAAATCCATCAAATAGGTTTTTCAGAAATAAGGATTAGTTGTTTTGCTTCCAAAAGGAAAATAAGAGTTACACAAAAGAGGAGGCGACTTTATTTGTCTGATCTTTGTTAGTGAACGTTTTATCTCAAGAATCTTATTCACAAGGAACTTGCTAGCCAGTTAGAGATAGAGAAAATGGACCTAATATGAAATGTTTTATTTTTGAAAGGACTTATCTCTCATAACATAAATATGCCAGCTGTTTTTAGCATGAAAAGCTTTATTAATTTTGATCCAAGGGATAGCAAAACGATCCTACGACTGAGAGGCTTCTTGCTTATTTAGCTTCCCCGCGCAGCTGCGTGGGATAGCACTGCTCTTCTCTAGATATTGGTTAGCTACGTACAACAATAGCAAACTTTAGTTTGCTCTAGAATATTCTTTGAACACACTTATCTAGTTTGACTAACTAGATTTTTCTAGATTTTCAAAAACACAAATTAATCAATATTTTTAACACCCCTCTTAATTTGGGATTTTGAATTTTTTTCAAATGCTTAGAACTTGTGCTAATCAATATTTTTAACACCCCATCTTAATTTGTGATTTTGAATTCTTTTTCAGAAATTCGGAACTTGTCATCGTAGGATTTTATTTTTCATTTCCATGTTAGCGGTTCGAGTAAATATCTCATTATAATTAATTCTTGGTCGTTGGGGTTGTTCTTTTGTAGCTAACTTTTTCTTGAAAATTTTAATTGAACCATTTCTGTTGTTTGTCTTGTGAATCGATTTTCGACCAATTTTTTTTTTGCCACTTGGTCGGTTAACATGATCCTGTGTCCTGTTTTTGTTGATTAGTCGCATTTTTTCATTTCTGTCAAATTCTTTTGCTTCTAGCACCGCAAAGCCGCATGTCTCGATTGGGCATGTTCTTGATTTTTCTCTCCAAACTTTCTTGTACCTTGGAGCTGTCTTGCGATGTTTGTAACCTTCAGGGCCAGGTTTCAATTTCAAAGCCAGGTTATGCATACAGTATGCCAAAATAGAGTTTGTTTAAAGTTTCAGGGAATATTCCGAAGGAATCTTACATGTAAATGGATGGATTCATCGTTCTTACCAAGTTTATGATTTATAGTCGTCCAATCCCGGCCAGATTTCGACCTCGGAGTCAGGGTATGCATACAATATGCCAGAATATGGCTTGTTTAAATTTTTGGGGAATATTCCGAAGGAATCTTACTTGTAAATGGATATATTCATCATTATTACGAATTTTCCGACTTATAGTAGTCCACTCACGGCCAAGTTTCGATATCGGAGCCAGGGTATGCATACAATATGCCAGAATATGGTTTGTTTAAGGTTCCAAGGAATATTATGAAGGAATCTTACCTGTAAATGGATGGATTCATCGTTCTTACGAAGTTTATGACATATTTCGATCTCGGAGCCACTTTATTTCTCGAATCGACACTAAGATTCATATTTATCGATTTTTATGATGTAACAATAACATGCTAAGTTTGAAGTGAGAACCCTCCCAGAGCTTCTTGGTTCATAGTTTATTTTCCGTTATACCTAAAATATGTGCGTACGTGCTCTTGCAAGTTCATGAAGTCATATCAAAAGGGTATACATACCGGATATCCGTATGTAGTCCACTCCCGACTAGGTTTCGAGTAGTTCACGAAGTTTTCAACTTATGCTTATGATATTTAATTAGTTATACGACAATGTCTCATAGATAGTAAGATGAATATAACTTGATAAATAGGTGGTTCAGTCTTCATATTTGAACATCCCAAGTTCAAAGATTATTAGAGATGGACCTGAGTTTCTCATTCAAATGAACTGAAGATGAAATTTATCAGATTTGAACATCCCATCTTCTAAGACTACTAGATTTAGACATGAGTTTCGCGTTCGGATGATCTGAAGACGAAATATATCAGAATTGAACATCACAGGTTCAAAGATCACTAGAGTTAGACCTGAGTTTCTCGTTCGGATGAACTGAAGACGAAATATATCAGAATTGAACATCCCAGGTTCATAGATTACTATAGTTGGACTTGAGATTCTCATTCGGAGGAACTGAAGATAAAATTTATCAGATTTTAACATCCCGAAGCAAAGATTACTACAGTTGGACCTAAGTTTCTCGTTCGGATGAATTAAAGAAGAAATATATCAAGAAATTGAATATCACAAGTTCAAAGATTACTATAGTTGGACTTGAGTTTCTCATTCAGAGGAACTGAAGATGAAATTTATCAGATTTGAACATCCCAGCTTCAAAGATTATAGAGTTGGACCTAAGTTCCTCGTTCGGATGAATTGAAGACGAAATATATTAGAATTGAACATCACAGGTTCAAAGATTACTAGAGTTGGACTTGAGTTTCTCATTCGGAGGAACTGAAGATTAAATTTATCAGATTTGAACATCCCAGCTTCAAAGATTACTAGAGTTGGACCTAAGTTTCTCGTTCGGATGAACTGAAGACGAAATATATTAGAATTGAACAACACAGGTTCAAAGATTACTAGAGTTGGACTTGAGTTTCTAATTCGGAGGGAACTGAAGATGAAATTTATCAGATTTGAACATCCCAGCTTCAAAGATTATTAGAGTTGGACCTAAATTTCTCATTCGAAGGAACTAAAGATGAAATTTATCAGATTTCAACATCCCAGGTTGGATTCATCGTTCTTACGAAGTTTATGATTAATAGTAATCCACTCCCGTCTAGGTTTCGAACTTAGAGCCACTTTCTTTACTATTTTTGAGAGTTGTGGTATAACCGGTCAAAGCCTATGTTATGTAATTCAAGAATATTACAATCCATATGATATTCATTTTGGCCAATGGAAAATCTGAAAACCAAATCACATGGATCCCCACCTCTTTGACACAAAACATCACGATCCGTATGATATTCATTTTGGCTTATAGGAAAACATCACATGGATTGCCACCTCATTTTCAATTGCGACCTCACGATCCGTATGAAACAATACCCTCTATATCCATGCAAACATAAAACATCACATGGATTGCCACCTCCTTTTCAATTTCTTTCAATCTCAGCCATAGAATATCACACGGATCGCCCCCTTATTAAGTGGGAGCATTGGCGCCATCGATTCATTTTTAAAACTTGAATGTTTTTTTGGCGGACTTTTTGGCGCAAAGAAATTTTTTTTGGTGGTTCAAATTTTTCATTACCTCCAAAAGTTTCCCGGTTTCAATTTAACAGGGATATAGAAAAAAGAGATTCATTTCTTTATTTTCCTTACTTCAATTACATAAATACCAAAATTTCTTCAAGAATATCCCCATATCTGTAATTCAAGTTATAAAGTGAGATTCATATATAAAGTTCTGTTTTTTCTTTTCATGGTGATTATGATTAATTTGAACAAACTAGCCTCAAAAAGAGAATTTTTTGTTTCAATTAAGCATGAATGATTCACTGAACCACCTGAGCTTTTCAATTTTCATTAAGTCATTCTTGCTTCTTGAAGCAAAAATTCCTCTCTCGATCGATATCTGGATCAACAAAAAACATGAGAATCATCGATCACCAGTATATATCATTGAATTCTGATTTCTTTTCGTATTCTTGTTCTAATAATTAAAACTAATTTGGGTTTGTTCTAAAACTTTCAGTTGACTGTACTTAGTTGAATTTTACTTAGGCATATAAAGTGTTTGTGATATTGCCTCTGCCAGAATTGTTGTATAGTTGTAGCCTTGTAGGAGTCCTTAATTAATAGTATTCATTTTCTATGCATTCAGCTTAATCTTTAATCGGTGACATTGACCTTATCCAGTACTTTGCAATTCCTCCTCCATGACTAATAGAGGAACTAAAAAACTAACCACAAAGAAGAAATAAACCCAATTTTTAACAAATGACAACCACGTATGGGCGAAAAGAATCCTAACATGACCTCTTAATCTTTAGACTAGAAATTGCTCATTATTTTCCTCCACCTTGCATTCCTATGTTGTGTATCTTCCTCCAGCGTAGGCATTTTGGCATTGTCACCAGCAGCTTCTTCCTGAACTCCGTCATGATTCCATTATCAGTTCTTGAGACATGAAATTCATAATTAATGATATGGTGCTTTTGCATCTTGCATTAACATTACTAAACTTTCTATTGGAAACCCACCTCGCAAAAATTCTACAATCCAAAATTAAACAACTCAAAATCAGACATGTGACACTAGAATAAGAATACAAAGGTGACTTCATAGGATCCAATATTCATTCTTGTGTCTGAGATAATAATCATATAAAGGTGAAGTGTGTTGATTGCGGAGGACCCAATTGATTCCATAACACAATTGTTGTTTATTTAGAACCGTAATATATAAGTATCCACTTAAAATCATTGTCGTTCCCTTTTTTGAATTGGCGGTAACTTGGTTGCTGAGACAAGTTTTACCAGCCAAACATATTTCGAGTTGCTAATCTATGGTAGCTTGAAGTAAATAGCTACTAAGATAATATTGTGGTCGCTACGTAGAACTGGGAAAAATGCTGGAGCAACAAACAAATTTATTTAGAAGCTACGTTATAGAGGAAACAAGTAAAAAGCAGCCAAATTTTTTTATAGTTGCAAACATGGTTGCTCAACTGTTAAAGCTACCCAAATTTTGTGCTCTTGCTGAGATTTTGGTCGCTTAAACCAAGTTTTCTTGTAGTGACGTAATCAAACAACCCTAAATCATTAAACCTATTTTCACATACAAACTTGTTTGCTTTTCCCTTGAATCCATTAACAAATAAAAAACTTAAATCTTCCCTTGAAGTCTATCGGTGCAATCTCTTGAACGAAACTTTCCTCTATCCTATCCGACAGAGAAGGTTCTGACCAGATAGAAAAGAATTTGAACAAAAAGTAGTAACAGACCCATAAAAGATGATAGTTTCTTGAGAGGCAAAATCATTATGTGACATAAACTTTTTATTTGATGTTGTTTTTGCTTCGATTTATGGAAGAACACGAAGAAGATGACCATGATCCGTTGTTGACTTTTAATTTTAGGGTTTGGATTTTTTTTTCTTTCACAAACACAGATGGAAGAGGCGGAACGGAATATAATTTGAGAACAACTACTCTTCTTATACGCTTAGAGATCTGGCCCGTTCGGTCTAGGTCTATATTTGGGATCGTTGATTTTATATGAATATTTGATTGAACGGCTCACACATGTTTTATGGCTGACCGTAACTACTAACCGAAGTGCATCACATGTAGACGGCTGTGATTGTATTTTTGAAAGATGATGGAATGTTTTAAAGATAGGAACATTTTCTAAGGAGATTGCCATGTATCGGACTTGTATTCTATGCCGCCACCACAGATTATGATCAGATTGGTAGTGTATGGTGCTTACTACGCTAACATTCAAATTCTACTATTTTGACATTCACTTAAACCTGCGCTGATATGAAAATTTTCAAACACTCCAGCTCATCTAGTTTTCCATATATGCCGTATAACATCTGCGCCTGACTAATCAGGTGCTCTTGATGTATAATCATTTAAAATTGGATTGTATATAATTGTTGAGCTGAAAGCGTTTGTATGATGAGCCGCCTCAATTGGTACTAAACACTCAAAAACTACGCGGTATTGAGGAAACAGGACGGTCTACCATATCATGCATAAATAGGTCTAGAAGGTCTAAATATTTGTTAGTCGACCCAGTCCGTACTCCATATGTGTTGTTGGAGATGAGCATAAAAGTTAATTCTTGACCAATAAAATAGTTGTGATGCAAAAAGCAGTCTATCTCAACAGTTTGTAACTGGAAATTAGGTACCTTAAATTCCACTAACCAGATTTGTAATATTTGACGATTGCAACTTCCTTTTCTTCAAAATATTGAGGAGTGAGGAAAAAGTCTATGTCATCCAATATCCAAAAAAATATCAGAAAATTGGTTTAAAAGATCAAAATAAATAATTTCTGGGTGAAAAATACATGTAAAATTTGATACTGTTTAGATGGACGAGAAAGCAAAAAAAAAGGCTCAACCTATTTGCCACACTCGATTTTCCTATTTGACACTCCCATTAATTGTCACCCTCATTTCTCCTATTTGCCACCCCTATGTTTTTTCATTTATCCTAAATATTATCTCTTTGACTTTTTGTTTACACCCCACAAATAACCATCCCAAATAATAAACTCTAAAAGAAAAAGAAAAAAAACCTAAATTCTATTCACGGGAGGCACTTCTTCTTCTCCTTGATTGAGTTGTTTTGTGTTCTCCATTTTCATGACTTGTGATTCATGAACTGTCTAGATGTAGCAGTGAGAACTATGCAGGTTTAGTCGTCGGGTTATAGACGAATAAAATCCAGGCAGACGACTAAATTCCTGGAACTGTGCAGATGTAGTCGTTCAAATTTTGGAGACTATAATTCAGGAACTAAGCAGATGTAGTCGTCAGGTTCTGAACGACTATGGATTTTTTTCACCTTAGTAGTCTGGACGACTACCACCATTCATAGTCGTTCAAATTTTAGGGACTAAAGTTCACGAATTATGGGGATGTTTTATATTTCATTAACTAAACTATTTGAGACAATTTGAATACTTGCATTAGTCTTCATAAATTAAGTACGAATAAATGTCTTAAATTTACACTAACCAAACTATTTAATTAACAACTATTGGATTTTTAGGATCCGTCTCTTTAATGTTCATCCGCTTCTTGTATGTCTTCATCTTTTCCTCGTATTTTTTTAGCAGTTGCTCTGATCTCTTCTTCACTCAAAATCATAGTGTGTTCCACCATATTATTGTCAAAATCTACCTTTACGTTACTGCTTGTACCAACATATGGTGCTTTTACCTCATGTTCAGTCCTGACTGAACCCTCCTCAGTTAACAATTCGTTATTTTTAGGCACAAGTGGAAGCTCTAATCTAAAATATTTGTTTTTGCCTTCTTATGCTCCCATTATTCAATATATATATTTTTAGTATAATTCCTCTTCTGTTTGGGCCCTTGAGTTTCATTCTTTCCTTGATCCTCTTGAGTGCTAGGCTTCCCATGTTTCTCAGGAACCTTTTCAGTCGATTAAAAAAAGACTACATTTAGGAGTCAAGTAAATAATATAAACTATACAAATATGTGATGGTCTTATGTAAGTATAAAGTCGTCCAGTTATGGCCGAATGTTTGTTAACAATACCACTGTATATTGATGAAATTATTAGTACAAATAAGGAACTAACCTGGTGATCATCAGTACCACTGTATATTGATTTCCTCCATTAAATCTTTGATTTCAGCAACAAATCCATGGAAGAAGCTCGGGGAGAAGAAAGGAAAAGGAACCCGGCTATCTTCTGTTTTTTTTTGTTTGAAGTTTTAACAATTCGAGCCCTTAAACCTTTGTTTATTTACATACACACCCCTATGTGCAGACACCAAATTTGTCAGCGCGTTTTGGAGATCTAACAGCTGAAATTTTAAGTCATCACATCTAATGGTTCAGAAGGAGGGAGATTGGACACGGAAATGTTTCCGGTTTTTCTTGTTGTTATTAAAAGGGGTGATAGTGAACCAATTGAACGCCAAAAAAAAGGACGAGAAAGTAAATTTGATATTGTTTAATAACCGGGTACCCCAATCCTAAGTTGTTAATGAGTCGGAGGACCCGAACCGGATCTGAACGCGTACCGAGTTGTCAAAATTGGTTCAAGCCCAGCGAAATTTTATAAACACCTCTCTCTCAGACTCACTCAGAGAGAAGATAGAAAAACCTAACCCTCAATCCTAAACTCGATCTCTCAGGAAAGGCGAATAAGATTTTCTCTCCGATCAAGGTGATTGATTCTTCTTCTCTCTTTTCTTTATCTATTTTGGGTTTTGTTTTAATAACTAGTTATTGATCTGTGGGTGTTCCTTTTAGGGATTTTAAAAAAAATGTCATCCCAAATTTTTCGTGAACCAGCTTTCGAAATATATAGAGACTTCAGAAATGAGTATGAAGACGACGATTTGGGAGATGGCAACATATTTCCAAACCAAACACCATATGCCCCCCCTGAAATGGTTGATGATGGACCAGCGCCGCCCATTATTGTTCTCGTTCAAGGACCTCCCAATGTCAGTAATTGAAATTCTTCTTGATTTTTTTTTTTTTTTTTTTTTCAGATTAAAATTAATCATCCGTGTGTGTTGTAGGTTGGGAAGTCTTTGCTAATTAAATCTGTAGTCAAGTATTTTAATTCGGTAGAGTTGAATGATCTCCAAGTCCCCATCACTATCAGAATAGGTTTGTCTGTTTACATAAATTAATCATCTGAGTACCATAATTAGGGGGATAACTTATTAAATATTGTTTTGTAGGTGGGACAAGTAGGATACAGTTTGTGGAATGCCCTGATGATATTAATGCCATGATTGATGCTTCAAAATATGCCGATCTAGTATTGCTACTGGTTGATGCAAGCTATGGGTTTGAAGCGGTGGGTTAGCTATTTCTTCTTTACATTCCTATTTATGAATCAATTTGGATGACAATTGCTTTTGTTGATTTCAGGAAACATTTGAGTATCTTAACATTTTACAAACGCACGGATTTTCAAAGGTTATGGGAGTTTTTACACATCTTGATGAGTTCAATGATGAAAATAAACTCAAGGAAACCAAAGAGTGTCTCCAGGATCATTTCTGGACTGAAATATGTCAAGGAGCAAGAATATACAATTTAACTGGTCTTGATCATGGCTTGTAAGTTTCGTTTGATTAATATTGCAAAGTTGCTTCTTGTAATTCATGCCTTTCTTATAACAGTTACTCATTTGGTGATAATGTTTGCCCTTACATTAAGTCTGACAAACTCACTATCTCAGATTCTTATTGATTATAACAGGTACAAAATGCAGGAACTACAAAAACTGGTAGAAGACATAAAGATGATTGAAATCCCTACCTTGTCATGGCGAGTGGCACGTCCTTATGTGCTGGTAGATCGTTTTGAAGATGTTACTCCTCTAGACGAAATGCAGAAGGATGTAAATTGCAAGAGAAACATAAGTCTGTATGGTTATCTCCGAGGTTGTCAAATTAACGGTGGAGCTAAGGTACTTCCTTTTACTAGGTTAATGTGAGTTTCCCAAATCATGATATCTTTCATCCATGCAACGCCATATAGTCCATTATTTCCGAAGCTAGAGATTTCCTCTATGAACCTATTCTTGTTTGGTGCCCTTGTCAAACATGAAATATTATATCCTCATGCATTTGATTTGATTGTCAGATTTTTTTAATAAAATATTTATAGGTGCCCCATGGATATGTTTCATAGTTTGTACCTAGTTAGCTTTCACAAAAAAACTCGTGTAAAAGCCAAAGAATAACTTCCATTTGTGGTGTTTGATGTTAGAATCAAGCCCAGATATCTTCACTGCATGTCTTCTACTGTGCTTCTATGGGCTAGATTATCTTCCTTGATATTAGGTATATGGTGGGATGTGGTAGTGTGACTTTCACTTATTTGTTATGTTGTTTCTGTGAATTTTTGATGTTCAGTATGTTACAAGTAACAGTATTAAGTGAATATTTCCGTCACTGGTACTGCTAGCTTTTTCATTTATTTGAAGCACAAATGACAGAATCCCGAATCTTAGATGCCTCTTTTGTGTAACATTCAGGGAGCGCAAAAAGAATCTGTTGCAAAGAAAAGAGGATACTTATTGTTTTGTTTCCACTTCTTCTACTTCAAACTTCACTTGCGTTTTTATTCTTCAAACTGACTTAAGGTTTATTACGCCAGGTACATATTGCTGGTGCTGGTGATTTTCGTTTAGCTAGTATTTCAAGCTCAGCTGATCCCTGCCCTTTATCTATTGAGCTGAAAGATAAAAATGATCTTGTTGATCCGACCCACATGGAGATTGAAAGTTTTAGAACAGGGACATATCTAAGGTTAGAGGTTTGTGACATTCCTTCTGGGATGGTTAAGAATTTTAATCCTTGTCATCCGATTCTTGTTGGAGGTATCAGTCTTGAAGAGGAAAATGTTGGTTATATGCAGGTTATGCCTTTTCTACCTTATTTTCCTTATTCGAAGTGTGTTTTATTATTTCATGGTTTTGAAAATTTAAACCCATCAATTGTATAATTAGATACTTAGATATGATAGTGAAAGAGCTTTTATTTGAAATGTGTGTATGATTTGATAGTTACGCATTTATGCCAGTTTCCTGTTAACTCAACTGAACTCTGGTTGTTCTTCCAGGCGAGGCTTAAGCGACATGAGTGGCATAGTAAACTGTTGAAGTCAAGAGATCCAATCACTGTGTCAGCTGGTTGGAGACGTTACCAGACAAAACCTATTTATGCCATGGAAACTGGTGATATACGGCTTCTGAAGTTCACTCCCGAACATAATCACTGTCTTGCTATGTTTTGGGGCCCTCTTGCACCTCCCCTTACCAGAATTGCTGTTGTGCAGAGTAATAAGGTCTGATGTATTCCACTTGAACTTGTTACTTGTATAATTTGTTTTGCAGCGAAAAAGGGCTTATCAATATAAGTTGCGGAATCAACCATATTTCTAAGTTCATATAACTTTTACTTGATTCCCAGAAATGATTTAGATCAAGATCAGAGAAAAATAAAATAATGAATTTCCAGAGGCTTTACCTAGTTTAGGGTTAAATGAATAGAGTTCCTTCCAATCATGGTGTTATATTATTGCATCTACCCTTTCATTTTTTTGTTTTTTTTTTTGTAATTTGTAATTTGCAATTTACAGTTGCCATCTGTGATAGTTTGATGCATGTTATTAATCTGAGGATGCGATTTGAAAATATTGTGGATCTGCTTGTATCTTCTATTCTTATTGTTTGTGGGATGGTTTGCATTTTGAATCAGGAGGCGTTTCGGGTAGCAGCAAAGGCTGTCATTCTTGGCTCTAATCCTGCCATGAAGATAATGAAGGAAATCAATCAGAAAGGAACTCCTCTTAAACTCTTAAAAAACAGGACTGCTTTTATTGATTTTACACCAGCTACTGAAGTTTCTAAGTATAAAGGTCAACCTATTCAGACTTCGAGTGGAATTCGGGGGAAAATTAAGAAGGTTTGTGCTAAGCTTTGAAATAAATTCCCCTCTTCTGTATATGTTCTCCAGTGTTAATTATAGTTCTCTAATGTCTATCTGGATTACAGAGCCACAGGTTGCCATCCATTTGCTTTTGTGATACTGTAATTCATGGAAGAATGGACTTTATGTGGTCGTTCCTACTTAAAGTCAAATATATGCTGTATTGTTTCTATGTTTGCCGCAGCTGTTTGGTATGCTAGAGTTGGCTTGAACTGTTTCTCCTAGTGAATGTTCAAATTGTATATTCTCTTTGGTTGATCTGTTTTTGTCTTATCAGGAGCTGCAGTGTTAGTCTGAACTTTTCCCTTTGTGTTGCTAATGTTATTGGCATTGGGCAGGCGTCAAAAAGAGAGGGGATTGCTAAATGCGCATTCAAGTACAGAATTGGTATGGGTGATATTGTTTTCATGCGTGTGTTGCGTCAAGTTGAGGCTCCTCGCTTCTTCAACCTGTCATCACCTGCGGTGGAACCATGTGATTCTATTGTTCCTGTTAACAAGGATTCACTCAAAAAGGTTAATTTTTAATCTGAAGTTAGATGGTTAATGTTTATGAATTATGCCTGACCTATCTTTTGTTGAAAATCTCAGGATGACCCTTCTCAGAGCCTTGTTGAACTTGAACAACGTCGTGGTGTGGAAATTATTGATGGGGAGCCTCTCTCCTATTCATGTTCAAGTCCTCTAACAGTCCTCTACAATATTAAGGATATGGTATGAGCTCCTAGGCTCTTTTAGCTCCTTTCCATAATCGCGTGTCCAAATCCAGAGCGCCTGTTAAAATAGTCAAATCCACAGCTCCTTTCAGTATTGATAATAATATTTGCTGTGTTTACCTGATAGCCGTAGCTAATTCATAATACCTATATCCCATATATGAAAGTATAATGCAGAGTTAATGTTCCTATGGTCCTTCTAGGTCAGATTTTGCACTGTTGAACTTTCTGCAATTTCTTGCATGTTGTACCTGCTGCCTGTTATTGATTTTAAACATACTGCTAGTCAGTAGGCAGTCGTAGAATGAGGTATTATTTGAGAATTATCAGAGTGAGGAAAACATCCTCACCAGATGTCAGGCGTTGATGATTTTCATGTGTCATCTTACTGTAGTACAAAACTTGGTTCCTATCTTTATTGCTTTGCTTGATTCTGCAGAATAAAAATAAGAGGGAAATCAAGAAGGAGAAAAATGTGGTGATATCCGAGGAAGAGCAGAAAGCATGTGAACAACGACAAAAAATGTCCAGAAGACACCAAGTGGAGTCCAAGATACCATTTAAAAACGGTCTTCCTATGATGCTCTTACAGGAGTGAAGAAGGATGCCAATGAGATGTTCCTATGATGAAAACTAACTGATATATGAATCATAAAATATGATATAGTAGTTCATAAGTTTTAGAAGTCTTAAATGGCTAGGAATATTGTGATTTGAATCATAGAATATTGTTGTTAATAAGCCTTGCCTGGCTAGGATTGTTGAATACGTTGTGAATTGTCTGTCTGAGTTGAGTTGTAGACTTATGTAATAGAAATAATTTGAGATGCGAGATATAAATGTTCATATGAATTTATGATAGGACTGGATTGGTTCATTTGGTTGCCTTACCTATTATATGCAGTTTGAATTGTGCTGACTAAGGCCATAACTATGTTCGGAGGAAACAGTAAAAATTAGTGCAAATTTGAAATTTAGTAGGATGAAATTGTTTACATTCTGGATATTTTTACATTCTCGTCCATTTAAACAGTATCAAATTTTACATATCTTTTTCACCCAAAAATTGTTGTTATTGAGTTAATTGATCAATTTTGTGTTATCTAAATCCAGCTCACTCATTTCCTTCAATTCTTCCCATAATTCCCTTCTATCAGTTAGACAAGCACCATGAACACCAGTTATCAAAACATTTTCTTACTATTAAAGTTATAGCTTCGCTTGGGATAGAAACAACTTAAAGAATTAATCAAAAAAATGCCAAAAACGCCATACATATATGTTACTTTCCGTCCAAGTTTACTTGCCAAAATTGGATTTTGCAAAAACTTCAAATTATTTCCACATATACCATCAATCTTCCAAATTACTTGTTTCATATACAAATTTTGACATCCTAGTTTTTTGTTTCTTTTTTTTATAATTAGAAAATTTTAGTGGGAAATATGGAAATTTTTTGGTACACTAGAAATTTGTAATTTCTTTTCTTGTTCACTAACTGATTTAGTAAATCACTAGAAATTTGAATCTAAAATAAATAAATAAAAAATTACTAAAAAAAACTCAATTTAGTCAAGTAAATTTGGAGGGAGGGAGTATATATTAGTTTTACCTTTATCATTGATACTGTGAATTAACCTTTGACTCATTCCGGGAAATCTTAAATTCTTTACACGATTTTCAGTAACTTTTACTTTGGGTTCCACAACCCGTACTAAAGAAGAGGGCTAAATAGATTCACTAAAAAAATTAGTTTGTCTTTGGTTCTTTCAAGACTCTTGACATTCCAAAAAATAACTCGCATTCAGAAATAAGATTTTGAGAAGAAACATGACTTCTCGTTCCTTAAATTATTTTCAGCTGCTTGTTTCCTAATAATGATAATTGCGGTACCTTTTATAGGCTTTCCTTTAACATCTTTAACACCATTTATGTTGTGTAATCACCAGCTCATACAACCGGACATAATTGGAGTTGGTATATAGAAGAAATTAAAGAAGAATAAAATGAAAGGAGAAGATGGGAATAAAGTTCCCATTTCATTTCTTATTTCTCTCTGTTCTTAGTCGGTCTTACAAAGGGCTATTTATAGCCTATGCCAATAAACAAGGCGGCATATATGGAAGATTCATGAACTACTCACGTGGCACTGTACAAAACTAGGATAGTCTTATGTGTATCTTGGAACTGTTTACTTAATGATTAAAACTAATCCAGCTAATCGATTGTGATCTCATTTTGTGAGATTAAATTGTCGATTCTTGATTGTTCTTTTGACGTGTCCAAGTGAGGTGGGTCCCATGGTGGTCAGCCACAAAGATAGTCACTTATAACAATCTATGACTTTTGAACAAACACCATTTGAACTAGTAACATTAATAAAATTTTCAGATTAAAGATTAGAAGCGACTGATCAAAACTTACTGACATCCATATTACCAAAGTCAACCGAATATGGAAGTCCTCTGTTAATTTTGGAAACACCATCCCAAAATCGGTTTACAAGTACATGAACGTAAACCGATTCTGGGTACTGTTTCTGTAAAAAAAAAAAAAAAAAAAAAACATAATACGATTAATTAATGTTAATTAATCAGCGGTAAAATAGGTACTTAGGTAATTGTTGGATAAGGGATGGTGTGAATGTTATTTCTAATGACCTTTTTTCTCATCTAGTAGCAGGCCCCAATTAAGCGGCATAGGCCCCAATTTAGCTAGGTAAAGAGGAGGTAAATTGATTCACTAAAAAAAATAGTTTGTCTTTGGCTCTTAACCTTTTCGAGGCTCTTGACATTCCGGAAAATAACTTGAATTCAGAAATAAGAAATAAAAGGACTTCTCGTTCCTTAAATTATTTTCAACTGCTTGTTTCTTAGTAATGATAATTGTGGTACCTTTTATAGGCTTTCCTTTAACATCTTTGACACCATCTACAACTTTTGAACAAACACCATTTGAACTAGTAGCATTAATAGAATCTTCAGATTGGAGACTAGAACCGACTGATAAAAACTTACTTACATCCATATATATGTAGTTCCTTACTGTCTCCATGACCGTAACTACACCCCAACTCAAAATCTTGAAGAGCCTGAAATATAGAAGAAAAATCAATAATGCCACTCCCCCAACTTAATCCCATCCATACCAACATCTATTTCACTCACTGAATCCCATCAATACCAGGCCGCTCCAGCAAAAAACAAATCCAAATGTGATCATATCTTTGTGGATAATACCCAATCTTCCTCTTCGAAGTTTTTTTATCCACCTTAATTGGCCTTCCCAAAGCTTTTGCAATGGATAAGACGATCCTCTCCTTCCAGTAAATTTCTAATCCTGGAAAAAGCACCCACACAAAAGTTGTTGACTAATTGATCGCTGTCATAGGCGTCAAAAATGAATTACACTTTATTACTACTGAAAATATATAATAAACCAAGGGCAAGAAAGGATCGTCCCCACAGAGAGGACTAAGGTTGTCAATATGTTTTGATTTCTTATGTAAAGCAAGGGGGGAGTTTTCTGATTTATGTAACTAAAATGAAATAAAAGCAAAGCAAGAAAAAGTAAACAAGCAAATCAAGGATGTGAAATATTGGGTAAAGGTTTGATCTTCAATTGTAAAAAAGTTTTTGAATATATGAATAGAATTCATATTTAATCTCGCTATCATCAAAATTCCTAGAATACCTTATTACGAGAATACTCCATAAATTTCCTAAGTCATCACACTTTCGTGTAAAACGATGCAAGTATGAATACTACCCAGAGAATAACTCAACGCCTTGCGCTAATCAAGTTCAATTCCCAAAGATGCATTAAGAATGGTGAAATAGGCTAATCAATGCAATTGAAATACATTACGCAAACAATTTGAACAAAGGTCAATTTCTACATATGATTAAAAGAGTGTATAACTACGAACCGCAATCATATCATGCTACTCGTATTCAAGGTTATCGCTCGATGATGAACCCTTAATTAGCTATAAATCGGGATGTAAGTTTAATCAATTCTAGATTTAACTAAACAAACATTCAATCATATTGCAATACGTCAATCATGCAATTATTATAAACCTTAGAAAGTGAAAGATGATTTTGAGAGAAAACTAAGTCATAAATCAACTAGCATGCTTGCAAAATCCGACTACATCTTTAACCAATAAAAATAAATCAAGTACTTGTGTTTATGGAGTTCATGAAAAAAAGTATAGAAGAAAGCATCATGTTCTAAACCCTAGAAAATAAGTAGAAGAAAGGATATGAATAGAGAAAAGTCTTCTCTTTTATATGTTTCTCAATTTCCATAAGGGATACTCTTTCTTAACTAGGTCACGCCTCATTCTTCTCAAAAGTCCATCTCAAAGTGGTCCACCAAGCCTATGTATTAAAACATCTCTTCTGGAAATTATGGGTCCAAAACAGGGTTGCCGGATTGCTGACGTCATCACCGGAATCCGGTCGCCGGAATTTGTCATAGGCAAACTGTCTCTGGCACGCCTTTGTCGTTGGAAACTGTCACCAGCAAGTCACTATCCTTCTATGCAGTTCAAACATTCACTAGAATCATCTAACCCAATTCCTTATTTCTTTCGAAAATGTACCCAAAAGTGTGACATGTAGCTCATATATCCTTCCGTCGACTCATGCATCCGACTCGAACCCCCTTCATGATTCAGTGAAACTTTGCGATTCCCATTTTCCATTCCGAAATCCGACAACCGAAACTAATCCGAGATCTGCCGCGGAGGAGAAGACACTGGCCGTTCTCCAAGACAAGATGGGTTTTTTATGGGTGTTTTTCTTTCATTTCAGATCCTTTATACATTCCTTGGATCCTTTACACATTCTTTGGATATCAAAAGTAGAGACAAATCTTTGAATCCGTCATAATAAATTATCCTCTCAGTCTAAACTGTTTTTTTCTCAACAATATAGTGTGAATCTTCTTTTCAGGTAAGATCTGGGGTATAATGGGGTTTGATAATTTCATTATCCTAGTCCACAATATTGACATTCCTTTTTTGGTTTTTCAGCAGGGATTTTCTCATGCCCATAAGAGATGTCATATCTGTCTTCGGTTTTGTCATCTTCTGCGGACTCTTCAGCAGGAGGCAGCAGAGTTGATATGCAACTAGAACATACTGTTGAGATGGCAGTTGTGCAGAAAGTTTAAGATCTTATAAGTTGGTTAAAGATGTTTTGATTCAAATCTAGTGAAGCAGTAGGATTGGGACAAAGTATGTAATTTGGTTTTGGTTGGAATTTTTTTAGGGTGTATTCATATCTCTCATTGGGGGTAGTGTTTTTAACATGAAAATATCACTTTGGAGCTTACATTTACAATTGGTCACAAAATTTCCTTTGTGGACCTTATTTACCACTAGAACACCGTTGCCACGGTAGGGAGGCTGATCGAAGAAAAATGAAACACCGTTGATTGCATAACGCGTTATATAACCTTTTTTTTTCTGTTGGAATATCATTTCGAATTTTTCATAAAAACTCTAAATTTGATATTGTTGTTTGTACTCATTGCGTAGCTTTTTTTATTAGCTTTCCAACGAGATAAAATTTGTAAAATTCCAAAGCACGGATTTTTAGATATATTATATTAATGTTTGTTTTCCAATTATACCCCTAAAAAATAGGATACATAAAAAGTTATAGTAATTGAACTAAAAGGGAGGGACAATTTTGTCTAGTGGAAAAGTACCCATGGACATGAAAATTTCCAATTTTTTTGAACCCTATTTTGGGCCATACCCAATAATTTTGGGGCATACATATAGGACAAAAACGTGGGTGCCAATAGTATTTCAAGGTGGCCCTTATCCTCCAATTTTCAAAAATGCTAAAATACCCCTCATTTGATTAGTGTTTAATTAGTGAAAATTAAAATTAATTAATTGTTAATGATTAAAATTAGTTTAGTGTTAATTTATGATAATGATTTTATGTTTAAAGATAGTTTGTTAGTGATTAATTTTAGAAATAGAAGGAGGAAAGAAGAAGGAGAGGAGGGAAAAAAAATTGTGATCTTTAAGAGATGTGTGATACAAATTCGAGCGAGGAAGGTGAATCTTCATCACGTAAAGCTAAGAAAATACATATCAATTACGATGGAGATCCGGAAATGGCTTATTTGTTGGATTATGAAAATGATTTTACCCGAACTCAACTTTTTTCTCAAGCTCAAGTTGATTCCTTTATGGAGCCAAATCCAGAAGATGAGTACATATATGGGGAACCCAATGCTAATAATACATAGGTATGGTTGTATAAGTTGTTTAATGTCCGTTTTGCAGCTTGATTTCACCAAAAGTTATGATTTTTGCAACCGAGGTTACAACAGCAAGGTTCGGCAGATACTATGTGTGCAGAACCATAGTAACCAAGAACAGTTCTGCTTTATAAGTCAAGCACGAATTAGCCGAACCTGTGGTTCGACTTTCATAAAGTAGTGCGTGTGAGCCGAACCTGACCCAAAACCTGTGCGATATTGTTGCAGATTGTTGTTGAAATGGAAACTATGGAGGATCAACCACCACCTGTTGATGTCATTCATGAAGATACTAGATTTCACTTCCAAACTGACTTGGTAGGTAACTAATGTAGTTTATGTTTTTATTAATTTTCAAGTATGTTGTATGCAAAATCATTAATAAAACTAAAGTTTTGTACTTGTGGATATGTAAACTCATTAAAATCAATACTATATTATCGTCATCTTCAAGAGAATGAAAAGTTCAAAACAACGCAAAAAGAATGAGGCCATTCCGACATCGGGCGAAGAAGTTATGGCCAAAATAAAATCTAAAACTTGAGAGTACAGAGATAAGTTCGGCTGATAACTCATCATCACGAGTTAGCCGAACCTGGAGCATGCAAAGAAAGATTTTCGAAGTGTTTACTGAGATAAGTTCGGCTTAAAAGTAATCTAATCAAAGTCAATTAACCCGACAACCACCAGGGTAAATTTCATTTGTAAGGTTCGGCTGGGAAAGGTTGGCAAGGTATCAGCCGAACATGAAGGTTCGGCGCAATCTATTTTCAAAACATAAGCCGAACTGTTCTTCGTCTGTAAAAAAAAATGAAGTTCGGCTGCTAAATTTCAGCCAACACTACTCTGGAACTTCCAAAACCCAGAGGAATCATCGATTACATGTCACAAATCAACGAAATACGAAAAACCAAGCAATGGGTTTGTGGGAAATACCTTTCTATGTGCAATTTTAAAGAATCGGGCTCTATTTCTCGCTCTCCAACACCAATCAATCCACTATCCTCTTCATCACCATCTTTTCCAAAAACCCTAGATTGAGATGCTACAGAAGCAATACCAGGATTCAGCACCATATGTCTATGGCATTGCTTAATACGAGGTGCCATTAATGTGTTTAATCGAGAACTTAATCGACCAAAGAAATTTTCAGGATTTTGTATGTGTTATTGGAGAAGAAGAGTAAGAGAGGAAGGTTAATTAGTAATGGTTAGTGAGTTAATTAGTGGGTGGTTGGTTAATTAATGGGATTGTTTTAGGATTATAATTTAATTTTTTATCAAATTGCACATTTGTGTTACTCTTCATTTTACAAAAAATAGCCATAAAAGGGACTCCTCCATTCGAGCCCTTCGGGCTCTCCGGTCGGTCGGCCCAATTACCAATTTTTAGTTTAGATTTACTTTATATCCTTAAAATGTTGTTACTGATTGATGATAGTTAACATTACATACTTAGCTGGTTGCTTGATAGAACCTCTACGCCAAGTCAAAAATTACATTGGTGCAGATAGATCAGTTTTACATGACAGTATGGAGGCGTTATTATGACCAGGAAAATGTCTTTAACTGGGGTTACAGATAATAATTGCTTGGTCTACTCTGATGAGCTGCATCTGTAGAAGGCATAGAGTGTATACTGCTGCATCTGCTCTCTATGTATACCCATGGTTCAGTAAAATGATAGGAAGCCTTAAACCCCCTTGCTAATGTTTTAGTGTCCGTAGACATGTTAAACTATTGATGTTGTCACCTTTTTTATCTCTTCATTTCATCAACATACGATTCATCTTATGTTAACATTATGTGTCTTCGAATTTGTGGCCGTGTCATCCGAGGTCAGTGAAACTAAAATTTCAACATAGACTAGTTTTTCAAGGGTCTACGTATTTAACATTTTGGATCATAAGGAAAACAAACATCATATCAAATCCGATAGAAACTCACCATTCATTTATGATATGAACTGCACAAAATCGACTAACCCGAAATGCTTTCATGTCAATCTTCGAAGATCAATTGGTGGGACAAATATAAATGCAATGCATAAACGCGTAAACATAAAGGGAGACTAATTAGATGAATCATGAATCCGTTCCTGTAGCTTTTCAGCTAACAATTTTAGTGAAACAATACTCACGAGTGTTGCATATGGAGACACTAAACAATCTTCGTAAAGGAAATTGGCAAAGCTACATTATCACGGAAAAATATATGATGGGGGCATGGGGGACAAATCATGTCTTGACACGTGTCTTTGCTATAAATTGATTTCATCAAATTTTGTTTCCAAACATATAAAATAAGTGTATTTTTGGTGAAAATAATAGTTATCTTAATTGGTGAATTTTATCCTTATATTTTTGGTAACAGAATTTGTTAAAACAATTAATTAGAAAAACACATGTCAAGATATGATTTGTTCCCCATGCCCCCATCATAAAACGCCCCCATCAAAAATTTACTCCATTATCACATGGGATGCGTTGCTTTGGTACTCTTGTTCTGTTTCATTGCTTCATGCATTCATAGATATAACTAGGATTACTAGTTTTTTTTTGTTTCTTTTTTTTTAATCAGTAAAGAATTTGATATTAGAGACTTTCTAACTCATGTCACTAGTATCATCACCCAACACTTTACCACTGTAATACAGTGACATCGGCATAGTAGTATTTCCCCTTGAATGCTTTAAAAGCCACATTTCAACGCATTTGACATGAATTTGATGCAAAACACAAACTATATATCTTGGAGTTGACATGACACGAATTTGTAACCTGGAGTTCCATTTTCCATTGACGTAAATCACTAGAAGGTGAAGCGTGTGTTACATTTGTGATTTAAGACTAACTACTTCTAGGTATATAGGTCATCTAATTTGGCTGTTTATTTTGGATTAAACTATCCATGATGATTCCAGATGGATTCCATTAGCTTTTTGTTCTGTATCTCTAGTTAAATCAAATTTGGCTGCAAAAAGTTTATAATCGACAGATTTATTGTTCAAACTCCGCATTCTAATCATCTTGTTTCGTTGCTAGTGATAAAAAATATTGGGCAAGCAACGATTTCACTGTTAAGAATAGTTGCACAAGATCAAATTTTAGGTTAGCGAATTCAGTCTACTGCCATTTGAAATTCTTCCGCATGAACTATCCATGAGTCATTAATTGCACCTTAAAGACAAGTAAAAACAATGCGTACTACAGCCACCAAGGGCGGGGAATGGACTCCTACGAAGAGGTTGATTGCAAGGGAGACAATTTATTAGTAATAGTTGCACTAGTACTGTTGCTGCTTTTGAACTGGAGCAAGGCTTTCGAACATTGTGAAAAAGGTGTAGTCCATGGTGCCCATTGTCTTTATTCTACCAAGCGGACGCATCATCAAAGAAGGAATTCCAAGGATATTAACCTTCTCGAATGTTTTCTTCTTCCTGTCGTAGATATATATAGATATCAAATCTGTTGCCGGATCGTGAGTTCTTCTTGCTTTTAGGATGATTATGTCTGTACCTGGAATGTGTATACTTTCATGAAGACCGTATCTGTCCCAGTCTAGTGGCATCGACATAACCTCCTCGGTCCAGTTTCCGTTGAATATCCACAGTTTCACCTCGAAGTTATTAACTCTTTGAAATATAGCAATGCATCCATCCACTTCTAACAATTTTATTAGGCGAGTTTCCTCAAGTAAGGATTTCGGGATTGAAATCTCTCTGAAGGTCTCACTCCCCATGTCAAAGGCAACTAACGCTTTATATTTTGCAACCGGCTGCCACGGGAAAGCGCCAGTACTTTTCATCCAATATATTGTAGCATTGAGACTGACGGCAGGTGTTTCACTAATGCATGGTGGTACCTCAGCAATCTTTCTCCATGTATGGTCTTTACCTAAAGTTAATACTTCGCAAACATTGACCGCTACACCAAATATGCCGTTCGAAAACTTCCTTATTTCCCAAACACGTACTACTTTGTGTGTCTTAGTTGAAGGATCAAATCCAAATCCGTAACTTGCAACAACGCGATCAATCGTTCCAATACCTCCTTCATATCCAATCGATCTTCCGATAGAAGGTGTTATTTCTCCAGTGAACGGGTTACAGATACGAACACTATGACTCATTCGGTCAATGAGACAGAATAAAAAACCACTTGAAGAAACAAGCATGTGCTCATCCCCCGTAGAAGTCCTTAAAAGACTGGCGTTTAATGCCCGAGTGTCTTCAAACAAGCTTTCTGTCACTGACAAATACTTGGTTTTTTGTTCAATGCGGTTAGTAGTTCTGATAATAAGTGATGGCCCACGAGTTTGTGAATGGATACGATGTGATTCCACAAAGTGTGAAGATAGTATTAAAGATAGCCAACGTTTACATACAAATCTGCATGACCGGACAATTGATCTTGCTGGAACTCTGCTTAGTATCTCACTCAGTACGTCAGCATCTAAATCTTCAAGACTAGGTATTATTAAGACTTGATGATCAGTTGAACCATAACTTTTGATCCTCTTCATCTTCAAGCTAGGGTTTTGATGTACTGATCTCAATACATATCAGTAATATATATACTTTGTAGCAATACAGGTTACCGTTTCCTACTCTAACTCTACTTTCCTATACCTTCCGTTTTCTTGTCAAACTCTTTAACACCAAAGTTTACAGTTAATGCCTCGAAGATCTGTTTCCCAACTGATCAAAATAAACCCTTGTCTAATTTCTGATGATCATCCACTCGCACAATGATTTGTCCTCTCAGAACTTGTTGGACGGTGGTGTGTTCAGGACACGGTTTTGTGGAAGAATTCAAAACCGTGTTAAACTCTCAAAACCTTGGTCGGTGGTTTTGTGTTCCCTAGCTTTCCCTTTCCCACTTGTTCATTCATGCATTCAAACAAGGTTGGTCTTTGAGTCCGAGTTTGTAGGCTAAGAAAGTCCTAGTTTATAGGAACTCAATTTGGAGTTGGTCACTTAGAGGTTAAGTTATATCTCTAGCTAACTAGTATAAATAGAGGTCCTTGGTAGAGAGAAAAATAATCCAACCTAGAAGAGTGGTAAATCCCTGTGCTTAGGATTATTGGTCTCTTTGGTAGGGAGGATCGTGTGCTACCGTGTAGGTCAATATCGGTGTGAGAGAAAAACTTGTAGAGAGAGGATTTTGGTGATCTAGTGTGTCGGGTTTAGGGTTTCGCCCTAAACCAAGTTTCTAGACGGTTTCCATGTTTCTCCTCTGTTACTGGCAACCATGAAGACGGTGTAGAAGAGAAGACATGAGGCTGGTTTGAGGAATGGTTAGAGAATTAGTTTCTATGGTTTCTTCGATGGTGTTCTCGGGTATGTCTTGTTAACTCTTTGGTTCTTGTCTTGGGTTGCGGAAAGGGCATGTAATGGTCTTTGTTTTAATGGAAGTTTTTCTGGTGGTGTTGGCCGTGGATGTAGCCTGTAAAGGTGAACCACATATATCTTGTGTTGTGGTTGTGTGTTCTTCTTTATCTTCTGTCTCTCTCTTAATATTTCTCCCATGTTTGGTTCAAATCACCAAATGCCCTTTGTGATCCTGTGATTCCGCTGCGCTCGGGGTGCCAATTTTCCCCAAAAATTGGTATCAGAGCGAGGTTATGCTCTTGGATACGGGTACTCAGATTGCAGTTGAAGTTAAGGTATTTTTCTGAAGATTGCTTGAGGTAATACTAATCTCAAAGGTTCTGTTTTTTTATCTATATTTGGTTGTTTGAGAACAATGGTTGACGGGGATAAACCAGTTGATCCGAACGATCATTCGGTGTCCACAAATAAAGATAAAGAAACAAAAATAGAAATACTTCATTCACATAGATCAAAGTCAAGGTCTAAATCAAAATCCGGTAAATTCTATTATTTTCATTGTAAGGAAAAGGAGCATTTCAAGAAGGATTATCCAAAATTGAAGAATGTTGAGAAGAATACTAACCAAGGATCCACAGAAAATGTTGAAGTAGAAAGTGATGATGGAACAGTTCTCACGGTTCATACCGAAAGCTCGAAAAATGGGTGGATTCTTGATTCGGGGTGTAATTTTCACATGTGTCCTCATAGAGAGTGGTTTACTACTTATCAAGCTAGAGAAGGTGGTAAAGTTCTTGTGGGAAACAATGTCACTTGTAAAGTGGTGGGTGTAGGTACAATTAAAATTAAAATGTATGACGGTATGGTGAGGACTTTAACTAAGGTTAGGCATGTTCCGGACCTGAGAAGAAATCTGATTTCTTTTGGTATACTTGATTCAAATGGATGCAAGTATCAAGGTGAAGATGGAGTTATTCGTGTCTCAAGAGGAAGTCTTACAATTATGAAGGGCGAGAGAATTAATGGTCTTTATACGCTGCAAGGTACTACTCTGACGGGTAATGCAGCTGTTTGTTCTTCAAGTTCTGAAGATGATACTACCAAGTTGTGGCATATGCTGCTAGGGCATATGAGCGAGAGGGGATTGGCTGTTTTGAGCAAGCATGGATTGCTTTGTGGTCATAAAACAGATCTTTGGGGTCCTTCTCGGGTTGATTCACATGGTGGTGGTAGATATATGTTGACGAAGACGGTTCCTAGTATCAAGTTCAAGAATTGTTTGGACTAGGTTGGTGTCAACAGGTGTTGAGAGCCCTTGAGGGGCTGAGCGAAGACGATGATGATGAGTGGTTATGGTATTCAAGAGAAAGGTGGAGCTTCCGGGATTCGGGCTGAAGAGTTTTTATGGAATGCCAGTAGTCAGGAGGTCGCAAGTGGAACCGGGAAAGCTCAAAGTATGAGTAGTGTTCCAAGATCATCTGGTGGCAGTAATTCCGGTAGTCAGAAGGTCGCAGGTGGAACCGGGAAAGGTCAAAGTATGAGTAGTGTTCCAAGAGCATCTGGTGGCAGTAATGATTATTCGATTGGTAGCATACGGACTGAGGTGGTGTGTATTCTCGCCAAGGTGGAGATTGGTATTCAAGTCAAGGTGGAGATTTGTACCATATGTGCCTTGAATACGGTTTAGTATTCTAAAAGGGTTGGCTTCTAGTAAGTCTAATTCTTCTAGATTTGTAGCATGTGTTTTGAGTGCTAGTTTAGTGAGCAAAAAAGGGTGTGCTAGTAGGTGAGTCCCAAAGGGTGTGCTAGTAGTCAAAAGTGGTTTTCTAAGTAGCTGAGTTTTTTGTGTATAAAAGAGGGACTTATACTCCTTTTGCTAACAAGAAAAACCAATGTAATTAAGAGAGAGTAAGAAGCAGTAGAGGCCTGATCTTGAGAGGAGGTTTTGAATCATACTCTTGTAACCTTGTTTGAATCATAGTGAACCAGTTATCGTCGTCTTCCAAAGTGGATGTAGATCATCTTGATCGAACCACTATAAATCCTTATGTTGTGTGTGTTTCTTTTACTTTTGATTTCATTTCTATTTCAATTCTTGATTGATTGTGCTTGGAAGAGCCATTGGTCACAACAATTGGTATCAGAGCGAGGATGGGCTGGTGTGATTGAACATGGAATTGAACGATGGTTTATTGTTCGGGTGGAGAAATATGTTTTGAAGATAATGTTTCAACCGGTGTTTACACAAAGATGGATTTGTGATGTGATTTACAAATCGGAGGTTCAACTTGTTAGAAGTGTATGTTCTTCGTTTTGTTTTATGATGTAGTATGGGATGAAAAATAATACTGAATGAGGTGGAATACATATTTACTTCTTTAAGAGTGTTAGTAATCATACACTATAAAGAATGGGTTACAAAGTTTGAAGAAAGGATGAGGCTGTGAAGTCTCATGTAGAAGCAAGTCCAGCAATGATTCGAAGTTATGCACGAGATGCTATAGATTTATGTTCTTAAGTCTATGTTAAAGTATTCTTGATGGCTTGCACGTAATTTTCAAGAATGTTCCCGATATCGAAAGCATGTACCACGGTAATATGGGCATTCACACGGTATATATTTTGAGTGAGTATGTTGGGTGTGATGGTGGTAAAGATTATGTCAGATTGGTGATGGCTTTGGGAATCGCTCAAAGGATTAAGCCTGTTAATCACAATGGAGATATCTGATGGTTTATTTCAGATACACGGTAATCATGACATGTGCTGGAGTATGATATTGAAGCTAATTCTTCCTTTCTGGGTTGGAGTTCAATATGTTGTTAGCTTACTGGTTAGGTGGAGTTAGTGGTGATTCTTCTGGATGGTTCTCTTGGTGATCAATGTTGGAGTCTGTGCAAGGATTCGTTGATGGTGGTAGAAGATTTTCATGGTGTTTTTGAAATGTGGCCAGTTTCACAAGTGTTCTTCATAAAGAAGATGGTTTGAAGACTTTTATCAACGTCATGGTGTTTTTGGTCAAAGAGATGGTTCTATGAAGATGAAAGTTCAGATGTGAGTTTCAAAAGTGAACTACGGACGGTTTTATTCCTTGTAGAGGACACTTAAGCAGCCTGTGGCGCAAACAACGTTTGAAGACGAAGGAGATTTCGTGTATTGATCGTCTCATGCATGAATGCATGATCCGAGGTAGAGAATTGTTGGACGGTGGTGTGTTCAGGACACGGTTTTGTGGAAGAAATCAAAACCATGTTAAACTCTCAAAACCTTGGTCGGTGGTTTTGTGTTCCCTAGCTTTCCCTTTCCCACTTGTTCATTCATGCATTCAAACAAGGTTGGTCTTTGAGTCATAATTTGTAGGCTAAGAAAGTCCTAGTTTGTAGGAACTCAATTTGGAGTTGGTCACTTAGAGGTTAAGTTATATCTCTAGCTAACTAGTATAAATAGAGGTCCTTGGTAGAGAGAAAAATAATCCAACCTAGAAGAGTGGTAAATCCTTGTGCTTAGGATTATTGGTCTCTTTGGTAGGGAGGATCGTGTGCTACCGTGTAGGTCACTATCGGTGTGAGAGAAAAACTTGCAGAGAGGGGATTTTGGTGCTCTAGTGTGTCGGGTTTAGGTCTTCTCCCTAAACCAAGTTTCTAGATGGTTTCCATGTTTCTCCTCTGTTACTGGGAACCATGAAGACGGTGTAGAAGAGAAGACATGAGGCTGGTTTGAGGAATGGTTAGAGAATTGGTTTCTATGGTTTCTTCGATGGTGTTCTCGGGTATGTCTTGTTAACTCTTTGGTTCTTGTCTTGGGTTGCGGAAAGAGCATTTAATGGTCTTTATTTTAATGGAGTTTTTCTGGTGGTGTTGGCCGTGGATGTAGCCTGTAAAGGTGAACCACGTATATCTTGTGTTGTGGTATGTGTTCTTCTTTATCTTCTGCCTCTCTCTTAATATTTCTCCCATGTTTGGTTCAAATCACCAAATGCCCTTTGTGATCCTGTGATTCCTCTGCGCTCGGGGTGCCAATTTTCCCCAACAGAACTTAAGTTTGGTCATCCTCTTGCACCTGAAAATTCACATATTGATCATCTTTCATGAGTTGTGGAGGAGTGTTGCTTGGTTTCCTTTAATATTGAGTGCCCCATCGACTGGATTTAGCTTCACTTGTAGGTAATAATATGTTCTTGTTATTTAGTTTCGGTCATCCGGATATTAAATGTCTAATACAATACGCATACTATTAAAAGATGGGAAGTTTAAAGAACTCAATGAATACTGAATTTCTTGTTTAATTATCTTCTATCATGTTTTTTAATTATCTTGTATCTTGTTAATATTAACCATTTTTGCATTTTCCACAACATGAAATAAGTCTATGCTAAATGTGACAAATCATTTACAAATCGAGTGCTTCATATTCTCCAACGCCGATCAGCGGAATATGTATAATTTCTGAAGGTACCAAAAAAGAAAATGTGAAATTCTGGGAGACCAGAGTATCAAAAATTCAATTACGAACTTGGTTTTTCACACCTTTTCAGTATGGAATTACAAGCCATAGTGCTGCCTTTGGTAATTGTTGGCTCTTAACGGGTTAATATCCCCTCTCAACAGCTGAGGCTTCTTATGTTTTCCTTCCATCAACAAATGAGGAAGTGATCCACATAAAGAAACAAGAAAGTGTTAAAAACTGAAATTTGCAATACAACCTTTTTCTACTTTTTGAGGAGTTAATGAAGAAATGCTAAAACAAGGGAGCCACCATGAGTAATAGTAGAGAAATCTCGGATACAAACACATTCTAAAAGCATGATTAGAGTGACAACTGACCTGTCAAACAAAATTTTAAACATAAAGAACCGCTAAAGAAGCCACCAGTTTGCCATATTAAACCTGACAGGAGGCTTAATTCATCTAGCCACTGATAATGCATATGTAATTGACACAATCTTTAAGTGGGATTTGCCACATAGGGCGTTTCCATGGTTCTTGACATCAATGACATGGCATTTGAGCTTTCCTTCCATGCACTTTCGTCCAAATTCTTTTCATATCTTGTATAGATGCCAGTTTATAAACACGTCCATTAATAGATTAAACAACCGATTTTCGCAAGAAACTTCCATCATGATGCTCTGGTTATTGCAGTAAAAAATATTAGGAGGGCTAAATAACTTAACTTGATACGTGCGCTTTCAGCCATAGGCTAAACCTCATCAAGTTTTATGTGTACTTTATCAAGCTTCTCTTGCCCATCTATCTCAAAGAACTATGCATTATGTTATAGCTATAACTCTAGCCTCTGCAGCAACTTGAAATGCCACCTGAGAATTTTTAAACAAGTTCAAACATTATATGCATGAATGGAGTTCAACCTAATAAGGGAGCATTATGAAGAACATAACTTTAAAAGCACACTGTGTAGTTTTTTCCACAGAGGGATATTTAATAAACTTTAATGACTGAACAATAGTCAGGGATGCACACTTATGAGCTAGACAAAAGAAAAATCCGGAAACTATACAATCAATACTGAATTGAATAAGTAAAAAAGAGGGAAGACTGCGACACACATACTCATACAAAAATGTTGATACACATGGAGATTTCGAATTTTTGCAGTTACCTCAACAATTACGAGGTCATGCAAAAACAACTACAGATTTTTCAGCCCATCTTCCGAGAGAGTATTCATTAACAAACAAATAACAGAACCACTTGGTGCAAAGTTTCTCTTACGCATCTTGCGAAGAAAATGCAGTGCCTTTGTTGTCTCGCGGGCTATAAGATAACCATTAACAAACAAATAACAGAACCACTTGGTGCAAAGTTTCTCTTACGCATCTTGCGAAGAAAATGCAGTGCCTTTGTTGTCTCGCGGGCTATAAGATAAGCATTAATAATGGTATCATATGCTCTAGCATCTAGTAAACTACCCTTCTCTTCCATTTCGAAGATTAATGAGTTAGCCTCCGGTAACATGTTGTTACGAAAGAGGACAGCTATCATTGTGGTATATGTTACAACGTCAGGTACTAATCTTATTTTTGGTATTTCATCAAATAGTTTTTTGGCATCTTCCGACTTGCCAGCCTGGAATAATCCGCGAATAAGAATAGTGTACATGTGAATGTTAACTAAGATATTTTTGTTTTATTTTTTTGATCAATAAAACGATATAATTTTTATATATAAAAGAATAATGAATGGAGGAGTTACAATACCTCAAAACCATAATAAATCAAGGGGAAGGAAAAAATAAAAAATTCAACAGTAGAGCGACTATCTCCTGACTAACTCGTCCCATTTGAAGCACCCCGGAAGGATGAGACCAATACAAAATATTTTCCTTAATGTCTAATACGATCTTTTGAGCGTCTTTCTCTTTGCCTCTACGACAAACATCCGTTGATTGCGTTCTCTTCAGATATTCCAACAAATAGCATAAGAAAGAATGTTCCAAATAAAATTCCCAGCCGTTGTGAAATCAGTTCTATCTCTATCTTTAAAAGAATCCTTTATGTCATCTCCCGATGGTCTTCCCACTCCAAAACCATTTAGAAGAACATCCCATATAGAGTGAGCAACTGAACAATGAAGGAACAAGTGATTTATAGTCTCTAATTCCTTCTTGCACATACAACATCTATTTACCGTTCTCCCTTTCCTTTCTAAATTATCTTGTGTTAGTAAGGAATTATGATGTACCAGCCACGTAAAGAAGCTAACCTTGATGGGTACATTATTATTCCAAACAATCCTGTGGGTAAAATCCACGAAGGAGGACGAAGGAATTAGAGATAAGTAGCACGAACGTACCGTGAATGCGCCGTCAGCTGTCCACTTCCAAAGTCTCTGGTCTTCGTCTTCATTTAGAGTCACCTCTTGCAACTTGTGCGATAGATCCACCGCTTCTGTAATCTTAATGCCTGAGAGTCTCCTTCTCAAGTCCAGATTCCAATTTGAGTGTCCTTCACTATCGCTGGAGTAAAACTGGCTGACTACATTGTTCTTCTTCCGAGAGACATTGTAAAGATTGGGAAAAGCTATCTTCAAAGGCATATCACCCAACCAATGGTCTTCCCAAAAGCTAGTTTTATCCCCTTTACCCACTTTATGCACGATCCCTTTATAGAAAATATCCATTCTGTTGGTCACCCCCTCCATATCCCACTGCCATATTTCAACTTTGTAACCTTGGTGTCCCACTTCAGTTTACTCTCGCCATACTTGTATTTTACTAGATTTCTCCACATAGCATCAGGTTCCTTTTGGTATCACCACAACCACTTGCACAAAAGAGCATCATTCATGATGTGCAAATCGTTGATCCCTAACCCTCCCATTTCTTTGCTCTGGAAAACTTTACTCTACCCAACAAGAGGATACTTCTTATTCACATCTGTGCTATTCCATAAAAGCCTTCTCATCAATCCATTTAGTCGTTTTGAAACGGACTTTGGCATTGAAAAAACTGACATCAAGTAAATGTCCAGCGAGCTCAGCACGCGTTGAATAAGAACAAGCCTCCCTCCATATGATAAAAACTTCACACTCCATCCTTGAAGACTTTTTTCAGTCCTTTCAATTACAGGATCCCAGATAAGCTTGCTTCTATAAGACCCCCAGTCGGCATACCTAAGTAATTTATAGGTAATTCTTCCAGAGAGCACCCCAAGCTAATGTTTACTATCTCATTACAAGAAGTATTTTCGATCCTGATTGCAGAACTTTTAGAAGGATTCATTCCCAAACCCGAGCAAATTCCAAAACAGATAAGAGTAGATTTGATGAATTGAATTTGATCAGGAGAGTCATTTGCAAAAAATAAGTTGTCGTCGGCAAAGAGCAGATGTGTCACTTCTTTTCCATGGTGGTTAACCTTGAAACCATCATATAGTCCATTTTGCTCTAAACATTTCCTCCCATGGATTAAAACATTTCTATCGCTTCGTCAATTTTCACATTCTTGCAGAGACCATCCAAAAATGTATTCTAGGTAACTTCATCTGGAGATTGACCAAAAGTTCGCATCTCATTCAACAAATTATTTGCAGTCTTTATTCTTCCATCTCATTACAGTCCCGCTAATAGTATATTGTAAGTAATGGTTGTGGGTTTCAATCCATTATGTTTTAATTTCTTGAATATCTGCAAAGCTTCATCCAACTTACGCTTCTTGCAATACCCGTCGATTAATATAGCGCAACTGATAACATCCGGATCAAGGCCCCTATCTACCATTGAGTTAAACAGTTTCATGGCATCCTGAAGCCAACCTGCCAAACACAGACCATCCATCATTGAACCATAAGTAATCTGGTCAGTTTTTATGTTTAACTAGTCCATCAGTTCAAATAGCCCCCAAGCATCTTCCGTCATCCCATCTTTACAATGTGAAATTATTAATATGTTTTTTTTTTTTGATCAAAAGAGAAGATGTATTAAGAAGATTAAGAATGTACAACAATTCTACCAGAAGTAGATGAAAGAAAATAAAAAAATAAACAAGGGAACTAGTGATTACATGAAGATAGAATCCCAGGTAGAGGTCACTGAACTCGAGAATTTCAAGTGGACACGGTGACCTGCAGTTGCTGCCCAAGCCAAGACTGGTGACCTAGCTTCTTGATTCAGGTCATCATCAGTTTTATACACGTACTGAGCTTCAAATCGTCTGCAATTCCATTCCCTCCAAATTGTATGAACAATTGTAGCAGGGATTAAGCCCCATATATAGTTACCAGAACTTGAGAAGTGTCTGTGATGCCACATATCTGCCAAGGTCTTTATTGTACCGGGAACAACCCAAACCCAACTTGTATTAGGTAGGAGACCGGACCAAATCTTGTATGCGATTTTACAGTGGAGAAATAAATGGTCTTGCCACTCAACACCAATTCCACACAAAACACACGAGTTATATAAATCTATACCTTTGTGTTGCAGTACATCAATGGTATTCAGCTTTCCATGTAGTAGGCACCAAATTAAGATGTTTATTTTCTGTGGTATTGCAGGTCTCCAAATAAATTGATAAGGAAAGTTATCAACACCAAATTCAGCAACCATCTTTGCATAAAACGACTTGCCTGTGAATACACCCGAGTTGTGAAGCTTCCACCTTCTCGTGTCTAGAAGTACATCTCGAACCGGAGGATTATCACCGATGATAGTGAGAAGAGCAGCATATTAATATGTTAAAGCCTTAAAGGTTACCACATTGGGTAAAATCCCTTGTTCCATCGTTTCATCAAAGTATTATCTTGCCTTTTCTTGCTGACCATGTAGACAATTACCATGAATCATGGAATTATAAGCCGAGATTCCTCTACAAACCATCTAGTCAAAGATTCTCTTTGCCCCATCCAACCTGCCTAAATTGCAAAGCCCGCTGATCGAAGAGATGTAAACAACTACATCCGGTGCAACACTCAAGGGGCCGTGCTCGCCCACACTGTCGCTTATAATTGCATTATACGCTAGCACGCTAATTACCTTAGGATCATAGTAAAAGTGTTATCATGTTTCCATACTAGGGTATGGCCCGTGCCGTAACGGCACGGGTTCTGGTTTGTTGAACATAGAGATCCATTAGGTTTTCTTCTTTTATAAGTCCCGCGAAGATGGCATTTGTCGAAGTGAACGTGGCATAACTATTTCAGGGAATAGTTGCCAGTGGTGGTTATAGCTATTTTGGTTTACAGATTGAAAGTGTTAAGCATAAAATCTAGATCCACCTTTATCAGTATGGCTTTGAAAGTGAAGGCTCGAAAATTGGAACTGTTTGTAGTGTGGCTTCCATGCATTTTACGCTTTGCTTTTCACGAAATGGAATTGTAAAAAGATGAATTCATACGATGTTTGACCTTTCCTAAGACATGGATCAACAAACCTTGCTACAAAGTAATGCTTTCATACCTGCTGTCGTAAATCACATGGTTTATCAGAATTTTTCCAAAATAACCCATCTCATATATGTGAATGATACTATTCCAACTAAAGATTATTCATACCAACTTTTTTGTGAACTCATCTAAAGCGCACTGGAAGAAGAAAAAAAATCACCGCAAAAGCTTAAGAATTCTGGTCATCCAAACACACTCATATGAGGACCAAATACCAATGCAGTAATATCACTTCAGTCCTAGAATGGGGAATCTCTGCTTCCTCTTTTGCCTCTACCATCTGACGTCTCTTTCTATTCCAATGGCTTGTCTTTTGGTTCTCCCTTTGTGGGTTTGTCATCTACAACCTCAGCGGAAACAAAAAAAAAAGGATTCAGAAAAACTCATTAGGCACTTCATTTCTTCGACCTGCAGAACACATAAGTATGGACGAAAATCAGTATCTTTGAAAAAAAATGAAGAAAAATAGTGTCCCCGTTAAGAAATACAATTTCTGCCTATTGAAGTCATTAATTTATAGAATCCAACCAAACAAAACTTTAGCTCTAAAAATCGGAACCAAATCAACCATCCGCAATACCTCAAATAGTATAGATATGATAAACATTAAATTTTATGCATAAGAACTAACGTACAAAACAAAGTATAAACACAAAGGACGCCATATTTTTATATGGTATGTATAAGAATTCGTTAAATGCAAAACATAGAATAATTTATAAGATTTGGATATCAGTTATGGTCGATAAGTGAATAAAAAAAATACATTGAATTGATAAATTAAAGCAAGTAGTCATTTTTTAAACTGTAGCTTTAGTTGCTTGCCATTGAACTTAAAACCCATTTCTTCTAGAATTAATACAGCAAGCGTAGCCAAAATCACTGTCAAAGTGAAAACTATTAAAAATAAATAGCTAACTGCATTTAAGAAGCTCAATAGGGATCCCTGTCATAAATATCTACCAAGTTGAAGTGTACAATATATATCAAAAGTGCTACTTACTAAACCAAGAATCGAAAAACGAAAGACCATAATATACCTGGAATATCATTCAAGGTCTGGCGAGAATGATTAGGAATAAAATGTCTTCGCCTTCACTTAAATAGTTCGACATTCTTTATATTGGCAGCGAGTGAAGAGATCACCAACCTCCGACATAGCTGTTTTTTGTTAGCCATAATCTCTAGCAACGAAAATCAATAGGTAATAAATACTACTTTACGGATGTTTTTCAACTGAAAAGCTTAACCTAGACATTCGAAAACAGCAAACCCACTGTTTTTGAGCTGCAAATCAATATCAAATACGATTTTATTTTACAATTAGGTGAGTTTTTACTTCAAATATATTTTGATGAATATGTATCATGAATTACCAATCTGTAAGAATATTTTCCATAGTAGCTTTGCTCTCAACAACCGTGACTATATCTTCTGCTGCTTGTAGCTTCGACAGAATGCTGCATTTCAAGCATATTTCTTTCCAATCTTTTACTGACATCAATTTTTTTTGTGCTCCGCTTCATTGGTACAACCCCAGGCAGTTCATCGCCCTACGACAAAGATAAGGATAAATATAAGAAGAAAAATTTATTTGCTCATATTATAACACTAAATCGTGTACCGCATGAGATAAATATACTTATGTATGTTAACCAAATAAACAGAGACCAATTTATGTAACAAAATAGAGGTTTCTTATGTTTTCTTATGGTTAGTATACACAATAGTTTGACATGGATTTCAAATGGATCTACTGTGTGGCATCTCTGAATAACAATACCGAAAATTAACTCATGCTACATGTCATCAATTATAGGTCAACAACTAAATCTAACTCAAGTAAATAGTTGATTTACTCAAATTAGTTTTATAAACAATGATCCAATAAATAAGACTAAGAAAAAGAAAGGTGGAAAGTGTAATTCACGGGTACCTGCGAGTCACTTCTCTATAAAATTCAGGAAAATGTAACCATACAGTTGGAAAATTGGGAACATACAACTTCAAATAATCTCTCTATGAACCATAACTAAGCCTGTAATTTAGATAATTTTTTAGAGGGAAATACTCTTACACTGTCATCAAGCATGAACACATCCAAGCTAGTGACATCACATCATCGGTCACCATGAAATCTAATTTGTTCCACTTTTAAGAGATCCCAATGTAGGTCACCCAGGGCTTGCCTTCTTCAGCCTCGCCTATATGGGAAAAATCTTTATAGATGTTTCTCGCTTGATGTTTGGAAGAGCTAGTGCGAATCGGGTAACCCTTTTTGAAAACCTCCAAGAATATGGACTGCACATTAGTATAAAATATGACTATGATGACAGATAAAGAGGAAAAATATAACAACAAAAAACTCAAAATGCATGACTAAAAATGATAGTCTTTATTACAAAAATTGACAACCGTCGTGGATTGATTATTTGAAAGATTTAGCCATGGAACATGTTGCTGAATAATAATTCTTGAATGAAGGAATTGATATACATATCAAGCCTTTATCTTATCCAACCCAATTGAAATTATATTGACAAATTGAGATAGATACATACCTAAGATTGATGGAGTCTTGTCTTCCAATATGTCATGTAGCACAAAAATCTGCAATAATGTGCAAGGAATAATTACCTTTTACATTTTATCGTAAGACCTTTTCTTAAATGAATATGAACTTGAACTTGAATAACACCAAAGAATTTAGATAAACAAATCGAAATATACAACAAAAAAAGTCACGCGCTGATCTGCTTTAAATGGGTGCTATAACGATACATATAGTTATGCCGGTATCATTGAACTTGTTCTTTGGCATAGTTCTACATGTATGGTAAAGCTCGATGGTCCTTTTCCATTAAACATTCTAGGTTCAAGGCCGCATCCCAATCTTGTAAAAGCATTCAAGTTTTTGTACCTGAAAGAAAGAGGCATCATTAAAACAACAGTCATATACCATACATATCAAGGGTTAAAACGAGGTATTGAGTTACCTATTTCAGGGTATCCATGGATGACAAAACATCACAAAGATGCAGTTTTCTTTTGGTATATTTCTCTATGAACATTTTATCTATAATCTGTTTCACAAATCTTAGTAGAACTCTGCTGCTAAGTAAAACCCAAACTACAACAACACAATTTAGTCTAATCAAACACAATATACTCATTTTCTACAAAAAACTCTTTGTGTACACTTAATCAATTTCAGTAACATTAACGGGAATGAAAGATTCCACTATGGTGAATTCAAAGACACAACATATGAGAAATGACCTGAAGTCCAGAAAACACATTGCAAACTTGGTGAAATAACATGTGACTCACAAAATCTAAGAGACACCTAGATACAATCATAAAGATACTTCAAATTAAAATTAAAATCCTAAAAAACCACAAATAAAGATAAAATTTTCAACCCTAAAAATCAAAATTCCAAAATATCATGATCTCCACAAATTAATTAAAGCTTACATCTGATCAAAAAATAATAATTAAAGCTTACATCGATCTTCCATGTATGGGAGATGAGTTTATCAGTTCCTTCAAATTGCATTTGATACTGAAAGGTTAAAATCAATTTGTTACAGATCATCAAAAATCCAAAAAAGAAAAAGAAAAAAAAAAGAGGAATCATTTGATGATTGATACTCAATAATCAAACATAGGAGTCCGATAGTAAGAAACCAACAAATATGCGTCATGCAAGATGAATTAAAATGAGACATTTACCTAGAATGAAACCAATTTTGCAAATTATTTTCTACAAATACACTGATAAGATTTTCTGCAAATGATTCGATTATTGAATAAAAGGATTCAATGGCGAAAATAACGCTGCTATAAATGTTATTTCCGTTACTATTGTAAAGCCGGAAGAGAAGAAGCTGAATAAAAACCTAGGAAAAATGTAAAAGAACAACTTGGACGGTCATTGAATGAAATGTATATCTGTGGATGGTTGAATCGTGACCCTCCTTTATATCCTCAAAATGTAAGTCCCTGGAATATTAAATCTTGACCGTCATTTATATATCCGAACCATAGATCACCATAGATATAGAAAAACACCATTGTCCCTTATAATATAGATTAATATAGTCACCTAACTTTATGTTACCTCTTTTATGTTCTTCTTCTTCACGGCGTGCCTTCACTATCAACAACACTAACGAAAGTTGGATAAAATAAAATATGGCACAACACTAAAAAAAATTTATCAAAAGAAAAGAGGATGGTATGTTGCCCTCCAAGAAATTCGGAACCTTCTGACCCTCCTTTATATCCTCAAAATGTAAGTCCTCCTGGAATATTAAATCTTGACCGTCATTTATATATCCGAACCATAGATCACCATAGATATAGAAAAACAACATTGTCCCTTATAATATAGATTAATATAGTCACCTAACTTTATGTTACCTCTTTTATGTTCTTCTTCTTCTTCACGGCGTGCCTTCACTATCAACAACACTAACGAAAGTTGGATAAAATAAAATATGGCACAACACTAAAAAAATTTATCAAAAGAAAAGAGGATGGTATGTTGCCCTCCAAGAAATTCGGAACCTTCTGAGATGAACATGGAAAAAAGTGATTAAAACAGAATCCAACAGCAATCTTATTGTATTCACAAAAAGATGGATGTATATTATTACTCCGTTATGTTTAGGTTTCAATTGATATGTTAAAGTAGTGATTTAAAAGATGAGAAAATGATATAATTTTCGTTTCTAATGTATTTGGAAATTCCCAATAACTCCAATATCCAACACTTCAAATTTAATCTACCATTTCAATATTTTTATTCAACTGATTGCCTTATATACGAATATGTAAAATATGTTCTAAATTATATATCTCCTTTGTCTTGTCTACTTTCTAGCACCAGGGCTATACGGATGCTTGTTGTAATTCAAGAGGGACGAAGGGTAATTGACTATGGAAATGGAACTACTTTCTACCGTTGTTTTGCATCTTTGAACTTTAGCTCCAGAAATAAAGCTGCGTAAGTGAAGAACAGGAGGAAGGTTGAGAGTGAATTTGGATCGAGAAAACAAAAAAAAGAATAAACCAGAAGGACTTCGTTAACTTCCATGTTTCGTAACAACAGATGTATCATTGTCTAGATGAAAAAATCTCGCAATCGGAGTTATAAGTGACAGTGCGGGGTAGCATTAGCCACACTGGGCCAATCTCTAAGCATTCCGGAGAAGAGAACCAAAGCATGATCAACTAAACATCCTTTGCGAAGAGCATCTATGATAGAACAATACGAAACAACATCAGGTCTGCAGTTCCATTTCAGCATATTATTTTGGGATATTTTGACTTAGGTGCCCATAAAATGGTATGCCTTTGCGTTTGGTGCCTAATTTTGTCCAATTTTGAGTTAGGTGCCCAGTGGGTCACAGTCAACGTATTGACTGTGGTTGACTGTTACCCATTGGGCACCTAACTCAAAATTGAACAAAGTTAGGCACCAAACGCAAAGGCGTACCATTTTATGGGCACATAAGTCAAAATATCCCTATTATTTTTTAACTGAAGAGCACAACCCACTTGACCAGTTCTGCAAATATAAGAATATTACATGTGAAGGCCTCAGGTTGAATACCTGTCTGACCCAGTTTAGCAAACACTTTAAAGGCAAGTTGAATCTCATCCTAATTGGCAACATCAATTAATCAAAATGCTGAATGTATAAATATCGGGTCTCTACTCCAACTGAACTCAGCTTCTTGTACAACATATTCACATTTGAATAACATTTAATTTTTGAAACTGACTCTAAATGTACAAGTAACGGCCTTTCTAGAATCAATTGATCAAAGTATTTCAAGCCATCCCCAAGTTTCTTCATTATTCCAGATTTACACTCATCCCTCACAAAACGTTCAAGTTGTGTAACTGCAGAAGCATAAAAGACCCTTCTCTTAAAAATGAGAACTTAGATTACAAGGTATCCATTTGGTTCCCTAAGCACTTCATGCTTTAAGATTTCCATGAAGTGCCAGAAAGGCCCAAAACCAACACTGCTCCAAAGACTAAAAGTGAATACAAATGAAGCGAGACAGGATTGTAGCATACAGGCGAAGACACATTAACCTATAAGGCCTTGGAGAACATAAAAGGAATGTACACGAACTGTGGAGTTTACACTTTGGAATATCACACAACATGAAGGGATGAAAAGAAATAATACAGCAGATAGAACAAAAGAAGCAGAACACAATGGTAATCACTAATCAGTCACATTTGTTTGGAAAGACGGGGTGGCCAGTCATTTGTGAACCTTCATCTCCACCAAGATATGGACAAGGGACTGCTTTTGCGAAATCTTTCTTTCGTAGAAGCTTTCGTGCAGCTCTTGTGGCACCAGGTGAGGAACCAATCCAGGAACCGGTGGAATTCCCATATCTACTGTGTGTGAGGCGTTTGTACATCTTCAAATCTTTGTTCTTTTCTATGTCATCCGGGTCAATGTCGACTGTGAAGATGTCTCCATAAGGCCTGGATGAGTGGGTAATGATCGGCAAAGATATGGGATCAACAGACGCTGCAGCAAGATCTGAAGTCACAACAATGCTACGTCCATCTGGACTGAAGAATGGGTAGCTAACATGCCCCCCAAAATCATTTCCACTAGCAATCACTCTTACAACCACATCCTTATTATCCGGATCAACTAGATACACTGCAAAATATCTTGAGTCAAGGCCATCATCTCTTTTTGCTGCACCTGGAGGCTTGTCGCGGTTTGAAGAGAACACTATCCAATTTCCTTTTGGAGACCATTGGCATTGTGTGTCGGTCCAATCCCCATTTGTAAGCCTTTCGGGTTCAAATCCTTTGACCGCTCCTTTAGCTTCATTCATTATGTACAGATTCTTGTATCCATCTCTTGTCGATTGATAAACTAATCTTGTTCCTGTTGCAAGTTTCTACCCATCAATCCACATACCGTATATTTAACTTAAGCAACTGCCATGAGAAATACAGAGAATAAGTAGAAGGATTATATGTAGTTTTTTTTAAGATTACCATCTGGACTGCTGGATGGGTAGGCATTATTGAACCCGCCATCTGTGAGCGGTTGAAGTTGCCTTCTACCACCAGACACATTTCGGACAGCGTAGATGTCTACGGTTGCATCAGGACTGAAAGAAGGTCCTATGCATACATATAGTGTGTCCAGTCTATCATTTTGGTTCCAAACTGGCGAGAAGATGCTGTTTGGAGTTAGCTGAAAACAGAAACTTATATCAGCAAACAATTTTACATTTCGAATACAGAAATTATATTTCATACTCTTTCCGGTACCTCGGTAGCTTCAATTAGCTTTTCGTTGTCGAGTACATATACAGTCTTGAAATGATTGTCCACAAATGCAAGTCTGTTTCCGCTTTTGGAAAATGTTGGAAATCCTCCTCCCACCCTAAACAGTCCTACATCCGGATCTGGGGAAGTGATGATTTGAAACTGTCTTTTGATCTCTTCTTCCTCCTGTCACAAGTAATAAACATTTGAATGTGTGGGCATAGCTTAGTTTAGACAAGATGCACTTAAATGAACCCAAACAGGTTTGTATTACCTCGAGAGGGTCACTGGTGCGACAATGGTAGCCGATACGCTTCCCATAAATCCCATCACCTATGACAAAGGGGTTGAAATGGTCACCCTTTGATCTGACTTTTTGAGTGATTTGTGTGGGTTCTTGCCCTCCAGCTGAATAAAAAATCTCAATGTGCCGATATTGTGCTTCAACACGGGTATCACCCAACTCTGATTTCTGCCTTATAGTAGCGACAGCTACTGTGGTGGCGTCGATGGCTGCCGGTGTAAACGCATCAATGTTATCTGGGGTCACACGCACAGGCACAAGGCCAGTACTGCTAATGTCGGCACGGTACACACCCCAGCAATTTCTTTCTGTTTTATCATCCTTGCGGTGGAAGAATATGATATCATCACTTCCCCAAGTCGGCCAACCCCCATTTTCCACAACCAACCTACGATCGTGAGGCTCTTCTACATTCATGATGTAAATGTTAGTCTTTTGGTCTTCGATTGCACCATCCCAACCTCCCGTTCCCTCAAATGACGCCACTGCTATCTTCTTTCCAGACGGGGATACCGAGGGGCTTAAATCAGCATGCTCTGATTTGAAGCATAATCAATAAGAAGAAATTCAACATCTAAATCCACTAGGCATGATTTATGTCATAATTATAAAAGGAGAGTAGGTACCTCTTGGTGTGAGACGGTCAGTTTTTCCGGTCATGATACTGGTTCTGTAAACAGCAGTCCAAGGATGGCGACGTTCAATCGCTTGTTCCTTGGTGCTGACATAGATGAGATAATCACCGGCAAAGCAACCACTGTCTTCAAGGCGAACACCATCTTCAAATGGATGTTCGGCGTGGAATCTACTCAAAACGTCGCCTAAGCTGTGGACTATCACCCTTGGCGGGTTGACATCATTGTGACGGAGAGCTATGTGAAGCAATTCAAGGCTGTCTCGTTCCGAAACGAAAACCATGCCTGTGATACGACCTGAATCTACATCATCCTGGTTGCCATAGCCGGTCAAACTTGTGTAGGTGAAAATTTTCATAAGCGCTTCAGGTGGGATCTCAGTGCCGTTGTAATTGTAGGACTTCCCATCAGTCATGCGAAGTTCATCCTGGCTCGATGTTGGTGAAATCGGACAAGAGAATATGTCAAGCGGCGCCGGTGATCGGTACGTTGAAAACAAGGCAATATTACCTCTCTTCTCTACCTTCTCCAATTTGTTAATTTCTTCCCTTTTCTCCATTTGAATAAGTCAGCTGAAAAAAATTTCAAGAAAAGAAGTTAGATTATGTTGGTTACTAATCTTAAAATCCATGAACAATCCAAGAAAAACATTCAATCTTACCTTCTAAAATACGTCGCAGAAGTTGCAGAGAAACGCAGTTGATGATTTGAATACGAAAGAAAGAGATATTATGAAACAATAAGAAGAAGAAGCATAGTGGAAAGATATTATCAAACAATAAGTGAAGATATTATCCACTGGCATTAATTTGTCTAATCACATCATTGACTTTCGAAAGATAAGTCTTAAAAAAAACTAGCCTAGTGGTAATAACAAGGAGCATTACTTGAGACGTGTCGGTGTCTGAGTAAAAAGTAAAAAATGTGACGGGACATTTCAACAAACACCTATGGGGTGCAAGTGTGTAACTGAAAACACAACTACTATTTCATGGAGGCTGGAGCTGGAATACAACCATCGAATTTGCTGATACAATCGGTAAGTAATTGTGCCTCGTTTCTTGTTATCTGACTGCAACTAGCCGTCACCGGTGGGCGGATAAGGATTGTTGGCGAGCATTTTAAGATCGTTCCAGAGAGTGGGTAACTGACACCCCACCCTTAATTCTGGAAAAGTAAAATAATTTCCCCATTCGATGTCTTGCAAACACTAGGGAAGACCTATGACACGTGTCAGGCGTAACAAACACACAGGCCATTCATGCCGGGCCGTGCCTTATACGTGGCAGTAAACTTCACAGCTCACCAGAGACGTGAAATACTATGGTATTATGAAACCTAGCGACAACATCACAATACACTGGCCACGGAGATCACTAGTAATAAAATAATGATTACTTAATTGATTAACACAGGTCATTTTGATAATCGCCGTGATTAAAATATGTTGCGTGTAAACCATCTAGACATTAGTAATTTAGTGGACTTTGAGAGTCAAGGTCTTCTTCTGATGTTGCCATCCGGAAAGAGATAAGATGTTGTAATCAGATTACATCATGTAATTTGAGACCATCCCCACACGTTGATGCATAATTGTCAGCAAAAGATTAACATCAGAGACGGAAATAGTCTTGAATCCGAAAAATTAAAGAGCTTAGCTTTCAAAGAGTTTACCATTACTTGTAACTGCAGTTGTGTGTTCAGCGCTGGCAATAACCATTTTGAACAATATCCCCTGGAAGCTTGAATCTTTTGCAGCACAAGTGAGTCCTCAATGGTGCATTTGCAGTTACATGCACGAATACAAATTAACTTTTCTCTTCAGTCTCCAACTTTTCGTCATTCATGAGACTTTGCAACTACATCTAGAGCCTAAACATCAGCTGGTGGCTTCTTCCAGCATATCCCCAACAACCAACGGAAAACATTGACCAACTAGAACTATTACTTGTCCATATGAGGACCTGTAATTGATGATCTTGAAACAGCTGGAGTAGGCGATCGAGACAACCATCACGATATGGCCCATTCCTACAAGATAAACTTCACCAGGTTGTGTGTAGGATGAGCAGTTTATTATTGATATTTTGAAGAAATTGGGTTTTCATGAGCATTGGTGCAGGTTGATTGAGCAATGTGTGACAACTGTGTCTACTTCAATACTCTTGAATGGTGCTCCAGGTGAGGTGTTTATCCTACAAGGGGTCTCAGACAGGGAGACCCTTTGTCACCCTATATCTTTATAATATGTGTGGATGTCCTATCTAAAATTCTTATTAAGGATGAGTCTATAAATGCTATACAAGGGATAAAAGTGACTAAAGATGCTCCCTCAGTAAGCCATCTATTTTTTTCTGATGATTTGTTGGTTTTTGCTAGGGCAAATCTAAAAGGTGCTAGGAATCTGAATGACATGCTCAATATGTTCAGTAAGTACTCAGGACAATCCATAAATTTTGAGAAATCAGGTATTGCCTTTAGCCCTAAAATTGATCCAACAACTAAGTCATAGATAGTGAACATTTTGAACATTAAGAAGTTAGGCTTACAAGATAATATTTAGGTGTGCCTCTTCTTATACAAAGAAACAAAATGGAAACTTTCAGTCACCTATTTGATACCTTTGATAGGAACTTAGCCTCATGGAAAGGCAAGTATGTCAATCAATCTAGTAGGAAAACTCTAATTCAGTCTAATTTAGGGTCCTTAGCATCCCATCACTTAGATGTTTTTCCTATGCCTAAATAGTTGACTAACAAGATAGATGGTATCCAGAGAAGGTTTTGTTGGAAAAAAAAAGGAAATAATATAGGTATTACTCTTAGGAATTGGGATAATGTCACTAAACCAATAGTCCTAGGAGGTTTGAACATAAAGAAAACTGAATATCTTAACACTGCCCTGCTAGCAAAACTTGCTTGGAGAGTTTTGAATTAACCTTATGCTCTATGGGTTAAAATTTTTGAACATAAGTACTTCCCAGATAGTAACCTACTTCATGCTATTAAAGAAGAACAAACTTCTTGGGTTTGAAGAGGGGTTTGTAGGGGTTAGAATTCATTAGGAAGCATTACTATTGGGAGGTTGGAGATGGTAAATTTATCTAGATTTGGAAAGATAGATGGGTGCCAAATAGTATGTTAAAAATGTTATTTGATGATGCTACTGTCAAGGATATATGTGACATAAGAATTCCAGATGAAGGTAAAGATATTTTAAGATTGATACCATCTTATAATGGTATGTTTAGTGTAAAAACTGCCTATAAGGCCATTATGGATGATCTTTATAGTCATGAGACTGTTGTTTTTCCTTGGAAAAAGTTTTGGAGAATGGATATTCCGCAGAAAATCAAACATTTTCTGTGGAAATGTGTCCAAAATTATCTGGCTGTTAGGAGAAAACTAGCTAGGTATGCTTCCAATATAGCTAATACTTGTCCCTTGTGTGATTCTTATGCTGAAACTGTTAACCATTTGATATTTGATTATCATGTTTCTAGAAATTGGTGGATAGATGTTGATCCTAATTATGGAGGCATACTTAATGGTAAACAGATTAATGAATTGCTCACAGGATGGTTAGATAGTAATAACAATGAAAGTTCAACTATCTCTACATGCATCAGAATTGTCAGTTTTACTTTATGGCACATTTGGAAACTTAGATATGATGTGGTCTTTGATAATGCAAGTGTTAATATTGTGAACACTTTGAATCTCATCAATAGAGATATCTCTAACTGGGTAAGTAATTCTCAGAACTTTCGACCTGTCTCTCCTAATCCTATTACAGGTGGAGATAGATCAAATTGGCAATTGCCAGAAAAATGGTTTGTTAAAATTAATTTTGATGGTTATTATGTCAAGGAAACTAAGCATATGGGTATTTGTCTAACTATGTTTTATGCAACAGGATCATGTGAAGGTGCATCTGCAGCAGCTGGGATATGCCAAGATGACGAGCAGGCAGAAGCTCTTGCTGCTTTGGAATGAATAAAAATGGCGCTAGGAGCAAATGTACAACGTCTGCACTTGGGAGGAGATAGCTCAAATATGGTTAAAGCTATTAATGGAGACAATGGCTCTGTTAAATGGACAAATAATAATATTATCCGTGATTGTAAAACTCTTCTAAGGAATTTTCAGTCTTGGAAATGCACATATGTGCGTAGAGAGTCAAATGAGGTTGCTAATTTCCTGGCCAAAAAAGCTAGAACAACTAGAACAAAATAAAGTATGTTTTATTCTTTTCCTAGTTGGTTCAAAAGTCTTGTGAGAGAAGAGTTGGATATTATAATTTAAATCTTCAATAAATTTTAACTTTCCTATTAAAAAAAAAAAAGGTTGTGTGTAGAATTTAGAACTGTCCTCACAGTTTTCTAAAGCTTGCACAACCGAAAGATACACGCATTCCATATAATTAAATACAACTTTCATATGCAGAGCAGTTACATTCATTTCCCGCAGCAAGCAATACTTTAACCAACTCGCTGCCACTGATGTGCAACCTTTATGTTCATAAATGACTGCTGCACAATTTGTGTATTTCTAGATCCATTATGCCCCATTCTGAAGTTTGGTGCTTGATTCAAGCACAACGACAGAGGTCAATGGAGAACACACACAAGAACACTTCCAATAGGTAACTAAACCAAAACTGTATTTTGTATACACCCTAGTTGAAGAACATGAAGTAACTAGGGTAAATAGAAGTAGAATGTTGTAGAGCATGTAAATACTAGGGTGTATCATGATTTCAGCCTATGAGTTCTTGTTTGTAGGTGAAAATGGTTTCTGCTGATTTCGGTAATTGCGGGTGTGCAAGTGAGAAACAATTTAAACCCTAAACAATGTACTGCAAGGGAGTACTTTAGATTCGAGAGATCAATCTGTACAAGTCCAGCATAAACTAGGAAATAGTCATTCCATACTTGCTTCGGTCACAAATTGGAGGAGAATAGGTTGGTTTTGGGGAGGGAAGCAAGGAAAGTGGTGAGACCAGAATAGTTGATTCTAGAAGAGTAGTTGGGTTACTACGACTTGTTATCAGAAAAGTGAGAGGGCTAACAAGGTGATCTAGCAAGTAAGTATTTATGAGTGTTGTATCTCCCGTATAAACTTGTTGTTTAATAGAAATAGGTAAGACCTATTTATACAAGTCAGAGTAAAAACGTACCCTGGTCTCATTAAGGAGTGGGGAAGTAAATAGGAGGAGGTGGTAACCGTATGCTTGGAATTGATGTTCCATAAATTGGTTAACGCATGAAACTGGTTTTCATGAAACTGTTAACGTTATGGAATTGATGTCCCATAAAATTGTTAACGCATGTGCTTTATGTCCCATGAGCATTTCACACATAACTTCCCGTATTTAATAACCGCCTCACCCTTATGACACTTCCTTATGATGGGCATAGTATATGCCGCACGTTGTAAACCGCCAAACCAATACCCAAAGGCGATCCCCCAGTTTGTGTTGATATCTCGAATGTTTTCGAAAACATGTAGCATGTTGTTGTGGCTTGGAAAGTCAAGCTCGGGAAACTTGCTAGCCTGGTGACCTTCGAAGGTCGAGATGTTGCATCTTGAGAGGAGGGGCAACCGTTGATCGTTGCACGCCTTATTTTTGGTAGCCACGTAGTGAGGGCCAACGTGTTGGCGTGACTAGGTTGGCATGCCGTTGGCATGGCAAGGTTTGGCGTGGCCAAATTTAGGTTTTCGAGCCAAAGGTTACCATGTGTTGTTTGGTTACCTTGGATGGATAAGATTTTCTCCTGGGATTGAAGGGCAACCGTTGATTATTACATGCCTTCGTTTTGGTGGCCGTGTAGGGAAGTCCAACAGGGTGGCGCGACTAGGTTGGCATGCCGTTGGCATGGAAAGGTTTGGCGTGGCCAAACTTAGGTTTTCGGGATAAAGGTTACCATGTGTCGTCTGGTAACCTTGAATGGCTAGGATTTGCTCCTGGGATTGAAGGGAAACCGTTGATCATTGCACTCCTTCGTTTTGGTGGCCGCGTAGGGAAGGCCAACAGGGTGGCGCGGCTAGGGTGTGGTTAGGCTTGGCATGTGGGGCCAAGGGTTTGCCATGGGCGTATGGCGTGGCTAGGGCCAAGGCAAGGGCGTTTGGCTTGGCATAATGTGACTAGCATGGCTAGGGCCATGGAAAAGTACGTTTGGCGTGGCGCGGCTAGCTTGGCTAGGTTTGGTTTGGCTTGGCATGTGGGCCAAGGGTTTTCCATGGGTACATGGCGTGGATAGCACCAAGGCAAGGGCGTTTGGCTTGGCATGATATGACTAGCATGGCTATGGCAAAGTGCGTTAGGCATGGCGCGGATATCTTGTATAGGTTTTGTTTGGCTTTGCATGTGGGGCCAAGGGTTTTGCCATGGGCGCATGGCGTGGATAGGGCCAAGGAAATGGCGTTTGGCTTGGCATGGTGTAACTATCATAACTTGGTCCAAGGAAGAGTGCGTTTGGCATGGCGCGCCTAGCTTAGGATAGGAGAGGATTTGGCTTGGCATGTGGGGCCAAGGGTTTTCCATAGGCGCATGGCGTGGCTAGCTTAGTCTAGTTGCGGTTTTGGCTTGGCATGTGGGTCCAAGGGTTTTCCATAGGCGCATGGCGTGACTAGATTGGGCTAGGTGCGGTTTTGGCTTGGAATGTGGTGCCAAGGGCTTGACATAGGCGCATGGCGCGGCTAGCTTGGGATAGGTGCGTGACCAAGCTAGGGTTTTGGGTCAACGGTAGTTTGGTAACATTAGACGGCCAGGATTTTCTCCTGGGATTGAACGGAAACCGTTGATTGTTCCACGCCTTCGATTTTGATATCCGTATAGTGAAGGCCAGTATGGTGGCGCGGCATGGGGCCATGGCGAGGTGAATTTGGCATGGCGTAGTAGGTGTGGCTGACATGATTTTCCAATGGCACGGAGGTGCGACGAGCATGGTTGGCATGCTTTGGCGCGGTCGGTATGGCTGGAATGATTTGCCATTGGCATAGAGGTGCGGCTAGCATGGTTGGCATGTTTTGGCGCGGTCAGTATGGCTGGCATGATTTGCAATTGGCGCGGAGGTGCGGCTAGCATGGTTGGCATGATTTTGCGTGGTCGGTGTGTCTGGCATGATTTTCCATTGGCACAGAGGTGAGGCTAGCATGGTTTGCATGCTTTGGCGCGGTCGGTGTGGCTGGCATGATTTTCTATTGGCACAGAGGTGCGGCTAGCATGGTTAGCATGCTTTGGCGCGGTCGGTGTGGCTGGCATGATTTTCCATTAGCACAGAGGTGCGGCTAGCATGGTTGGCATGCTTTGCCGCGGTCGGTATGACCGGCATGATTTTCCATTGGCACAGAGGTGGGAATAGCATGGTTGGCATGATTTGACATTGGCGCACGTGGGAATTAGGGTTTGTCTTGTCGTAACCCTAATTTTAAAAAGATGCCCAGGTATTTATTTAGAGACACATTAAAGGTTTCAGTAAATGTTCATAGTAAATGCTTATTACTTTAAATATCGTGACATATCTGTCTGCTAGGGTTTAGTATTTTACGATTTTAACCCTAAGCTAAAAACCACTATCCACAGTTCTATATATTCATGTTTACAGATTAAGTACATTGATTATGAAGCTGAAATGAAAACATTCGAATTATATTTCCTCTGGCTTGATCAATGGCAAATCACAAAATTCTGGATATATACAAGAGGTTAGAAGAGGGTTTAGTCATCACTTAAGTAGTTATGTGTCATCCAACCTGTACATCATTAGTTGGATGACAGCTCACCAGGTGAATCATGCTTAGTCAACATGACACCTAAGGTGTCCTTAGGCTAATCTTAATTCCTTGATTTAACTATAATCTTTCCTTAATCTGGCATATACTTAATCCATCTTAGATTAGAACTAAATATAGATTAGCTTAACCTAAGCCTAATTTGTTTCTAAACCAACATAAAGTCTAACAGTAGCAACTCTTGGTTGTGGGTGAGATCAGTTAAGGGAATGAAGTGTGTAGCATCCTACTGGTGTCAGAGATGTACGGAGCGCAACTGTACCTTGAATCAATGTGAGATCAATGGGGCTTCAACTACAGTCCAGACCGAAGTTAGTTTGTAGTAGGCTACACTACAAAAATAATGACTTTTAGTCACGGCCCAATTGCCATGGATTTGAATATCCGTGGCTATTTGTTACATTTTTCCACGCTGAACAGGTTACCGTGGAAAATAGGTCACACATTTGCCACGGCATGATATCAACTTTCCACGGGCCTAGGTTTACACATTATAAACCTGCCGAATGGGTTCTACTCACGACGGAGTGGGCTGTGGGTATAACGGGCCTTTTGCTTCGGGTCACCAAATAGTGTCGTGGCAATTATTTCTCATGGAATTCTCTTAAAACCAAAAGTCGTGGCTAGTAAACCCATAGAAGACTACGATCCCCACCCCCCTGTTCCTCCAGTTCCTCCCACCTCCCTCAACTCTCCTCTTTCTACGATTATGGATGCTATAAAAACAATCGATTCTGTGAAACCGTATACACAAAGAAGATTATACTTCAGGTAAGTTGGGATTTGTAAAATTAGGTCTTCTTATTTTTATTTTCTGAAACTAGGGATTTTAAGTAGTAACTATTTATGCAGGAATCAACCTAATTGCATGTCGATTTCAATTACTTCGCACTGGTTTAGAATTTGTCTTCTTTAATTTGGATTGTTTTATGATATTGGGTCCGATTTGGAAAAAGGAAATTCATCAATTTCATTATTCTCTGCAGGACATCATCGATTTTATCTGCACAAGCTGGTAAGAGATTTAATTTCTTGTTCCCTGATTTATGCTGCGATTGTCATACATTTTGAGTTTCTTTTAAATGAAATTTCAATTTTTGTCTTGAATTCCAGCTACTGTTCTTGCTTTATAACATCAAGTATACTAGGTTTACACTAGATTTTTGTTTAGTACTCTATTTCTAATTCAAGTGTAATTGAAAAACCAAGTATGCATGTATTTCTAGGTTAGTGAAATACTCTTTTTGGTTATTCTCAAAGAATGTTGTTTTTTCAGTAAGAGATGTGCTTCGCTGTGTATTTAGTCTCCATTCTTATGAACCCAGTTGTTTGAGGGTAGGTTGTTGGCTTAAGTATCAAGAGTTTATGAAAATTTCTTTTCTGTTTGGTATTCTCATTCTAGAAAGAAAGAAAAAAACATGGACAAGTGCACTATTTGCTGGGCTTCAAGGTGGAAGATAGTGAGACCTAATACTCCTTCTAAGATACCGCGCCACTTCCCGTTAAAGCCTAGGCAGTGTTTGATTATGTCTTCCAAAAATGCAGAGTACATGAGATGGCATAAAGAACGGAGAATTGATACTTATGATCCAAGTAGTCCAGTGAACCATATTGATGTGTACTCGAGACCTTTGATTGAAGAACTTAAAGAGCTATGGGAAGGAGGGGTTGATACTTAAAGAGTTTCTTTTAGATCCAAATTTAGATTTTTGTTATAAAATTCCAGTCATTGTTTCCTTGTTCATGTGATAAGTCATCGTTGCATTCTATGAATCGCAGAATAGTTTTCATCGTGAATGTATATTTGGTGAAAAAATGTCAGATTTGGTCACTAAGTATATCCATTGTTGTTTGGTTCTCGAAGGTGTGAAATATCACAACTTTATTCTTATAGCACAAACTTAATTTTCCTCACTTTTATTTCTTCTTGTCCATTAAGTTTTGATATACTGGTGCAAGCAGTTTCAGCATACTAAGATGTGATCACCTGGTATGGAAATTTCACACGTGCTATGTTTAATTCAAAATGAAAATGCCACTCTTCGTAGGTGAGATGATTACACATATCAGTGGTATTATGCACAATGTTAAACCTGAAATTATAAGTCTGTAACTGTGACCTGTTGTGTTGTTGACCGCAATTTCTCAAGCTAATGTGAAATTAACCTTCTGTGTTATTGACTTGTTGCCTTGTTGATGTGATAAGTCATTGTGTTTTATTGTTGATGTGATAAGTCATTTTTATTGACATGTTGCCTTGTTACTTATTCACCATATTGAAGGGGAGGAGAGCATGTTAGTCCAAATACAAGAACCGCGTAGAATTTTTTTTCAAATTTGACCCATTCTGCTCATCTTCCCTAGCAGGAAAAGAAACTTTTTTTCTGTCTCTACTGGTGGTAAATCTATGTCTCTCTGCAAGTGAAGTTTGGCCAAGTAGAAGAGGCACTCGTTGATTATTAGGGCGCTCAAGTTGGTTCATACTTGGTAAGTTCTCTTTCACGATCTCAGTAGTATTACTTTTTATTTGTGCATTTGTTCTAAAAATTACTCCATATATGTTTTTGAGTTTCATATGCAAATTTCAGGTCTTCTTGATTTCCCTCATTCTTCCAAGTGGTTTTGGTTGTTGCTGCTACTTTGCTATTTCACATTCAAGGTAAATGTTACATGACAATAGAATCTGTTTTGCGTTGTATGAGCTCGAAAACTAGTACTCCACCGCTTCCCGATAAAGTATAGGCTTCAGCGTCTGTTTATGTCTTCCAAAGCAGCAGAGGATTTGAGATGTAATAAAGAAGGGTGAACTGATACTTATGATCCAAGTAGTCCAGGGAACCGCATTAATGTATTCTTGAGACCTATAAATTTCTCCAGTAGTTATAATGATAATGATATTCTCAAGAATAAAATTTTTCAGCAAAACTCTTTTGACAAATAAATAGTTCTTCTCGGCCCATGTGCTGGCCTTGTCGTATGATGCTTTGAAAAGTAAGTATTAAGATTGATAGATTTTTTTATGTACCATAGTGTTTCTCTTTGGAGAAGGATATTTGTCTCACAAATAGGACTGCTCAACCAAAACGTGGAGCAAGGTGGCACTACAAAATCATGTATAGTTTAGTAACTTATATTTAGAACTTATATTTCGGATAGCTTGTTATTTTTAAAATGTTGTTGGAGTATTTTATTATACTCACTTACAGGGATGATTCCTGAAATTGGGAATGTGATGAGAAATGAAATGGTTTAGAAATTTCACTAAGGATTTTAGTGTTTGAATGGGAATAATATCGTTATTGTTGGCTTTGCTTTCTGTCAATGTTCTAATATCTAGATTCTTAAAGATTTCCCGGGCATGTATGAGCATATCCACAAATATTTTTTTTGCAGTCACAAGCTTTCTTAATTGCATTTTTTTTTTGTAGAGGGACCTCCCACATCCAGAGCCATAGAGTTATGATCTTAATACATGAATCTGAGGTAATGTTTTCTGCTTTATTAGTCTATTCATATGATTACAGTTGCTTATAAACCTCTAAACATGTTCCCCTTGCTTCAACATATTAGAAAGATGATGGCATAATTGTTAATCTAGACTCTGGATTGACGTCATGGACTATAGTGATATTTAAAGAAACATTCTTTATTTTAGCTGTCACGACACACGTTAGCATTATCGTTAGCCAACACTACAGGAAAAAACCTTGTCCACTACGCTTGAAAAGAGTCGTCGTAAGTCTACGAAGACGTTTCTCTTAAGGTCGTAGAATGGGGGGGTTGTACAAAGTCTCATAATTTCGACGACTCTTTGTAAAACGTCGTACCCATGGTTGTGATATAATTTTCGACCACCCTTTGTATGAGTAGTAGGTCTTTTTCGAAATTACTGGAACACTTAAGATGACTTTTATCATTTGTTGACAAATCATATTTTCACAACCTTTTCTTTAAGTAGTATCATTCCCTTTCACGACTCTTGAAAACTGGAGTGGTATCATTCAAATACAACTCTTTAAAATGTCGTCATATCTTGTGCAACAACATTTATTTTCACGTTTCTTTTTATAACAATATTTCTTAACAATTATGCCCAAATTGCACATGTAGGAATTCCCATTCAAATTGAAACACAAATAATTTAACCAACTTTAAATTAATATTTAGAGCTTAAACCCATTGTTTACAAGAGAAGTCAAAAAAAATTATCTCATTGTTTACATCCAGTAATTAAGGTTCCACACATAAACCTTAACAAAAGATACCAAAATATGTACCCCAAACGTATCCCCTAAACAATATCTACAGAGACACCCCAAAATACATCCAATCATTAAGTATTTGCATTAAGAACACACCTTAAAACTGATGTTAGACTCTATAGAAGAGCATTATCAACAAGTGGATAACCAACGCACATGCTGTAGGCACCGAGCCCTATAGGCATCCCGTGAATACTTCTTTTTGGATCCGTCTCATGGATTCTGCCATGTGAGACAACCTCCCCTTCATTGTACCATATCAGTAACTTGAATGCTTGTTTTTTCTTCGGCACTTGCACGCCAGGTCTACTGCTAGGCGTGGAACTACTTGGAATGCCACTTCTAAGACTGATGTCTCTATGACCAGCCATATTAAAGTTGCTCGCAACACCTGACTGTTGAAAGTCGAACGCCAGAAAGAACAAAAATAGATACATTCAGTGCAACAGAAGTCGGTAAAACTAAATTCAGGAATATAATGAATTAGAAGCATCATTTGACAAAAGTTGATCATGCTTAGATTATATTCAGCAATATGTCATAAAATAATGAATTAAGTTACGCATGATCAGGCTGATTAACACCCAGTAAATCTCATTCAACATCTGTTTTTAAATATGGAATAACTATTAAAAAGCATCTATGCGTACTACGTAAAGTCTATTTCACAACCTAGTATTTTTACCAACAGCATATCCATATAGTTAAAGCCTAATTTAGATTGAACAACATACATTTGGAGTGCCAAGTCTTTGAGAGGGTGAGCTATCGCCAACTCTATGCAAGGATGAGCCACAATTCAATACAATTCTCGGAATATTTTCCTGAAATGAGTAATGATTAGCTAGTTCATGAAAATCACATAAGATATTATGAGAATCACACTTTCTAACATAATTATCACCTCTAACGTTTCAATTCAATTACCCAACAACTCAACCATTTCAATTACCCAACAACTCGATCATTAACTACCTAAGCAAGGCTTGCAGACATAGAATTGACGAAATCAAAGGAAAAAAAACCACCTTAGTCATAAAACAAAGCATCGGATCTTTAACTAGCTTGGTGACCAACATTATAAATTCTTCGTAAATGGTTTTGAGGTTTCTATCCAGATCCTGTAGTGAGAAACAAATAAATAAGAGAAAAATACTTGCAACGCAGATAAAATACATATTATAAACACGATATACTCTCAGATCAATACACAGATGTGAACAGATGCAACTACAACATGAGTAAAATAAATGAAAAGAAGGAACAAAAAACAGTCAAAATCATTTGAAGTTCAGATGACGGATTCCTAGTGAACTGTCTAGAAACTAAGTGGGATAATTAGTTATGCAAATAAGAACCGAGAACGAAAAAGTCTAACAAAATAAGAAGTAGATACCACAGCTGATCAACAGGAAAACCATATACCTTGTTGGCATCCAGCTGACTTTCCAAAACCCGGGGGGACAAATTTCTTGCTAGAAAGGTTGATCTTGTCCAGTAAAATAGAGAAGGTTGATCTTGTCCAGTCAAATGGAGAAGCTTGACATCTAAGAATCCGGATTACATTCTCCTGGAAGAGGAATTGAAGTTTATGAACATTTATGTTTCACTAAGTACGAGTGGTTGGAAATAATAACAAGGCAAAAATGTAGGGGCATGAAACCAAAGAGAAGTTATTACACGACACTAACCATAATATGAGAGAAATACAGTTCTTTGTGTGTAACCGAAAATTCAATATCAAAGGGTGCAATTTGAAATAACAAGAAAACAGAGCAATTAGTTATACAATTTCCACCATAAAGAACAATCTGTAATCTACAAAGCGAAATATGAGGATATGGACGTAGAGGAGGACAGACTGGTAGATGAAAAGTAAAAAAAGGGAAACATTTTGAGAAATTGGAACGAAAGAAATACTCCCGAATGGGCTTGTAGATGCACTTGGAGTAGTTCAGTTTTTCACCTTCATCTTCATCATGGGTTTAAGACCTTCACAACCAAAATAACTACGTACAGTTCACTAACCTGGATGGATGTTGCACAAACTTCGACCACTTCCTGGTGAAAGCAAAAATGTAACCATTTAAAGTAAGGAAATACTTAAAAGTAATAAGGTTTGTAGTAGTCATATACAACAAATCTTTGTAGTGAACAAAGATAAATTTCAATAAGAAGGCAAAGTAAAGATTATAATTGCAAAAAAGAAGAAGATAAATTTCAATTAGAAGGACAAGAGTAAAGATTATAATTTTAAAAACAAGGAATTTACCTTTACAACCCTACATATGTTATCTTTGGCATTTACAAGGACTAATCTCCAATCCATATGAATTAAAAAGATGTTTCACAGAATGATTACCAATGGGATGATCCTTGGAGTTAAAGGAAACTCTCTTGGCATCATCATACTCTATCCCAAGTCCTTTCATTGTTGTTTTACCACGTACGTGATTCTTCCCTTTCTTAACTGGTTCATGATATGCATTACCATCATCCTTGGGCCGTATTTCTTCACTACCAACATCCTTACTGGCACCAACATCATTCTCCATTCCTATGTCTGTCTTCTTCCACACCAATTTTCATCCCCATATCTTCCTCCTCCACAACTTTTTTGGAATGTAAATTTTCTTCAAATTCCGGCTCCTCCATATATGAAAAGGTGTCATCCAAGTCCATGATTCGAACATTGGGACAGGGTCCTGATCTCAATTTCCTCCTCAGTCCCTTTCGCGCTGGTTTAGCATTAATAGAAACTCTCTTAGACCGTGCAGTTTGAGATAGTACTTCTTTGCTGGATAAGAGAGGTTTTTTCCCTTAATGACCTGCAACATAAACCAAAACAGACACAAAGGAGACCATAAAGAAATTGTACATTAACAACATTTACTGAAATCGAATATGAGTTTTTACCTTGTTCTTGTTCTTTTCCATTTCAACCATCCTTTAGTTTATGCTCCAGCCAGATGAGGTTACACAAAAGAAGGATATTGACCTAGACTTAATAGCATTCCCTGTAAACATCAAACACAAAAGAAAAATCCATCAAGATTCATATCAAGACCCATTTGATAACCAACCAAAGGGGGATAAAACCACATACATTTCATCAAACAAACAAACATCTAAAACAAAATAACGACTATTGAAAACAACTCTGAAACAAAATCCCATCAAACCGATCAAAATGATAAAAATAAAAACCCATAAGTAAAACTAAAAAGAAAAAAAAAAAATGAAGGATTATGTACAGAAAAACTGAGTACCCAAATTTAACCAGTAAAACCCTCGAAAACTTAAGAAAACACCATAAATAATAAAGGTTCAAACCTAATCGGTATTACATACACCTCATAAGATCCATCAAATTAAAAAGAAAATTCGTACAACCCCAGAAGATTGAAAAATCCCTAAATCAGAACTGGAAGAGCCAAAAATCCCTAAAGAAAACAGTTCATAAAATCTAAGAAAATTCATATCAAACCCCATCAGTATCACATACACCTCATTATATTAAACATCAAATTGAAAAGAAAATCAACCCTTGAAAATTAAAGAACCCCAAATTAGAACTGCATATAAGAACAAAAATTCCTAAATAAAAGAGAGAAAGAGATTTACCAATTTTGTAGCTAGTAAAGGAGAAAGGCATTTAACTTAGATGGGAGTTGATTGAAGAGAGATTAGATGGGACAGAGTGAATGTTTTTTTCCTGAAAGTGGTAGAGACTAGAGAGGGGAAGAGGGAGAGGGAAGATCTGATAAGATAAGATAAGATTAGAGATGGGTGGTGTGTGGGGAAGGTGCTTTTTCTTCGGTTATTATACTTGGGTACAAATCCAATTGTATATGATGTCCTAGATACGAATCACAATAAAAACTTCTTTTTATTTTAAATAAAGTAACATAATATTTCACAACCCTTTTTAAAAGTCATTGTACACTAGAATCGCCACTCTTCTTTAAAACGTCGTCATGTTTTAATTTCATTGCTACTATTTTTACTAAGATTTGGATATCATAATAAGTTACAACGTTTTGTTGGGTAAGAGTAGTATAAAGTACGAACTATTATGACATAAACAGTAAACGTCGTAAAACAATAGTCGTAAAAGGGGATTTTTCCTGTAGTGCAATAGCTTTACAACCATCTTAGTATTTGCGTACACCAGTGGATGATATACATTCATGTTGAATTATTAGGAAATTTGGGAATGGGTGTATTGGTTGCGTACTACTCTTAATTTCTTGTTATTTTTTCTTCCATGGATTGATTTATGGGTAACTAGGTATATCGGCTTAAATGTTTGATGGATATTTGAACTTGTTTGAATCCATAGGTGTACATGAGATGTATGCGAGAGATTACAGTTCTTCTGTATCTTCTTAATGGTTTAGACCACATGTTGTATTTGAAGGGATAAGAAATTAACCCTCTGTAAATGTTGTATACATGGATATTTTCTCTACCGTTGTTTGTCATTGATGTCGATTTGATGTCTACATTTTGCGAAAGTTAATTTCACTGAAATATAGTATGTTCAAGGTGTTGGAAGATACATGATAATCAACTTTGGAAGTAAGAAATCCATCTGTGATGATTTAAGTATTTTATTTTCATTCACTTATTTTGTGTATCAGACTCTAAATGGTTTAGTATTAAGTATTTATTTGCTTTGGAATGTAATCAATCAGAAAAAAAATGTAGAACTTGTGTTTTTTAATGAATAGACTGTCTTTCTGAAATTGTTGTAAAGTAAATATTGTCTTGTTATTTTAGTGGATAGCAGTAAAAACTGGCCATAATCAGTTTTAAATAGCTATGGTGTAATCCAACTACATAAAATGACCTTAAAAGCACCCCACGCGTGGAAAACGTGGCTAGCACCGTGGCTAATTGTCCCACACATGTGCCATCCAACTAATTATTAGCCACAGAGGTACCCGTGGTAAATTATCATACATTATTATCCACGCAAATAAAAACCGTGGCAATCATCGTGGCAAATAGTTTTAGCCACGGGACTATTTGTCACGAGGAGGCTGCCGTGGCAACTTATCTTTTGCCACGGATTTTTGGCCAACTTCCACGGTTTTTTGGCGTGACTAAAACTTAGTATTTTTGTAGTGCTAGTTTCTGTAGCGGCTTAATACAATTTGGTATTCAATCCGGACTAGGTCCCGGGGTTTTTCTGCATTTGCGATTTCTTCGTTAACAAAACTTTTGGTGTATGTGTTATTCCTTTTCCGCATTATATTTTGTTATACAATTGAATTATCACAGGTTGTGCATTGTATAGAATAATTTTGAAATCCAACATTTGGGTTTTGATTGAAATTGATTGATCCTTGGATATTGGTCTTTGGTACCATCCAAGTTTATATCTCTTATATTCAATCAGGCTCGCAGATTTCTATTTGCTGATTACAGATTGAATTACAGATTGAGATATTTTAACTCCTTGATATATCTTTCTTAAGATTGAGTCTAATTGTCTAATTGATTCTCTTGAAAGTATGTTGGAGTTGGTCCTTACAGATTGCTAATCGAAATATTGGGTGTGGTTGTTAGACCCCTGCATTTTCAAAACGATAAGAGGATGAGAAGGGTGACAAATTGAAATTGAGTTAGGATTATTATTTTTTATATATGTTTAGGTTTTTTATTAGACAATCAACATATTTCAATTCATTCAAATCAAAATACTGACTCCATTTTCGCTTACATGAATAATAAAAACATCAAAATACAACATAATCAATACCCCATTAAAAATAAGGTCATTAATTACAAGTGGATTGCCGAGAGAAAGATAAATAAACCGTAAAGATATCCATTTTTTTTATGTATAAGGGGGAGATGATGGTTTATCCAAAAACAAATTTCGACCATTTAAACTGATTGTATTCTTATTCGATAAGAGATGCTCCTAAAACAAAGGAGTACTTTTCCCATAAACTTGCCGATCCACACGAACACGGATATAGATTCAAGGCAAATGTCGTGATGAATTTTCAGTGTTTTTCAATCGAGAATAACAAGCCACGAACCATCCATTAAAATTTGAAGAAGTCACCCCAGAACGACGAAGTAAAATCGCCACAAAACGATGAATAAATATGTCAAACGATACCAAAAACGACGTACAAACATATTATTCAATTACTTACTACCAAAAACTTTAAAAGAAAAATAATCCTTGCTCGGATCTGGCCCAAAAGAACCAAATCTGAACATGGCGGCTCTAAGGTTATTTTTTTTATTTTATTTTTTTTAATAAGGGGAAGAGAAAGAGAGAGGAGAGTATTATAAGTTTAGGTTTAATAAATGAAAAAAAAAAAGATTTAGATTGTTTTTCTTCTCCTATAGATATTAGGATCACCCCTTATGCGAACCCTAATCGTAAAAAATTTAGAAGAACCCTTAGTCCTAAAAATCAGAGGAAAACTCTTTTATTTGGTCAATGGCCAAATTTTGAAGGCTTCTTTGCCTTTTACCTATTTCTTTATAACCTTCACTCTTCTTAACATCACCTTCATAATACTACTCAAGCAAAATCAAAGTGTATTGCCGAATCAATTTGGGTTTGAAATTCTGTCATTTGAGAAATTTTGAAAGAAATTTAGATAGGGTAAGAAAGAAATAAAGATTTTTTTTTGTGTAAAAAATTCGATGTAAATATTTTGGTTGAAATTTACATGTTTATAGGTGACAAAGAACCAGCAAATGGGGCTACATATTCGAACGAGCATTATTTAGAAAATCACCAAATAAAAAGATTATATCGCTGGGGATACAGTTATTATCTTTCGCTAAGAGCTCTACCACTCTGTTGTTTTCTCTTAATGGCTCGGCAGATGGCATGACATGGAAAATAGTTCTGTTTGGCATGGTGCATAGAAACATGCCTTGAAAATTTCAAAAAGATTATTTTCCTAAAGTGGCCCAAAAGGCAAAGGCCATGAACAACATGACCGAAAGACCTCAATGTTAGGGTTTTGTGCGTTTTTCTCATATAAGGCCACTTCATATGGGTGTGGAAAACATTCATGTTTTCCATTTATGCACCCACTATAGAGGTGGAAAACTGGCAAAATGGCCTGGCTAAGTGGCAAATTTTCCACTTAGCCAGGCCAGGTCAAGTTTCTACCGAGTGGTCGAGACCGTTAGGTGTAGTGTCCACCACTAGCGGTCTAGACTAGACCGTTAATATCATCTCATCCAACGGTCATCATTTTATCTGCCTATAATTACAATATCAGATTTTATTTCAACTCACACCATTTCTTCAATCTTCATTCTTTCACTCTACAAATCTAATATGTCAGTTCGAGTTCGACCTCGCAAATTTAGCATATCTGAATATGAATCCATTTCCAGTCATTATGTTTTTGTTATACAAGATATGGCCAATGGTGGACAAAATCAACATCAAGAGGTTGCTTTCCAAATATGATGTTGTACTTGGATTGTGTGATCGCTTCGGAATAATCAGCAAGGATGTGAAGTTATGGGATGTTGTACTTGCTGAAGGCTATTGAAACCGACAAAATGGCCAAAACGCAAATTATGTGGATAAAATGTGTCGGCTCGAAAGGAAAAACAGAGTTGGAACAAATTTTCACTTTGAGGGTTGTTATCTTATCTTGAGGGTGTTTCCCAAATATGATCAGTTTAAAGTTGCCAAAATATGATGCATCTTTCGTTTGTATGATGCAACTAACATTTGTATCAAATTTTGATTTTAAGACATTAATATAAAACTAGTGCATCTGGAATTAAAAGTTTAGAATATTAATTTACATTAGTTCCTCTTTCATTCATCTAGATAATGACATAACTTACAATAAAGACTTTAAAAGTACAAATTTGGGACAATGTTCTTCATCTTGTTTATCTTCTTCATTTCACCAAACTTCCAATCAATGCGCTCATGAACAGAGTCTCCTTTGTTTATATTCTTCTTTTCGTTCCAATTTTCATTCCCTTGAACATTTTTCTTCCCTTGAACTTTTCTTGGTCTTCTCTTAGTTGGAGGTTTGATTTGGTTAATATCCAAAACTTGTAGACTTCTTAGATTTTTACCTATTTCTTTATAACGTTCACATATCTTATTAAGGAAGGATTCAAGCACCACTCCATAAAAATCAAGTTGGGATTCAAACTTTGCCATTTTGAAAGATAATAAGATAGAAAGATAGAATTTTTTGTGTACAAAATTTGGTGTAATTTTTGAGTGATTTTTTGCCCTTTTATAACGGTGGAGAAAGATCCGTTAGAGGTTTCAAATCCACCGAATGGTTGAGACTACACCGCTAACATTGTATTCTCAACCGTTCGGTGGAGACTCGACCGCTTACCTTTTCTCCATAGTGGCGTGGCCAGTATGCCAGGCCAGCTGGCATGGAATATGGAGGGTTTAGCCATCCCCATAGGAACCGGCCTAAATACCCCTTTACTTCAATATATGCCAGATCCCCTCTCTCCTCTGACTCAAAACCTAGTTCTTCTTTTTCGTTCTCTTTTGATTTTTATTCTGTTTGTTCCATGCTTTCTTGGTTTGTGGTAGAATGATGAATCCCAATGAGGAAGCGAACCCAAAAGATAGGAAGTGTCGTATGCCACTCTTAAACGCAGCATTTTGATTTCGTTTCTTCCTAATAAACTAAGAAACTTCTATTTATATTCAGACCGATTTTAATCTGTTTGATTAGGAATTTCCAAAGAATTCTTTCGATTTCAGATCATTGCAAGTGTAATCTCCTTAGATTAGTATTGGCGGTGGTGGTTGTTTCGATTGTTTCTTCTATGTGTATGATTTGGAAAGGGAATCTGAGGGTAATTATCTTCTAATTTTTTTCTCCATTTTTATTTTGTTGTGATTTGTAAATCGAAATTATGTGCCTTGATCTGTTTAGGGTTTTCGTTGTTTTATGATGATATCTTTGGAAAGGAGTACCAATTAGATGAGTGTAAATACCTTCATGTTTTGTGAGTATGAACAAAATCAGCAGCATCATAGGAAGGATTTAAGTTATTGTAAATTGATGTTTGTATTCACGGGGAGTGATGATAGTCCTCCCATCTTAATGTGTATTTTTCTAGTGTATCTGATTTTTGGTGATTTGTTTAGGGACTTGTAAGATATCGGTGGGGGAGATTTTGGAAAAAAATCTCTCTTTCATATATCGGAGCAAACCTTTTATGTTTGTAAAATCCGTTTGTAAACGTCGTAGAAAAAGCCTGAGATGTCAATGGTCGAAAGATCTCCATCTCAGATGGTCTCATATTCCATTGTCTTGGGGAGCTGCGTTGTGGCCATTACCTCATTGGAGTGTCCATGAGATATACATGTATATTTAATAATAAATAGTTACATGGTTTGGTATATATAGCATATAAGGATATTGAATCATAAAAAACACCATCTTTCGGGAATGAATGGCTTAACGCCTTGTGACATATTCTTCAATTCTGAGGCTTGTAGGTTTTAATTTCTTTTTCCACATTCTTAATATATTGGGAACCAGTAACAAAGTGCTCAATTTGATTGTTTTACCTCTAAAAATTATGGCTGCATTTTTTACTATTGAATCTGAATTTTTGTTAGATTATGAGTAAATGTTCTTTTTAGTTGAGGATCATAAATGGCAATGATTACGAAATACCTGCGCTTCTGAGAGTATCCTATGAAGCTAAAATGGTAAAAATGGTTCAATTTCTTGATATTAGCCATTATTGATAGACTAAACCGTCTAGTGTTAGATATTTTATTTGGTCATGTTATTGAATTAATTGTGAAATTTGGATGTGATGATCATTATACAGCTTTATGCTAGTTCTGCTTCAAAAAATTCTTGATAGAGAGAGCTGAAATATGTCTGAGCCTAGTTCTGTTTTTATTTTCATAGATGTGTATGAATTTTTTATACAGATTTATGACAGTGTTAATTGAGAAGCCCGTGATGATGTTATCCAATTAGTTAATATATAGTGGAACTGGGACCTTGTATACAGGAAGAACCCCTTGGGGAAAGTATATTTGTATGAGAATAATGGATCTAACCGAGGCATTATGTCATTTCTCGTTTTTATTTCTGATTTCACCTGAGATACTCATTTTTTTTGGCGGAGTTTTTGGTACGTCCTGGTAATTGTTTAGCCTATACCATGTATGATAGTGTTAATTGAGCAGCCTACAATGCATTATGGCATTTTTCATACTAATTTGGCCTGAAATACTTTTTTTTTGTGGGTTTTTGCCACAACTTGGTAATTCTTTAATGTATCACATTTTCAACTTCCAACTGTTCTCATGCCCTGTTAACTGGTGTGTTCGAAGACAAAAAAACCAATAGACTGTCTTGCAGAGGCTTCTTCTTAATAAATGTTTGGTTTCTTTCTGTTGTGTATGATTTGGGAAGGGAATTTGAGGGTATTTTTATCTCTAGTCTTCTAATTTTTCTCTAGTTTTTGTAGGTGTTGAACTTTTCCATTACCTCATCTTAACAAGTGTTTTGCAATAAGAGGTTTTGGAAGAGCATGTATAGTGAATGTTAAATGATGCACCAAATCTATTGTCCCAGACATGGTTTGATCATCTTTCAGAGTAATTCATTGTTGATAACTTTTCTTGTTTAGTTAAAGACGGTATTCGGTACAACTTTGCAGAGTGTCATACTATAACTTTTTTAAGAAGATGTCTCATGTAGAGCACATAATGATATATCATACTGACTTCCCACCCAAGGTACGATCGGTTTCTTATTCTTCATAGATTCTTTTCCCTTGTGGGAAGTTAACTATATTTATCATGTAGAATCTTACATAGGGTCCTGTTTAGGCGTTGAATGTTAGTGCTTGTATGTTGTATGATGATATCTCTTAAAAAGAGTACCAAATTAGGTGAGGAAATATCTTTGTGAGTAAGAACAAACTCAGCAGCAAACTTATGATTTTTCAAAAAAAAAATCGGAAATGGAAGAATTGTATTTTTTTTTCTGTAGAATCTTAATTTGGTTTCATTTTGATTTTTGATTTTTGATATTTTTTTTTTTTTGTAATGAGTGTTACTCCAACCTGATTGATATTGAAATTTTGGAATGAATTTTTGTGGGTTTGCTTTGTTTTGTATAGACCAAGTTAACCATGGAAGTTTTCACACCTTCAAACACCCCAGATATTTTTCTGCGAAAGTGTAACCCGGCTGCACAATGGTTCCGTGAATAAAGATTCACCCACTTGCACTTCAGCCTTATAAGTTTGCACCAATGCAAACATCCAACTCAATAATTCTTCAGCGAAAGTCTTTAACCTTCTTTCTCTTCTACTTAAACTCATCAAATGCACCCCATAATGCATTCAATTCTTTGCCATACTTTCCTAACACCAATCAGCCAACCAAGAACAATTAAAACATGACACAATCAACTCTTTTATTGCATAAAAGGGAAGAAATACAAAACTTGCCCACTTGGGGACTTACACAGACTTGTTCACCCTTAAACCAAGTCTAAGTCTTACAAAAACTCTCATATTCACTCACATATGCAACCTTCAATCTCACATATGTTAGCTTACTCTCACACAGGCTAGGCTTCCGAATTTCCCATGCTTTAGGACTATTTATACAACAGCTTTGCTTGGACAAACCGTGCATAACCGTGACACACGTTAGAGACAGCCATCTGTCTCGGGGAGCAGTTTCATAACCGCCAACTAACTATGCCAACTGGCCAGTTCTCCTTTAACTTGCGCCAATCATCCAACACCTGTTCTACTAGCAGTTAGAACTCTTCTCCCACGATTATAAACTCCTTTAAAACCGTTCTACTTCATCACACGTCATTGGCATGCTTGTGAAGCTCGTAACCAACTTGTAACCGTCACTTGAGCCGTATTGCGCCACTTGTTCTGGCATACTGGATTCTGCCACGCTCCAACGTTCAACCATCTTGGCCCTACATGTTTATCATTCTAAACTCATGCACGGACATTTATCAAGCATCAAATATCAAACATCAAGGCCATCTCCTTAAGATCACTCTAGTTACTCATGCGTCAATTATGCTTCACTTCGCCAAATATCTTGACAACAACAAAGAAACTCTTGCATTACCAACTTGTTTGCATTGTTCAACCTTTAGCCAGCCTTGAACTAATTCCATAGACTAAATCTTAGTCTATTTCACTCTTCTTGCATCATCCTTGAGTTTGGGACAACGCAATTCCACGGATATGCCTTAATGCCAACATCACATGTTGCATTTGTCACTTTGGCCTTGTGTTTCCTTCCCTCAATGAAGCCTCATTTTGTCGGCCAATAAGCTTCATTCCTTAGCCAAATATCTTTACAACGTAGTAGTGCACTTGCGCTACATAGGACCTGTGGGTTTGTGCCATTATCAACACTTAACAGTCTATACAGTAATATCGTTATTATGGCTTCGTAATGAGCCATTTCGGTGGAACTCTATATTGGCCTGCAACTCTATAACGCGTCATCATTATGCGTCACTTGCAGCACCGTAATAGATTTCCACCACCTAATCCGTTCAATTCCCTCGTTGAACGCAACCAAGCATACCCATTATACTTGTTCTTCGGCCATTGTACACTTCTGAGCCACTCTCAGAATTCAGCAAACTTGTTTCGTCTTCCTTATTGCCAAAACTTTATGCTTAGTACCACATGCCATCACTTAGATTTATTGCTTTTCCATTGATCTCATGTACTTGATCCACTTCTCGGCGTCGTGCACTACGCTTACGCTGCTACTCAAATCATGCATCAATACTCAAATGCAAATCTGAAATTCTTCTTAGCCAACTCCCTTTCAGCCTGAATTTCACGTGAATCATTTGCGCCTAAGTGTACGCACTGAGTGATTCTTCTTAATCTGATCGCTATGATCATTGATATCGCTTCCCGACTTTTCCTATTGCATCTCACTCAACGTGACAAGGACTTATAAATGACTTGGCTTCATCTTCAATCAATTTTGTTAGGTACTCACTGTTGAACTGTTGTTCTCCGCGCTCATCATTAAGCACTTCACAAAGTGATCAGTGTTCTCTTTGCATTAGACACCCGAATTCAACACTTCATGCCTCACCAAATCCTGATTATGAAAGCATCATTCAAGAACTCATTTCTCCGAATGTGGCCACCAAGTATAAACTCTATACTTATGCCATCTTGCATACTCGTACTAGAATGGTGAGTTTTCTTTGCTTAACTTCCATGCAACAAAACTATTGAGTTGCACATCCCATTTAAAACTGTGACTGACTATCTCTTGGACATATCATTAGCTAACCCTTTAGCTGTCCATATGCTACGCCTTCAAAGCCAATATGTCTCCAAATATTTCTTTGAACTGCATTGCTAATTTCCTAGAAAGTGTGTGTGACTTTCTCTAAGGCCATGAGTTCTACCTAACTCATGCTTGGTGATGATGTGATTTCTCACTTATTGTATTTCTTGCACAGTCGATGCCCATCTTCCGTCGTGCCATTTTGCAATCCCCAAACAACAACATCACTTATACACCAACTAGGACCCCTGTCCTACGCTTTTCTTATTAGCTTTCAACTTGTCTCACCATTGCATATGTTAGGCTAAGTATGCTACTTGCAGCATCTTCCCATGAACTAGCTTTACATTGTAAATAAAGATGCAAGGCTTTATAAACGAAAACACCCTCATTCATTACTGCTCTTACATGACAAAGACCATTTACCATTACATGATTGATCATCAACTGATCTCTTTTGGAAAGCTAAAACTTCATTAACAAAGAAACTTGCTTACACCCAAGCAAAGTATATATACAAACTTGAAGACTCAAATAAAAGTATGTACAAACAAACTCTACACACAGAGTTTGCAACAACCAACAACTAAAGCTACATAAAACAAGGCTAAAAAACACTCATGTTTTAGCGTCAAAGTGTTGCCAAAGGAGACAACAACACTTACTCTTGTTCTTAGCTTAGTTTCTTTTATTTTCGAAGTACGCAACAACTTCGCTGCGTGGTCTCTTCCTTGAACCTTCACTTAGGACTTCACGAGTCTTTCTAGAATGTCTCCCATAGTCATCCCCAACTGATACATTAAGTTGTGCTTTGAGTGGGAAGCTTCTTGCGAAATGCAAACCTTTTCAGATGAAACATCCCCTATATTTCCAGGCTGAAGGGAATAATTTATCTTCCATTGGTTCATGCTTACGCTTACTGCCTATAGATTTTTCCTTCCTTTTGGCTTCACCTTCACAGCTTTGCACATATTCAGTCGTTGTGCAACTAGTAAGTCCTCTTACCACTTGAATAGCCATCTGGATATTCTGGATTTTACGCTTCTTAAGTTCAGCAATCACATTCAAACTTTTTCCAGCCAGAAATTAGAACATCTGATCTTCTTAACTCATGCCACGTACTTCTTGCACCAATGCAAGGAAGTTTTCAGCGTAGGCCTGTGGTGTACCCGTCATTTTTAGCATATAAAAACTTTCTCTTACGAACCAAGAACCATTGCTTGGACAGAACTGACATCTCAGTCCATCTTTCATGTCATTCCATGACATAGGATTGGCATAACTAATAGCTTCATCTTCTTGCAGCATAGTTCTCCACCAAACCTTTGCATCACCACCAAGGTAATTGCCTGCGAGAGGTACTTTTTGTTCTTCCACAGTTCCGTTCGCCTCAAAGTATGCCTCAACGTCATACAATAAATTCTCAATTTCCCTAGCATTTCTGGAACCAACGTAAATTCTTGGCTCAGAGACTCGAATTGAGCTTTCTCGATGCACGTTTTCCCCTACAAACATGTTGTTACTGATTAACCCACGAATGCTTGTCATTTCCTCAAACATTTGCTTCGTGTGGCTTTTTAGTATGGTCTTTATGTCACTGAATTGCACCTTCAATTCAGTCACTTCAGTATTGGTTTCGCAATTCAACAAGGTTGCATCAGACACCTTGTCCTCGATTGCACCTACCCTTTCGTCAAATTCTTTGAACCAATCCGATGTCCTTCTTTCAAGTAGGTCTAGCCTACCTTTATCTTCAGAAATAAGAGTATTTTCAAGGCCATCACAGCCCATGTCTATGAAAAAATCATCAAGATTACTTCCATACTCTTCAAGATGATCAAACATACCCGGTAGTTCTTCGTCGATCATCATGCCTTTAGAACTCATTTCTAAAGCAATACTCTGAAAATAAAATGCCATTTACTTGCTCACAGGAAAATAACTTAAGAAAGAATTAAATCTTAGTCTATTATCCAAGAAATACACTTGAACTGTGCATCAAACACAGCTCTGATACCCGAATTATCACACCTTCAAACACCCCAAATATTTTTCTGCGAAAGTGTAACCCGGCATCACAATGGTTCCATGAATAAAGCTTCACCCACTTACACTTCAGCCTTATAAGTTTGCACCAATGCAAACAGCCAACTCAATAATTCTTCAGCGGAAGTCTTTAACCTTCTTTCTCTTCAACTTAAACTCATCAAATGCACCCCATAATGCATTCAATTCTTTGCCATACTTTGCTAACACCAATCAGCCAACCAAGAACATTTAAAACATGACATAATCAACTCTTTTATTGCATCAAAGGGAAGAAATACAAAACTTTCCCACTTGGGGACTTACACAGACTTGTTCACCCTTAAACCAGGTCTAAGTCTTACAAAAACTCTCCTATTCACTCACATATGCAACCTTAAATCTCACATATGTTAGCTTACTCTCACACAGGCTAGGCTTCCGAATTTCCCATACCTTAGGACTATTTATACAACATCTTTGCTTGGACAAACCGTGCATAACCGTTACACATGCTAGAGACAGCCATCTATCTCGGAGAGAAGTTTCATAACCGCCAACTAATTATGCCAACTGGCCAGTTCTCCTTTAACTTGCGCCAATCATCCAACACTTGTTCTACTAGTAGTTAGAACTCTTATCCCACGATTATAAACTCCTTTAAAACCGTTCTAATTCATCACACGTCATTGGCATGCTTGTGAAGCTCGTAACCAACTTGTAACCGTCACTTGAGCCGTATTTCGCCACTTGTTCTGGCATACTGGATTATGACACGCTCCAACGTTCAGCCATCTTGGACCTATATGTTTATCATTCTAAACTCATGCACGGACATTTCTCAAGCATCAAACATAAAGGCCATCTCCTTAAGATCACTCTAGTTACTCATGCGTCAATTATGCTTCACTTCTCCAATTAGCTTGACAACAGCAAAGCAACACTTGCATTACCAACTTGTTTGCATTGCTCAAGCTTTGGCCAGACTTGAACTAATGCCATAGACTAACTATTAGTATATTTCACTCTTCTTGCATCATCCTTGAGTTTGGTATAATTCAATTCCACGGATATGCCTTAATTCCAACATCGCATGTTGCATTTGTCACTTTGGCCTTGTCTTGCCTTCCCTCAATGAAGCCTCATTGTGTCAACCAATAAGCTTTATTCCTTAGCCAATTTTTTTTGCAACATAGTGCTGCACTTGCTCTACATTTTCCTTGTGGGTTTGTGCCATTCTCAGCACTTAACAGTCTATACAGTAATACCGCTATTATGGATTCGTAATGCACCATTACGGTGGAACTCTGTCTTGGCCTGCAACTCTATAACGCGTCATCATTATGCGTCACTTGCAGCACCATAATAGAAGTAGAGCCACTAGGACAAAGGCTTCCTCGTCTTAATAAAGCCTGGGCTATTTTGGTGGGGGTTTTAGTTACGGCCCGTTTTTTCATCCTGCCGGATAATCTTCTTGGCCCTTATTTCCTTTCATTTTTTAGGTATAAATTTGCAAATTAATAGTCCCACATCCGTTATTTCAAGACTCATAATATAGTTTATAAGGAACTCATAATATAGTTTATAAGGAAAGACTTGGAGACTTACTATCACCAATTGGCAAGGCATGGAAACCTTGATTACCCTTGGAAATAATTCCCTAGGTCTGGGTGTCGGCCATTCAACTCGTATATGCATGTATATATGAGGTGAGTTACGAGTAGCATTATGTCCCGGGGTACTCTATGAAATGTGTCCAGGCTCAGGGTGCCTTACCATCCATCTATCCTGGGGTACTCTATGAGATCACTAGATCTTAACCCGTGTCGTAACATCACGGAATGTTTTGTCTCCAATACGTACGATATTGTTCACATTCCTCTTGCTTTATTTTATTCGTGAGTAATTATTTTGATATTCTAATAGGTTTTGGGAAACAAAATAGGTTACCTGATCTTTTTATTTTTTTACTTAAGCATGTTATTCCAATACTTAAGCATGTTATTCCAACTTATTATCTGGACGGAGTAATAATGTTGTGCCAACATGAAAGATAAATAAAAAAATACAGTAAATAAAAAATTTCCCCATTTATTGTTCCATCACACCATAATTTCAAACTTCAAAAAGAATATTTCATCTAACAATACATATACCTAAACTTCCAATCCAACTCCATGATGTTTATGAATACATTTGTTCAGAAATTATTAATAACTAAGTGTTTATGGGTAAAAATCATTTCCGCCGATTTTGGTAAATTCGGTAGGTGAGTGAGAAACTGGTTTAAACCCTAAACAAATGTGCTGCATGTGAGCACTTTATAGATTCGAGAGATCATTCTGTACAAGTCCGGCCTAAACAAAGAAATGGTCGTTCCATACTTGCTTCGGTCACAAAGTGAAGGAGAAGGGTTGATTTTGGGAGGGAAGCAAAGAAAGGTGTTGAGACCAGAATAATTCTGGGAGAGTAGTGTCTCGACTTGTATCAGAAAGTGAAAGCTTAGGAAGCTTGCAAGAGATGAAAGCTTTTTGGAGAGATTTCAAAGTTTCCTTTTCTGAGAGTGTTGTATTTTTCTCTTGACCGAGACTTGTTGTCTGGTGGAAATAGGTAAGACCTATTTATACAAGTCGAGATTGAAACGTACCCTGGCCTCATGAAGGAAGAGAGTAAAGGGTGAAATAATGGGAGGAGGTGGTAACCGCAAGGTGTTTATGGGTGAAAACGTTTTCACCATTATTTCCTCATTTATTTGACCGCTTTATTCCTATTCACACTTCCTTAATGTGAGCGTGGTGTACGCTGCAAGCTATTACCGCCAAACCAAGACCCTGGAAAGTATCCCCGAGTTTGTGTTGATCTCTCGAGTGTTGGTTGCACCTTGAGTGCAAGTGGCACTTCTAGGGGCGTGTGTGGCATGTGCGGAATGACTTTGTTGCGGATTGCAACTCGAGCGCAAGTGGCAGTTCCAGAGATGCTAGTGGTGTGTGTGGCATGTGCAAATGGCATGTGTGGAACGCCTTGGTGGTAGGTTGTACGTTTAGTGTAAGTGGCAGTACCAGAGCTGCTAGTGGCGTGTGTGGCATGTGTGGAATGCCTTGGTGGTAGGTTGCACGGTTTGCAAGTTAGGCTAGCAGCGTGGGTTTTGGCATGTTCCAATGGCATGCGTGGCCATTAGGACCACGGCTTGGTAAGAAAAGATACCAGCGAGCGTGTTGGCATGTGCCAATGGCATGCTCGTCCATTAGGGTTACGGCTTGGTAGGAAAATCTACCAGCGAGCGTATTGGAATATGCCAATGGCAAGATCGTCCATTAGGGCCACGACTTGGTAAGAAAATCTACCAGCGACCGTGTTGGCATGTGCCAATGGCATGCTCGGCCATTAGGGCCACGGCTTGGTAAGAAAAGCTACCAGCGAGCGTGTTAGCATGTGCCAATGGCATGCTCGGCTATTAGGGCCACGGCTTGGTAAGAAAAGCTACCAACGAGCGTGTTGGCATGTGCCAATTGCATGCCCGACCATTAGGGCCACGGCCTAGTAATAAAATCTACTAGCGAGCGTGCTGGCATGTGCCAATGGCATGCGTGACCAATTTGGCCTAGGTTGCATGGTTTGCAAGTCTAGGTACGGGCGCTAATTTGGCATGGTGTGGCTAGGGCCAAGGTATGGGTGTTTGGTTTGGCGTGGCGTGGGTAAAGTGTGTTTTGTATGGCGCGGCTAGCTTGAGATAGGTGTGGATGACATGATTTTCTATTGGCACGGAGGTACAGAAGGCATTGTTGGCATGCTTTGGCGCGTTTGGTGTCACTAGCGTAGCTAGGGACAAGAGTGTGTTTGGCATGGCGCGGCTAGCTTGAGCTAGGTATGGCTGGAAAGATTTTCCATTGGCACGGAGGTGCGGCTAGCATGGTTCACATTCTTTAGCGCGTTTGGTGTGGCTGGCATGATTTGCCGTTGGAACGGAGGTTTGTCTAGCTTGGGATAGGTGTGGATGGCATGATATTACATTGGCACGGAGGTGCGTCTAGCATGGTTGGCATGCTTTGGCGCATTTGGTGTGACTAGCACAGCTAGGTCCAAGGTAGAGTGCGTTTGGCATGGCGCGGCTAGCTTGGGCTAGGTGTGGATGGCATGATTTGCCATTGTCACGGAGGGGAATTAGGGTTTTGTTCGTTGTAACCCTAATTTGAAAAAATACCCCCTATTAATTACTGACTACATGCATTAAATGTCCTAATAAATGTGTCACCATTGATATTAGGTTATTTGGGGTTTTATAATTTTACCATTTGTTTAAAAACCACCATCAACATTAAGTCCCCTGCTTAGCTCGGAACAGGAGCTTTGTTGCGAGGTAAGAATAAGATGGTGACAAACTATAAACAACAAATCGTAAAGAGAATTGAGGAGGCTTGTCTGACCTTTTTTATAAATAGGATTTGGAATCCTTTCCTCTGGAAGTTTTTCACAAATCGGGAGGCTGGCACAATTGAGAAGTCAGCGTCATTGAGACACAGGAAGCTGGGCGGTATTGAGAAGTTGACGCGAGTTGGGAAACTGAGCGTGCTAGATGGAGGGATCAGCACAAAGGTGGGGAAACTGATTGTGCTATCTGGCGGGACCGGCGCAAGGCGGGGAAGCTGATTGTGCTAGCTGGCGAGACCGGTGTAAATAAGGAGGGAGTAGGTGTTTCTACAGATAGCAAAGTTTCCTTGTTTTGCCTTCCTTCACGCGCGCGGCTTCAATCATGGCATTATCCATGTTAAAATCTGGAAGTGTTATGTCTCTCGTTGCTTCCTTTCCTTTTTTAAGGTCCCGTATTCATACCCAACATAATTGCATCATCTCCCTCGTTTGAGAAAGGGTTCTTCTTATCGAGTTTCTATCTTTGTCATGTCGCACAGAGATGAATTATTTTCTAACCAGCCAGATTCTCCAGGTGAAGGCGTGAGGCCTGAATCTTACAGGAGCATCCCAACAAAGGTTATTCGGGTTAAGAAAATCATACCGGTATGTTTTCTTCTTCTTTGGTGGACTGACGTTTGCTTTACCACTTGTTTGATGAATGGAAAATTTCCATTTTGTGCAGAGATATCCCGTTGGAGCATGCGTTACTATTATCGACGAGGATGACCTAGTCATTCCCCTCCCTTCAAATCCAACCTTGTTGACTGCTGTAGACATGGAGAACGCTGATTTATGGCTCTCTTGTCATGAGTACCCCTATACAGGTTTGTCGTTTGGGACTCGTATGAGGTATCTCTCCTCCAATTATCAGAATGTTGGCGGTTTCCTGGTGTGGAAAAAATTCGTGGTCCTTTATACGAGGATATGGAAGACATACGGCCATATCGCTACCAAGAGCGTAGTGAAGTGCAATTCGTCCGCCTTGGTTTCCTTAGTGAACTGTCTTTTGCCAATGATTGCTGAGATGAAGAATATGTCCATCCGTACTGTTGTAGAGTCAGTCATTCAAAGGTGGGAGAACATGGTGTCCACCTGTGAATCCTTGGAGTTTAATATTAGTTGGTTGCGGCATCGTCTCAATATTGTGAAGGTCGGCAGAGCTGGTATTCTTGCTGGTGTTATTCCTGCCACAAAATCCATGTTGGAAGAGGAGAAAGCTTTGGCCCTGGTGTCTCGGAGGATTGAAGAGTTAACTCGAGACTTGAAGAGTAGGACTGAAAGATATCATGGTCGATTGAAGATGATATTTTGTAGGGGTTATAATTTACTAGATGGGCTTTTCTGATTTGTATCACGAGATTTGAAGGCTCCTCTCTTTCTTCTTTTTTTTTGAAGAAATAAAGAAATTCCATTAATCTGTTGGAATGTATTGAAATTCTATAATTGGCAAGAAAGAAAGTAAAAGTAGATAGGGTGTCTGGACGTTCACATTTTTGATGTAGCATGTTGCGGGGAAGTGATTAGGCGTAGTATGCCTTAAGCCATTTTCCGTTGATGACTGCCTCTAGATTTCCCCCATCTTCTTTGATAATCTTGTAGTAACCACTATCATACGCTTTAGTGATTATGTATGGCCCTTCCCATTTGGGAGAAAACTTCGGTGTCGATGCATCTTGCTGGATGCGCTTGGCAGTTTTTAGCACCAGATCTCCTTCCTTGAAAACCCTGGATTTTACATGGTTGTTGTACGCCCAAGAAATCCTATTTCTGTATGCTTGTGCATGTTCCTCTTCCCGGGATCTTCTGGAGTCCATAATATCTAGTTCTGCGATTCTGGCATTGAGTGATTCGGCTTCATTCTACTGAGGTCCACTCGCTGCAGAGATTCTGGCAGACGGGATCTTGATTTCTGCTTGGAGGATCGCATATGTACCGTAGACGATGGAGTAAGGAGACATGCCGGTGGAGCTTCTAGGAGATGTTATGTACGCCCAGAGAGCCATCGACAATTGCTCGTGCCAGGTTCTGGGATTGTCGTGTACTATTCGGTTGAGGATTTGGATTAGAGTCTTGTTGGTACTTTAGGCTTGCCCATTTCCCAGGGGATAATAGACAGTAGAGAAGACTTGTTTAATTCCGTACCTCTCAAGTAGTTCCTGTACTTGTTTGTTATCAAAAGGCGTGTCGTTTTCGGTGATGACGTGATTAGGTATTCCAAAACGACAGATGATGTGTTCCTTGACGAATGCCACGATCGTGGCTCCAGTGGTTCCCTTCAGCGGGACAACTTTAACCCACTTGGTAAAGTAATCGGTCTCGGTTATTATGTATTCATGCTATTTTGAGGATGGCGGGTTGATCTTCCCAATGATGTCGAGTCCCCATCTATAAAAGGTCCACGGGCTATTATCGAGTGCAAGGGTGTTGGAAGCGTGGATGAGGTTTCCGTGAATCTGGCATTCTCGGCATTTCTGAACGAAAGTAGCTGCGTCGTCTTCCATGGTCGGCCAGTAGTACCTCTCGTGTATCTGCAGGAACATTTTTTGTTTCCCATGGTGTTCGCCTTCGTGCATCTCTCTTAACATAACTTGGATTTCAGTACCGCCAAAACACCGCAGTAGACTTCCTCCGAAGCTCTTGCGATATAAAACCCCATCATGGAACACGAATATTTTGGACTTTTGTTTTAGCTTGGACGCATCCTCTTTATTAGTAGGAAGAATGTCGTCGCGAAGGAAGCCGATGTACGTCTCCCTCCAGTCCCAGTGTGACTGATGTTGAGGACTTATGTCTGACATGGGGGCGCCTGGCAATTGGGACACGCCTTTTGGAGTAATCGGGATTGAGCTTCCATCTCCGTCCAATAGTATCCCAGTCGTTGTAAATGACCATAGATGGTTACTAATGATGTTATTCCACAGACTTCGGTATGAACATGTTCAAGTTGTTGTTATTCTTTCTCTTTTCCGAGATACCTTGACATAGAGTTGTCTGGATTTCGATGATACAGAACATCTTGAAGCATAAATAAATTCCGCAAAGTATTGAGGTCGACCTTCCCTTGGAAAAGTGAGTTGTTGAGTTCTTGAATGATAGGAGTTCTCCAGTCATCCTCTTCGGCTTTCTCAGGTTATGAAAGCCATGTTGAAGCTATGGTTCGCTGTTTTACTGTCAAGGTTTCCTTGGATCCTTCGAACTGTAGCTTTGATGCTAGTGTATCTAGGCAGTCAGCATGCTTGTTACCGCTATGGCCGACATGTGTGATGGTTGCTTCGGCGAAATAATTTAGTAGTTTTTATGCTTCAGCCCTGTATGGTGCCAGCGTCAGTTCTTTCAATGCGTAAATCCCGTTTACCTAGTTGACGAGTAATTTGGAATCTCCAAATGCGTGGCCCCCGGCTCGTTTAGCTATTGATAGTCCAATAAGGAAGGCTTCGTATTCAGCTGAGTTATTGGTGCATGGAAAGTCTAGCTTGAAAGAGTGCGAGAAGACTTCTCCAGCAGGAGATACTAGTGCCACACCCGCTCCTCCGGTATTAGTGCTGGGGGTGGAAGATCCGTCGAAGAACAATAGCCATGCTTCTTCCTTGACTAAGAAGATATCTGGAAGTTCTCCCGAGAGATCTTCTCGTAACTCCGCGGTGTTTTCTCCTGGGAATGCTGCTAACAGGTCTGCAACAGCCTTTCCTTTTATGGCCCTCGGGGAGACGCACGTTATGACGAACTCTGACAGCTGCAGGAGCCATTTAACCGGCCTCCCTATCAGGGCGGGTTTCGAGAGGAAAAACTTTACAGGGTATGATTTGGATATTAACACCACGTTGTTGGAGAGGAGGTAGTTCCTGAACTTCTGGATGGAATAAATTAATGCTAAACACGCTTTTTCCGCTTTGGGGTATCTGAGTTCAGCGTCTATCAACGTTCGACTGAAATAGTATATGGGATATTCAATTCATTTGTCGTCTTCTTGAGCGAGGAGGGCTCCAATGGAAGTATCGCTAAAGGTTGTGTAAAGACATAGTGGTTTCCCTTTCATAGGAGGATTCATGATGGTCGGGGAGGATAGAGTTTGCTGGATCTTCTAGTACGCTTTTTGCTGAGACGTAGTCCATGTGAAATTCGCTCCCTTTTTCAGCAGAGGGGTAAACGCAGTAATGAGCTGTGACAGTCCCGGTATGAAGCGACGAATGTAATTTACCTTGCCAATGAAACTCTAAAGATCTTTTGCGGTTCGTGGTGGTGGCATCGTGAGGATAGCTTGCGTCTTGACTGGGTCAAATTTTATTCCTTCGGCCGTCACTTGGAATCCCAAAAACTTCCCCGAAGAGACACCAAAGGCGCATTTCAAAGGGTTCATCTTGAACTTGTATTCGCGATATCTTTCGAATACTTGTCGTAGCGTTTCCAGATGATCCGCTCGAGTCTTCGATTTAACCACCACATCATCTACGTAATATTCGACTTGCTTGTGCATCATATCGTGGAAGATGGTATTCATGGCGCGTTGGTAAGTAGCGCCAGCGTTTTTCAGACCGAAAGGAATTACGGTGTAATAAAAGTTTCCGAGAGGGGTTCGGAAAGAAGTCTTACTCGCGTCGTGCTCATACATCTTTATCTGGTTGTAGCCTATATATCTATCCATGAAAGAGAACATACCATGTCCACTGGTAGCGTCTACCAGCATGTCGATGTTAGGGAGAGGGAAATAGTCTTTAGGGAAACACTTGTTCAGATCTCTGATATCGTCACAACATATGATCTGACCATTCTTCTTTTTAACGGGAACGATATTGGCCAACCAGGTGGGATAGTGAATAGGTTTGACAAATCCAGTGGCTAGTAATTTCTGGACCTCCGCCTTGATTTGTTCCTCTACGTCGTGTCCAACGTAGTCAATTTCGGCCATCTCGGCCGAGATCTCGCCGAAAATTCCGTTTCCGTCTCTCAGGGTAGCGAAAAATATGATTCCTCCCAGACGGAATTTAGCCGAAACTCTCTGTTAACTCGGCCGAAATTTGGCATGGATTATCCAAAAATCTCGGTATCCCGAACCTGAATTTAATTTACAGAGAAGTATACCACCAATTTTAAGATGTTTCAAATCGGCTGCTTCAATCAATTTGACATAATAATGGATACGATTTAACACTGCTTGTACAACCCTAAAATTCCAAACCGATATAATTTCTCCCCGATCGATTATAATTACCCCACTACAAAATCCTAACTAACCAAAAACAATCGAGATTGAGAACCCAATTTTTCGATTTCTAAAAAAAGCAACCCCAAATTACCTTTACAAAAACAAAACTGGCTACAAATTAGGGTTTTTCTCAAACACAAAATAAAAGATCAAACTGATTAAGCTGAACTGAACTCTTAATTTTAATTTCACCACCAAAATACTGATTACAGATTTATGGTATTCTCTTTCGTCATGGTGAAGGAGAGAGAGCGACATGCGACGACTTTTTTTTTCTGTAATGGAAGAGTCAAAGAGAAGAGAAATAAAAAAGAGAAGAAAAGGAGAATGAGAATGAGAATGAATGAAAAAATAACGAAGAAATGAAGGAAAAGTAAAACAAAAGAGGAAGAAGATGGATTTGACTTCGGACACATAAGTACATAGGTGTCTCATTAAATATAAGACACGAGCATATTTAAAACACTCAGGATTTTCAAATTTAATCACTCCAGAAAGTTGGTCGGGTATCTCGTTGGAATACTAGTGTCTCGGTGTTTCGGACGTGGCCGAGATGTCCCGAGACACGAAATTAACTACATTGGTCGTGTCTGAATTGTCTTGGAGGCTGCTTGACTAGTTTGGATCCAGGTATCACGTGCAGATGGTGGGTGACCAGTTTTTCATCCAAGCCCGACATTTCTTCGTAAGTCCATGCGAAAATGTCCTGGTATTCTTTGACTAGGTCGACTAGCTTTGAGCGTTCCATAGAATGTAGAGTCGAACTGATCATAATGGGTCGCTGGAATTCCTTATTCCCTATATTGACAGTTTCGAGTTCGTCGGTGGTTAAGTCGGTCCCGTCTTGCAGCTTCTGAGGGGCTTCTGGAACTTCCTCCTGTTTATTGTGAAAATATTCTTTCGGGCGGAGAGACCGGGTCATGGTCTCCCCATCTAATTTCTAACAGCGGTGGTAATGTATGATTTTTCCCTTTTTGCTTCGTCCTGCGGTAGGGGTGCACTCTCGCTTGGTTCGAGCACGGGTTATGCCCGGCGGTGGGAGTCTAGATGGTCTTCCTTATGAGGAGACGGTGGGAGGGAGGTCTCCTCGGCGGTGTATCTCCAGTTTGTTGATATCTCTGAGCGATGTCCATTTTGGTAGCAGAAAACTGTGAATCTTGGTCGTCACACCTTTTGAGCCCTCCTTCGGCCCATGTGCTTCTACGCAGTAGACTGGTGCATAAGGGGACAATGACGCGGGGATGTGGACAACTTCTCCGTTCAGTACTTTTTTTAGGCATTTGTGGTATATATGTTGAAGGAATGATTCTGATATTGTGCAACCACGGCCTTTCCAGTATCATGTGGTAGTCTGTTTCTTTTTCAATCACTTCAAACTTCACGCTTGATTGAATTGGCCCTACTGCCAGCTCCAAGTTGATGTAGCCATACGTGCTAGTTTGTTTGCCTTCGAAATCCGTTATCGTAGTAGGTTGTCGTACGATCTCGTCAGGTCGCACCTTGGCAGCTTTAAGTGTCTTGAGAGTGATGACATTGGAATATGCACCCATGTCAATGAGAGCTCTCCGAAACTCTATGTTCCTGACGAGATCCGTAACATGCAATGCCCGGTTGTGACCGTCTTCTACCATCATGTCGTCATCGGTGAAAACAATATTGTTGTTGGATCTTCCAGGGATCCTTGGAGTCCCCGTGGGTGCAAGAATTAGTGATGCATTCAGTGCTATTCGGTTGATAGCAGAGAATGTTTTTATTTGCTGGTCCTTGGAGAGGTGTAGTAATTTACATAAGTTTTCTACCAACATGGTCGCTTCCTGGTTCGCTAGCTTCCAGTTAGTGACGAAACCATTGACTTGAGAATGCTCATTCAGGATGTTAGTCCCCTGCTCTTGATCTCCTGGGGAACATGAACCACTTAGCTCCGATGTTAAGATGATGAGGAAGTCGAGTATGCTATTAATCGCATCTTTCATTAGATCGATGTTTTTGGCATGGATCTCCTGAGCTCGCATCAGGTCAACCAGTCTTGGGATCTCTTCATTGGTCATATTGCTTCCAGAAATTGACGAGTTATCATGACCTTGAGTGGGTTCAATGTTTGTGGAGATGGCCTGATAGCCGACCATGCTTGCCCAAAATTTGAAAACGGAAGCTGGAATTTGATATTGTAACCGAAAGATTAATCCTCCCGCTGTGGTCGCCAATTGTTTATGGGTAAAAATCGTTTTCGCCGATTTTGGTAAATTCGGTAGGTGAGTGAAAAACTGGTTTAAACCCTAAACAAATGTGTTGCACGTGAGCACTTTATAGATTCGAGAGATCAATCTGTACAAGTCCGGCCTAAACCAAGAAATGGCTGTTCTAGACTTGCTTCGGTCACAAAGTGGAGGAGAAGGGTTGTAACACCCCGTATTTTTAGCATGGTGCATGCTGAAAGATGCGCCATGGGCTGAGATGAAGATTCATCCAAAGCTTCTTTGCATAGTGAGATGTGTTTGGAAAAGGGCCAATGTTTGGTGCCAAGTAAGGCATATCGCGAGGGCATATTGGCAAAAGTCCAATGTTGCATCATCATCATGCATTAGGCCTGATGGGTAGTGTCCTTGAGCTTGCAGTACAATCATTGCACGCAATGATTGCGATGAATAGTGAAACGCAAAGATTGCGATGGACGGCGGAATGAAAAGATTGCGATGAATAGTGAAACACAAAGATTGTGATGAACATTGAAAAGCAAAGATTACGATGAACAGTGGAACACAAAGATTGCGATGGACAGTGAAACGCAAAGATTGCGATAAACAGTGAAACGCAAAGATTGCGGGGAGTTGATGAAAGATTTTTGGTCTTCTTTCCATACTTGTAGAAATTCCATTAAGACATATATAGGGAAGGGTAGTTGGTTGAAGGTGCATATGCGGACTATGCACCAAGTAAGCTTCATAGCTTAGACGAAAGTGTATAAATGATGCCTAAGGCTCATTTATAGTTGTGTAGCCTTGAGAGAGGGAATTTGATGCTTAGGAATCACTATGCCACGGCGCTGACCCGATGATGCATAATCATTGTGCATCTTTGACGGAATAGCCTACGGACCATGCAATTACTATTTTTGCTAAGCTATGGCCTAGCAAACGAGTTGGATTAAGTTGCTTGTCCCTTCGGATGAACTACAGTCTGTGCTTGATTCCTTTAGAGTATGGAAGGATACGTAGGCAGCCGCAATGAGTTGCATCATTGCCGGTACAGCACGTTGGCCCCTCATATCATCTAAGCTCGATAGCTCGACGCAAGAGATGATTGTGGCCATACTTGATGAGGCTAAGTTGCATTCCATTAAGTGGATGCTCATACTTCCTATCAAGTTATAAATAGAGAGTTGGTAAGAGAAGTAACATAGGAAATGGCAAGGTCTTGGTTCGGCCTATGCCTAAGTCCACGGCTTATTCCTTAATCCTGGACAAGACATGGAAATATGACGGTTGCTCAGCTATCTAGGAAATTCAGTGATATATTTCCTATGATGAGGCGAATCCAGAGATGCATGTGAAGTGCGTTGGCATTGGTCTTATGGACTTGAACCCTTTTGCAAAACAAGGATAAGTAGGAAAGGTGTGGAAGCTTAAATAACTAAATCATGCTCCACGAGCATGATCGCAAGGGCAAGTGAGCGTTCATTTACCAGGGGATGAGGCCCGGATCGTAACTTCATCAGTGGCGCACCGGGGGAGTTGCGGTCTGCGGGGAAACGCGCCGAAGGCGTAATTTTCCAGTCCGTCACAGATGGTATCAGAGCAAGTTCCGAGAAAACACTAGGGACTTGTGCGGAGTGGACTTGTCCACGAGTATTTTCCTTAATGGTAAACTTAAAATTGGAGAGTAGGTCAACTTATGCGTGCGAAAGAGTTTGTAACTGCTGAGCCAGTTACTTTGCAAATCGAGTTGAGCTTGTAAAGTACTGTGAGTTTTCCAGGCCTTTGTGGCACTCCGCTTACGAGTATCCGGAATACCGTCTGATACGATGGGTAGATAATGGGACTGATCATCCCCACACGTTGGAAACTGTCCAAGGGTGTGCGTTGTCAGGCCCGGCTAGCATCCCACTTACGAGTGGAAACCTGGATGACCATCAGGGACGGTGGGCAATTAGAAAACTGTTCCACACAGTACAATACTGAAATCTTATCATTCCGATGACATCTTTAAACTTGTGAACCTTAGGGATTCCTGGGTGGTAGTATGGGATACTATTCAGGATACCTTGTCGAGTTATCCTCTTGGCATTGGCCAATTGCGATTCTTGGTATCGTTGTGGGCACTTTTTGGATTCCTGAGAAGGTGGTATGGGACATGTGCTCAGAAGGTCTAAATTGTTGTTCATGACAACTTGAAGAAACCCGTGATTTCTGAGCATCTGGTATGGGACTTTTTCTCAGGAAATCCAAACCGAAGAGATTGTCCACAATAGTTTTTATTTGGAATTTCGAGCACGAAATTCTTTTAAGGGGTGAAGAATGTAACACTCCGTATTTTTAGCATGGCGCATGCTGAAATATGCGCCATGGGCTGAGATGAATATTCATCCAAAGATTCTTTGCATAGTGAGATGCGTTTGGCAAAGGGCCAATGTTTGGTGCCAAGTAAGGCATATCGCGAGGGAATATTGGAAAAAGTTCCATATTGCATCATCATGATGCATTAGGGTAGATGGGTAGTGGCCTTGAGATTGCAGCACAATCATTGCACACAATGATTGCGATGAACAGTGAAACGCAAAGATTACGATGAACAATGGAACGTAAATATTGCGATGGACAGTGAAATGCAAAGATTGTGATGAACAGTGAAACGCAAAGATTGCGGGGAGTTGATGAAATAATTTTGGTCTTCTTTCCATACTTGTAGAAATTCTATTAAGACATATATAGGGAAGGGTAGTTGGTTGAAGGACAAGCGCTACAAATCCTTCTGCACTAGTAAAAGCGAGTTAGATTGGCAGAAGTACAAGGAGGCAAAATCCAAGGAAAAATGGGCAGTACGATCAGCGAAGGACAAGTCCACCGAGGAGATATATCGCAGACTCAACACAAGGAAGGGGAGCAAACTTATTTATCATATAGAAAAACGACGTCAAAAAGATAAACTTGACCTTGACCAAGCAAGGTGTATCAAATCTGAAGACAACCGCCTCTTTATCAGAGATGAGGATATTAGGGATCGGTGGAGGGATTATTTCGATAACATTTATAATGACGGGAGTGACATCCCCATGTTGGCAGTAGGCATCCCACCTCCAAAAAACAACAATGCCGTCCCAAATATCCAAGTAAGTGAAGTGAAACTGGCGCTTAAGCGGTCTCGAAGATGGAAAGCTCTGGGCCCAGATAACATTCCAGTAGAAGTCTGGAAATGTTTGGGTGATGTGGGAGCCGAACGACTTACTACACTATTCAACGGCATATTAAAACACAAAAAAATGCCGGATGAATAAAGGAAAAGTGTGATTGTCCCAATCTTCAAGAACAAGGGTGACATCAAACTTTGTGCCAATTATCGTGGTATCAAACTCATGAGTCACTCCTTGAAGATTTGGGAATGGGTAATGAATCACCGCTTACGAGGTGTGACTACCGTCAATCCTAACCAGTTTGGATTCATGCTGGGGAGATCCACAACTGAAGTGATTTTCCTGGCCAGACAACTCCTAGAGACCTACAGGGCATAGAAAAAGGCCTTCACTTACTTTTCATAGACCTCGATAAAGATTATGATAAAATCCCCCGTGAGGTCTTATGGAGAACGTTAGCAGAAAGCAACGTCCCCGATGAATACATTATTCTAATTCAGGATATGTATGATGGCGCAACCTCCTCGGTAAAATCCTTGAATGGACTATCCAGCGATTTCCCAATTCATATTGGACTCCATCAGGGATAAGCCCTCAGCCCCTATATATTTACACTGGCTTTGAACCAAATTATGAAAGATATTCAGGAGGAACTGCCTTGGACCATGCTCTTTGCAGACGATGTGTCCCTAATCGGGGAGAGTAAGTCAGATGTTGAAAGACGTTTGGAGCTCTGGAGGGAATTTCTAGAAGCGAATGGATTCAGATTAAGCAGGTCTAAAACCGAATACCTGAAGTGTACCTTTAGACCGCAGGAAGTAGATGAGGGGGACATCTTACTGGCAGGCCAAGCAGTAGACAAAAGAGACTCCTTCCGATACTTAGGGTCCATCCTGTAGAGTGATGGAGAAATCACTCTCGATGTCCAGCAGCGCATCCAGGCTAGATGGGCTAGATGGCGATAGGTCACCGGGTTCCTCTGTGACAAGAGAGTCTCACCAAAAATAAAAGAAAAGTTATACAAGACGGTTGTCAGGCCTTCCATGCTCTATGGTGCGGAGTGTTGGGCAACCAAGACGGACCACTGCAGGAAACTGCACTCTGCGGAAATGCGCATGCTCCGGTGGGTGCTGGGTGTCCCTCATCACGATCACGTCAGAAACGAGGACATCCACAAAACACTAGGAGTCGCACCAATCTCATAGATGGTCCGAAACATACGCCTTTGTTGGTTTGGACGCCTTATGCAGCATGGGTGGTCCCCTACCCATGAGGCAATCTTCAACATTCGGAAACTAAATCCTAAAAAGGCCGATGGACGAAGAATGGCTTGGGAGGGATCTGTCCTAGAGGACATGCGAGAGATACAACTGTCGCCAGACATCGCGTGTGATAAAAAAGCATGGAGAGTCGCAATCCATGTGAAGGAGCTCTGAGGGCTTGTCATCCCCTTGTTCCTCGGTTCCGGATTTTAAGTGCTTAAGTGAACCTTAGCCCCTTAGATCTCGGATCCAAATCCCTGGTTGGTCCCTACTAGCCGTGGTAGGTGTTAATGGGGATCGTTGTCCTGTGACGGGTCAGGGACTAACTTGTTCACGGCGTTCGATGGGCATGGATAGACGGACTGTATCCATGTTGGAACCCATTGAGTATGCGTGGATACTGGGCCAAGCCCCAAGAGACAAGTCAGGTGGGATATTCATCGTTCCCCAGATACCAAGAAGTTCTCTGCTTCCCATCCTTATCCTCGTCAACATCTTGGACAAAGACTGGCTAAGTCCACCCCAGACATACGACTCTCTTAAAAATCTGATGGTGACCAGGCCAGAACAAACCGGTCGAGAGCGACACACTTATCGGGTGTAATACAAATAGAGTCAGGTTCCTGTACGAAATTTCATTAGGAAATCCCCGGCGAGTTTTCTCGTGACGCATGCCAAAACCCTGAAAGGGGATCTTGAATTTGCATTAGGTAAATCCCCCGCGAGTTTTCTCGGGACGCATGCCAAAGTCCTGGAAGGGTATCTTGAATTTGCGTTAGGGAAATCCCCCGCGAGTTTACTCGTGACGCATGCCAAAGCCCTGATAGGGTATATTGAATTTGCGTTATGAAAATCCCCCGCGAGTTTTCTCGTAACGCATGCCAAAGCCCTAAAAGGGTATCTTGAATTTGCGTTAGGGTAATCCCCCGCGAGTTTTCTCTCGAGACGCATGCCAAATCCCTGAAAGGGTATCTTGCATAAGCCTGCTCACTCAAGGATAACATCTCGAGGTGGTAACTATGATCGGGATTGGGAAACTCTTTCGGTAGGGCAACCATGGGGAACGGGCCGAACTGCCGCCCGCTGGTCACGGGCATGCGTTCCGGATCGGGACCATTGGTGGGCTGGTGTGTACTACGGGGGCGTGTCCGTGGAATTTCCAAATTTCCTAACAATTGCATATGGTCTGAAGAAATTCGAGAAGGAATTATGCTGAGTTTCTCTCTGAGATTCTCTTGTGGGAAGCAGAACTCACAGGCACTGAACTGCCAAGGCATCGTCGGTTTGCTTAAGGATGTCCCTCCTCCCGGGGAGTGTCGTGGCGGTCGGGACACGCCGCGAAGGGATTTCGATCTGAGGCACCCACGTCGAAAATTAGGAAAGGATATAAGCACCGTTTTGGGGCGAAGTCCACCGCCAACCAGCCCCCTAGAACCCAACGACATTGAGGGAAACAAATAGGGACACTTTGATCACGGGGATGTTGGTTGAAGGTGCATATGCGGACTATGCACCAAGTAAGATTCATAGCTTAGCCGAAAGGGTATAAATGATGCCTAAGGCTCATTTATAGTTGTGTAGCCTTGATAGAGGGCATTTTATGCTTAGGCATCACTATGCCACGGCACAGACCCGATGATGCATAATCATTGTGCATCTTTGACGGAATGGCCTACGGACCATGCCATTACTATTTTTACTAAGCTATGGCCTATAAAATGAGTTGGATTAAGTTTCTTGTCCATTCGGATAAACTACGGTCTATGCTTGATTCCTTTAGAGTAGGGAAGGATATATAGGCAGCCGCAATGAGTTGCAACATTATCGGTGCAGCACGTTGGCCCCTCATATCATCTAAGCTCGGTAGCTCGACGCAAGAGATGATTGTGTCCAGACTTGATGAGGCTAAGTTGCATACCATTAAGTGGATGCTCATACTTCCTATCAAGTTATAAAGAGAGAGTTGGTAAGCGAAGTAACGTAGGAAATGACAAGGGCTTGGTCCAGCCTGTGCCTAAGTCCACGGCTTATTCCTTAAGCCTGGACAAGACATGGAAATACGACGGTTGCTCAGCTAGCTAGGAAATTCAGTGATATATTTCCTATGATGAGGCGAATCCAGAGATGCATGTGAAGTGCGTTGGCATTGGCCTTATGGCCTTGAACCCTTTTGCAGAACAAGGGTAAGTTGGAAAGGTGTGGAAGCTTAAATAGCTGAATCATGCTCCACAAGCATTCTCGCAAGGTCAAGTGAGCGTGCATTTGCCAGGGGATGAGACCCGGATCGTAAATCCATCAGTGGCGCACCGGGGGAGTTGCGACCGGTGGGGCGGCGCGCCAAATGCGTAATTTTCCGGTCCGTCACAAGGGTTGATTTGGGCAGGGAAGCAAAGAAAGGTGTTGAGACCAAAATAATTCTGGGAGAGTAGTGTCTCTACTTGTATCAGAAAGTGAAATCTTAGGAAGCTTGCAAGAGATGAAATCTTTTTGGAGAGCTTTCAAAGTTGCCTTTTCTGAGTGTGTTGTATTTTTCTCCTGACCGAGACTTGTTGTCTGGTAGAAATAGGTAAGATATATTTATACAATTAGAGATTGAAACGTACCCTGGCCACAAGAAGGAAGAGAGTAAAGGGTGAAATAATGGGAGGAGGTGGTAACCGCAAGGTGTTTATGGGTGAAAACGTTTTCACCATTATTTCCTCATTTATTTGACCGCTTTATTCCTATTCACACTTTCTTAATATGAGCGTAGTGTACGCTGCAAGCTATGACCGCCAAACCAAAACCCTGGAAAGCATCCCCCAGTTTGTGTTGATGTCTCGAGTGTTGGTTGCACCTTGAGTGCAACTGGCGCTGCTAGGGGCGCCTGTGGCATGTGCAGGATTCCTTTGTTGCGGGTTTCACCTCGAGCGCAAGTGGCAGTGCCAGAGCTGCTAGTGGCGTGTGTGGCATGTGCCAATGTCATGTATGGAATGCCTTGATTGTAGGTTGTACGTTGAGTGCAATTGGAAGTTCCAGAGCTGCTAGTGGCGTGTGTGGCATGTGCCAATGGCATGTGTGCAATGCCTTGGTGGTAGGTTGCACGATTTGCAAGTTAGGCTACCAGCGTGGGTTTTGGCATGTGCCAATAGCATGCGTGGCCATTAGGACCACGGCTTGGTAAGAAAATCTACCAGCGAGCGTGTTGGCATGTGCCAATGGCATGCTCGGCCATTAGGGCCACGGATTGGTAAGAAAATCTACCAGCGAGCGTGTTGCCATGTGCCAATGGCATGCTCGGCCATTAGGGCCACGGATTGGTAAGAAAATCTACCAGCGAGCGTGTTGGCATGTGCCAATATGGTATGCTCCGCAATTAGGGACACGACTTGGTAAGAAAAGCTACCAGCGAGCGTGTTGGCATGTGCCAATGGCATGCTCGGCCATTATGGCCAGGGCTTGGTAAGAAAATCTACCAGCGAGCGTGTTGGCATGTGCCAATGGCATGCCCGGCAATTAGGGCCACGACCTGGTAAGAAAAGCTACCAGCGAGCGTGTTGGCATGTGCCAATGGAATGCGTGACCAATTTAGCCTCGGTTTCATGGTTTTCAAGCCTAGGTGCGGGAGCTACTTTGGCATGGTGTGGCTAGGGCCAAGGTAATGGTGTTTGTCTTAGCGTGACGTGACCAGCGTAGCTAGGGCCAAGGAAAAGTGTGTTTGGCATGGTGCGTCTAGCTTGAGCTAGGTTTGGCTGGAATGATTTGCCATTGGCACGGAGGTGCGGCTAGCATGGTTGGCATGATTTGGCGCATTTGGTGTGACTAGTGTAGCTAGGGCCAAGAGTGTGTTTTGCATGGCGTGGCTATCTTGATCTAGGTGTGGCTGGAAGGATTTGCCATTGGCACGGAGGTGTGGATAGCATGGTTCGCATGCTTTGGTGCGTTTGGTGTGGCTGGCATGATTTTCCGTTGGCACGGAGGTGCGGCTAGCTTGGGATAGGTGTGGCTGGCATGATTTTCCATTGGCACGGAGGTGAGACTAGCATGGTTGGCATGCTTTAGCGCGTTTGGTGTGACTAGCATAGCTAGGGCCAAGGAAGAGTGCATTTGGCATGGCGTGACTAGCTTGGGATAGGTGTGGCTGGCATGATTTGCCATTGGCACGGAGGGGAATTAGGGTTTTGTTCGTTGTAACCCTAATTTGAAAAAATACCCCCTATTAATTACTGACTACATGCATTAAATTTCCTAATAAATGTGCCACCGGTGACATTAGGTTATTTGGGGTTTTACAATTTTACCCTTTGTTTAAAAACCACCATCAACACTAAGGCTCTAAGGAGTGAAGCAAAAACCCATAATATTTTCCCTACTATAGATAAACACTATTTATTTATTTATTGCAAATGTAAAAATGAAGAACCCTTGGCTATTGGAAGGATGAGATACACACATGTGAGTTGAAAAAATAAACTTATAATAGTAAATCAAAACATGTGTAAGATTCTTTTTCAATCATATTGCTAACATAAAATTGAAGAAATTCGTGGATAAAAAGATTTCAAACCAACTATGATTGACGTTCTCACATCTAGTGTTACTCAAGTAATTTGGAGTTTTAAATAACATAGTCATATTGATATTTGTATCTACATAAATTCAACAAACCTTCCGAAGAAAAATTATTAGTTTCAAGGTAGAGCCGACACAAACTTATGTCGCCTTTAATGTATACAACACACATTGGGTTTAATTGTCCTTGAGATTAAACAAATACCCCAACATTAGTCAAATAATGTCTACAAATACGGGATCGAAACAAAGTGCTAACGGGAAAAATGAGAGACTAACATCAGTTCTACAAAGAAAATACACTATATGTATCAAAGTTTGTTAACCAAACATGTATTCAAATTAAAAAGTCATCAACTTAACACAAAAATATAAAAAAACCCATGTTAAATCAATACTTGCATAAACAAAACTTATAAGAGAATTTGGTAATTATTAAATACCTTTAAAATCACTAATAGAGATTTAATTGCATGCCTCGTTAAAAACTATGGTAGGACGAAATCACCAGATTAATCTGTAGAAATTTCACTGGATATGTAGCAATTCAGAGAAGTTTACACTGGTGGTGATGCGTTCCATCTAAGTGTTGTTCGATTGATTATTTTTTTTAGAAGGTTTCAGTTTCCATTGGAGAAAACGAGAGGGAGCGTTTCATTATATTCATTGTCATTCAGAAATCCAAGACCAACTCGCCCTCTGCTTACGGGATCTCAATACAACCCCATATTTATCTGTTGGACGGAGAAACCTTGATACTAAATATGTAGTTTTTAGTGTTATTTATTATATAACGTGATATCCAAATGTTTTTTTATTCTTCTTAATTTTCATGTATTTTAACCGAGTTTATATTAGCATTAAGACGATCAACCACATTTCTAATTTATATTGTTATCCTTTTGTAGCAGCACATAATTAACATAGTCAATTACTACTCATCAATACCGGCCAGTATGACAAACCACCAGATATCACTTCTTTCTCCACAACCACCATTTTCCATCCCTCGTAGAATATTGGGCACACTTATAACTTTTAATCCCACACGTCATGTATAAAGTTTAGATTTAACAAACTTAGGTCGTCAATTAATTTATTCAACTATTTTTTTTTTGTTAATACTGAAAATCATGCGTACGAACGGTTACCAAAGATAGGAGTGGTACCAAAAACAACCATTTTGTCTTATATGATTTGGTATCATCCCAAAATTATTTGTTATCCGCCTTTTTTGATCGTGTCAAAAACAACCAACTATACTTTTCACAATACAATGTTACCCGTCGTGTAAATTTTTTTTTTTTTTTTTTGATTCAAAAAGAAAAAACCAATACCACCGCCATTAAAACCATCCAGCGCCACTATTTCTTCCACAAAAACTAATGTTGCCGCCTCCACCACTTAGTAACACCTTCCACCGCTTCCACCACTTACTTCTTCCTCTACCACCACCACCACCACTAATATCTATTGAAATAATTTTTGTCAAAATTAATATTTATTGATGGAGATATGTATTAATATTAAATAAGGGATATTTATGATGTAAAATTAATAAATCATTAATCATGAGAAATTAATGAGACATATATTAATAAAACACTTATACTAACTAGATGACCGTTGTCACGGTGGGACGGCCGACCGACCGAAAAATTAGACGATTGCAACTAATTTCACCTGAACTTTTTTATCATGATGGTTTCGGAACACATATAACGCAATCAAAATTGGTAGGAGTAGGCGAGACAAATGAGATAAATAGTCGGACTGATTCATATTCACAAAATGTGGTATGGTCTGCCTATGGAGTAGCATTTTTCAAAAAACAATTCTACCTAAATTTCGTACGTACCGCTGTTGTTTGTATGTAAGAGTAGAAAAAAGTTATTGTAATTAAATTTGCTAAGCCTAAAATCAAACCGCTTGAACTTGAAAAAATACTCTTAAGACTTTGACGACGGCGACACCGGTGGTTAACATCACCAGTATACTCCCAGCTGGAACTGTTTTTTCAGGAACTTTTTGCAGTACGAAACGCATAATTAAACAAGTTAAGATAATGTATAATCCAAGCAGGTCAAAGGTCGAGTCTTCCGAGACCTCCCAGAAAGGGAAAGCAAGTACCCATATAGGTTCATAAAGTTAAATAAATTTATACCAGGAGCAACATTCCGTGAATGTCTATCAAGTCAACTACTTTTAACAAAGAAAAAAAGTCTTGGACAACGTAACACCCAAAGGGCTAGAACTATTTTTAAAAATACTCAGATGAAAGTCTCCCACAAGTAGTCCTAAAATTGAATTCCCATTAGCATTTTAAAAACTACAGACTTCTATAAATCGACTATTGGCATCTTGATGGCTTCTGCTTTTCTATGAATTTACTGTGCCAGACTACCATACCAATATTGCACTAAATTTCAATTGGGGTGAGAAGATATTAACAAAATAGACAACATTATAAGTAAGTAGACACTTAAAGAGAGAAATTATTATCATCCCATTGCGAACCCAGTCTGTATTTATCCATAAGTGAGACTCTTCAACTACTCTTCTTGTTAATTGACCACCGTTGACATGATTCCCATTTGAAAAACTGTTTTTTCTTAAATTTGGTTCAACTTCCATTGGTTTTTTCAGTAGATCTAAAAAAGCCTCCTCCGAAGGGAACTTCAAAACATTCCTTCTCTGGTAGGAACCAATCCCTAGTGCTATTCACACCAGTTCTAAAAGGATGTTCAGTGACGAGATTGTTCTGATGTTAGGTTATCAAACCCTAACAGCATTTGAAACCAGAGTAGAAAGCTAATCAGAATCAGAAAAGAAATCGAGTACCAGATTGTTATTTTTCTACTAACTCACCACTGAAATAAGCCCATGAGAATTAGAATTTGACGTAGCAGCAGAATCAATCGATTGTTGTATCTGAGCAGAATTACACGCATCAACAAACCATTGCTGATTACTCTTAGTACTCCCACCATATTTCGCCGATGATAAAATCGATGAATTCCACCTAACCGTAAACAAAAACAAACCCAATCTCGCCGGTTTAGACGATGACCAATTCAACCTATCATATTCCATCATCAATTGCACCAGATCCCCTTTTATTCTTTTGTAATTTCTCAATTCAATTCAATACAGCAAAACCATATCCTCAATTTATGTCGTTAATACTATCTCCATTACCTACTGTATCAAATCTCGATCAAACCTTCCATCTACTTTCACCAATCCAAGAACAGAAGCTTTCCCTCATTGAAATCCCCAACCAAAAGAAGAAGAAGAAGAAGAAGAAAGAAGAAGTGTTGCTCGGATGAACAAAATAAATGATTGTAAATCAAAAGCCTTAAGTTTTGGCGGTGTTGCTGGTCCTGGGATTCGACCCCGGGATCTGTAACTCAATTTTGTTTTAAAAAATTACACATACGTCCTTTTTGGTTACACCAAATCCAATCTTTTTTGTCCAATTGAAAAAAAATGTCACGCTTCACATTGACACAAAGTCACCATATAAGGTCCTCCCTCGCTTCGCTCGGTCGGCCCAATTAATATTTAAGTTGAACAAACCATGATCATAGATTTATCTTCTCTTTAGACAAATCACTTATACTAATTAACGACATAAATTGAGTTCGAACCTCCCCATTATAATTTTTGAAATTCCATATCTTGACTTGAGTATTCATTTTTAATTCATAATATTGGAATGAACACCACGTGTGCGACTTGTAGGGTGTGGCATGGAGAACCACAGCCTTTGATTTATCTTTTCCAAGGATAAATCCTGACCATCACTCAGATAGGCAAATTTAGCTAAACTCTGCTTTATACTATTGATACCACCCATCATGATAATTATAGGGATCATAATAGGCAGGAGTTTGCTGAGACATGTTGGAGGGATAATAACCATACCACCCATGACTAGATTGATCATAATAGGTAGGAGTTTACTGAGACACGTCGGAGGGATGATGATAGGCTGGATTTTGCTGAGACATGTCGGAGGGACGATGATGATTGTTGTTTCCTTCCGCCCCCATGACACTATTTTCAAGTTTTAACAAAAATAAACCAAACTAATGCTATAAAAATTCTTCCTGTAAAACCGTACATATACGGTGCACCGTGATTTCCGATCAATCTCTTTTCTTGTGCGTCAAGCATTTACTGAATTTGCTGGGACCGCTAGTAAGTAAACTTAAGAGTTTTATTTATTAGAGAAAGACGGCTGAAACTTATCCAACTATGCATACATTCTCTAGAGGTTATTCACTATTTACCCAACTTTTTTACTAACTTTTCTCTACCTATTACAGTACTTTTTACTTGGGTCCTCCTGGTTTAGTTGAAAGAGTTTGTATTGGGGCTTTGTTAGGGTGCAAGCATTATTACATTTTTCATTATTTTTGTGTTAGTGATGACAATTCCTCATAAGAACGATTGTCGTAGTAGTTAATGCAATCAAACCAAAGCCATTTGTTACCGTGTAGCTATAGAAATTATCTTCAAGGTATTTACCGAGTGGAGTTCCACATACTAGCGAATGAAGGTTTTACTCGTACTTTGGAATGGTTTCGAAGATATGTGATGCCCCTTCTTTGATCATTAGTTTCTTCGCGAAGTTTCCTCGGCTTTGAGTCCTAGTTTTCAATTTTCATTTGGCTCTGCGGTAATTTTTATATTCTCACACTCTCTTTAGTGATGCTTAGATGTTTTTGTTTATGTAAGATCTAACATTCGCCTGATGTCTTCGCAGATGGATTGCATGTATCACACGGTCCCTTCAGAATATCAAAGGAGACTTCGCAAGCTCGAAGATGAAAATATTAAACTCAAAGCCCAAGTTTACGCTCACAAAAATGATACATCTGATCTTCGTAAGAGGAATAGTCAATTCGAAGTTGAAGTCTCTACTTATAAGAATAATATATCTGATCTTCAGAAAAGGAATGATCAGCTAGGTGGTGCGTAATTCTTTACTTCTTCTGCTAATCTATTTGTTCGTATCTTTCGCTCCCTAGTAATTGTCTATCTTTGCAGAGATTTGCAGCCTTACTGATGAGGCATCTTATTTATTTCGCTCCTTTCATCAACCTGTGAATAGTGATACTCTCCTTGAGCATCTTAATGATACCCTAACTAGCTTTGATGATGACAAATTAAAAAGCTTTTCCTTGGAAGAGGTCAAGACGAATTACCGACTCCTTAATATTGATCACAAAAGTGCTTTATCTACTAATAATGGTTATAAACGCCGCTTCTTGGAATCCAACGAAAAGATTAAAGCTTTAGAAGCTAGGATTAATACTCTTATTGCCGAGAAGGATCAGGTTGCTCTTAATGGCACGAAAGCCTTAAAAGGATTTCAAGAGGACATTCTCCAAGTTCAAATAGAGAGGGATCTTGCTAAAAGCTAAAAAGACGCACTTATTGAACGAGGGAATTTAATTCGTTCCCGACTTCTTATATAGAACGATATTGAATTTGAATGGGCTGTTAGGGTCTTACATAACGCTAGAAATGACTTAGCTATAAATGTTAGACTTGAATCTGATCATGTTGCACTAGTTAGAGATATTATTTCTAAAAAAAAAAAGGATGTTTATAATTCTTATTCCCTTATTATTTCTTGCTGAGGGTTCTTATGCGTCTTTTAACTTTTTTGTCCTTTCTTCGCAGATGATGAAAAGGAGTTCCGTGAGAAGATTGAGGATCTGGAGACAAAGTCTTTCCGCTCGTGATTCTAAGTGCCGCAGGCACAAGAAAAATCTTATTACCATTGTCTAGAATCTGAGTAATAATGTTATTCGCGTCCGTGATGAAGCTATCAAGAAAGTCTATGCGGATAATAACATTCCTCTTACAAATTTTCAATTCAGTGAAGTTAATCCCTATGAGGAAGATTCTGAGATCTCTAATAGTAAAGGAGAATCTGAGTATGAAAAGATTGAGGAGAAGGGCAGCGATTCTTAGGCTGGTGAAGAAGATACAATTGGAAAATAGCTGCTCCTCTTGAAGATTCTTTCATTTTCTTTATGCTTGTAAATATTTTACCAATTTCTTCTATATTGAACTTCTTCAGTATGAGCTTTTAAGCATTCTAAGCCTTTCCAATATGAATTCTCTTCGTTTTTCACCTGTATTTATAAAAGTCGAAATATTATTTTTCCAACAATTGGGTTAATCTAATGATAATAACATGTACACTTTTATTAAAGTATCATATTCATTGGTATGTGTGTGGATCCATCATACGGGGGAGAATAACACTCCTTTATATGCTTGCATTCCCATACTTTCCTCTGTTAATCGGCTCAAGGAAATTGGGTCAAGCGCACATCTTTGTCTCCTGCCTCGGCTATGCATTTTTGTGTTCCTATTCATGATATCCTCATTTATTTTCACATGATGCCTCAGTCATATTTGGATTTTCGCTTCCATATATTATTGCAAGATATTCCCTTTATCTTTCCCTCGTGACATTGAATTCACATTTAGCCTTATTTTTCTTGCCTACAAAACAATACAAGTGTTTATTCTATTTTTCTAAGGAGGTTTTATTTATCCGTCCTAAGTAAAGGTGTTATTTTTCCCAAAATTTGTTTTTGTTTAATATGCGACGAAATTGCAGGGTTTTTTTACACTTTCATGTAAACACCTATTGATCTTTCCTTATCATTTTGTGTCTTCTAGTCTTATTTTCGCACAAATACGACAAGCCTTAATACTCCCGTGAGTAAAAAGCCCCATGATATTTGCGTTTTTTGACAAAATTCAGCTCCCTAATGGAGGGTGTCGTCCTTATATTCCCCCTGATTTCCCCTTCAAGGAAGCTTACCCCTACCGGTTTAGGGTGGGCTCCTCCCATCCAGTGATGCAATAATCAGTTTTTTTTTGTGGCCTCTTATCCCTCCGCCAATGTGGCTTATGGTTACAAGACCGCACCCTAAGTGTGGTTTCTTCGGGACTAGTGCTTCATAGTCAACACTTGTCAAGAACGGCCAGGTACGCTCCAGATGCCCCAATCACTCTTGACTCAACCGTGTACCTCGGCGTCTTAATTGAGTTTTTGCACTCCTTAGTAGAGAGCTTCTTACCTTAATTTTTCAACTAAGGTTCTCTACTGGATGGGCTTTTATTTCACCCCAAATCCCCATGACTCAGGCTCTAGGGTCGGTGTAGCTTTCACCTGAGTCATGCTAACCAGTTTTTTCCAATATGACGCGCGTTAGGTCTTATTATTGCCTCTTGCTATTGTTTGTAAATGAAATTGGTTTCTGCTGATTTCGGTAATTTCGGGTGTACGGGTGAGAAACAATTTGAACCCTAAACAATGTACTGCAAGGGAGTACTTTAGATTCGAGAGATCAATCTATACAAATCCATCCTAAACCAAGAAATGGCCATTTCGGACTTGCTTCGGTCACAAAGTGGAGGAGAATGGGTTGGTTTTGGGGAGGGAAGCAAGGAAAGTGATGACACCAGAATAGTTGATTCTGGAAGAGTAGTATTGTTACTTGCGACTTGTATCAGAAAAGTGAGAAGGCTAACAAATGGTAAGCTAGCAAGTATTTTCTGAGTGTTGTATATGCCCGGATGAACTTATTGTTCTGTGGAAATAGGTAAGACCTATTTATACAAGTCGAAGTGAAACGTACCCTGGTCTCATTAAGGAATGGAAAAATAGGTAAGTAAATGGGAGGAGGTGGTTACCGTATGCATGGAATTGATGTTCCATAAAATTGTTAACGCATGGAATTGATATCCCAGAGCGTTTCACTATTAACTCCTCGTTTTTACTAACCGTATCACCCTTATGACACTTCGTTGTGATTGGTGTAGTGTACGCCGCACATTGTAAACCACCAAACCAATACCAAAGAGGATCCCCTAGTTTGTGATATGTGTTGATGTATCAACTATTTTTTGGAAAACATATAGCATATTGTTGTTGCCTGGAAAGTCGAGCTTAGTAGACTTGGTAGCTGTGTGACCTTCGATGGTCGAGATTTTGTATCTTAAGAGGAAAGGTAGTCATTGATCGTCGTACTCTTTCGTTTTTGTAGCCGCGTGGGGAAGGCTAGTATGTTGGCGCATCTAGGTTGGCAGGCCATTGGCATGGCATGGTTTGGCATGGCCAAACTTATGTTTTCGGGCCAAGGGTTACCATGCTCGTCTGGTAACCTTGGATGGATAGGATTTGCTCCTGGGATTATAGGGCAACCATTGATTGTTGCACGCCTTCACTTGGGTAGCCGTGTAGGGAAGGCCAACATGGTGGCGCGGCTAGGTTGGCATTCCGTTGGCATGTCATGGTTTGGTGTGGCCAAACTTAGGTTTTCGGGAAAAAGGTTACCATGCGTCGTCAGGTAACCTTGGATGGATAAGATTTACTCATGGGATTAAAGGGGGACCGTCGATTATCGCACTCCTTCGTTTTGGTAGCCGCGTATGGAAGGCCAACATGGTGGCGTGGTTAGGTGCATTTGGCATATGGGTCCAAGGGTTTGGCAAGCCGTTGGCACATGGTGCAGCTAGTATGGCTAGGTCCAAGGCGAGGTATGGTTTGGCTTCGCATGTGGGGCTAAGGGTTTGGAAAGCCATTGTCACATGGTGCGGCTAGCATGGATAGGGCCAAGGCGAGGTACAGTTTGGCTTGGCACGTGGGGCCAAGGATTTTCCATGGGAACATGGCGCGTCTAGCTTGTATAGGTGCGGTTTGGCTTGGAATGTGGGGCCAAGGGTTTGATATGGGCGCATGGCGCGTCTAGCTTGGCTAGGTGTGGTTTGGCTTGGAATATGGGGCCAAGGGTTTTCCATGGGCACATGGCGCGACTAGCTTGGATAGGTGCGGTTAGGCTTGGAATGTGGGGACAAGGGTTTTCCATGGGCACATGACGCGGCTAGCTTGGCTAGGTGAGGTTTGGCTTGGCATGTGGGGCCAAGGGTTTGCCATGGGCGCATGGAGTATCTAGCTTGGCTAGTTGCAGTTTGTCTTGGCATGTGTTGCCAAGGGTTTGGCGTGACCAAGATAGGGTTTTGAGATAAAGTTCATTTGGTAACCTTGGACGGCTAGGATTTGATCCTGGGATTGAAGGGAGACCGTTGATTTTCGCACGCCTTCATTTTGTTGGACGCATAAGGAAGGCCAGCATGGTGGCGTGGCTAGGGCCAAGGCAGGAGGGGTTTGGATTGGCACGGTAGATATGGATGACATGGTTTGCCATTGGCACAGGGGTGCGGCTAGCATGGTTGGCATGTATTGGCGCGGTAGGGGTGGATGTCATGGTTTTCCATTGACACAGGGGTGAGGCTAGCATTGTTGGCATGCCTTGGCGCGGTAGGTGTGCCTAGTAAAACAATTATTACTTAAATGCTGCGACGTCACTGTTTTACTTGGGTTTAGGGTTTTACGATTTTAACCCTAAGCTAAAGAACCACCATCAATATTAAGTCCTCTTCTTAGCTCGGAATAGGTGCCTTATTGTGAGGTAAGCATATGATGGTGACAGACAAGGGCGGGATCGAGACACAAATTATTGGAAAGATGGTCAGGAAAATCCAACTAACCTTTGAAGAGGCAAAGAGAGTTTTTCCTTCCTATGCCAGTAGCCCTTCAGGAGTTATATTGGGATGCAGACCGTGGAGTGGTAAGTCAAAAGTTATCGGTTTGGTCTATCCGTACATCACCAAGGCACAACGGGCGCAGTTTTGGAAGTCAAAGCATAGTGGATGATTTATTTCATGGTATGGCCGCGAAAATGGAGCGGGCGTCTTGTCCTGATGCGTCCATGGCAGGGCGAGACGTACACGGACGGCAAGGCGTGGTGGGGCTACGACAATGGAGAGGATGCTTGGCCTGGTGCGGCCATGGCAAGGAGAGACGTACACAGACGACTAGGCGTGGTGGGGCTGCGGCAATGGAGCAGATGGCTTCGCCTGGGAAGGAAAGCATAGTGGACGGATTAGCGCATGAGGCCAAGGCATGGCGTGAGCGGTCTTGGGCGTGGAAATTGGTCTTTGCGGGACCGGTTTCCTCTTTTCCTTTCTTGGCTCAAAACAGGAAATCCTTTTCTTGTTCAAATTCCCACGTACCACGTATATATAAAAGGAGGGTCGGCTTCCCTTTTGTTTCATGCTTATTTATTATCCCAGCCGTGTGGTAGAAGTAAAGCAGAGTGGACGAGCAAATCCTAGGTATGCCTTCCAACACTTCTTTTTTAACTTGATTTCTATTTTCTTTTGTGTTTGTGTAAACCCTAGTTGCAGGCATATCTTTTCATGACCTTGTAAAAAATGTTGGTGTGAATCCTAGCCGTAGGTATGCTTTGCACGAGCCTGTAGTAGTACTTAGGAATGAATACCATAGTAATATTGACCGCCTCAACTCACTATGCAAAATAAGCACGCGATAGTAATTTCCATGCTTTCCCCACGAAAACCTAGTTTTTAGGGTTTACTCCTTGTTTTGGTATGGCTGTGTGCACGGTTCCCATGGTGGGGAGAAACTCCTCGGTTGGAAGAGAATTTTATGCTGCAGGGTATGGCCTTGAAACAAACTGGCTTGCTCTTTGGTGGGAAAATAATTTCCGTGCACTTTCCGTAATAATTTCTCTTCGTATTGTTCCATTGTAGTTGTCTGGAAGGTGAAAGTAGCGTGAGAGAATCTTCATTATGATGTCACACGAGAAAAGTTATGTTGTACCGAAATACATTGGTAATTTCAAGCCAAACATGGCTGATAAATTCTTCACGGTACTATCTACCAGGAGAAGCCCTATTAAGCACGTGCCGCTTCTTATGACCGATCCGTAGAGTAAGGGAGGGGATCGGTCGGTTCTACCCGGAAATATAATACGGTTTTGTCTGTAGAGGAAAAAGCATCTCAACTCTCTTATTTATTTCAAAATCCTCGTGAGTCCATTGCGTTCCTTTGATAAATGGGTGAAATTTATGATAAGTCAAGAGTGTGTAAGAGCTAGCTTGACCAAGGCAGAAATCATTGATGCTGTCGCGACTTCTCCATCACTTCAAGTTAGGAAAGACATCCCAAGTTTGGTTGCTTTCATTTCCAGGGGGTGTCTAGATACTGACATGGCCATATGCAGGTGGGGAGAGATGAATATATCCTTAGAAAGTATGGCTATCCTGCTGAATCTTCCCATGATATGAAACCTCAACATCAAGCTGTCAGATGATGGAGAAAAAATATGTACCGCCCTAGTTGCGAAGTCGACAGAGTTCGTCCGAAAAGAGAACGAGACAAAGTGTTTATATATCTGGTGGATGTCTCAATGGTTCCCCGATGAGCTGGAACCAAATCATAAAAATAGTACACTCCACATCGCGGCATTCTTGGCTCTCTGGTTATCCTGGGATATTTTCGTTGATGACTCTGGTAAAAATGAGATAAGGCTGGAACTCATCAATTTTGCTATAAGATTGTCAAGATGAGTCATTCTCCCCATTGGCGGCTTATTTCTCGGTTCTCTGTACACACACTTGGATCATTTGGCTGTGGACATGAGCGCTTTAAATGGTTACATGAAAGTGGACTCGTATGTTCATGTTTCTTTTCTCCAGGCGTGGATATGAGAGCATTTTGAAAAATACGCTCCTAAACCATTGGTTTCACTTCCCGTATCTTGGGGTGGTTTGAGAATACTTCGCTTGTCTAATAGGCGCCCGAGAGCTGGTTCAAACCTGGATGATTTCCTGGATTAATTCGTGCGCCGCTAATTTTCGTCCATGGGCCCCAGTGTGTACATCCATAGCACAGGTTAATACTTTTGCTTCTGCTCCAAACATGTCTTTGCTTTCTGATGAAGGGAACTTGGCTTCGGTAAGGTTGTATTCATGCGAAGTTGCACGTCTGGTTATATACCGTCTTTCTTTCGAGATCGTGTCAGGCAGTTTCTTAGAATATTGATCGGGGAGCTCGGCATATGGGTTTCGACCAAGGGGTCCCTCTCGTTCGTGAGCTAGCAGCTATAGAGGACTCATTACCTATCGTTCTTGATGCTAGTGTTCTTGCGCCGGGCAAAATCCTTCCTTTATTGCTTTCGGAACGAAATCCTTCGACTACCTCCAAGTATAATGCATTCTGGCAGAGTGAATTCCTCGTCATCTAGGAATTTGTGAAAGTTATAGTGGAGAACACTAGTGGTAGGCCTTCTGCCGCGATTTTAGCGAAGCATCCATTATTGAGGGGTACTTCTTCAACCAAAAGAATATCCTCGGGTCCGGACGCAAACAGTCCCCAAGTGAAGGAGAGAAGGTCTAAGAATAGTGCAGGCGGTTTCCAGTCAGATTCTACAGCTCTACCGACTTTTAGTTTAAATGCGGGTACATATGATTTTCCTTTTGACTTTAACTAGATCATGTATATCCTTGTTTCCTTCCTGAGAATGCATCTTAGTATCTTGTCCAGGGTTTCGGCAGCGTGAATTCCTTTTCCAAACTTGTAAGCAGTCGAAAAACCTTGTTTTTCGAGACGGAGGGTGGCGGTGCTGAGCCCATCTATGGTGAAGGGGACTCCGAGAAGGATGAAAGCTTAGAGTCCAGAGATGGTGAAAGTATTTCTTTCGACACAAAAGTGCTAAATCTTCATCTAGTCATTCTGAAAGCGAATCGGTGAGTCTTCTTCATTCATTTTTTTTTGATGGGGTGTCTAAGCCATGATATCTCAGAGCGACTCCGGTTCTGAAGACGAACTTGAGAAGGAGACTGGTGAAGACATGGCTTTGTCTCCAGCCGTGTCATTTAATCCTGGTATCTTTGAAATAGAGTCCAATCAAAATAAAAGAGTGGTTGTGAATCATACAACAGAGGTTTCTCATGTGAATGTCGGTGCAATTATTGTTAGGGATCCTCTTCCCGTTACTGATGCAGGCGCAGGCACCACCTTTGTTCCTCCATACCTAGTTCCTTAGCTGGATCACGTATTGATTGGGGGATTTAGCGTTCCAGCCAAATACGCGGCATTATACACCAATATATGGGAGAGTCACGGTCACATTGCTACGACCAAGAAAATTACTAGTCGATATGCGCTGGTCAAGCATGCGGAGGAAGTCTTGTCTTCGATTGACGACATGTGCAACGTGACTAGCCACACGGTTTCTGAGGATATAATTTCAGGATGGAGGTTTCATCGCGATATTTGCATGGAGTTCGAGTTCAATGCTCCTTGGTTCATTGACGGCTTCTCTTAGGTTGAGAAGTTGTTGGTCGAAACAGTCGAAGGTCCTTCCACAGACATGGTGAAGAAGAAAGAAGCGTAATTCATAAAATTATACAGGTAGATGAAGTCGAAAAGGGAGGCTCTCTAGAGCATGAAGGAGGCCCTTGCTAAGAGGATAAATCCAGTGTTGGAAAACTTTCCTTGAATATATTTCTGTCTTTTGAACTTCTTATTTTTAAGGGTTTTGTTTTTTGAAAGGCGAATGAAACGCCTAGTTTATGGTTTTGATTTTCGGATTTTTTTGGGTTGATAGACAAGTTTACCTATGAGGGTTTTGAATAATTCTTTTGGGAAAGAATCGTTTAGTAATAAATTGTTTTTGGAAATGATGTTGTCTTGGTTATTATTGAAAGGGTTGCCAGCATTCTAGGAAAACTTGAAACCGTGTGTTTGGTAGATCACATGGGGTGGAACAGAACATGACCATTGTTTTTTTTTTATTCCCTTGAAAACTTTAATAGGTAAACCGTGCATCCTGTCTAGGTAAGACTTACTTGGTTTTTTAGGTCTCCTGTTGAAAAGGAAATCTTACGGGTTCACAACCGAGTTTTATGGAAAGCACACCCGTGATTATGGAAAGTTCCCAGTCGTTACTGAGTTTCCTGCTAACCGAGTCGCTGATTCTCGGGCGAATTATTTGATTTAATTTTTTGGAAAGTCCCTAGTCATCCCTTGTCATGTTATGACTGATAATCGAATCGCCCTGATAGCTGAGTCGGAGTGGATCGTCTTCTTCTACCATCTTGAGGTCAGGGTCGAAGCATGAGATCGACGGTCGAAAATTAACATTTTAACCCGAAAGATCAACCTCCCATTGTGGTCGCCAATTATTTGTAGGTAAAAAGGGTTTCTGCTGATTTCGGTAATTTCGGGTGTAAGGGTGAGAAAAAATTTAAACCCTAAACAATGCACTGCAAGGGACTACTTTATATTCGAGAGATCAATATGTACAAATCTAGCCTAAACCAAGAAATGGCCATTCCGGACTTGCTTCGGTCACAAAGTGGAGGAGAATGGGTTGGTTTTGGGGAGGGAATCAAGGAAAGTGATGAGACCTGAATAGTTGATTCTGGAAGAGTAGTTGTTTTACTTGCGACTTATATCAGAAAAGTGGAAAGTCTAACAAATGGTAAGCTAGCAAGTATTTTATGATTGTTGTATATTCCAGGACGAACTTGTTGTTCTGTTGAAATAGGAAGACCTATTTATACAAGTCGAAGTGAAACGTACCCTGGTCTCATTAATGAATGGAAAAATAGGTAAGTAAATAGGAGGAGGTGGTAACCATATGCATGGAATTGATGTTCCATAAAAACTGTTAACGCATGGAATTGATGCCCCAGAGCGTTTCATCATTAACTCCTTGTTTTTACTATCCGTCTCACCCTTATGACACTTCCTTATGATGGGCGTAGTGTACGCCGCACGCTGTAAACCACCAACCAATACCCAAAGAGGATCCCCCAGTTTGTGATATGTGTTGATGTCTTGAATGTTTTCTGGAAAACATGTAGCATATTATTGTTTCCTGGAAAGTCGAGCTTAGTAGACATGGTAGCTCGGTGACCTTCGATGGTCGAAATTTTACATCTTAAGAGAAAAGGTAGCCATAGATCGTCATATGCTTTCGTTTTTGGTAGCCGGGTGGGGAAGGCCAGCATGGTGGCATGGCTAGGTTGGCATGCCGTTCGCATGGCATGGTTTGGCGTGGCCAAACTTATGTTTTCGGGCCAAGGGTTACCATGCTCGTCTGGTAACCTTGGATGGATAAGATTTTCTCTTGGGATTGAAGGGAAACCATTGAATATTGCAGGCCTTCACTTGGGTAGCCGTATAGGGAAGGCCAGCATGGTGGCCCGGCTAGGTTGGCATGGCATGGTTTGGCGTGGCCAAACTTAGGTTTTCGGGCCAAAGGTTACCATGCGTCCTCTGGTAACCTTGGATGGCTAGGATTTGCTCCTAGGATTGAAGGGGCACAATCAATTATCGCACGCATTTGTTTTGGTAGCCGCATAGGGAAGGCCAGCATGGTGACACGGCTAGGTGCGTTCGGCATGTAGGGAAAAAGGTTTGGCAAGACATTGGCACATGGTGCGTCTAGCATGGATAGGTCCAAGGATAGGTACGGTTTGGCTTGTCATGTGGGGCCAAGGGTTTGGAAAGTCGTTGGAATATGGTGCGGTTAGCTAGGATAGGGCCAAAGAGAGTTGCAGTTTGGCTTGGAATGTGGGGCCAAGGGTTTGGCAATCCGTTGGCATATGGTGCAGCTAGCATGGCTAGGGCCAAGGCGAGGTTCGGTTTGGATTGACATGTGGGGCCAAGGGTTTTCCATGGGCGCATGGTGCGGCTAGCCTGGCTAGGTGCGGTTTGGCTTGGCATATGAGGACAAGGGTTTACCATGGGCGCATGACGCGGCTAGCTTCGCTAGATGCGGTTTGGCTTGGCATGTGGGGCCAAGGGTTTTCCATGGGATCATGGCGCGACTAGCTTGGATAGGTGCGGTTTGTTCTGGAATGTGGGGACAAGGGGTTGACATGGGCGCATGGCGTGGATAGCTTGGCTAGATGCGGTATGGCTTGGCATGTGGGGCCGAGGGTTTGCCATGGGCGCATGGAGCGACTAGCTTGGATTGGTCCGGTTTGGTTGGCATGTGGGACCAAGGGTTTGCCATGGGCACATAGCGAGGCTAGGTTGGCTTAGTGCGGTTTGGCTTGGCATGTGGCACCAAGGGTTTGGCGTGACCAAGCTAGGTTCGTGACCAAGCTAGGGTTTTGAGCTAAAGGTCGTTTGGTAACATTGTATGGCTAGTATTTTCTCCTGGGATTGCAGGGAGACCGTTGATTATCGCACGCCTTCATTTTGGTAGCCGCGTAGGGAAGGCCAGTATGGTGACACGGCTAGGTGCGGTAGGTATGTAGGGAAAAAGGTTTGGCAAGCCATTGGCACATGGTGCGGCTAGCATGGCTAGGGAAAAGGCGAGGTACGGTTTGGGTTGGCATGTGGGGCCAAGGGTTTGTAAATCCATTGGCATACGGTGCGGCTAGCTAGGCTAGGGCCAAGGAGAGGTGCAATTTGGCTTGGCATGTGGGTCCAAGGGTTTGGCAAGCCATTGGCACATGGTGCGGCTAGCATGGATAGGGCTAAGGCGAGGTACGGTTTGGATTGGCATGTGGGGCCAAGGTTTTGCCATGGGTGCATGGTGCGGCTAGCCTGGCTAGGTGCGGTTTGGCTTGGAATATGGGTCCAAGGGTTTACTATGGGCGCATGACGCGGCTAGCTTGGCTAGATGCGGTTTGGCTTGGCATGTGGGGCCAAGGTTTTGCCATGGGAGCATGGCGCGACTAGTTTGGATAGGTGTGGTTTGGCTTGGCATGTGTGGCCAAGGGTTTGCCATGGGCGCATGGCGCGTCTAACTTGGCTAGGTGCGGTTTGGGTTGGCATGTGGGGCCAAGGGTTTGTCATGGGCGCATGGCGCGACTAGCTTGGCTAGATGCGGTTTGTCTTGGCATGTGGGGCCAAGGGTTTGCCATGTGCGCATGGCGAGGCTAGGTTGGCTTGGTGTGGTTTGGCTTGGCATGTGGGGCCAAGGGTTTGGCGTGACCAGGCTAGGTTCGTGACCAAGCTAGGGTTTTGAGCTAATGGTCATTTGGTAACATTGGATGGATAGGATTTGCTCCTGGGATTGAAGGGAGACCGTTGATTATCGTACGCCTTCGTTTTGGTAGTCGCATAAGGAAGGCCAGCATGTTGGCGCGGCTAGGCCCAAGACAAGGGGCGTTTGGCTTTGCACGGTAGGTGTGGCTGGCATGGTTTTCCATTGGCACAGGGGTGCAGATAGGATGGTTGGCATGCCTTGGCGCGGTAGGTGTGGCTGGCATGGATTGTTATTGGCACAGGGGTGCGTCTAGCATGGTTGGCATGCCTTGGCGCCGTAGGTGTGGCTGGCATTGTTTGCCATTGGCATAGGGGTGTGGCTAGCATGGTTGGCATGCCTTGGCGCGGTAGGTGTGGCTGGAATGGTTTTCTATTGGCACAAAGGGGAATTAGGTTTTGGTTTGTCGTAACCCTAATTAGTATTAAAAAAGATACCATGGTAATTTTTCACCGACACGTTAAAGGTTTCAATAAATCTACCTAGTAAAAGATTATTACTTAAATGTTGCGACGTCACTGTTTGACAAGGGTTTAGGGTTTTACGATTTTGACCCTAAGCGAAAGAACCACCATCAACAGTTGTATGTGAACTGGGTTGCACGTCATAATTGGATACCTGGCCTTCCTAATTGGAGTTTGTACGTCTGTAGCCTTCTATTAAGGTCTTACTATAAGGTCTTATTTTGTCTTTGTCTTCATCATCATAAAAAAAAAAAATTTATTTGCAATCATATTTTTGATTAATACAATACTAATTCCCTCCTTCTTTATTTATTCGCCTACACAGTATCTATTCTTTAAATAAGTTAAGAAAAATCCCTGTCTAATATATCTCGCTTGTTTCCTTCGCCTTCTGAGATTCTTTGAGTTCGCATATGCTTTCCAATACATTGATTCACATACGAATCTACAACTTCTGGTGCGTTGTGACTGCCGCATGGACCATATTTCCGTAGATACATTTGGTTGCAGATTTCATTAGATGGCTTTCCTCCATTGTAAACTGCTAGTTCATACATTCCATCTTCAACAACCTTATTGACCCTGTACGGGCCATCCCAGATGTTATTCATACTTCCTCTATTCTTTTTCTGATATGACGGTTTTTTCCTCAACACCGATTCACCTTCGTGAAACTCATTTTCCCTGATTCGCTTTTTTACTTTTCTATGCGACAGCGGCCGCAGCAGCTGTTATCTTGTTAGCTCTTCCACGTTTAGATATATCATCGACCATCAGTCTCTCACCCCTTTTCCTATCTTGTACCTCCTTTTTCTAATTTCTTTTATTATTCGCACGCTCTTCATATTTGTCCACATCGATCTCATGGCAATTTTTTCCTTCAATTGGATATCCTCTTATGATTCTTACACCTTGTGGTAGAGGGAACTTGATATACTAGTGGAAGGTTGTAGCCACTCCAAGGATTCTATGTAGCCATGGCCTCCCATTTAAAGCATTATATGGGGACTCTACATCAACTACACATAATACGATTTCCACGGTTATACTGTCAAGTGGGATTCACATTGTTATCTCTCCTTTTGGTTTATTCGATGAACCATTGAAACCATAAATTTTATAAGTTGATGCTATAAGCTCATCATATCTTCCACCCATGGTCTTATAGGTATGATAAAATAGTATATCCTTAAAACTTCCAGTATCTATCAATATCCTATTTATGGTCCACGCCTCTGCGTCATCATTCGCTTTCTCATCAACTTTTTATTTTGTGATTATTTCTATCTTAATCACCAATGGACTGTCATACAGCTCTCCACCTCATGGAACTTCTTCTTCATTAAAGGAAATAGGTTATTTCTGCCAATCTTTCAATGATGATACATTTGCAAGATTGAGTATCTCTCTTCCATCACCATCTCCAGCATAAACTCGGCTTAAGACATTATCATGAAAGTCTTCTATTATTTTTAATGAGTTTATTATCGAATTACAATATATATTCTTCGCTTTAGTGCCCACTTCGATCAGGTATGTATTCTTTCATGTCTCTTCATCATGTGTATGCCCTGCAGGTGGTGGTGGTAGATTCTGATGTTGTTGTGCTAAGAAGTGATCTAGTTTCCCTTGATCAATCATTCTCAATATGATTTTCTTCACATTTTTGCAGTTGTTAGTCGTTATTTCTCCTCCATGGTTGTGGTTCATCCCCCATATTTGGTGGTGCTGGTATTTCTTCCATCAGAATTATTTCTTCCTAGATTTTCTCTACTGTCGTGTCTAGATGTGACATCTTTATATGTTCCCAGACTACTCTATTTCTCCCTTAACCTTGGTTATAATACTTTTTTCGCCCACCACATCCTTCTGGTTGGTAATCAAGTTTCCGAACCTTACTGCTTCCTCCACGATTATTGAATTGTCTTTCTTTTTCAAATTCTTCTTGAATCCTACTTCCCACAGCCACCAGTTTTTGTTTTTCCTTCACTATCTGTTTTCCCTTGCTTCCTTGAGATGCACTTGCAATAACATTTTTCATTCTTGGTATCAGGCTAGTGTTTCCTGCGTTTGTGATCGCCACTGGATATGATTTAATTTCTTTTTGCTTCTCCTCAAGAGCGATGTACTCCTCCTGATACTCGCGTAATTCTGCCATGGTTATCGTGTCTTTTGTCCTAAAGATCTGTGTATACAATAAATCGGTTGGAAGTATTGCATTAATGAAGGTTAATATAAGGTTTCTCTCATCTACTCTCCCATCTATTTCACTGCACATGCTCCTCCATCCCGTAGCTAACTTTCGCAATATTTCGTTGGTTCTTCTATGTAGGATGAACACCTTCTCTATTCAAGGTCTTAACATATTATTGATAATGTATTTCCCTAAATAGATGTTTTGCAAGTGATGAAATGATCGGATGGTACCGACTGGAATCCATTCAAACTATTGTAGAGCTTCTCCGATTATACTTGCGGGTAAATATTTATAGAGCACTGCATCATTTGCTTCCCACTATAAGAGAGATCGACTATATGCTCTGATGTGTTGCACCGCACATGTGCTTCCATCAAAGACGTTAGTAAACACATGGAGATTACACTTGGGAGGTATAATTGCGTGTTATATTTGTCTAGTGAATGGTATTCTCCCCTCTTCTTCTAGTTGTCTCCTGCCTCCATCTCCCCGCGCAGTTATCATTTCCTTCATTTCTTCCAATTGTCTAAGGATTGTCTCACTCATTATTTGATCTGAGTCTTGCCGCATGGATATTTTTAATCTTGCTTCCCTTATTCTATTATCATGTCTCTTTTGATGTATGGCATCTTGTATCTCTCTCTCTCTAGCCTTCTCTCTTCTTCTTCGTACATCTCTTTCATGTCTCGCATGAGCTTGTTCAGCTAGATTCCTATCTTCTTATTCTTCACGCTCTCGTTGATTTCTCAACATTTCTCCATCATGTATTATCATTCTCTCTTGATCCTCATCTATTTCATAATTTTGGTTATGATTTATGCGATGTCGTTCGCCTATCAGTTCTCTTCCATCGCCCTTGTGATCCTCTAACATGTGATAATTTGCTCCTTGTGACATGTACTGATCATCAGGTTGTTCATGTCCCACGCGATGTTCTCCACGTTGGTTATGTATGTTATTATCCGCCTGACAATTTTCAGCAACATTTTCCAAGGGTTGATCTTTTCCAATACCCCTGCGATTAGAGCGACTTTGTCCTGACATACTCCTACTTGTTCTTGAGATTGCACTTGAGACACTTATTGATCTTTGGTCTTGTAATCTTATGTTTTCTTTTCTGATCTCATTATTCTGGCTCGTCAAATTCGCACGTTCTTAATCCTCTCTTCTCCTTTCTGCAATCAACCTTTGTCGTAGTTCTTCGATTGTCATGTTTCCTTCATTCCCTTCTATTAGTCCTGGAACTTCAGTTCTTTCCTCCTCTTCTTCCGTTGAATTTGTATTTTTATTATGAATGCTTACTCTATCATAATCGATAATATTATCTTGTACTGGTTCATTTGGGATCTGAGTTTGGATTTGATTTCTTCTATTGTTTTTTTCTCCCATCCTTGAGGATTCGGCAATTTCACTCCTTCTTCTACCAGCGATTCTTCTGCTTCTCCTAGTTGCTATTGCTTATTCTGCTGCAGTTGTTGGTCTCTCCATCTTGTTTACCTTTAGCAATATTCTCCTAAGGACCAAATTTTTTTCTAATGAATATTTTTTTTTGAAACAAACGGCTATTGACTGAATATTATAGATCTGAGTACTTCCAAGATTATGAATATCTTTTAACTTGTTTTTAAGAACATCAACCACAAGGTCACAGGTTTAATCCCTATTTCTAGCGCCACAATGTAGTTGCAAGAAATCCTACAACTACACCCTAAGTAAAATCTATAGAACAATCAGGATTAATTCCATGGTAATCACAAAAATATTTATTAAGATCTTTAATTTTGATACAAAATAATGAGAAAGCTATAACTTGGGGAGCAAATAATCTTTCTCTCTCCTAAAGTTCTGTCTCAACTCTTTCAAAAGATCTCTCTCCCAATACAATGGTGGTTGGTCTTATATATAGGAGTTTACATAGTGGAGGACAACTAATAAATCCCCTATTTTAGGATCTGGTGTGCGTCGTTAACGTACGCTTACATTGACTGTATAACATGGCATGTCCCTTCACACTTTTCCTGTGATTAGGCTGACATCATTAGATACATCATTCTGGATAAGAAGCAAGCGGTTATCTTCGCTCAGTCTTAATGGTCATTATTTCATATACTTGTCTGGTGTGCGATATTTTGTATCTACAGGGAGTGAGTCAGGACGATAAAAATGGTGAAATTTCTTCACGGAAAAGGACTACACTCTGTTTTGGATAAACTCGAGTTAGATCGCGTTTTGGAGATATTTAGCCCGGGATTTTTATGAGAATAATTAGTTTTGAGTCTGTAATAACAATACAGGGAAGCTAACTGATTCATGCATGTGAAAAGGGACAGATTAATACATGGGTGATTCTTTTTTGGAAAGTACATGGGATAGAAAAAATATTCTCGGGATATTTTAGCCTTAGAGCTTCTCCAATGGTGGTTGTGTGTGTTTCCTAGGTGGCAACACAAACAAGACATCCTCATTCCAATTTTTCCTTAAATTTCGTGAGGAAAATTAGTTCATCTCTAATGGTGTTGTTTGTGATTTCTTATGGAATAAATGTAAATTTTATTTTTAGTTATATTTTATTAGAGCTAAAAATGGTTATTTAATATATTGGAATTAATTTAGGTAACCAAAAGCTTACTAGGATAGCTTGACATTGTCAAGATGAATGTCTAAGACTTGACATTCACCTTGAAAATGTTTAACTAAAATGAAGCCATGTCATCTTCACATTGATTTAAGAAGTTGGGGTTGGAGAAGAATTTTAGGGAAAATGAATGTCTATCATATGTGGACTTAGACATTTATCTTCACATAAATTCTATTGGATAAGCTCTTATGGGAAGTTATGTGGGGAAGTTGAAGAGAATATCTTCTGTTGGATTCAAATTTATCTTTTAAAAGAGTTTCTGAAAGAATTGAACAACCCAGAAACGCGTAAAGGGAAGCAGGAAAGGAAGGAATACCCGAGACTTTAGGGGAGGAAACGAGAAGATTTTGGTGATATTTTTCGCACATGTTATGTATAAATATAGAGGTTTGAGTTCCATGGAACATGATCGAGAGTTGGGGGTTGATTGGGAGGTTGCGGTGAAGAAGAACATGGAGTTGCAGAGCTGCAGCAGCACCTGTTAAGGTCAGTCTCAAATAGAAGAAGCGTCTTTCATGCTACATTGACAACGACAACTTCTTGTAACAGCTTTATTCAACTCTGCAACACTTATTAGGTTCCATTGTAACAGTGACTTCTTCAACACCAATATAGCATTGAAAATAGTCCAGTTCTATAATTTCATCAATACAAACACCTTTTGAGCCATGTTTCTATCTTTTGAGTGTGTTTTAGGCATGATGAGATAAACCCCATCACTGGGACGACGGAGGAAGCCGTGTTTCACATATGGTTGGTAACTATCATTGATTCTTTTTGCTATTTGCATTGTTTTTAATTAATTAGTTGTGATTTTGTTTGATAGTGTATGCTTAGACTTAGAGCTTTTGATATGTTATGCTTGTGATTTACAATTGATGTTTTACAAAATCAATCTTTGGAAAAGAAATAGAGTCCATAAAAGAGGTATTATTGTTAAGAATCATCATATTGTGATTAATGGTGGAATCTTGAGTCCCAGCCTCTCGATATTGTGACAATCTTGTGAATATATTTTTTTTATTTTATTTTTATGTCTTAAATTGAATCTCATCAAGTTCATTACGGCACGGGTCATTCCCTAGTAATCTAAGAAAACTTGAGGGGGTGGAAGATTGGGTTTCCCCCTGATAAGGCACCACTTCGAATCCCCTCAAGACCATATATATATGGGGAAAAACTTGAGATTTAGAAATTGGGTATCATATGAAACATAAAATAAATAAGAACACGGACACGGTTTTATTCATAGATGGAATGCACACCAAAGGCACACGTTACATAGGCCACAACCAAATGACAATCATAACATGATGGGATGAAAAGAGAACATGGAAGATGAGAACAAAAGACTTTGTCAAAGAAAGAAGATAAAGAACACAATGGAAATCAGTTGCATCCCATTGGAACGACCAGGTGGCCAGTCATTTTCCAACTTTCTTGTCCACCACGGTATGGACAAGAAGGGACTGCCTTTGTGAAATCTTTCCTTTGAAGAAGCTTTCGTGCGGCTCTAGTGTCCCCAGTTGCGGTACCGGTCCAAGTACCTGTGGAGTTCTCATATCTACTGTGTGTGATGCGGTTATACATCTTCAAATCTTTGTTCTTTTCTATATCATCCGGGTCAATGTCGACTATGAAGATGTCTCCATAAGGCCTGGATGAGTGGACAAATATAGGCAATAATATGGGATCAACAGACACTCCAGCAAGATCTGAAGTCACAACAATGCTACGTTTATCAGGACTGAAGAATGGATGGTTTACATGCCCCCCAAAATCATTTCCACTTGCTATCACTCTTACAACCACATCCTTATTATCCGGGTTCACTAGATACACAGCGAAGTATCCTGAGTCAAGTCCATGGTCTTTTTCAGGTGCAACTTTAGGCTTGTCACGGTTTGATGAGAAAAATATCCAATTTCCTTTGGGAGACAATTGGCACTATGTGTCAGTCCAATCCCCATTTGTTAGCCTTTCGGGTTTAACTCCTTTAACCGCCCCTTAAGCATTGCTCATTATGTATAGATTCTTGTATCCATCTCTATTCGATCGATAAACTCTTCTTTCTCCTGTAGCAGTTGTGGACCTATCAATACACATACTTGCAATAGAAATTTATTTCATACAATACGACTAATATACGCAACTCCTATGTGAAATAGAGAAGAACTAGATGGATGATTTATTTATTTTTGATGCTTACCGTCTGGGCTGCTGGATGGGAAGGCATTGTTGAACCCACCTTCTGTGAGTGCTTCAAGTTGCCTTTTACCAGCAGATGTTCTCCGGTTGGCACTTATCTCAACAGCTGCATCAGGACTAAAATATGGTCCTATGCATACATACAGTGTGTCAAATTTTTTATTCTGGTTCCAAACTGGCGAGAAGATGCTGTTCAGAGTTAGCTGAAAAAAGAATTTCTATCAGCAAACAATTTTGTAAATGGAATTCATCAAATATATTTACTTCTAACACTTTCCGGCACCTCAGTGACATTATATAGTTTCTCGTTTGCAAGTACCCATACGATCTTGAAATTATTGTCAACAAATACAAGTCTAGATCCATCTTTGGAGAACGTTGGAAATTCTCCTCCTACTCTGAATAATCCTATATCTGGAATCGAAGAAGTAATTATTTGAAACTGTCTTTTGATCTCTTCTGTAGGGAAACGTTGGTTTCCTAGTTTAGGTCAATGAAGATGGCTAAATTCTAGGAGGTTCCGGAAAGGCTCCGTTAGGGAAACATAGCTAGTTTAGGACAACTTCCATATATAAGATGGGTTTCCTAATTGACCATGGTTTCCTTGGGAACCAAGTTTGTGACTCCTATATAAAGAGGTCTAGGCTAAGTGTTTTAGTCATGGAATCCTCAATGTAAATATCGTAAAGATGTGAGGGATTCATCCCACCTATTGAGGTGGTTATGTGAGAGACCTAATGGTGGAAGGAGTACATCATTATGGTGCTTATGGGATACTTATCGATGTTGGAAGATATGTCGTTATGGAGTATTCGTGTGGGGATGTTGGTAAGACATCTTGTTGAGGAGAAGATCATCTTGGTGGTGCTGGATTAGATTATTGGTGTTGAGCTAAAGGCGTCCATGGTAATCTATATCAGGGTGTGCAGAGAAGATCATCTTGTTGTGGTAGATAATGTGGTAAACGTTATCTCGTATGGGTGAAGACACTACTTTGGATCTTATAGGGTGCTTGTGAGAGTTCTTGTGTTCGGTCACGTTGTGGTGAGTCGATGGATTGATATAGTCAATCAGTTGTGTAATTCTCAGTGGTGATTCTACAATGAATAAAGGGGTCGTAGACGTTTGGTGGATGTAGACAATATTACATACATTGTGTATATTGTTGAACCACGTTAAATTCGTGAGTACTTTACTTCTTATTTCTTTTTTTATGGCTTGTATCTATGTGGTTATCTTTCTCTTCTTATTATCCTAGATCATAGTGAGCTTCATGGAGCAATCCAAGAGATCAAGTGTTTCTTGTTAGCTATTTTGTTTCCGCAGTATTAGCACGTAGATGGCTCTGAACCCCAACAATTGGTATCAGAGCGATCCAATTGCCTCAATAATTGGTATCAGAACTTTCAGGTTGGATAGAAGATTTGAAGAGATAAGTTTTGGGTTTTCCGATAGCAGAAAATTTTGAAGTCAAAGGATTTGGTTTCATTAAGTATATGAGGATTTGATGTTACAGCTTCCGAAGATGCAGAGTTTGATGTTATCAAGTATGTGTAGGATTTCATTTCATCAGTTTTTGGAACAAAGCAAAGTAAAGCGTACTTCTAAAGGAATGGGATTATATCATGTGATCTGCATTCGATATGGTCAAGATGTATGGTCTTGATGTTTATGGTGCTCTATATTGGAGATTTGACATTGATACTTATTGGAGCGTAAACCCTATGCATGGCTTCAAGTAAGTTTAGTTATTCTCTATACTTCATACTATATTCTTGTGAACTGTTTGAAAGACCTACGTAGATATGGTTTTCAATTAATCGGTGTTTGCTTGGAAAGACACAAGAAGGCAAGAATATTGTAGTTGGGATACAAATATTGGTTTGTATGTTGGTTGAAGTGAAGATGTAATATTCGCATGTCAAAGTCTCATTATTGTTCCAAATCAAGGGAGACAATAATTTGGTTATATCAATCGTTATCAGTTGGATCATGTTGATGTTTTTTTTTCTTTAACCTGAAGTTGAAGAATGTGAAGATGGATTCATACTCGTTCTGCCTTAGTTGTTTGTTGAAATAAGGATTTGGAGAAATATCTTAGTAGGTTTCGATTTTGGAAGCGTTAACCATTGGCCGAGGTTTGATATGTTCCAGAATTGAAGAGTTTGTTATTCAGTCTTAGTATTTGAAGCATGTGTCTACAAATAGTTGCAAGACTTGATCGTTGGATGAGATGTGATATTAGTTTTGGTGGAGCTATGGTTTCTTATTGTATAAGAAGAAGTTTTCAAACACAATTTTGTAGGGTTTGTTTATCCGTGTTGAGCATGATATTGTGTCGGGTAGAACAATATTTTCTGGAGTTTCTCTCGTACTATTTCCGATGGAGAAGCTATTTAGTTTGTGATCTTTTGATTATTTCCGATGACATTCAGTCAAAGAGTTATTTTTGGTTGTACACCATTTGAAGTCGATCGGAGCTAGTTGAAGTGCGATACCGTTTGGAGAAACAGGTTGGTCTATTTATGTTGCGAATACGTTCCTATTTTGGTAAAGACCCGTTGTGAGGAAATAAAAAGGTATCGCTTGGACACTTCAAGAGTTTAAAGAATAAAGATACAATGCTGCAGATTATTTGTGGTGGTGTGGTTATGAAAGTTAACGCATACTACTTGGAGAAAACATGGTGCATGAATTTGAGTGGGCTACAATTTCGGCATGTTTTTCCATCAACCTTTTATTATGCATTGGCTATTTGATTTCCTGATGATCGGCGTGATACTTTCTGTTGGAGAGAGCTACGTTATAGCAATGATAATATTTGGGGGTTTGCTTGTCTGCTACAGTTATTGAAGTTGAGTTCAATAGTGACAGATCCTGTAGAGATGAAGGTAAAGATTTCTTTAGAGAAATTTGTTTAAGCAACGATATAGTTGCCGTCAAGTTATTTTATCTACATAGCATGAGAAGATAAACACAACAGCGTCTTGAATTGCTTGGAGCTTGAGGAAGTTTCCAAAGGTTTCAGATTATGGCTGGGTGTAATTGGGTCTTTGTTTGAAGGACGGATTATCAGATTTCGCAATGTTGGTGTACGTTTGGAGCAATATTAGGAAAGGGATATGCACAATAGAGAATGTGTGACATTATGTAGTGTTACAAGAGTAACAGTGAATTCTTCGACAATGGTCACAGTTCTATCCGAGTCCGATTGTGTTGTGGTTTGACTGTCATGAAGTCAAAACTACATGCTTTCTTAAGAAATTGATAAAAGACTATCTTGACAATTATGCCTGTAAAAGGGACATTGTTGTCAAACCCGTTGAGGTTGCTGAAGTGACGTAGTAAAAAGATTGGTGTGTCAGTTGTTGAAGTCTCTGTAAAGCTGGACACGTATTTGGTATGTATGCAATGGTTGAAGATATGATGAGCTTTTTTGAAGAGTAAAACTCAATTGGTGATATATGGTCGTAGAATCATGATCCAGTCGGATATAGGCTCGGTAAAGCAAGATTCATAGAGATGAGCTCGATATTGGCACGCACTGTCAATGATCTGTGGATTGGTACATACAAGATGGTTAGTTTCTTGGAAGCTAACATGGATGTTGGTTTATTACAAACTAACAAAAAAGAATCTCGTTAACTCGCTTTCGTGGACATGCTCGTGGAAAGGAGCAAGTGTGTGATCAGTTGTTTCAAGAAGCAATTGGCTTAGCTGGAGTTTAGAGACAAAGATTTGAGATTATGGTTCTGTTAAGGTAATGCTTATCCAGACGCATGGAGGCTACTGTGGTAGTTTTATTTTTTCATCGAGTAGTTATGGATGTCAACCCTAACGGATATGGTGCGTAACTTGGAGTTAGTGGCTCAGAATAGTGGAACATTAACTTAGGTGGAACAAGGTAGGCCGAGATGGAGGTGCGCTCATGGTGGAGCAAGTTTTAAGAGGTGGAAAAGGCTCAAGAGTGCATAATTACTGTAACTAAGTTCGATTGGTAGCATATGGACAATGATCGTGTATGATCTAATTGAGTTGGAATGCAATACACCTATAATGATGCCAATCAATGTGGAGTTGTGAACATAAAGGAGTAAGGTGTATTTTCTCAAGATGTTGCATAACGGGTGATCATATGATGATGGTTGTTGAAATGGTCAGGAATTTTTCACTTTGGTGGAGATTTGTACAATCACCAGTAGGTTGGATTGTTAAGTCTGAGTTGGTGATGATCAAGTTTGGTTTGCTCTCTTCTAGTGGAGGTTCTACGGAACAATTTGGGTGAACTACATTTCGGTTTGATTCCTATTTAGGATATGTAGGAAACTAGTGATAGTGCAATCGATGTTCAGAAGATGGATGGATAACAGTTGATCGTCTCATGCATGAATGCATGATCCGAAGTGGAGAATTGTAGGGAAACGGTGGTTTCCTAGTTTAGGTCAATGAAGATGGCTAAATTATAGGAGGTTCCGGAAAGGCTCTGTTAGGGAAACATAGCTAGTTTAGGACAACTTCCATATATAAGGTGGGTTTCCTAATTGACCATGGTTTCCTTGGGAACCAAGTTTGTGACTCCTATATAAGGAGGTCCAGGCTAAGTGTTTTAGTCATGGAATCCTCAATGTAAATCTCGTAGAGATGTGAGGGATTCATCCCACCTATTGAGGTGGTTATGTGAGAGACCTAATGGTGGAAGGAGTACATCATTATGGTGCTTATGGGATACTTATCGATGTTGGAAGATATATCGTTATGGAGTATTCGTGTGGAGATGTTGGTAAGACATCTTGTTGAGGAGAAGATCATCTTGGTGGTGTTGGATTAGATTATTGGTGTTGAGCTAAAGGCGTCCATGGTAATCTATATCAGGGTGTGCAGAGAAGATCATCTTGTTGTGGTAGATAATGTGGTAAACGTTATCTCGTATGGGTGAAGACACTACTTTGGATCTTATAGGGTGCTTGTGAGAGTTCTTGTGTTCGGTCACGTTGTGGTGAGTCGATGGATTGATATAGTCAATTAGTTGTGTAATTCTCAATGGTGATTCTCCAATGAATAAAGAGGTCGTAGCCGTTTGGTGGATGAAGACAATATTACATACATTGTGTATATTGTTGAACCACGTTAAATTCGTGAGTACTTTACTTCTTGTTTCTTTGTTTATGGCTTGCATCTATGTGGTTCTATTTCTCTTCTTATTATCCTAGATCGTAGTGAGGTTCATGGAGCAATCCAAGAGATCAAGTGTTTCTTGTTAGCTATTTTGTTTCCGCAGTATTAGCACGTAGATGGCTCTGAATCCCAACAATTGGTATCAGAGAGATCCAATTGCCTCAACATCTTCTTCATCCTGTCAGAAGTAAAAACCATTTTTTATGAGTGGACAGAGCTATGGTTGTATATGCAAGATGCATTGAATATGAACTCAAACTGGTTTCCATTACATCGAGAGGGTCACTGGTGCAACAATGGTAGCCAATACGCTTCCCATCACCTATGACAAAGGGATTGAAATGGTCACCCTTTGATCTGGTTTTTTGAGTGATTTGTGTCGGTTCTCGTTCTCCAGTTGAATAAAAAATCTCAATATGTCGATATTGTGCTTCAACACGTATATCGCTAAACTCTGATTTTTTCCGAATAGTAGCGACGGCTACTGTAGTGTCGTCGATGGCTGCAGGTGTGAATGCATCAATGTTAACCGGGGTGACAATTATAGGCATAGCACCAGCTCTGCTGATGTCGGCTCGATACACGCCCAAACAATTTGTTTCTGCTGTATCATCAGGAAGTTTTTTTATCATCCTTACGGTGGAAGAATATGATATCCTCACTTCCCCAAGTTGGCCAACCACCATGCTTCACAACCAACCTGCGATTGTAGGGCTCCTCTACATTCATGACGTAAATGTCAGTCTTTTGGTCTTCGATTGCACCATCCAAACCTCCCGTTCCCTCAAACGATGCCACCGCTATCTTCTTTCTAGATGGGGATGCCGCAGGACTTAAATCAGCATGCTCTGATTAGATGTAGAATGAATAAGAAGAACATTATTATTCAATGAACAGAGCTAGGCATGATTTAGATTTTATGTAACAGTTGTAATAGTAGAATAGGAACCTCGTGGTGTGAGACGGTCAGTTTTTCCGGACGTAAGATTGGTTTTATAAACATCAGTCCAAGGCTGACGACGATCAGTAGCTTTTTCCTTGGTGCTGACGTAGATAAGATAATCACCGGCAAACACCATCTTCCATTCGAACACCATCTTCAAATGGATATTGGGCATGGAATCTATGTAAAATGTCACCTAAGCTGTGGACTATTTCCCTGGGTGGGTTGACGTCATTCTGACGGATAGATATGTAAAGCAATTCAAGGTTGTCTCGCTCAGAAACAAAAATCATGCCTGCGATACGACCGGAATCTACATCAGCCTGACTGCCATAACCTGTCAAACTTGTGTGGGTGAAAATTTTCATAAGGGCTTCGGGTGGGATCTCAGTGCCGCTGTAATTGTAGGACTTCCCATCAGTCATGCGAATCTCATCTTCCCTCGATGTTGGTGGAACTGGGCAAGAAAATTGATAGAAAAAACGGGGTTTTGGAAAACTTGGACCATGATTTGATCCATAGAACTATTGCCCTCTAGTTGTTTTTTCATTTGAATAGATAAAACAATAGTCTCACATAAGACTAAAATCTTAAGAGTTCTAGGCATGGCCCTTTGGGTCTCTACACTTTTGTGTGTGGGGAAGACCTAGACTATGGCAATGTTGTCTTTTTCCGTACGCACGGTGCTTCGCACCGAAGCACGCAGCCGTCCGGTCGGGCTCGGGTTCATTAGACCGTGTCTTCGCGAGGAAGAATCTTATCTTTGGTCCGTACGTATTTGGCATGCCTTATAAAAACACAAAAGGAAAAACTTTATTCTTATTTATCTTTCTTTGTTTTTCTTTGCTAATAAAAAAGAAAACATTTATCATCATTATAATAAGAAGTGTCAGGATTTTTCTCATTTAATTATGAAGATTATTGGATACAAGCTAAGAGAGGAGATGATGCTTTCATGGATAAGAATAAAAGGACCCCAATTTTGTTTTTGTTTTGTCGTACATGATAGCATTCACGCATGCTTTAGTTCTTTCTTAAACAATTTTGTTGTCGCATGGGATTCTTGTACTTTACCTTCCATCGGATTCCCTATCAACTCCACTTGCTTTGGCTCATCCCACGTGTCTGTCACGATTACATTCACATTTTTCTCTCTTCCCATTTTTAATAGATATATATCATCTTAGTTCTGGGGAGGGAAAATATATAGTATGCTATGTAGCAGAAAGATGTATATAATTTCTTAATAAGAAAAGATGTATATAATTTCTTAATAAGAAAAGATGTTAGAAAGATACTCAAATCAAAAGACAGTGATGCTGGGCGTTAAGAGCAGCAGCAGGAGAGAGTAGAGATAGAGAGAAAAATAAACGCTTCTTTTCTTACTTGTTTTTCTTAAGAAAAACTAAGTTTTAGTCTTTTGGTTGTAAGTAACAACTAAACTAAAATTCCTCCGTCTAGAGTAGTAGAGAGCAGTAGAGAAGGTGAAAAAATAAAATGAACTCCTTCATGTTTTGGTTTTCATGTTTTTGAGAGAATAACAACTTAATATCAACTCCTCTGTTTTTGGTGGAAAAAGAGTAGGAGAGAAAAATGAGAAAAACAAGTTTTATTCTTCCATTTTTCTCTATGAGTTTTCTTTTGAGTGAAACAAGGTGGTTTCACTGAGTTGTTTTCACTGCCAAGTTCTAAGGGCGTTCTCTTGTATGCTACAAGAAGGAATGCTAACGATAGTTGTATTCTGGAGGCAACTCGCTAATGAAGCTATAGCATCTCTCTATTTAGAGGAGTAGCAGGCGATATTGTCTTTAGTTCAGCGTATCATATACGTGCCTCTATCAATTTTTGCTCCGCATGCTACTCGACGTGATGCATCCACCAAGTTGCTGCAAATCAAGCTAAGTATCACTTGTGCTTATTCAATTTATTTTCATTATAGTTATTACTAACCCCAACAATCTAAAGACAATATGTGCTAGTTTAATTTTTGTAACAATAATAAAGAAAAATATTGTTGACAAATTAAACTACTAAGTTTAATGGAAAGTGTCATAAGGCATTTACATAATCAAAAAATTTAATGAATGGTGTTGATATTAATTTTTGGAAAAATAAAGATGTTCATATTTTTCTAAAGTGAAAAAACAAAATTAAAAGTTTTGTATGATTTTGGTTTTATCTCTTAACCCAGGACGAAATTTGCTGAATACTTTTAACAGAATGATATATACATGTTTGTGGTTAACTCCACCAAATTTCATGATTTTTGGAGTTGTAAAAGTATTTATTAGATATTTTACAAAACTGTTATACGTTTCTGGAAATTTCTGACGGGCAGGAAAAACTCTGCTGAAAAATTTATTTTTCTGGCATAACTATGAGTTTTTGGAAATGTTGATCTAAATAAGATATTTAGTTCTGGATCTTATCTTTAAACCCCCTTTTGATTCATCTATTTTGGATATGAGGTTTGAGAGATAAGGTATTTGGAAAATTGTTGTGCATGTCTGTCCAGAAAATGAGTAATGTGTGTAATCTCTTGATTATGTCTAGCAACCTTTGATTAGTGATGTGCTATCACTTTGGGAATATAATAATAACATGTAGCAGTGATTACTTGGAGGATATTTAGTTGAGATTTAATTCTCATGATAACTTAAGCATGTAGCTAGCAATCGATTCCTATGATACGAACAATAATATTTTGTAGAGATAAATTTGTATTACTTTGTCAAGGAATAATATTATTTTGATAAGTTTTCTATCAACTTCGTTTATGTTCAAAATCAGTTGGATCATATATGTTTTGTGTAAAATCAATTTGCATAAATCACATGTTTGGTTAATAATTGTGATGCAACAAGAAAATTGTGTGCTTAAATTGATTTGTGAATACACACAACATATGGTTTAATTACCAATCTTTGTAACCTACTAATGATTGCTTGAATCTAATGTTGAGGTACAATAATTGATCCAACAAGAAAGTTGGTTAATGTTCGGGATGCTAGAATGTGTGCTCCAGAAGAAGTGTGTAAGTCTTCTACCAAAATAACCAAGGTATGAAAGCATTTCTTTGAGAAACTCAACTATCAAAACAGTTGAAAGAAAATAGGTAAAATGGTTTCAGGTATGGAAACTTTCGTTCTCCACATGTGCATTATGCTTTAAATATAATTTCCAATGGTTATCTATTTTACTATGAGATATGATATTTGGAAATAAGTTCATGTAATGCTTTGAACTCTTAACATAAGAGAACATGAGGAATTAATAGATAAAGTGAAACTTGTATGCTATTAATTGATAATGAATACATGAACATGTTAAATCATAATTTGAGTATGCGGCGTGTGCTAAATGACACAAAATTGCAGCATGTTGAGAAATCCTGATAATTGTGGGGGTATAAAATAAAAATATTTATTTTAATCTCTCAAGAAGATTGTGCAAGGTGCATAACCTATTTTTGTGTTCTTGACCAATATACCTAAAATGTGGGGGGGTGTACTGGCTATTTCGCCTCCCAAGCAAATAAAAAAATTTGACCTAAGATTATGGATTCCTAACCTATCCTAAGCATTCTAGTGCATATAGGTTAATGGTCATAATATTTGACATTGATAACATTGGTATGAACACTGTAGTGCATTCTAGAGATGCTTTGGTTTTTGATCATATAATTCCTTTGAGGATTGGACCTCGAAAAATGATCCATGACAATTTCGCATATGTTCCTTCGACTAGTCAACCTCATCTCAAGATGTTGAGACTGGACATAGTAAAAGTAAGAGAGTTAGAACTTAGATAAGTTTTAGCCTTTTCTATGTGACCTTTATGGTAGAGTTTGGACACTGAACCCACAGGGAAGTTATATGTTCTTCTGAATAGTCTTCAAACGGAAACCTTGGTACAGATGAAACTATAGAGAAATACCTAGTATGGTTATGGGTTATAACCAAAAAATTAAGGAAGAAATTTCTTTGACATATTTTCACCTGTCACTAGAATCACTTCTGTTAAGATGATGATAAATATTACTTTTATTCATGTTTTGAATATATACATCAGATGGATGTTAAGACTGCAATTTTAAATGGTGAATTAAATGTAGAAATTTATATGTACCAACTAAAAGGTTTTTTGTTGTGAGAACAAAGTATGCGAATTGATTAAATTTCTGTATGGTTTGAAACAAGAACCTATATGAAGGCATGAGAATTTGATCATGTAATGATATCTAGTGGTTTAATATTAATAAATCTTATTAATGTGTTTACATTAAATATGAGGATGATGCTTATGTTACTGTGTGCCTGTATGTTGATGATATGCTCATATTCGGCAGTAACATTGATTTTATTAATACCACTAAAAGCATACTAAATGAGAATATTGACATGAAGGACTTAAGCCCTACCGATGTATTCTTAGGGATGAAAATCAGAGAGACGTCTGATGAATATAGTCTTAGTCAATTTCATTTTGCTGAAAGCATATTAAATAAATTTAATCACGATCTGGCTAAACTTGCTTCTACTCCTTGTAACGATGTTTCTCAAATTGTGAGAACAAGGGTGATGATGTTACTCCACTCTTGAGTATTTTTTGCGTAATCAGCAGTCTTATGTAATTATTAATTGTATAAGACATGGTATTGCTTACGTTGTGAGTAGTTTGAGCAGGTACACTTGCAACCCTGAGCAGGATAACATGAATTCTCTCAACAGAGTTTTGCACTACTTGAGAGGCTCTTCAGACTTTTGCTTAAGTTTTGGGAAGATTCCTGCTGCGACAGAAGGGTGATGTGATGCCAACTGGATGTAGGACTCAGATGAGTCAAAATCCACAAGTGGGTACATCTTCATGCTTGAAGATGCGTCTGTGTCTTGGAAGATATAAAAATAGACAAGTATAGCTCGATCCACTATGAAGTCAGAGTCTATAGCTTCAGAGAAAGCACGAGATAGTGAAGCAACTACTTTCTACTGGGATTATCTCTCTTGACTTTGTAAGGTCAAGGATAATATTGCAGTTCCTTTGACGAAAGGTTTATAAAGAAAGGTAGTTATCTCTACATCGAGGGGGATGGGACTTAAGCTCATAGAATAAATCACCATGAAGGATACTCAACCTTGTGACTGGTTTTCCAAGATCAAGGTTCAATGAGACAACTAATTTATGGTGATATCGTGAAAGCACTATCTTTGTCCCTCCCTATGGTGTAACCGTGCGATAGTGCTGCCTGCAGAATTTCAGGATGATCTTTTGAGATCTTAATGGGTTCCATGGCTTTGATTAAAGCGGGGTGTGGAAGGACACTCTTTATGGACTCACCTTTGTGGATGTTGGAAGTGGGGCCGCTTCCTATGAGAATTTGAGATGATTCTCTAGAGACATTCATTAAGTCCGGAATTTTGCCCACGGCCAAAATGGGCACAACGGCAAGAGCTTGGCAGCTTTCGGTAGAGACATCAAGTGTGGTTGTTATTTCTGAATTGCATTCACTGTTGGCGGTTCAAGACATTATGTTCACCGTTACAACAAGCATTTCCGGTAACCTCTCACTAAGCTAAGGTTCAATCTTTGGGACACCTTAGCCTAATTTGATGCCTTCTGTTTTCTCGCGTTTTATCGATATGTTTTATCATTCATGTGGGGGATTGATAAAAAAAACGGGGTTTTGGAAAACTTGGACCATGATTTGATCCATAGAACTATTTCCCTCTAGTTGTTTTTTCATTTGAATAGATAAAACAATAGTCTCACATAAGACTAAAATCTTAAGAGTTCTAGGCATGGCCCTTTGGGTCTCTACACTTTTGTGTGTGGGGAAGACCTAGACTATGGCAATGTTGTATTTTTCCGTACGCACGGTGCTTCGCACCGAAGCACGCAGCCGTCCGGTCGGGCTCGGGTTCATTAGACCGTGTCTTCGCGAGGAAGAATCTTATCTTTGGTCCGTACGTATTTGGCATGCCTTATAAAAACACAAAAGGAAAAACTTTATTCTTATTTATGTTTCTTTGTTTTTCTTTGCTAATAAAAAAGAAAACATTTATCATCATTATAATAAGAAGTGTCAGGATTTTTCTCATTTAATTATGAAGATTATTGGATACAAGCTAAGAGAGGAGATGATGCTTTCATCGATAAGAATAAAAGGACCCCAATTTTGTTTTTGTTTTGTCGTACATGATAGCATTCACGCATGCTTTAGTTCTTTCTTAAACAATTTTGTTGTCGCATGGGATTCTTGTACTTTACCTTCCATCGGATTCCCTATCAACTCCACTTGCTTTGGCTCATCCCACGTGTCTGTCACGATTACATTCACATTTTTCTCTCTTCCCATTTTTAATAGATATATATCATCTTAGTTCTGGGGAGGGAAAATATATAGTATGCTATGTAGCAGAAAGATGTATATAATTTCTTAATAAGAAAAGATGTTAGAAAGATACTCAAATCAAAAGACAGTGATGCTGGGCGTTAAGAGCAGCAGCAGGAGAGAGTAGAGATAGAGAGAAAAATAAACGCTTCTTTTCTTACTTGTTTTTCTTAAGAAAAACTAAGTTTTAGTCTTTTGGTTGTAAGTAACAACTAAACTAAAATTCCTCCGTCTAGAGTAGTAGAGAGCAGTAGAGAAGGTGAAAAAATAAAATGAACTCCTTCATGTTTTGGTTTTCATGTTTTTGAGAGAATAACAACTTAATATCAACTCCTCTGTTTTTGGTGGAAAAAGAGTAGGAGAGAAAAATGAGAAAAACAAGTTTTATTCTTCCATTTTTCTCTATGAGTTTTCTTTTGAGTGAAACAAGGTGGTTTCACTGAGTTGTTTTCACTGCCAAGTTCTAAGGGCGTTCTCTTGTATGCTACAAGAAGGAATGCTAACGATAGTTGTATTCTGGAGGAAATTCGCTAATGAAGCTATAGCATCTCTCTATTTAGAGGAGTAGCAGGCGATATTGTCTTTAGTTCAGCGTATCATATACGTGCCTCTATCAATTTTTGCTCCGCATGCTACTCGACATGATGCATCCACCAAGTTGCTGCAAATCAAGCTAAGTATCACTTGTGCTTATTCAATTTATTTTCATTATAGTTATTACTAACCCCAACAAAAATATGTCAAGCGGCACCGGTGGTCGATAAGTTGAAAAGTAGGCAATACTACCTCTCGTCTCAACACCTACCCAATTTGTTATTTTTTTCCCTTTTTTCCCAAGAAAAATTGCCTGAATTTTTTTCCAAGAAACAGAAAGAAATTAGATTATGATATCTAATCTTAAAAGTCAAAAGGTATGAATCTTCCAAGAAAGCATATATTACCTTATAGAAATCTCCGTAGAAGTTGCAGAGAAATGCAGTTGTTGATTTGAATATGAAAGAGTGATTTATCTGTCATTATATAAGAATGAAAGTCATCCATTTGCATTGACTTTGGAAGAATAAGTCTTAAAATACCATTCAAGTAGAAAGGACGCATTATTAGAGATGTGTCTTCATTCGAAGTGGACATGGTTAAACATGTTATCATGCTCCGTGAAAAACTGATCAATAAAGCTGAATTTATGATCACTAGACGAACCGTTGAAAAAGGCCGAGTCCATCTATGTGCATCCCTTCTAAACCAGGGGTGCACGTTCCTCCATTTGTTATTGGCCACGCATCTAACTCTGGTTACTCTGGTTATTTAATACAGCTTATAACTTTTCAACATTTATTTTCATGAACCTAGAAATTATGCGTTTTACTCTCTTGATCCCAGGATTATATAATAAAATTTTCAAATTATTCAAGTGACCCTCAAGTATTATTAACAAAATAACCGGTGTATATATTGCCTGCACATAAAATCAATGTGCATATTACCTGCACACTATAAAATATGAAGAAAATTTAAAAAAGTTATTTACAAAAATCAGTGTGCATATTGCCTGCACACTATAAAATATGAAAAAAATTATAAAAATTATGTACAGAAATCCGTGTACCTATTTCTTGCACATAAAAGCAGTGTGCATATTGTCTGCACACTATGAAATGCAAAGAAACTTTAAAAAAATATTTAAAGAATAAAAAATTATGTGAAATGAAAATTTGATAGTTGTATTTACGTTCGTTGTGTAGGCCTTTCAAAAAGGTTTCCAAATATATAAAATTTGTCGAATTCTTACGTATGATTCGCGAGACATGTTATGTTCAAGTTGGCAGGACGATTATACCCTTATGTTTGTAGGTGAAAATGGCTTCTGCTGATTTCGGTAATTTCGGGTTTACGGGTGAGAAACAATTTAAACCCTAAACAATGTACTGCAAGGGATCACTTCAGAGTCGAGAGATCAACCTGTAAAAATCCAGCCTAAACCAAGAAATGGTCGTTCCGGACTTGCTTCGGTCAAAAAGTGGAGGAGAATGGGTTGGTTTTTGGAAGGGAAGCAAGGAAAGTGATGAGACCATAATAGTTGATTTTGGAAGATTAGTTGTGTTACTAAGACTTATATCAGAAAAGTGGGAAGGCTAACAAATGGTAAGCTAGCAAGTATTTTCTGAGTGCTATATATTCCCTAATGAACTTGTTGTTCGGTGGAAATAAGTAAGACCTATTTATACAAGTCGAAGTGAAACTTACCCTGGTATCATTAAGGAATGGATAAATGGGAGGAGGTGGTAACCGTATGCAAGGAATTGATGTTCCATAAAACCGTTAACGCATGGAATTGATGTCGAGCGTTTCACCATTAACTCCTTATATTTACTAACCGCCTCACCTTTATAACACTTCCTTATGATTGGCGTAGTGTACGTAGCACGCTGTAAACCTCCAAACCAATACCCAAAGAGGATCCCCCAATTTGTGGTATGTGTTGATGTCTCGAATGTTTTTGTGGAAAACATGTGGCATATTGTTGTTTCCAGGCAAGTCGAGCTTGGGAGACTTGGTAGCTTGGTGGCCTTCAACGGTCGAGATTTTGAATCTTACGAGGAAAAGTAGATGTTGATCGTCGCGCGCTTTCGTTCGTTGGTGGACGCATAGAGAAGGCCAGTATGATAGTCCAGGCTAGGTTGGCATGCCGTTGGCATGGCATGGTATGGCGTGGCGAAACTTAGGTTTTCGGGCCAAAGGTTTCCATGTGTCGTCTGCTAACCTTGGATGGCTAGATTTGCTCCTGGGATTGAAGGTCAACCATTGATTGTTGCACGCCTTCGTTTTGGTAGCCACGTAGGGAAGGCCAGCATGGTGGCACGTCTAGGTTGGCATGTCATTGGCATGGCATGGTTTGGCGTGGGGAAGCTTAGTTTTTCAAGACAAAGGTTACCATGTGTCGTATGGTAACCTTGGATGGATAGGATTTTCTCTTGGGATTGAAGGGCAATCGTTGATTATTGCATGCCTTCGTTTTGGTAGCCGCGTAAGTAAGGTGAGCATGGTGGCGCGGCTAGGGCCAAGCCAGGGGGCATTTGGCTTGGCATGATGGGGTCAAGCGTCTGATATGGGCGTATGGCTAGCTTGGCTAGGTATGATTTGGCCTGGCATGTGGGGCCAAGAATTTGACATGGGCGCATGGCACGGCTAGCTTGGATAGGTGCGTTTGGCTTTCCATGTGTGGCCAAGAGTTTTCCATGGGTGCATGGCGCGGCTAGCTTGGCTAGGTGCGGTTTGGATTGGCATGTGGGCCCAATGGTTTGCCTTGGGCGCATTGCGCGTCTAACTTGGCTAGGTGCGGTTTGGCTTCGAATGTGGGGCCAAGAGTTTTCCATGGGAGCATGGCGCGGCTAGCTTGGCTAGGTGCGGTTTGTCCTGGAATGTGGGGCCAAGGGTTTGCCATGGGCGCATGGCGCGGCTAGCTTGGCTAGGTGCGGGTTGGCTTGGCATGTGGGTCCAAGGGTTTTCCATGGGCGCTTGGTGTGGCTAGCTTGTCTATGTGCAATTTGGCTTGGCATGTGGGGCCAAGCGTTTTCCATGGGCACATGAGCTAGCCGCGGTTTGGCTTGGCATGTGAGGCCAAGGGTTTGCGTGACCAAGCTAGGGTTTTGGTCCAAAGGTCGTTTGGTAACCTCGGACGGCTAGGATTTGCTCATGGGATTGAAGGGAGACCGTTGATTATCGCACGCCTTCGTTTTGGTATCCACGTAGGGAAGGCTAGCAAGGTGTTGCGGCTAAGTTGGCATGGGGCCATGACAAGGTGCGTTTGGCATGGCGCGGAAGGTGTGGCTGGCATGGTTTTCCATTGGCACAGGGGTGCGGCTAGCATGGTTGGCATGCCTTGGCGCGGTAGGTGTGGCTTGCATGGTTTACTATTGGCACAGGGGTGCCTCTAGCATGGTTGGCATGCCTTGGCTCTGTAGGTGTGGCTGGCGTGGTTTGCCATTGGCACAGGGGTGTGAGAATTATGGTTTTGGCATGTTGAAACCCTAATTAGCATTAAAAAAAGGTACCCTGGTGTTGATGGTGGTTTTTAGCTTAGGGTCAAAATCGTAAAACTCTAAACCCTAGCAGACAGTAATGTCACAACAATTAAAGCAACAAGCATTTACTAGGCACATTTACTGAAATCTTTAATGTGTCTCTAAAATAATTACCCAGGTTTATTTTTCAAAATTAGGGTTACAACGAACCAAACCCTAATTCCCACATGTGCCAAATGGCAAATCATGCCAGCCACAACCATGCTAGCCGCACCTCTGTGCCAATGGCAAATCATGCCAGCCACACCGACCGCGCCAAGGCATGCCAACCATGCTAGCCGCACCTCTGTGCCAATGGAAAATCATGCCATCCACACTAACCGCGCCGAGGCATTCCAACCATGCTAGCCGCACCTCTGTGCCAAGGGTAAATCATGTCAGCCACACCGACCGTGCCAAGGCATGCCAACCATGCTAGCCGCATCTCTGTGCCAATGGAAAATCATGCCAGCCACACCAATCGCGCCAAGGCATGCAAACCATGTTAGCCGCACCTCCGTGCCAATGGAAAATCATGCCAGCCACACCTAGCCCAAGGTAGCCTCACCATGCCAAACACACTCTGCCTTGGCCCTAGTTATGCTATCCGCACCACGCCAAGCCAAACGTCCCTACCTTGGCCCTAGACGCGCCATGCCAAACCATGGCCCCTCATGCCGCACCACCATGTTGGCCTTCCTCATGCGGCTACCAAAGTGAAGCCATGCGATAATCCACGGTTGCCCTTCAATCCCAAGAGCAAATCCTGGCCGTCTAAAGTCCCCTCACGACTTTAGGCCCAAAACCCTATCTTGGTCATGCACCTAGCCCAGCTAGCCATGCCATGCCAAACCATGGCCCCTCATGCCATGCCACCATGCTGGCCTTCCTCATGCGGTTACCAAAGTGAAGCCAGGCGATAATCCACGGTTTCCCTTCAATCCCAAGAGCAAATACTGGCCATCTAAAGTCCCCTCACGACTTTAGGCCAAAACCCTAGCTTGGTCACGCACCTAGCCAAGATAGCCGCGCCATGCCAAATCATGACCCCTCATGCCACGCCACCATGCTGGCTGTAACACCCCGTGTTTTTGAGCATGGTGCATGCTGAAAGATGCGTCATGGCCTGTGATGAAGCTTCATCCAAAGCTTCCGTTGGTTGGTAAGAGGTAGATTGGCTTAAGGCTAATATCACGCCAAAATGGCGCATTTCGTTGAGCAATTGACCAAGGGTCAATATTGGGTGCCAGGTAAGGAACATCGCGTATGCATATTGGCTAAGGCCAATATGACCTTAGTTGGAAGTTACATTGGCCAAAAGCCAATCTCAGTGCTTCAAGCCAATTGGGAGGATGGCCTTAAGAATGTACAGCCATCACAACTGGACATTGGTGTGGCCTATGGTCCAAAGTCGGAAATATAACCATCACAGCCCTTCATCGGGTGCGGCTCGGGAAATGTTCAGCCATCCTTGCCGAGCATAGGAACTGGCATGTGAGCCAGAAATGAATATACAGCCACCTTGGCCGGTTATTCAGGAAAATACATGGCATCGACCATGAATAGTAAAACGGGGAGTTGATAAATGATTTTATCGCCCCCAATCAGAGTTCTAAAAATTGCAAATAAACATATATAGGGGAAAGTTAGTTGGTTGAAGGTGCATATGAGGACCATGTACCAAGTAAGCTTCATAGCTTAGCCGAAAGAGTATAAATGATGCCTAAGGCTCATTTATAGTTGCTTAGCCTTGGGAGAGGGCCTTTGATGCTTAGGCATCACTATGCCATTCCACGGACTCGATGATGCATCACTTGGATGCATTTGACGGAACGGCCTATACGGACTAGGCCATTACCACTATTGCTTGGCCACGGCCTAGAAAATGAGTTGGCTTAAGTTTCTTGTCCCTTCGAGGATAAACTACGGTCTGTTCTTGATTCCTTTGGAGTAGGGAAGGATACGTAGGCAGCCGCAATGAGTTGCAGCATTGCCGGTCCAGCACGTTGGCCCCTCATATCACCTAAGCTCGGTACCCTGACGCAAGAGATGATTGTGGCCACACTTTATGAGGCTTGGTTGCATTCCAGTAAGTGGATGATCATACCTCCTATCAAGTTATAAATAGTTGGTAAGAGAAGTAACGTAGGAAAGGGCAAGGTCTTGGTGCAGCCTATGCCTAAGTCCACGGCTTATTCCTTAAGCCTGGACAAGACACGGTAATACGACGGTTTCTCAGCTAGTTAGGAAATTCAGTGATGGATTCCCTATGATGAGGCAAAGCCAGAGATGCATGCGAAGTGCATTGGCATTGGCCTTATGGCCCTAAACCCTTTTGCAGAACAATGGTAAGTTGGAAAGGTGTGGAAGCTTAAATAGATGCGTCATGCTCCACGAGCATGCCTGCAAGGGAAGATGAGAATGCATTTGCCTAGGGATGAGGCCCGGATTGTAGCTTCATCAGTGGCACACCGGGGGAGTTGCGGCCTGCGGGGCGACGCGCCAAAGGCGTAATTTTCCGATCCGTCACAGTTGGTATCAGAGCAAGTTCCGAGAAAACACTAGGGACTTGTGCGGAGTGGACTTGTCCACAATTATGTTCCTTAATGGAAGACTTAAAGTTGAAGAGTAGGCCAACTTCTGCGCGGGGAATAGTTTGTAACCACTAGACCAGTTACTTTGCAAATCGAGTTGAGCTTGTATAAGAACTGTGAGTTTTCCAGGCCTCTGTGGCACCCCACTTACGAGCATTCGGAAGACCGTCTGGGACGATGGGTAGACAATGGGACTGATCATCCCCACACGTTGGCACTGGCCAAGAGTGTGCGTTGTCAGTCCCGGCTAGCATCCCACTTACGAGTGGCAACCCGGTAAATCCGTCAGGGACGGTGGCTTGCATCCCACTGCACTGGCATTACAGATTGTTCCTCACAGTGTTGCGTTAAGTTTTTCCTTGTCATTTCGATGACATATTTCAACTTGTGAACCTTAGGGATTCCTGGGTGGTAGTATGGGATGTTATCTAGGATACCTTGTCGAGTTATCCTCTTGGCACTGGCCAATTGTGATTCTTGGTAATGTTGTGGGCACTTTTGGATTCCTGAGCAGGTGGTATGGGACATGTGCTCAGAAGGTCTAAATTGTTGTTCATGACAACTTGAAGAAACCCGTGATTTCCTCGAGCATCCGTATGGGACTTTTGCTCAGGAAATCCAAATCGAAGAGATGGTCCACAATAGTTTTATTTGGAATTTCGGGGACGAAATTCTTTTAAGGGGTGAAGAGTGTAGCACCCCGTGTTTTTAGCATGGTGCATGCTGAAAGATGAGTCATGGCCTATGATAAAGCTTTATCCAAAGCTTCCGTTGGTTGGTAAGAGGTTGATTAGCTTAAGGCCAATGTCACGCCAAAATGGCGCATTGCGTTGAGCAATTGACCAAGGGTCAATATTGGGTGCCAAGTAAGGCACATCGCGTATGCATATTGGCTAAGGCCAATATGACCTTAGTTGGAAGTTACATTGGCAAAAAGCCAATCTCGGTGCTTCAGTCCAATTGGGTAGATGGCCTTAAGAATGTACATCCATCACAACTGGACATTGGTGTGGCCTATGGGCCAAAGTCGGAAATATAGCCATCACAGCCCTTCATCGGGTGCGGCTCAGGAAATGTTCAGCCATCCTGTCCGAGCATAGGAACTGGCATGTGAGCCAAAAATGAATATACAGCCACCTTGGCCGGTTATTCAGGAAAATACATGGCAACGGCCATGAATAGTAAAACGGGGAGTTGATGAATGATTTTATCGCCCCCAATCAGAGTTCTAAAAATTGCAAATAAACATATATAGGGGAAGGGTAGTTGGTTGAAGGTGCATATGCGGACCATGTACCAAGTAAGCTTCATAGCTTAGCCAGAAGAGTATAAATGATGCCTAAGGCTCATTTATAGTTGCTTAGCCTTGAGAGAGGGCATTTGATGCTTAGGAATCACTATGCCATTCCACGGACTCGATGATGCATCACTTGGATACATTTGACGAAACGACCTATACGGACTAGGCCATTACCACTATTGCTTGGCCACGACCTAGCAAACGAGTTGGCTTAAGTTGCTTGTCCCTTCGAGGATGAACTACGGTCTGTGCTTGATTCCTTTGGAGTAGGGAAGGATACGTAGGCAGCCGCAATGAGTTGCAGCATTGCCGGTCCAGCACGTTGGCCCCTCATATCACCTAAGCTCGGTAGCCCGGCGCAAGAGATGATTGTGGCCATACTTGATGAGGCTTGGTTTCATGCCAGTAAGTGGATGATCATACCTCCTATCAAGTTATAAAGAGTTGGTACGCGAAGTAACGTAGGAAAGGGCAAGGGCTTGGTGCAGCCTATGCCTAAGTCCACGGCTTATGCCTTAAGCCTGGACAAGACACGGTAATGCGACGGTTGCTCAGCTAGTTAGGAAATTCAGTGATGGATTCTCTATGCTGAGGCAAAGCCAGAGATGTATGCGAAGTGCATTGGCATTGGCCTTATGGCCCTAAACCCTTTTGCAGAACAATGGTAAGTTGGAAAGGTGTGGAAGCTTAAATAGCTGCGTCATGCTCCACGAGAAAGCCTGCAAGGGCAGATGAGCGTGCATTTTCCTAGGGATGAGGCCCGGATCGTAGATTCATCAATGGCGCACCGGGGGAGTTGCGGCCGGCGGGGCACTGCGCCAAAGGTGTAATTTTCCGGTCCGTCACACTGTCCTTCCTCATGCGGCTACCAAAGTGAAGTCAGGCGACAATCCACGGTTGCCCTTCAATCCCAGGGGAAAATCCTGGACGTGTAAAGTCCCCTTACGACTTTAGGCACAAAATCCTAGCTTGTTCACGCACCAAGCCAAGCTAGCCATGCCAAGCCAAACCATGGCCCCTCATTCCGCGCCGCCATGCTGTCCTTCCTCATGCGGCTACCAAAGGGAAGTCAGGCGACAATCCACGGTTGACGTTCAATCCCAGGAGCAAATCCTGGCCGTCTAAAGTCCCCTCACAACTTTAGGCCTAAAACCAAAGCTTGGTCACGCACCTAGCCAAGCTATCCATGCCATGCCAAACCATGGCCCTTCATGCCGCGCCACCATGCTGGCCTTCCTCATACAGCTACTAAAGTGAATCCAGGAGATAATGCACGATTGCCCTTCAATCCCAGGAACAAATCCTGGACGTCTAAAGTCCCCTCACGACTTTAGGCCCAAAATCCAAGATTGGTCATGCACCTAGCCAAGCTAGACGCGCCATGCCAAAACATGGCCCCTCATGCCACGCCACCATGCTGGCCTTCCTCATGCGGCTACCAAAGTGTAGCCAGGCGACAATCCACGGTTTCCCTTCAATCCCAGGAGCGAATCCTAGCCATCTAAAGTCCCCTCACGACTTTAGGCCCAAAACCCTAGATGGGCCACGCACCTAGCCAAGCTAGCCGCGCCATGCCAAACCATGGAACCTCATGCGGCGCCACCATGCTGGCCTTCCTCATGCGGCTACCAATGTGAAGCCAGACGACAATCCACGGTTGCCCTTCAATCCTATGAGAAAATCCTGGTCGTCTAAAGTCCTCTCACGACTTGAGGCCCAAAACCCTATCTTGGTCATGCACAAAGCCAAGATAGCCGCGCCATGCCAAACCATGTCCCCTCATGCGGTGCCACCATACTGGCCTTCCTCATGCGGCTACCAAAGTGAAGCCAGGCGACAATCCACAGTTGCTGATAGGTGTCTAAAACACCTTGATATTTATCTATTGTTTATGCTTTCTTTGCTATGTTTTCTTGTAAATTATGTATCTTTTGTTTGATTTTGAGTTTTAGGTACTTTGGAGCAAAATAAGAGGAAACGTCGCTTAAAATGGCTAAAGTGTCATTTCATGTGCAACTGTTGTTGGAGGCGAATTATCTCTCATTATTTACTTTTATTTCTTCATCTCTATCCGAATGGCATGTCGGCTTTAGTGATGCAATTTATGTCTGAAAAGCTGCTCGAGAAACTACTAAAAGCACCCAGAAAAGTGTTAAAGGCACACCCAGAAATGTCCCAGAAGAGTCGATAAATTCACCCAGGAGTTTTTCACTATGTGCAGCCCAAAATTCATCTTTGTACCCCTAAAATTGCTATTCGCAACCCCAAGAATTTCTAAATGTAGCCCTAATTACTAAGGGGACACCGCTGTTGGATAAGGGGAAGGTCATCTTCAACCTTTTGAATTTTAATTTTGTGGGAAAACTAGTGGAATAATTAGGGTTGAAGATTTGAAGATATTTTACTGAGATTAAAACGCTAAAACTAAATGGGTTTGTTCCTAAGGTCCAAACATGGATGGTAATGGTCTTTGTTTCGACCAGAATTGGCTATATAATCGGGAAAATCTTAATCAGTGCTCACGGATTTTGGCGGGAAAATATTATTCTTCTTGGCAGTTTTAGGGTTCGATAATTGAAGTTGTTCAAGAGAGATTCAATGGCTCAAATCATTGGGGCTATCTTATATAAAATCAACGGGGCTGGTATGGGCGTTGGATTAGTAAAAATTGGGCTGGAGAATCACCGGTGATAAAACAGAGTTGGTAATACACTAGGGGTTTCTATTGAGAAGATTTGGACCTCTGCACTGAGATTCAACCGGTCAAATGGATTAAAGTTATCCTGTTACGATTTAACATGAGTGGTATGTGTGTTGGAATTGATTCGATATGGCTGCAACGTGGAGTTTGGTTAAACAGGGAAGAGGAATATTACCGGGAAGTTTTGGATTTGTTTCATGGAAGTTACGTGTAAAAATGGAGAGGATGGATCTGTTTCCTAATAAAGAGGGAAGTGTGACGTGTTGGGACTAAAAGCAAGTAATAAAATCTTTGTAGGGAGGTGGATAAAAATACGTAGCTTGCCGTGAAGGAAAAGAAGAGATTTTCACGAAGAAATTAAGGGTTCTGTGGTGTATATATAGCCTGGGAAGTCTTAGGAGGTGGGACGGATACCTTGGAGAAGAAAGTGGACGCTTAGAATCATAAAATAAGAAGTTTCAGAAAGTTACCTGTTGTTGCGATTACACAAGAACACGAAAAACATTAAAATGCCAGAAACGTTCGCAGAACAATATCGTTTATCAACAGCCGAAGGTGCGATATCGCTAATCAACAGCAGAAAGATTATATCATTAATCAACGACAGAAGGATTGCATCATTTACTACAGAATCATTGTAAGCTTATTTATCTTTTTGAATTCAATGATTAATGAAATCCTCTTCAATTTTGATTCTATGAGTAGCTAAATTTCTTTTCTAGGGTTTTGGAAGAAGCTATTTCCGATGAGTGAATTTTAGTAATTGTTTTCCAGGGAAAAAATACTCCAAAATTGTGTTTTAATTTGTCTAAAAATTCTCTCTTCTTTACATGCTTCGTAATAATTTTTTTGGGTAGTTTCTACCGTTCTTTTATAAGCGAAGGAGGATTAGACTTTAGTATAGCGACGAAAGTCATAAAAAAAAGAGCTTGTAATGTTATATTTTCCAAAGCATGAGATTGAGTTCGAAAATTGTTTTGAGTAAAGTAGGAGTATTTTGCCAAAGGAACTATTATTGAGTTTACAAATATTGGAAGTAGTGGAATCCAAAACCCTAGAATTTTCTCTCCTTGGTAAAAAAAAACCAAATTTTAATTAATTTGTCTTAGTATTTTTCTTAAGTTAATCTTAAACCAAATCTTCAAAAGAGTCCGAGAATCAGACCCTTTCTTACCACACTTTAAAACTACATCAGTTGCCCTTCAATCCCATGAGAAAATCTTGGCCGTCTAAAGTCCCCTCACGACTTTAGGCCCAAAACCCTAGCTTGGTCACACACCTAGCCTAACACACTTTGCCAAACCATGGCCCCTCATGCCATGCCACCATGATGGCCTTCCTCATGCGGCTACCAAAGTAAATCCAGGCGATAATCCAAGGTTTCCCTTCAATCCCATGAGCAAATCTTGGCCGTCTAAAATCCCCTCACAACCTTAGGCCCGAAACCCTTGCTTGGTCGCGCGCCTAGTCCAGGCTAGTCACGCTATATCCTAGGGTCTAAGGTCATAGTTTACTTTGATCATGTCGCACTAAAATATTTCATTTCCAAGAAGGACTCCAAACCTCGGCTGATTAGATGGGTTTTGTTATTCCAAGAATTTACTCTACATATTCATGATAAGAAATGGTCTAAAAATGTAGTAGCTGACCATTTATCTCGTATCTTTAATGAGACTAGAGATGATGAGAAACCGATCCTTGACAAGTTCCCTGACGAACAATTATTTTCCATCTCTTTGTTACCTTGGTTTGCAGACATTGTCAATTATTTGGTAACTGGTCAAATGCCCAAATATTTGTCTAAATAGGATAGAGTTAAATTCTTGTCCGAGGTTAAATACTTTTTCTGGGATGATCCGTACTTATTTAAATACTGCCTTAATCGGATCATCCGTCGTTGTATTCCTGAAAAAGAAATCTCTAGTGTTTTGACTTTTTGTCATTCTGGAGCTTGTGGGGGTCATTTTAGTTCTAAGAAAACAGTTGCTAAGGTTTTGCAATCCGGTCTTTATTGACCAACTCTGTTTAAGGACTCCCACCTATTTTGTCAAAGTTTTGATGGATGTCAAAAGTTAGGAAAGATGACCCGACGTAATATGATGCCACTTAATCCGATACTAATAATAGAAATATTTGATGTGTGGGGTATAGATTTTATGGGTCCTTTTGTCAATTCTTATGGCAACTATTATATCTTATTAACTGTTGACTACGTGTCTAAGTGGGTTGAAGCAATCGCTACCAAGACAAATGATCGCCACATTGTCATTAAGTTTGTTAGAGATAATATTTTCTATCGATTTGGTATGCCTAGGGAAATCATTATTGATGGAGTTTCCCATTTTTGTAATCGGTCTTTTGAGATGCTCATGAAGAAATACTCCATTACCCATAAGGTTTCTACACCTTACCACCCACAAACTTGTGGCCAAGTTGAAGTGTCTAATAGGAAAATTAAACAGATTTTAGAGAAGACCGTAAACCCTACCCGAAAGGATTGGTCTTTACACTTAATCTAAGCATTGTGGGCTTACCGAACTGCTTTTAAGACTCCACTTGGGATGTATCCATATAGACTTGTCTTTGGTAAAGCCTGCCACTTGCCTGTATAATTAGAACACCGAGCTTAATGGGCCATTAAACGGCTAAACTTTTACCTATCTACTGCTGGTGATAACCGTAGATTGCAACTCAATGAGCTAGAAGAAATTCGTAATGATTCTTACCAGAGTGCGAAAATTTACAAGGAAAAAACAAAAATATTTCATGATAAATCGATTATTCGAAAAACATTTGAACCAAGTCAGAAAGTTCTCCTTTGCAATTCTCGTTTACATCCTTTTCCTGGTAAATTGAGGTCACGGTGGTCCGGAACATATTTTGTCAAACTTGTTTTTCCTCATGGTGCAGTTGAAGTTGAAAATACAAAGAATGGAGAAACTTTCAAGGTTAGCGGTCAACGGTTGTAACCATTCTTGGAGTTACCCAGTCATGCAATTGAATAATCGGAGCTGAGAGATCCTGTCTGCCAGGATTAATTTTAACGGGTAACAAAGTCTGGCTTAAGACACTAAACTTAACGATTTATGGGAGGCAACCCATCCTCTTGTTGTACATTGGTTTTATTTTTCGTTTCTTTCTTTCTTGCTCCAATAGAAGGATTGCTACGCTTCATCCAGGTACTATCTTTCTGACTTACCTCTTTCTTCCTCTTGTTACTTATATTTTTGGTATTGCACTTTAATTTGAAACATTGAGGAAAATGTTAGGTTTAAGTGTGGGAGTGAGGGAAAAACTTTTAGTTTCTAATAAAATAATTAAAAAAAAAAATTAAACTTAAGAGCCTAGAAATTTGTGCCAATTTAGGATGATACTAAACAGTCTAAGTTGATGGAAACATCTTGGTTGTAGGAGTTAAGGAACCCAATAACAGAGTTTATTTATAAAAAGACAGAGTTCAGGTGTTAGAATGGAATCATCACATTATGTTCTGTTTTTATTTTATTTTATTTTATTTGAATTAAATGTTTCTCTAAGTGATTAGGTGGGGCCCAACACATCTAATTTTTACCAATGCCGGATGGAATAGAGTGATTGAGTTACTAAATAATAAATAGACCAGACCAATCAGACCAAATGGAATAAAGTTCAAAATAAAAAAATAAAAAAAAATGAAATAGTGACACTTGGGAATAGCAATATGTGTGTGTTTCCCCTATCTCCGCCGCCTAAACAAGCGTGGAACGCAGGATCCATGGGAACTATCATGTAATCTGCTGATAATAAGCATGCGCTTGGATCCAAAAGATCAAATCATGCAGTCTTCAAAAAAAAATGAAAAGTTTATTATTGTGCAATAAAATCGACCGCTGGTTCCCTTGTATATGCCAGTTGTGTTGATCTACATTTAGGATTATCGACCTCTGGTTACCTTGTATATGCCAAGCTGTGTTGATATTAGTTCAGATAAGTATCTCAATCTATTAGGATTCATAGGTTCATCTTGGCAGAGTCCTTCAGACAGATATGGGAAACACCGTTGACCTTAGACAACATTGTTTTGAACTATCTATCTCTATAATCCATCTTCTTAATCTATTCATTTGTGTGATTCCGATTACTGATGTCTATAGTGCGACTTTCTGAATAGAACTCTTTCACTTATATATATATATATATATATGAATATGATTCGCATCCGGGTACTTTCTCTTGTGATCAATGAAAGTAGGCCAACCAAGGAGACTCTTTAGTGTCGTTCCTGAGTTCTTCACAAATAGCTAAAGTTTGGAATAAAATGTTTTGAAGGTACACCTCTGGTAAACCTTCTCGAGACTATAACTCATCCACAAGGGCTACCTAAGGGTTTAAAGGCTTTTTATACGTGCTAAGTGTGACCGTATCCTCGACGAGATGAAGTTGTATGTATTTAAAATTAGTTTAGTTTGATTTGCTCGAGGACTAGCAAAGTCTAAGTGTGGGGGAATTTGATAGGTGTCTAAAAAACCTTGATATTTATCTATTTTTTATGCTTTCTTTGTTATGTTTTCTTGTAAATTATCTATCTTTTGTTTGATTTTGAGTTTTAGGTACTTTGGAGTAAAGGAAGAGGAAACGTCGCTTAAAAGGGCTAAAGTGTCATTTCATGTGCAACTGTTGTTGGGGGCGAATTATCTCTCATTATTTACTTTTATTTATTCATCTCTATCCGAAATGCATGTCGGCTTTAGTGATGCAATTGATGTCTGAAAATAATGACAGCCTTAGTGATGTATAAATATTGAAGAAAAGAAGTGGATATGAGAGGTAAGAGATAGCTGCTCGAGAAACTACTAAAAGCACCCATAAAAGTGTTAAAGGCACCCCCAGAAATGTCCCAGAAGAGTCGATAAAGTCACCCAGGAGTTTTTCACTATGTGCAGCCCAAAATTCATCTTTGTACCCCTCAAATTGCTATTCGAAACCCCAAGAATTGCTAAATATAGCCCAAATTACTAAGGGGACACCGATGTTGGGGAAGGTCATCTTCAACCTTTTGAATTTGAATTTTGGCGGGAAAACTAGTGGCAGAATTAGGGTTGAAAATTTGAAGGTATTTTACTGAGATTAAAACGCTGAAACTAAATGGGTTTGTTCCTAAGGTCCAAACAGGGATATTAATGTCTTTGTTTCAACCAGAAATGGCTATATAATCGGGAAAATCTTAATCAGTGCTCACGGATTTTGGCGGGAAAATATTTTTCTTCATGGCAGTTTTATAGTTCGATAATTAAAGTTGTTCAAGAGAGATTCAATGGCTCAAATCGTTTGGGCTGTCTTATATAAACTTAACAGGGATGGTATGGGCGCTGGAATTGTCAAAATTGGGCTGGATAATCACCGGTGATAAAACAGAGTTGGTAATACACTCGCGGTTTCTGTTGAGAAGATTTGGACCTTTGCACTGAGATTCAACCGATCAAATGGATTAAAGTTATCCTGTTACGACTTAACAGGAGTGGTATGTATGTTGGAATTGATTCGATATGGCTGCAACGTGGAGTTTGGTTAAACAGGGAAGAGGAATATTACCGGGAAGTTTTGGATTTCTTTCATGGAAGTTACGTGTATAAATGGAGAGGATGGATCTGTTTCCTAATAAAGAGGGAAGTGTGAGGACTAAAAGCAAGTAACAAAATATTTGTAGGGAGGTGGAGAAAAATCCTTAGCTTACCGTGAAGGAAAAGAAGAGATTTTCACAAAGAAATTAAGGGTTATGTGGTGTATATATAGCCTGGGAAGTCTTAGGAGGTGGGACGGATACCTTGGAGAAGAAATTGGACGCTTAGAATCATAAAATAAGAAGTTTCAGAAAGTTACCTGCTGCTTCCATTACACAAGAACACGAAGAACATTAAACTGCCAGAAACAGTCGCAGAACAATATCGTTTATCAACAACAGAAGGTGCGATATCACTAATCAACAGCAGAAAGCTTATAACGTTAATCAACGACAGAAGGATTGTATTGTTTACTACAGAATCATTGTAAGCTTATTTATCTTTTTGAATACAATGATTAATGAAATTCTCTTCAATTTTGATTCTATGAGTAGATAAATTTCTTTTCTAGGGTTTTGGAAGAAGCTATTTTCGATGAGTGAATTTTAGTAATTGTTTTCCTGGGAAAAAATATTCCAAAATTGTGTTTTAATTTGTCTAAAAATTCTTTCTTCTTTACATGCTTCGTAATAATTGTTTTAGGTAGTTTCTACCGTTCTTTTATAAGCGAAGGAGGATTAGGCTTTAGTATAGCGACGAAAGTAAAAAAAAAAAGAGCTTGTAACGTTATATTTTCCAAAGCATGAGATTAAGTTCGAAAATTGTTTTGAATAAAGTAGGAGTATTTTGCCAAAGGAACTATTATTGAGTTTACAAATATTGGAAGTAGTGGAATCCAAAACCCTAGAATTTTCTTTTCTTGGTAAACAAAAATCAAATTTTAATTAATTTGTCTTAGTATTTTTCTTTAGTTAATCTTAAACCAAATCTTCAAAAGAGTACGAGAATCAAACCATTTCTTACCACATTTTAAAACTACATCAGTTGCCCTTCAATCCCATGAGCAAATCTTGGACGTCTAAAGTCCCCTCACGACTTTAGGCCTAAAACCCTAGCTTGGTCACACACCTAGCCAAACACACTTTTCCAAACCATGGACCCTAATTCCACGCCACCATGCTGGCCTTCCTCATTCTGATACCAAAGTAAATCCAGGTGACACTCCACGGTTGCCCTTCAATCCCAGGAGAAAATCCTGGCCATCTAAATTCCCCTCATAACCTTAGGCCCGAAACCCTTGCTTGGTCGCGCGCCTTTTCCAAGCTAGTCACGCTATGCGCCCATGGATACCCCTTCGCCGCACATGCCAAGCCAAACCAAACCTAGACGCGCTAATCACTTCACGACTGTACAAGCGCCCTTTCCTTGGCCCTAACCATTCCATACGACCATGGCAAATCCTTGGATCCACATGCCAAGAAAAACCTAACATATCCAAGCTAGCCGCGCCATGCCAAACATACTTTTTCTTGGACCTAGCCATGCTAGTCACGACATACCAAGCCAAGCGTCCTCGCCTTGGCCCTAGCCATGCCATACGTCCATGGAAAACCCTTGGATCCTCATGCCAAGTCTAAAAAAACCCTAGCCGTGCCACCCTGTTGGACCGCACTACGCGGCTACCAAAACTAAGGCGTGCAATGATCAACGGTTGCCCCTCCTCTCAAGATGCAACATCTCGAACGTCGAAGGTCACCTGGCTAGAAAGTTCCTCAAGATTGACTTGCCAAGCCACAACAACGTTTTACATGTTTTCCAAAACATTCGAGACATCAACACAAAATTCTCTTTGGGTATTGGTTTGGTGGTCTACAGCGTGCGACGTACACTACGCCCCTCATAAGGAAGTGTCATAAGGGTGAGGCGCCTAGACGAAAGCACGGTCTGGACGAGCAACAAAAAATAAAAGAAGGAAGTTTTCACCTCCTCATCAAGCTCGAAACTTGAATATTCCCGCGAAAGGAGATACAGAATTCTGTTTCGTGTCCGATAAAGAGGCTGAACATCGAAATACGAGTCCGTATGCGGATTATATAGCGATTCTAGTAAAGGGCGCTAATTAGGGTTTTGGCGTGTCAAGCCCTAAACCACAAGCACTTACCTTGCAAGAGTTTCCCTTCCAAGGCTCTTCCCTTACTAGCGTCATGCCCTGCCAAGTGCTTTACAGAGCGGCCCACAACCGTTCCATGCCCGTCAGTGCTAATGGGTCCCCTTCATGCCATTTCCATGCTAGCAGCTCCGCCTCGCGTTCCAAAGCCTAGCCCTGAAGACACCCAATCATACCGTGATTTTTGCAAAGCTACCAGATGAAAGGATTGCAGATGCTACCTACCTCTAAAAAAACATTTTCGAATAAGGAAAGAATTCCATATTAAAGACGCGCATGAAGAAAGGAAATCGGTCCCACAAGAACAAGCCAAAGAGGAAGCACTGGAAGACGTACTTATTTTTCTCGTCCACTTTACCGCTACCAAGCAGCAAAAGAAGAAACAATAAAGGTGTGAATCAAAGGGTGAGTCCGGCCATCCTTTTTATAGGCGTGATACTTGGGAGTTCGAACAAGGAAAGGATTTTCAATTTTGAGCCAAGGAAGGGAAAGAGGAAACCGGTCCCGCAAAGACCAATTTGCATGTCCAAGACCACTCACGCCATATGACCGCCCCAGCGCGCCTAGCCGGCCCTTCACGTTCCACCAAGCCATTGTTGCGACCAGGACCAGGCCACCTCTTTGCACCTCTATCCAAGCCATCCACTTGGTTCGCCTTCCAAGACCGCGCCCCCTTGCCTTGGAGGTGTACGACCATTCGAAGACGGTAACTTTCTCCTCACAACTCCACGGTATGCATTTCCAGTACAACTTATGCAGGGCCGTAAGCCAAAATTCTCTTTACCTCTCAAAAAGGTTAGTCGGATTCTCCTGACCATCTTTGCAATGATTTACATCTCAATTCCGTCCTTGTCTAGCACCATCATATGCTTACCTCGCAACAAGGTACCTGTTCCGAGCTAAGGAGGGGACTTAATGTTGATGGTGGTTTTTAGCTTAGGGTCAAAATCATAAAACATTAAACCCTATCAGACAGTAATGTCACAACATTTAAAGCAACAAGCATTTACTAGGCACAATTATGAAATCTTTACCCGGGTATATTTTTCAAAATTAGGGTTACAACGAACCAAACCCTAATTCCCACGTGTGCCAAATGGAAAATCATGCTAGCCGCACCTCTGTGCCAATGGCAAATCATGCCAGCCACACCGACCGTGCCAAGGCATGCCAACCAGGCTAGCCGCACCTCTGTTCCAATGGAAAATCATGCCAGCCACACCAACCGCGCCAAGGAATGCTAACCAAGATAGCCGCACCTCTATGCCAATGAAAAATCATGCCGGCCATACCAACCGCGCCGAGGCATGTCAACCATGCTAGCCGCACCTATGTGCCAGTGGAAAATCATGCCAGCCACACCGACCGGACCAAGGAATGCCAACCATGCTAGCCGCACCTATGTGTCAATGGCAAATCATGCCAGCCATACCAACCGCGCCAAGGCATGCAAACCATGCTAGCCGCACCTCCGTGCCAATGGAAAATCATGCTAGCCACACCTAGCCCAAGCTAGCCCCGCCATGCCAAACGCACTCTGCCTTGGCCCTAGCTATGCTAGTCGCACCAAGCCAAGCCAAATGCCCCTACTTTGGCCCTAGCCGCGACATGCCAAACCATAGCCCCTCATGCTGCGCCACCATGATGCCCTTCCTCATGCGGCGACCAAAGTGAAGCTAGGCGATAATCCACGGTTCCCTTCAATCCAAGGAGCAAATCCTGACCGTCTAAAGTCCCCTCACGACTTTAGGCCCAAAACCCTAGCTTGGTTACGCACCTAGCCAAGCGAGCCGCGCCATGCCAAACCATGGCCCCTCATTCCGCGCCACCATGCTGGCCTTCCTCATGCGGCTACCAAAGTGAATCCAGGCGACAATCCACGGTTTCCCTTCAATCCTAGGAGCAAACCCTGGCCATCTAAAGTCCCCTCACGACGTTAGGCCCAAAACCCTAGCTTGGTCACATACCTAGCCAAGCTAGCCGCGACATGCCAAACCATGGCCCCTCATGCCGCGCCACCATTCTGGCCTTCTTCATGCGGCTACCAAAGTGAAGCCAGGCGACAATCCACGGTTTCCCTTCAATCCCAGTAGCAAATCCTGGCCGTCTAAAGTCCCCTCACGACTTTAAGCCCAAAACCCTAGCTTGGTCACGCACCTAGCAAAGATAGCCGTGACATGCCAAACCATGGCCCCTCATGCAGCGCCACCATGCTTTCCTTCCTCATACGACTACGAAAGTGAAGCCAGGCGATAATCCACGGTTGCCTTTCAATCCAGGAGAAAATCCTGGCCGTCTAAAGTCCCCTCACAACTTTAGGCCCCAAACCCTAACTTGGCAAAGATGACAACGATTCATACTTTTCTAGTTGTTGCATCAGTTAAGAATCGGGAAGTGCATCAAATGGATGTCCATAATGCATTTATTCATGGAGATTTGGAGAAGGAAGTGTATATGAAAATACCTCCAGGATCTGCCAAAGGAAATTCCAATATGGTTTGTAAAATGAAAAAAATCATTATCTGGTTGTTGATGGTGGTTTTTAGATAAAGGGTAAAATTATAAAACCCCGAATAACCTAATGTCACCGGTGACCCAACCTTGCCAAAACAAAGCCGCATACCTGTGCACCATGGAAATCTTCCCAAAACCAAGCCGCACACTGCGCACCATGGAAACCTTGCCAAAACCAAGCCACACACTGCGCACCATGGCAACCTTGCGAAAACCAATATGCACCCTGCGCACCATGGAAACCTTGCCAAAACCAAGCCGCACCCGGCGCACCATGGCAACCTTGCTAGAACCAAGTCGCACCCTGCGCACCATGGCAACCTTGCCAGAACCAAGCCGCACACTTCACACCATGGAAACCTTGCTAAAACTAAGTCGCACCCTATGCACCATGGAAACCATGCCATAACTAAGCCGCATACTGAGCCCCACGGCAACCATGCCCAAACTAAGACGCATACTGTACACCACGGCAACCATGTCAAAACTAAGCCGCATACTGCACACCACGGCAACCATGCCAAAACTAAGCCGCATACTGCGCACTATGACAACCATGCCAAAAGTGGCACTTCCCAGCCTTCCAAACCGTACAACCTAGGTCAAATTGGCCACGCATGCCATTGGCACATGCCAACATGCTCGCTGGTAGCCTATGATTGCAAACCGTGCAACCTAGGACAAATTGGACACATATGCCATTGGCACATCCAACATGCTCGCTGGTAGCCTATGCTTGCAAAACGTGCAACCTAGGGAAAATTGTCCACGCATGCCATTGGCACATTCCAACATGCTCACTGGTAGCCTATGCTTGCAAACCGTGCAACCTAGGTCAAATTGGCCACGCATGCCATTGGCATATTCCAACATGCTCACTGGTAGCCTATGCTTGCAAACCGTTCAACCTAGGCCAAATTGGCCATGAATGCCATTGGCACATGCCAACATGCTCGCTGGTAGCCTATGCTTGCAAACCGTGCAACCTAGGGAAAATTGGCCACACATGCCAACATGATCGCTGGTAGCCTATTCTTGCAAACCGTGCAACCTAGGTAAAATTGGCCACGCATGCCATTGGCACATGCCAACATGCTCACTGGTAGCCTATGCTTGCAAACCGTGCAACCTAGGTAAAATTGGCCATGCATGCCATTGGCACATGCCAACATGCTCGCTCGTAGCCTATGCTTGCAAACCGTGCAACCTATGGAAAATTGGCCACGCATGCCATTGGCACATGCCAACATGCTCGCTGGTAGCCTATGCTTGCAAACTGTGCAACCTAAGTCAAATTGTCCACGCATGCCATTGGCACATGCCAACATGCTCGCTGGTAGCCTATGCTTGAAAAACGTGCAACCTAGGGCCAACTTGTACGTGCGTACCATTGGAACATGCCAACATGATCGCTTGCAGCCTAGCTTGCACTCAAGGTGCAACCTGCAACCAAGGCATTCCGCACATGCCTTTGGAACATGCCACACGCGCCCCTTGCATCCTGGAATTGCCACTTTCACTCAAGGTGCAACCTACAACCAAGGCATTCCGCACACGCTACACGCGCCACTTGCAGCTTGGCATTGCCACTTGCACTCAAGGTGCAACCTGCAACCAAGGAATTTCGCACATGCCACACGCGCCACTTGCAGCCTGGCATTGCCACTTTCACTCAAGGTGCAACCTGCAACCAAAGCATTACGCACATTCCATTAGCACATGCCACACACGCCACATGCAGCCTGGCATTTCCACTTTAACCCAAGGTGCAACCTGCAACCAAGGCATTCCGCATATGCTATTGGCACATTCCACACGCGCCACTTGAAGCCTGGCATTGGCACTTGCACTCAAGGTGCAACAACACTCGAGACATCAACACAAACTCGGGGATGCTTTCCAGGGTCTTGGTTTGGCGGTCACGGCGTGAAGCGTACACTATGCTCGCATCAAGAAAGCATGAATAGGAATAAAGCGGTCAAATAAATGTGGAAATAATGGTGAAAACGTTTTCACCCATAAACACCGTGTGGTTACCACCTCCTCCCATTATTTCACCCTTTACTCTCTTCCTTAATGAGACCAGGGTACGTTTCAATCTCGACTTGTATAAATAGGTCTTACCTATTTCCACCAGACAACAAGTCTCGGTCAAGAGAAATACATATACATTCGGAAAAGGCAACTGTGCAAGCTCTCCCAAAAGCTTTCACAATCTTGCAAGATTCCCAAGATTTCACTTTATGATACGAGTCGAGATACTACCCTTCCAGAACTATTCTGGTCTCAACTCTTTCTTCGCTTCCCTCCCCAAATCAACCATTCTCCTTCACTTTGTGACCGAATCAAGTCTGGAACGGCCATTTCTTGGTTTAGGCCATAATTGTACAGATTGATCTCTCGAATCTAGAAAGTGCTCACGTGCAACACATTTGTTTAGGGTTTAAACCAGTTTCTCACTCACCTACCGAATTTACCAAAATCGGCAGAAACTATTTTTTCCCATAAACACTGGTCTAAAACAGGCGCCTAGGTGTTGGTTTGCAAAGTTATCAACAACCTTGTAACATTGTGGTTTTAAACAATCGTATTCAGATTATTCTCTTTTTAGTATGACGAAGGGAAAATTGCAACTTAATTTCTTAGTTTATGTGGAAGATCTGATTGTGGCAGGCAATGATTTTGCCGGACTTAATAATTTTAAAACTTACTTGGGACAATGTTTCAAGATGAAGGATTTGGGAAAGTTGAAATATTTCTTAGGATTGGGAGTGGCTCGTAGCAAACAAGGTTTCTACATATGCCAAAGGAAATATGCATTAGATATTATAATGGAGACAGGATTATTGGGTGCAAAACCTGCAGAGTTTCCAATGGAGACAAATAATCAACTGGCATTGGCAAAGGGAAAAATCCTTGAGGATGTGGTATAGTATAAATGATTGGTTGGTCATTTGATTTCTCTGTCAGTTACAAGACCATATCTGGCTTACTCAGTGCATATTTTATCACATTTTATGCAATAACCAAGAATGGAGCATTGGGAAGCAGCACTTTGTTTGTTTAGATATTTGAAGAAGAGTCCAGGACAAGGAATTTTGCTGCGTTCTGATAGTGGTCTCAGTTTAAAATGATAGTTTGATTCAGATTGGGTGAGTTGTTCATTGACTAGACATTCATTAACAAGATGGTTTGTTCTTCTTTCCTTTTCTCCTATTTACTGGAAGACTAAAAAGCAGCACATAGTTTCGCGTTCCTCAGCTGAAGCTGAATACAGATCTATGGCAGCAGTGACATGTGAATTGTAGTGGTTGAAACAGTTACTTGGTGATTTAGGAGTTCATCATACTCACGAAACATATAAAAGTGGATTGTCATCTGGTTAGAGATGCCATCATAAGGAAGATTATATCACCCTCCTACACTCCTACAACGGTACAATTGGCTGATATCTTCAGAAAAGCCTTAGGGAAAGCTCAGTTTCAGTTTCTTTTGTCCAGGATGGGAATTTGTGAACTGCATGGTCCATCTGGAGAGAGGGTATTAGGAAATATACTATATTTGAGTTATCTTTATTCTATGGAAGTTTGAATACGTGCAGTTCACGTATTGTATCTTGATGACCAAGACTTGAATATAAATATCACGTTTAATGAATGAGAAACGAAGACTTGTCGAGAACTTGATATCTATCGATAACAAAATGGAAAAACAGACGCTTCAGAAATTTATCAGATACTTCTCATCTTTGTAGTTTTAGTTCTTGAAAATTTTCAGACTACTTAAGCCATCACCCATTCTACTTAGTTGCAAAGTTCCATCATGCCACTACTACCTCAGTTTTAATGATTGCACAAAGTCCAAATCCTTCATACTTTCCGTTTATCAGTAAATTGAATCCAAAAGATGATGAACACGCAATTGGGGGATATAGCTACAAGACAAAAACGGTGTCCCAATAGCAATTCTGGGTTACCCCATATGTAATTATTTTTTTAATTCCTAAATTAGCCCTCACTAATCATGTTTAGTGGTTAATAATAATTAGTAAATTCTTAAGTATTTGGGGGATATATTAGTGTGTGTTTTTATTTTAATTTGTGTGAGTGAGGAGTAGAAGGAGAGGAAAAAAAATTGAGTGGAATTTTTTTTTTGAAAATGGAAGATGATTGTGATGAGAGAATTGCTACTAAGAGGTTGAAAATTTGATTTGTTTTTCTTTGAATCTACCATTGTTGTAGCTGAAAAATCTCTGTGCTGGCATAGTATTCAACCAAAAACCCATGCCGGCATTGCCGGAAATTTTCAAAATTTGTTTGCCACTATCCGGGGCATTGCCGGAAATTTTCAAAATTTGTTTGCCACTTTCAGGTTTTGATCTTCAAAACCTATTTTTTCTGGTTTTACCAGTTTACTTCCGCACAGTTATCTAATTTTCGAGCATGCCGGAACTAATTCCGGCATGGTTTTTGCTTAAATTTCTATGCCGGAACATGATGAAAAGTATCCAGAAACTTTTTTTTTTTTTTTCACTTGACTACCGGCATGGAAATATTTATATCGAGCATGCGGGAACTCAGTACCGGCATTGAATTTCATCACTTCCGGCGTGGTCTTCATCATTTCCGACATGTTCTTCATCACTTCCGATTTTCTTCATCATTTCCGACATGTTCTTCATCACTTCCGGCGTGGTCTTCATCCTAAATAACCATGCCGGAACTTAGTACCGGCGTGGTCTTCATCCTAAATAACGATGCCGGTACTGAGGAACCCAATATCGGCATGGTCTTCATCATAAATAACCATGCCGGAAATCAGTACCGGCATGGTCTTCATCACTTCCGGCGTGGTCTTCATCATTTCCGGCGTGTTCTTCATCATTTCCGACGTGGTCTTCATCATTTCCGGCGTGTCAAAAAAAAAATCAAAGTGAGGAGCCGGCAGAGAAGGAACGGTTGAAGAACGAAGAAGAAATTTTTTTTTGAAAACCTAAACCTAAAAGACTGCCGGAACTGATGTTAGAAATGGGGGATATATGTTTTGGTTTTTGATTTTAATGTTTTAGGGGAAAGGGTATAATAGTCTTTTCATAAAGTTTTTTAATTAATCAAAGGGTATTTTAGTACTTTCATATCAATTGGTCACCCCTTAGCCGAAATCATGGGGTGGGGGAAGTAATCAATATCCCACAATTAATAAATGTATCCCCTAATTGCGCGTTCAAGATGATCAAATCTAAAATCTCTTCTTTCTTTTTTTAATTAGAACTATCCTTTTTACCATATTAGAATAGAAATCAAATTTGATATTATAAGATCCGAAAGGTTGTTTATACATTCTTCCATCTATAGCTACGGAATGTAAATCGATCGATCATACTATGCCTATCCCATATAAGTATTATGTTAATTTAATTATCATACCATGATCAGTTTTTTCACATAAAAAGAGAGAAAATTCGTTTGATTTCATATGAAGGATTAAGAATATCGAATAAGTTGGATTTAATGGAAATTCTGTAAGTTATGTAAATTGACAGATACCCATACAAAAAAAAGTAAATTGACAGATTACTAAAGAAGACGGTGTAATTTTGATGAGAAGAATATACTTTGATGAGAAGAAGAAATAACCAAAAAAGTGGTAAGATAGGGTTTTGACTTTTGTGCCCTCTTTATTATTATCGTTGAGTTCCAAAGATTAAAAACTAAAATAAATGAAAACCTTAGGTTAACACGACCCATTAAAAAAATGTAGAAATTTACGTTTAGTCCCAAAGTTAGTGGGATTTGGACACCCTAATCCTACACTCTCAAGCCTAGTACTAGGAGATCCAAATTTACAAAATCTGGTGCGGGTTAGTCCTTTTAGGAACGATTCAGTCCAAAGTGATTTTTTCTGATGACAAAAATACCCATATCAGTAGGTACGAGAGTAAGAGTTCAGTTTATCTTCATTTCCATTTACGAAAGAATCGAAACAGCTCCCAAAAGAAGAAAAATTCATGAAACCTAATCTTCTCCACTCCATGACGTCTGAATGAAAATGTCTTCAAACATAATTCTGAGAATCAAACAAGCACATTCTCAATTCGATTCTACTTAAAAATCTAAATCAACATCATCAGAGTATTTCCTTGAAGATTAAATTGAGGGGAAAGGTTTATGAGATGAAAATTATTTCAAAGATTTTATCAATCAAAGCGACATAAAAGATAAGTTCAGTCTGTTCTTATTATTTAATTTGATGAAAATGTTAATTTATCGATTTCGAAATTGATTTCAGAAAAATATTGCGGTTTCAAAGACCTAATTACTTTGATTTCAGTTTGAATTTCGTATCCGATTTATCATTAGAGTTTAGATCTATAATCATCTTATTTTAATAGCTGTTTTGGGATAAAAAGTTTGATAAATTTTGACAACAATTTCACGGGAAATGTTTGTTTTCCAATTTTTCTGCTTTTAGATTTCATTAATCTTATTTTGTTTATGTCTTTAGGATTTTCAAGTGCTTATATCCTTATATGATCTTTCATCAATTGTTGCTTGTCTGATTAGCATTTGTTGCGAAAACTTCAGTCGATTTGTTGTCGTAGAAATTGAGTTGTTTGAGAAGGAAACTATAGGAATCAAATAAAAAAATAGCTGACATAAGATGAGTCATTACACTTGATTGTTCATTTTCTATTTTCTCAATAGTTAAACACTTAATATTAGGTTTGTAATGCGTTCATATCTGTGTATAGTTTCTTATCATCAGATTCATTTATGTGTATATATATCTCAAAGTTTTGACCTCCACAAGTTAATTTTACTCGGAATTCGAATGGACTGAATAGTTTACAATGATTTTCTTTACCAGAATAGAAGCGAAAGCGATAACCAAATCAAACAGAAAGAGAAAAAATTCCTTCCAGTCATCCATTCAGAAGGGTATGCCTCATAAGTTCTATCATGGATGTGCTGGTATTTTATGAAACTTTACCAGACGTACTACTCTTAAATGACATAAAGGGACCAAACTTCGATCCGTTGAGTGCTTTAGAAGATGCAAATGGAGTTGCGATAGTGGGATAGAGCACACGGGTTTCATCATCTCCTTGGTGGCACTTGCCAAAGAGCTGGGTTATTGTATCATTTTGTTTTATGGCATTTCTTCTCTGCAACACGGACATGGTAAATTATTTTTTATTTCCTCTCTTGTATATGGTTTTAGTTGTTAACAGTCTTTAAACCACTATAAACATATTTTCCAAAATAGAGGTGCTTATCTCCACTGGCAGGTGAATATGAGCGATGCCATACTTCTAATGACAGCATAGTTCAAGCGGAATCTTGCTGCTGTTGGTCTCATCTAGTCATCTCTTTTCTGTGGATACTTACTCACTGAGGTATTACTTGGATATTTAAATTGGTACTTGGACTGACAGTATAAATAACATTTAGTCTCAATTGCTTAGCTCGTATGAAATGCTCAACTTTCACTTCAAGTTTTTTTCACGTGGGAATTATATATATCCAATTGTACAGGGGATTAATTTTTTTTATGCAAGTATATGACCCCCAATATGCCTTTTAATTTTTTTTTATGTTTATGTATATGAACACAATGTTCCGCGTACAGTACCCACCTTGTTCTTATGCAAGTTTTTTTTTTTTTTTTTTTTTGGGGGGGGGGGGTTTATGTCTTTATCTCTTTAAACTAAGAAGCCTGAATGGTATTAGAATTAAGTTTGGTATTATTTTCAAATTTCAGTAGAGATGGTTTGAATTTAAACATGTTTTACATTTGTGTATAATACGGTTTTCCCCACTTGGACTGGTTTTAGTTATACTCGTTTTGGGAAGAAACATTTTTCCACTAAACTCTCTACTTGCAACTCCCGTTGAGAAGTTTCATGTGAAATTACTTATATTAACTGCTTGTTTAGGATATTCCCAATTTTGTGTTTTTTTTTTTTTTTTGTTATAGACTTTTTATGCGTAGACGATTCAAGTTATTTATATGTATAAACTTCAGCATTTTTTTCCGTCTCATGAATATATGACATGTTTTGTGTATGTGGATGTTATATTTTCTAGATTTTGTAAATATGCTTATGGTGTACACTACTGTCCTGTCTCATTGATATGTGGCATGTTTTATGGGTGTGGATGTTGGATTTTCATGATTTTTATAGATGTGTACATGGTGGTACACCACCATGTGTATATATTTGTACACCTGTAATATGATAGAAATTACATGTGTACATATTTGTACACCTGTAATATGATAGGAATTACATGTGTACAGTTTGATACAAATTTTCTTCTTTCACTTTTTAGCTAAGAATTACTGAATCTTAAGTTCCCATTATAAGGCACAACATGAATGAGCATATAATAGTGTACATAATTGTACATAAGAATTAACAGTTGTATTTTCTTGTACACTAGTTAGATGGGTGCATATAAAAGTGCACTTGTTCTTTTTGTGCTTGTTATACCAGGTGTATATTCTTGTACACCTTGCTATTGATCTTAGGGCTTCAATGGAGGAAGAGAGGGCAAGACAGGTCGCTGCTGCAAGGGCTGCAGAAGAAAAATGAGGTGGATAGGCGTCAAGTTCACATGATACAAATATGACTGAAAACGCTAGCATTATGTATGATGGGCTAATACAGGCTATTTGATGGTAGGTCTCATGCTTTTGATATTTGTATCATTCGATTTTCTTACTGTGAATGTGAATTACATGATATTCAAAAATGAGGATATTATATCCTTGAGGTCCACATCTAACCATTTATTCCTTGTGAAATCTGTGAAGATATTTTTTTGAAAGGTTAAAGACTGGTAGAATCTTTATGTGCATTTTTTTTATTATACCCATTGTACAAGGTGCACTTGTTTGTACACCAGTTTATGCTAAAGTGTACTTTTTAGTGCACTAGTTTTATCAGACGTACTTGTAAGTCGTGCACTTCATTTATGTATTGATTATGAACCTGAAATCTAATAAACTAGTACTTTCATTTAGACTTTTCTATACACAACAAACATAGAATTATTCCAATGTCGGGTATCATCACACCAAGTTTTAGTTAGGTAGTAAAATTTAGCGACTTATAAGCATCAAAGGGCTTAGTGGTGTGCACATAGAGTGCACTTATATTTTATGTATACAAACCAAATATTAGGGAAAGCACTAATGTGAACAGGTGCTGGAATTTTAATAGGTGCGTTCATAGTTGTACACCATTATACTCTCTTATTATTTTATGGATTTTTTTGGTATGTATGCTAAATGTTTTTTGGTTTTTGTAGGTGTGTACATAGTTGTACACCATGTACAATCTCAGAAATATATATGAGTTGTTTGTGGGTATGGATGTTTGTTTGTTTTAATTTTTTCATAGGTGTGCACATAGTTGTACACCACTGTGCTACCTCAACACTATATGCATGTTTTGTGAGTATAAATAATGGATTTTTGTAAGCATGTATATTGTTGTACACCAATATGATCTCTCATGATTTTATGGCCGTTTTTTGTGGGTATGCATGTTGGATTTGTTGATTTTTTGTAGGTGTGTACACCATTGTACAATCTCAATATTATATATGACCAGTTTTGTGTGTATGGATGTTGGCTTAGTTAGATTTTTTTTTATGTGCGTACATAGATACACATCATTGTAATATATAGTCTGTTTTGTGGGTATGAATGTTAGATTTTTGTAGGTTTGTACATAATTTTACATCCTTGTGCTCTCTCAAAAATAAAAAATAAAAAAACTAATTCTTGATGAAACCCTAAGTTATTGTTTGGGAATTAAACAAAAATGTCCCTCTCATAATATGTTAATTACAAAAGTGTCATTGTTTGAAACAGAATTAGAAAAATGTCCCTCATATAGTGTTTTCCGTCCAAACGGTGTTAACTCGTCGTTAACTGATTTTGGTCCCACCAAAAAACATTAAATAAACCCAGTCAATTACCAATTTATCCCTACTAAATTAATCTGAAATCTAAACTCGAGTTAATCTGAAATCTAACACTGATTCGATCTCGAGGATGATCGTACATCAATAAGAAGGACACGTGTAACAAACCCCAAGAATGATCTAACGGCTAATAGATGAGACATGTGCGATATTATGACAGAGGCTCTTGAGATATAAAGCACGCGAAGAAACCCCAAAATCATAACCTACCCAGTTTCCCTCAGTTCCGCCTCTCTCTTCTATTCTTCCCTTTCTTCTTCTCTTCAAGGTTTCTGTTGATGAAGAACTCATCCTATGTAATCGAGGTAAGTGAAGATGGGTGGCGATGAAAGTGATTCGAGCAATGGAAGGTAATAAATTGTTCTTGTTGTTTTGATTCTCGAAAGGATGCTGTAATTTTTGGGTTTATGTTTATGTCGAGAACTGTTTTTGTAGTTTTAGGGCTTATGTTTATCTCTCGATATGTTTCTGCAGTTTTAGGGTTTATTTTTCGCTCCAATCACTGATAAAAGTGTAGTTTTAGGGTTCTTTTGATTCTCGAACTGATTTTGTAGTTTTAGGGTTTATGATTTTTTTCGATTTGATCGATATGAAATCCATTTACCCTTCTTTGATTTTTGATTTTCATTTTTGAAACTCCAATTTATAAATTTGGGGAATTTTTCATTTCTCGATTCATGGATGTTATTGACCGGTAAAAATGCTCCATACGTATGTTAGATTAGTAATTGTTTGTATGATTTGTAAATCTGTATGTATGTTGGTAAAGTTTTTGAATTGTTTGTATGGTTTTGTCCTTGTTGTATGTATGTGCAGAAGATTTGATGTAAGAGGACAGGTAGATGGGTGATTTAGAGTATGAGAAGTAAGAGAAGAACAGAACTATGGAGGTATTGAAGCCTAGAAAATGGAGGAAATAGTTTGTTGTTGTTGATTTGTTGTTTCATGGTGGTTAGATTTTGGAAAGAGATTAGAAGTTGGTGGTGCTGAGATAGGAAGATCGAAACGCAGTAGTTGTTATTGGTGGTATTGAGAAGTCAGGGATGGAGGTGATGTTACAAAGAAGTTGGAGTCTTGAACCATGGTTTGTCTCTGAATCGGTGAGGAGACTAAAAGGGATTTTGAGAAGTTGAGATATAATCAGTGGTGCTGAGGTTCATGGGTTTGGATGTGGTGATGTTTTGAAATTGCGGTTCGAGTTAGTTGCAGATCGAAATGAAAATTATATAGTCATATGGGTACTCTTTTTGTAGCTCTTGGAAAGAGCTTTCCGAATATATAAAGTTTGTGAATTTTGGATGAGCTGTTCGAAAGATAAATCATTTTAAAATTATTTTTATATTATTTAAAATTGATGATATCATCATAAGTCACCATGGACTAGACTGAAAATATTTGCACTAAATTGTAAATATTAAGGGTTATTAATGTACTTTCCATATTTCAAATTAATAAAGGACTAATTTGTACCTAGTTGAATAGGTGTGGACTAACTAGTATATTTTGATGGAATTTTGGACCAAACCGTATTTTTCCCTAAAACAATATCATATAACCAAGGGAGAAATGTGCACCCACGCTGAACAAGGTGCACATTGATTGACTCCAATTAGCTTCTCCAAAATAAATAAATTATTAATAATATGATTTTAGGTGAATTTCCTTTCCTATGGTTAAAAGTTGAACAAAGCTCTTTTCTTAGAGCTTCTGAACGGTCGGAATATATTTCAGCCAGTATGATCATCCTGTTTATTCACACCACTAATATTTCCCATTTTTCATACCTCTTAAGCCCTACAAAATAAGGAAACTTCCGTTACAATAATCTATCAAAAAAACCTAATTATTTTTATTCTCACTTTTATTTTACCGATCATAAACTCATGTAAGACTTTTCTGTTTCAATAATATCTTCACATGTTTCTCAAAATGGGTGAGAGCTGTCACAATAACACCTAATTTGATCTATTTTGATCAAACTCTGTCAAATCGAATGAGATCTGTCATCCAATAACCCTTGCTCTAATAAATTTAAACTATGTCAATTAATTAATTGACTAACACTGCTTAGATTATTAATGAGAAAATATAATTAATCAAATAATCATCAAACATACTAATAAACAAGTAATTTAGTGGACTCCGATAGTCACGGTCGTCGATTGATTCCTTCCCAAAACAGTTAATTGAATTAAAATGTTGCATTTATGAGCAATGAATGCACTTAAATGGATGCAATTCATTTTGTGGACTATGATGTGAAATAAGAAGTGTACGACAACGAATCCGGCCTGCAGTGATATGGTTGTAGACTTGTAGTTTCTCTTTTAATTTTTGTGATTCAATTATGGACATATTTTTGGATCAGATTCCAATCAAAAACTTGTTCTCATACCACAAAGGATGGATCAACAAATGTTTTCTTTTTCTCTAATTGGCTTTTCAGAAATATAATACTACTTGTTTAAACCAGTTGAAGAAGAAGAAAATAGTAAAACCATGCTGGTGTGGTGAAGAGTCATCTACGACAAAAGAAAAATGATGAACAAAAAATGTTGACACCTATCCATCATTTTTAGATGAGTCATCAACATCTTCTATCAGGACTTACTGAGAGCGGTCTGTCCAGAGCAACTGAAATATTTAAAAACACAACAAGGATACACGCCAAGGACATGGCTGCTCGAAAACTGTATTTCTCATTTGATGTATTACATTTCCAATTTGATATGCTATAGATCGCCGGTCAGTATGACCCCATAGCAATCAGCAAGAAAATAATACATGACACAGGCGATGAAATATAATACTACTTGTTTAAACCAGTTGAAGAAGAAGAAAATAGTAAAACCATGCTGGTGTGGTGAAGAGTCATCTACGACAAAAGAAAAATGATGAACAAAAAATGTTGACACCTATCCATCATTTTTAGATGAGTCATCAACATCTTCTATCAGGACTTACTGAGAGCGGTCTGTCCAGAGCAACTGAAATATTTAAAAACACAACAAGGATACACGCCAAGGACATGGCTGCTCGAAAACTGTATTTCTCATTTGATGTATTACATTTCGATTTAGATTATTAAGTGGTGGGCAGAATGCGCAATTTGATATGCTATAGATCGCCGGTCAGTATGACCCCATAGCAATCAGCAAGAAAAATAATACATGACACAGGCGATGATGATACAAATAAAAATACCGCCGAACTCAGTCAAGCAAATATAAATAAACTAACGAAATATCAGATGGGAGGTCGATATCCGGGGTAATCTATCCCTTGTAGCGTAATATTTTCTTTTAGATTTTTTTGGATCTTTCCGTCTCGCCATTTTGTGGCCATTTGTTATTTCACAAAATTGGTTAAAAAGACCAAATTCAAAATTTCATGGATGAAATGGACAGTTAAATTTAGATATTGTTTAAATGGATAAAAATTTAAAAATAGGCAGGATGTAACCAGTTTCATCCTACCCATTTTCAATTTTTTTTTTCTTATTTTTATTTTATACAGGATGCATCCAGTTTCATCCTTGCTATTTTTTAAGTTTAAACCAGTTTCATCCTTCCTATTTTTTTTTGTCCATTTCACCCATAAATTTTTTTACTCGTCCATTTGAACCGTGTTTTAAAATTTTTTGGACAAATGACCAATTTTCCTTTGTTATTTCTATTTTCCTGCATCATTATTAGTTATTGTCGAGAAAGTCTTCTCTGGTTAGTGTTAGGTAGGGTTTACTTGGAAGCATGATTACATGCGTAGCTTCCTCGGGGTAAAGTAGTAATTAGCATTCAACTATTCAAGTGTCGCCCATGGCGGGATCTTATAAAAGCCATGGTCGACAGGGTAGACAATATCAACATTCAACAGCATCTTATCGGAATTGGCATTCTTGCATAATCCTACCTCAGCTTTGAACTCTTTTGTTAATTTCTCCATTTCTGTCTCTGGCACCTTTTTCGTCAACTTCTTCTTCCCACCTAGACATTTAGACCCGGGTACTCGGCAGAGCCTGTAATTTCCATTCAACCGGCCATTTAGTCCTTTGCAAAAGGTACGTAGTCTCTTTTCTCAGTCACTACATATACATTTAGTAAAAGCTAATCAAATCGGATGACGCTTGTATTCTATACAAGTCAAAAAAATGGAAGATAGAATTGTTGTCTTTTTTTATTGAAGACCTACGTTCGAAGCACTATATGTAAAGCACCACATACGAAGTTCTATTGGACCACAAAAGGGGAGTGTTTAATGGCCTACCGTCTATGAAAGTGCGGCCCAACTAGGTAGTTAGGGTTTTCTCAATGGTTGTATATAAAGCATACTATAATATGGAAGGGTTTTGTTATCTTGTTCATCCATGCACATCATAACACCCAATCATTGCATCGGGAGGTGCAAAAACAAATAAAAAAATAAGAGATGTGTTATCTTGCATTAGAGAATGCAAAACATCACTCTCAATAAATGCACATTTGGTAAATCTATGTTAATTTGATGTCAATACAATCTTTCTTGCCGTTTCTCATACTCTTTTTTTGTCCTATTTCTAGTCTTTTATTCCTTTTTATTTAATATAACGTAAATTCAATACATCTATCCACTGTTTGTATTTAGTATAATTAATCCCTTACATTGAGAAATTGTATCTCATTCTTTTTATTTTCAAATGAGATTTCATCATTGGCTTAGGTCCATTTTCCATAACCAGTAAAATATTTAGGCATTATTCTGACTTTCGGGACAACATTATTCAAGTAATTAGTTTATCCTCCATGAGACTTATCCTTAAGATGAAGTAGGATTTAGATTAGATTAACCATAGTGGGCCAAATTAGGCACAATAATTTATTTGGAAGTATTTACTCATTCTATAAGATTGGCTTTTAGTACTAGTGTAGTGTGCGCGGACAATTAGAATGCATCACCATCGTTTAAGAAACAATAGAGTCGTCCAATTGTTCAATATAAACAATTGAACAACTCTATTACTAGTTTTATTTGAGTCATTTGAATTAGTTGTGATTGAGATGAACAAGATTGATATAAAAGTATGCATATGGCTAACTTCGGTTAACTATTGTTGAGCCAACAAGGTGTACAGTTTAGGTACGGTTACCCATATCTAAATGAAGTCACTTTTCGTTTGTGTGTAACAAGCTAAGTTCGATCTAACGGTTGGAAGATATTAGCTTGAGTCTAATCAGGTTTTCATCTAACAGTGAATATTAAATGCTTTGTTCCCAAGGTACCATTGATTGCAAACCATGCATGATTAAAGACTATATAAAGGAGAACTCTAGCAACTGGGAAACCTAATCTCCACACCTCATGTGTGATACTAGTTGCGACGAGAGTCGATTCTCCTTTAACCTAGTTTTTTCTAAAACAAATATAGGTTAACGAATTAAAGACTTCATTGGGATTTTGAAGCCAGACCCAACTACGTTCTCTGTAGTTGCGTGTTCTGATCTTGTTGTTTTTTATCGTATTGAGTACTATCTTCTCTAAGATTTTCTCGAGATTAATTCTCGGATAGGCAAGGTAAAAAGTAGTCACAAATATCTTGTCTCATCGTTTGTGATTCCACAATATCTTGTTTCCAATTATGTTCATTTAGAGTTATTCAGGTTTCCAGAGCAGAAGATCCCAATGCAGGGGAAGGATTCTCAAAAGAAGAATTGGAAGCCTATAACCAACTTAAAGCTGAGTTGGTTAAGTTGCTTTAAGTTGGGTATAGGCTTCCTAGATCATTCTCTTTAAGAAGTAATCGAAGAGATTGAGTCCAGACCTACAATACCTAGTTAGTATTTGTAAACGTGTTCGCATCCAACTATTTAGTGTCAGCATCCCATCCGTTCAACCTAGTAAATAATACTTGGTGGATCAGACCACCATTCCTCATCTAGGAAAGTGTCACATGTTCGCAACACTCCAATGCTACAACCAAGTTGACAATGACAACTATACTCCGCAACACAATTTCAGCCAACTCTCACTTAGCTAACACTTCAACTTCTTGACTAAATCTCTATTTATCCCATACTAGATATAGGTTATGTTCACAAATCTTCCAAGTCCTCAATCAAATGCACACACTCCGCTTGATGCATAAGCAATAAACCAAAACCAAAGGGGAATATGCACCAACAGAACTTTTGTCTAAATCAGGCCTTAGCCTTTTTATTTATTGCACACTTAGGGTTACAAACTCTTCTTGTTCCGGATTACCCAATCCCTTCACAAGAACAGGCTTTTATAGCCTTACAAAATCTATGTACAAGTAACCGCCAGGAGGTTACAAATTTACTTTACATGTGGCAGTTAGCTAACTATGCCAACCTTTTCCAAACTGATTTACTAGCCAAACGAGACCTTCCTAACAGTTAAAAAGCATAAAGTAAACCCACTCTCGTGTAACCAACTCTAAACCGTCAAGGCCATGTGCCATGCACATGTCATCTTGCCTTGTTGCCAGATTACGCATTTGCCGGCCAAATATTGCGCCATCACGGCTGTGTATCATTCTGCCAATGATACAAGTGTGCTAATGAAAGTCTTGCTTGCAAGCCTGCACTCCCCATGCATACAGGTAACATGCCAAACTCTTTTGGCATCTCGTGATGCTAATCTCGCATCCTTGGCCATGTCCAAACCCTGTTTTGCACATGCCATTCTCTTAATGCAACTCAGATTTGTACTTGTACTGAATACCACTATTATAGCGTACGTTGCGCTATTATGGCCTCGTTGCGCCATTACGGAGGCGTACTTGCACCTCTGAAACTTTGGCCAATCCACTTGTGATGCATCATCATTATGCATCATCACTTGACCACTTGACAACACCGTTATAGACCTCCCCCACCAGCTGAACTCGACGCCCTTGTCGATTATTTTTTCTGAAGGTAAGACTGAATTTGTTCTTCAAATTTCCACAATGTAGTATCCTTCTCCCAAGAAGCTTCGGAGTCTGGAAACTCTTGCCACTTAATCAGAAAATAAGTTCTCCTATTCTTATTACTTTTCCCCATAACCCGATCATCAAGTATTGCCTCAACTTGCTTGTCGAATTGCGATCTGATACTGGTGGTGCACGCTTCGCTTGTCGTCTCGAAGTGTCCAGCAAATCAGGATGATATTTTTTTAGAAAGCTGACATGAAAAGAGGGGTACACTTTCAACCGTTCCGGCAACTCCAGTATTTAAGCCACCTTACCAATTCTTTTCACCACTTTAAAAGGACCATCATATCTTGGAATTATGCATCTATGCACCGTCTTGCTAGAAATCTTCTTCCAAATTTGGGGCGTTAGCTTTAACAACACCATATCTCCCACCTCAAACTCTACATCTCTGCAATGCAAATCAGCATACTTATTCATTCGTCTTTGCGCTTTAGCCAAACTATCACGCGCTTTCTCAGTCATCTCCGTCTTTGACCTTGCATAATGATAAGATACTGGACATGAGCCTTGCTTCTTAGACTTTGGCACCTCATGAGGGGTTAATGGTTGTTGTCCCGTAGACAACTCAAAAGGACTCAACTATGTTGATGAACTCTTGTGCAAATTGTAACAAAATTGGGCCGTATCCATCAAAGCCACCCAATTTTCTTGACTTGTTTTCACATAATGACGCAAGTACTCTTCTAGCAATGCAATTATCCTCTCCGTCTGACCATCGGTTTGGGGGTGATTGCTAGTAGAAAACTTTAGTTCGGAACCAAGCATTCCAAATAAGGCAGTCCAAAATCTTCCTGTAAACCGTGAGTCTCTATCACTCACAATATCTTGAGGAAGTCCCCAATACTTCACTACATTCTTGAAAAACAGATCCGCTGCAACGTCTGCATTGAAAAACTGGGTACAGGGAATGAATGTAGCATACTTCGAAAAGCGATCAACGATGACCATTATCGAGCTAAAGCCTTGCACCTTTGGCAGCCCATTAATAAAGTCCATCGACAAGCACTGCCATGGCTTGTCTGGAATCGGCAAAGGTTGTAGGAATCCTGCCATATTTCTCCTTTCCGTCTTATCCAATTGACACACCAAGCATGTCTTCACATATAATTCAACATCTTCTTCCATCTTAGGCTAGTAATAAGAACGAGCTATCAAAGCGTGGGTTCGTTCCATGCCTGGATGACCAACCCAAACGGAATCATGCGTCTCTCGCAAGAGTTCCCTTCTAATTCCACCTGAATTAGGTACATAAATTTTTCCTCCCTTGGAATAAATGACCCCATCATGTAGCCAATATCGACGAACGATCCTATCACAGATATGGTTAGTCAGGCACACATATGCCTGATCATTCTTCGTCTCTTCTTTGATTCGAGACAACAACTCTCTGTCTTAATCGTGGTCAGCGTTGTCACGTATTCTGCTACCACCTTTCATCTTAACGCATCTGGCACAGAATTAAGCCTTCCTGGATTATGCTAGAATTTGTATTCGAACTCGCTCAAAAAGTCAAGCCACCTTCCTTGTTTTGGAGAAAGTTTCTTCTGGCTGGAAAAGAATGTAATGGCCATATTATCCGTCCTTATGATGAAATAAGTTCCCAACAAATAATTGCGCCATGTTCTTAGGCAATGTATCTGTAGTTGCAGGATTTCCCACACTACACCCTTTTCAAGAATCTATGAAAATTAAGTCATAATCGAGAATAAACAACAACAATTTTATTAATTCACTTTCAGGAAAATTTACAAGAAATATCAAAACTCAGAAGTACAACTTTCTTTCTGGAGTTTCTCTCTCCTCAAAATTCTCTCAGCTCTCGAAAGTACATCATCATTTTCTGGATTTAGTCGAACCCTTTATATAAGAAAATACATAGTGGAAGACAGCTAAGATTTCCCATTAATTCGGATCTACTCTGCGATCTCATCGCCATAACTTTAGTCTTCATCATCGCCAACTTTGTAACCATCGTGAAGCAGACTTATTCTTCTCATATATCTTCAGTCGTTGACCGTTATATCACTCTTTTGTGACACTCGCCAAATGTCGTTGAAGAATCTTGCGATGTTCTCGTCAAAGTGTTGTTAATACTTATACAAATGTTTGGGTTTCTCACCGAAGTGTCGTTTCCATCGCGAGAATATCGTTGTGGCGATATTCTGGTCCTACATCTTGCCTCTTCTCATATCTTTTCTGCGAAGAAGATAAGATATGAGAATCTAAAATGCCATAATTGCTTATCTTTTCAGATTTCTCCGTCCTTCGCCAGCTGTCTTCACGAATCTTTTCTTCTAATAAATTTTTGACACGTCTCCTTTAACCGCTGCAATCTGACCACCCACGTCTTTTCTTTGTATTAATTACTTTCATCTTCTTCGAGAAATATCTTCTTCTATAAATACTCTTCCCATTCTTATCCTTTTCTCTTTTACTTTCTTCTTCATTCTTCTTCTCTGCAACTTTACTGTTCTTCCATAAATTGCGCATTTATTATTCTCGTGATTTCTTTCTTTTCTTTCAATTTTCTCCTTCATTCCCATACTACAAAGATGTTGGCTGCTGGTGCTAAAAAATTGACTGTGTTTAACGAGATGAGAGAAAATCTCAGAAACAAAGGTTTTACTTTGTCAACAATTCCAGGTCAAGATTCTAAATCTAAACTTTCTGTCCAGTTATTGTATGAACATCAACTTTCTCGCAATAAAATTATAGTATCGCTAGATCAACTTGAAGTTGGCCTTCCCATTCCACTTTATGACCCAGAGCTTCCCTTGTTTTATCAAATAATTTCTCATGAGAAATTTTCACTAGCAGTGTATCAGTTAGGTGGAGATTGTATTAGATTATTACTTGAATATGCCTCATCATGCAAAGCTAATAAAGGTTCTCGTTATCCTGATGATGCGAAAAATCCTGAATTCAAAGATGTTCCCATCATTCCTGCGATGTATACTGTAGAGAATTTCTTTATCAATTATGACATAATTCCCATGAAAAGAGATCGCCTTCGCTGGGGATTCCGCTTAGAGAAGAAAGATAAAATCGCTAAAGATAAAATTGTCATGTTAGATATTGATTTTCATACAAAGACCAATCAAGGCCCTCGCCATTATAGCGATGACAAGTGGTTTATTTTTCCATTACTTCTTGAAGGAGATTATATCTCTGGTTCTCTCGCATTGCCCGTGAATCTTCAAGAGTATCATCCATGGGTCTTTAATTGTTCTTAAAGATCTAAAGAAGTATATATCCTCTCAACCTTTGCATTATTATTATTCACTATCTTCTTCATATTTTTATATTTTCGCTAACTATTTTGATTTTTCTCAGATTGATAGAATGAAAATCAGCTATCAAACTCACAGAAAACCTTGCACTTTCTTAGCTCTGAAATCTTTCACGGATGAAGTAAGAAATATTCTTTTATAGATTTTAACAATATATTGTTGCCCCTATTTCTTATCTTTATCCTTGCTCGCAGGTGATTGAAGAGCTTGAACCATTAGAACCAAAACCCAAGGGAAAATATTCTATTGATCGCAAAGGAAAATCTGTTGCCTCTGCTAAAGAAAAGCCTATTGCCCCTCGTGATGATAAATCTGACGATCCTCCTTTAAATAAAATAAAAACTCAACATTCTTCTTCTTCAACTCCTCAACCTATTTTTGATGACCTAAATGTTGATGTAGATAAAGATAACGAGGATAATTTTAATGTTGATAATGGTGCTCCTTCCATGGTGAATTCTTCCCCTTCTGAGTCTTCCATGGCTCAGCTATCTAAATTTTTTGGCGATACTGAACATGGTATCCCAAATGAGTATGGAGACGAAGATATTACTAAAATATCTCAATCTCTCGCCAACATTTGCGATGCTCCTATCTTAGTTGATAATGCTTCTCTTCGTGGAGTTTCAAGATCGTTAACTCCCAGTCTCTTGAATTCTCTTGGAATACTGGTATGTTTCCTCTTGTTAATCCTACTTTCGTATTTGTTTCCTCGCCAAATATCTTTGCTAAATCTTAATTTACATAATTCTCTCGCAGGTTGGAAGAGCTTATTTTGCTGTTGCTTCATATTTGGACACTAGACGTGTTATTCAAGAAGAAAAAGCTAATAACCTTCATCGGGAGAAAGAAAAACTGGAGGCAGAAGTCGCTGATATTCGTAGAAAAAATTAGCAATTGGAGACCGATGCCTCAGCTGACAAGCATAAATTCGCTGATCTTGAAAAAGCTCATCAAAATTTATATGGTATAATCCATTTTCTTTCTTTATTAATTCTACTCACCCTATTATAGCTTATTCAAGCAACCATTTTGCAGATATTTATGGTCTTACTGATGAGGCAACACTCCTCCAATCTTTTCCCGAACCAATAGATGATAATGCTCTTCTTGATCGCCTTAATAGTTCTCTAAGTAACTTCTTAGATGATCAGATTAGATCTCTCTCCTTTGAGGAACTTAAATCCAAGTTTAACCTCTTGAAAATAGAGCACAGATCCAATTTAAACTTGACCAACATATTTAAACGTCTTTATCTTGACTCAAAAGAAGAAATAAATAGATTAAGGAAAAGGAATAGTGATCTTATTGACGATAAGGATCTTGCTGTTAAAAATGGTACCAAGGCTCTAGCAGATTTCCATAAAACTCTTTTTGATACTCAAGTGGAAAGAGATAGACTTATTCACGAGAATGAAGATCTTCTTGCGATGGAAACTCAAGCTCGCTCTCGTCTTCTTATCAATAGCGATGATGAGTTTGCTTGGGCTGCAAAGGTTCTTGATAATGCCAGAAACAATCTAGGTGTAGATGTTAGTCTCCAAGTTGAACAAGCTGCTTTAACTAGAGATATGATTTCTGAAAGAGAAGGTTGTTAACTTGTTCAATTCTTACTAATTTTTCATTTTAATCTTCTTCCTGATAAAGCTTCTAATTCGTTGTCACGTTCTCGCAGTTGCTGAAGGGAATTGCCGCGAGATATTTCAAGAACTTGAAGATGAAAAACATCAACTCGCAACCAAACTTATTGCTCGCGATGATAAGTATTCAAGATTAAATGACCGTCTCAACATTACTACTGCGAATTTTAACAGATCTCTTGTTATTACTCGCAATAAATTCATTAAGTTGGTTTGTGATGATCATAATATCTCTCATTCTGCATATCCTGATCTAGAAGAAGAAATTCCAGCAGAAATTCCAAGACCTGCTATCTCTGAGAGTGAAGCTGAAGATTCTAGAGATGAAGACAGTATTGGCGATGATGAACAAGAAGGAAATTCTGACGAAGAAGAAAAATCTAACAATGATGAAGAGAAGGAATCTGGAGATGAGAATAAAAAATCTGACAATGAAGATGGCGATCAATCTAATTAGTTTTCTCTTCTTTTGTCTTCTTTGTATAATTTTTTTTTTTTAACTGCGAGTTTCTCCGCCATTATAAACTCCTTTTGTTTCTATCTGTATGAGTTAAAAAAAAAACAATTCTCTTCTGCAAAGAAACCAACATAATTGTTATCTTTTAATGATCTGTATAAATATGTTATTTAATATTACCAATGCAATTTTATCATAGAATAGATGAATAATAATTTCATCATTCTATGCATTCCCATACTTGCCTCTATTATTCATCTGCAATAAGAGAAAATTGCATAAAAGATTAAATATTAGTTGAAGTAAAAATATATTATGCCTAAGTAATGGCGTTAAATTATGCCTCAGTACTTGCCAAATCTCATAAATACTGCGAGCAGTATCGCAATAATCTGTTGGTCTTATTATTCCTTCCTAATTAAAGGTCTTATTTTGCCAACTTTTTCATTTCTCTGCGACAAAATCGTAGGACGTCTTTACATTTGCATGTATTGACCCATTGATCTTGTCTTATCGGTATCTTTTCAATATCTCTGCGACAATGTGACAAGTCTAAATTCTCTCGCAAGAACAAAGCCTCATGACATTTCCGTATTGCGATGAAATCGCAGGACGCCTTTACACTTTCATGCAAAAACCCATTGATCTCATCTTAACATTTTCTCTTTAGGATTTTTTCCTTTGTATAATTTTCGTCATGCGACAATATGACTGGACTAAATGATCTTGCGATCATAAAGCCCCATGACATTGCCTTCTTAAGACACTTATCAACTCCCTAATGGAGGGTGCCTCCCTTATCTCCCCCCTGGTTGCCCCTTCAAGGAGGGCACATCGGCTATACAAGACTAGCTCCCCCCATCCGTATTTTCCAAAAACCAGTTGTGTTCGCAGCCTCTTTTCCTTTATGCATATATGGCTTATAGTTACAAGACTGCACCCTAAGTGGGGTTTTCTTCAGGCCAAGTGCATTGTAGCCAAGACTTACCAGGATGGCAAGAGAGTTTCGTACGCTCCGGTAACCCTTGGCTTAACCGTGTACCTCGGCGCCTTGATCATACTTTGCACTTCTTGGAAGAGATTCTCGGTCGCCCAACCAGTGTATAACCTTATATGGTTGGAAATCCAATATCTCTCTCCCGGATAGGTTTTCTTTAACCCCAACATATGCATGACTCAGGATCCAGCAGCGGTATAACCTTACCCCAGAATCATGTCAAGAGATACCCCCTCATATGACGCGCTATTAGGTCTTACATTTGCCTCTTGCGAAATTTTATTCGCGAACTAGGGTGCACGCAATAAAGGTTCGTCCCATTCTTATGTCTCTGCGAAATTTTATTCGCTGTTCTCGCGAGTTTTGTGACTCTGATAGAATTTCATAACTTTGAAAATCTTGCGATTCTTTCAAGTAGAATATTCTGTTCAATTACATATTTTTTCAAACAAATCATTCATTGAGTTCTCTGGAGTTCATCATTTTACCTCTCTACTTACTATTTTCTGACTCTGCTTTTCTTCTACGTTTTACCGTTGTTTCTTTTTCTGCGAGACGCTCGCCATCAGCTTTCACATCCTCTTTCCGCTCTATTGCATCAATTATTAACCTTTCACATCTCTGTTGTTGCTTGATTTTGTACTTCCCATTGCTATTCTTTTCAGCTCTTTCTTCGCAAGACTTCATGTCTATTTCATAACATTTCTTGCTTTCTCCCCAATCTCCCTTAATAATTCCAACACCTTTAGGATGAGAAAATTTGATACATTGGTGATAAGTGGAGGCAACACCCAATATCCCATGTAACCAAGGTCGTCCTATCAAGGCATTGTAAGGTGATTCGATGTCCACGACGCAGAATAAGATTTTTGAAGATATTCCTTTTAATGGTATCTGCATTTCAATTTCCCCCTTTGGTTTGTTAGATGTACCGTTAAAACCATAGATTTTGTATGTTGATGGAATTAGATCTTCGTCTTTTCCGCCCATGGTCTTATAGGTATGATAAAATAATATATCAACTGAGCTCCCTGTATCTATTAGAACTCTATTGATAGCCCAAGAATCTTCATTTTCAGTATCATTTTCTTCATCTTCTTCTTCTACTTGCTTGGGATTTATCTCTAACCTTACTACCAATGGGTTATCATGCTGCTCACCAGGTTCTGGTACTTCTTGTGCAGTGAAAGATATAGTCTGTTTCTGCCACTCCTATAATGGCGAGGCTCTCGTGATATTCAATATCTCTCTTCCATCCGTGTCTCTCGCGAAGACCCTGCTCAGAATATTGTCATGGAAGTCCTTTATAGTTCTGTGTGAATGTACTATAGAATTACAAAAAAAATTCTTTGCTTTAGCCCCAACTTCTATTACGAATGATTCTGCTCCTTTTATAGAATTCACTCTGCGAGTTTCTGGTGATGGAGGCAATCGCTGAGATTGTGGATGTCCTACTAAAAAGTGATTTAGCTTTCCTTGTTCGATCATCCTTAAAATTATTCTCTTTACATTCCTGCAGTCATTTACTGTGTGTCCATGAAAATGATGGTAAAGACAAAATTCTTGACTGCGATTGTTAGGATGTGGTTTTTTTCCCATGTTCCATGGATATGGTATATTTTCCATTAAAATGATAGCTTCCCAGATTTTTTCTATGCTAGTATTGAGTGGAGGCATTTTAATTTCTTCCCATATGATCTTCTGATTCCCTTGACTTCTAAAATTGTTTTGCCTCTGTCCGCCATAAGTTTCTTGCGGCTGATCAAGTCTTTGAATCTTATTATTTCCACCGCGATTGTAGTAATTCTTCTCTCTTTCATATTCTTCTTGATCTCTACTACCCATCGCTACCAACTTCTGCTGGTTATCAATCTCTACTTTTTCTTGCTGCACTTGCGAGCTGCTCGCTACATTGTTTATCATTCTAGGAAGTAAACTCCCATTTGCTGCTCCGGAATTGGTGTTCGCGATGGGATATGATTCCATCTCATTTTGTTTCTCTTCCAAAGCAATGTATTCTTCCTGTAGTTCTCGCAGTTCAGTCATAGTGATTGTATTCTTGACTCTGAAAATTTGTATGTACAGTAGATTGGTCGCGAACATTGCATTGAGAAAAGACAAGATAAGATATCTTTCGTCAACTCTTCCTGCCATCTCGCTGCACATTGTCTTCCATCTTATGGTTAAATATTTCAGACTTTCGCCAACTCTCTGCTTTAACCCAAACACATCTTCAATACCCGGCCGTGACGAATTGTTGTTAATATACGCTCCTAAAAATATAGCTTGTAAATGATCAAAAGAAGTTATAGTATTTTTTGGTAATCCCTCGAACCATTTCAACGCCTCGCCAGTTAAGCTGGATGCAAAATATTTGCATAGTACAACATCATGATTTTCCCACTGTAGCATATATCTAACATAAGCTTTTACGTGTTGAACAACACAAGTAGTTCCATCAAAAATGCTGGTAAATTGCATTTTGGAGGTATCCGTCTTAACTGTACTTTATGAGTAAATGGAGTTCTCGTAGCTTCTTCAATAACTTCATCAAGTTGTCTCCTACCTCCTTCTCTTCTATTATTTATTATTCCTCGCATTTCTGCTAATTCTCTCAGTATTTGCTCATTCTCAATTGAGTTTTGCTCCATTGGAATTTTTAATGCTTCTTCCCTTCTTCTGTGCTCTTGCCTTTCTTGTCTTGCGAGATTTTGTGTATCTTCTTCTTCACCATCATTTCGTCTTTCTCTGCGAATTTCTCTTTCATCTTCCCCTTGATATCGTAACTGCCTATCTTCTTCTCTGCGAATTTCTTCGTTTCTCCTCATTTCTCTTCGCTGTTTCTCTATTCTCCTTTGTATCCTATCATACTCCTCCTGAATATTACCATTGTAGAGATTTTGTGTACGTCTTCTTTATCGATTTTCATGATTATTTTGTCGCACCGCTTCTCGAAATTCACGTTCTTCTAATTGTTCCTTTAATCTTTCCCTCTCGTGAGATAGACGTGCTTGTTCAGCGTAATGATTATCAATTTCTTATTCAATCATTCTTTGATTTTCTCGTCCATGTAATATCCTCCTACCTTCTTCTAGATTTTCTTCTTCAATTTGGTTATTTCTTCCCTCCTGATTTCTGTTGTCACGCGGATTATTGCGAACACCAATTATCTCTTCTTCCCTATCTTGCATTTCTCCTCGAATATTTTCCCTAACGTTTCTTATAGGGGAATTTTTCCTTGATTCTTCTTTGAATGATCTTGAATTTGATCTAACAGTACTTCTTGATCTCCTTCTTTGTAACCTCAAATTCTCCATTCTTAGCTCATGATTTTGTCTTGTTAAATTCGCGCGCTCTTCTGCCTCTAATCTTCTTTCTTCCTGTATTCTTTGTCTCAAATCATCTACTATTCCGCGTTCTTCATGAATTAATCCTCCAACCATGTCTTGATTTCTTTCCCTTTCTTCCTCAGTTCTTAATTGTCGATTTTCTGCTTCTTCTATTGAATCTGACCTCCAAGTGTGCACTCTCACTCTATCATAATCCACATCCCTATCTTGCGTTTTTCCTTGTTGATTCAGCTGTTGAATTGAACTTTTTGCTTCATTTCTTGTTCTATTTCTTCCTAATCTTATCCTTAAAGATTCTTCGAATTCACATGTTCCTTCACCTGCAAGTCTTTTACTTCTCCTCACAGTTGTTGGTGGTTCTGATGTGTTTCTTCTTCTTCTAGCCATTTCTTCAATTCTAACAATTTATTCAAATTTTCAAGTTGTAATTATAGATTTCTTAGCTTGATTCTCCCTGTTTCGGGCGCCAAAATGTAGTTGCAGGATTTCCCACACTACACCCTTGTCAAGAATCTATGAAAATTAAGTCATAATCGAGAATGAACAACAACAGTTTTATTAATTCACTTTCAGGAAAATTTACAAGAAATATCAAAACTCAGAAGTACAACTTTCTTTCTGGAGTTTCTCTCTCCTCAAAATTCTCTCAGCTCTCGAAAGTACATCATCATTTTCTGGATTTAGTCGAACCCTTTATATAAAAAAATACATAGTGGAAGACAGCTAAGATTTCCCCTTAATTCGGATCTACTCTGCGATCTCATCGCTATAACTTTAGTCTTCATCATCGCCAACTTTGTAACCATCGTGAAGCAGACTTATTCTTCTCATATATCTTCAGTCGTTGACCGTTATATCACTCTTTTTGACACTCGCCAAATGTCGTTGAAGAATCTTGCGACATTCTCGTCAAAGTGTTGTTAATACTTGTACAAATGTTTGGGTTTCTCGCCGAAGTGTCGTTTCCATCGCGAGAATATCGTTGTGGAGATATTCTGGTCCTACAGTATCACTGCCAACATCTCTTTATCATGCACAGTATATCTCCCTTCAGCATCATTAAGCTTACGACTCTCGTAAGCCACTGGATGGCCATCTTGCACCAAGACTCCCCCTAGAGCCCTGTCTGAAGCATCCATGTGCACTTCGAATGGTAAATCGAAGCTAGGAAAGTGAAGAACTGGTTCTGTTTATACCGCTTCCTTTAATACATCGAATGACCGCAGACACTCGTCAGTCTATGCCCATGATTTGTCCTTCCTCAACAAATCCGTCAAAGGGGCGACTTTCTTTGAATATCCAACTATGAAATGCCGGTAATAGTTAGCTAAACCTAAGAAAGAACGAAGCTCTCCAAGCTTCTTAGGTTCTGGCCAATCCATAATGGCCTCTACCTTTTTCTGGTCCATATGTACGCACCTTTGTGATATCACATGGCCAAGGAAAGTAATCGTGGTCTGGGCAAACTCACACTTTTCCTTCTTCACATACAAACTTGCTTCTCTAAGCTTTGCAAACACTTTGCGAAGATGCATCGCATGCTCTTCCAAAGTCTCACTGTATATGACTATGTCATCCAAGTATACCACTACAAAGCGGTCAATATACTCAGCAAACACATCATTCATCAGGTTTCAAAATGTTGCTGGAGCATTCGTCAAGCCTAATGGCATCACACCGTACTCAAACGAGCCATACCTTGTTACCATTGCAATCTTTGGTTCATCTCCTTCTGCTCTGCGCACTTGGTAATAACCTGAGCGCAAATCCAACTTGGTGAAGTATTTGACCTTGGCTAAACGGTCAAACAAGTCGGCCACTAGCGGAATTGGGTACTTTTTCTTCACAGTTAGCTTGTTCAAAGCCCTATAATCAACACACATACGAAGTGAGCCATCTTGCTTATTTTGAAACAGAACCGGAGCACCAAATGGATCTTTAGACGGTTGTATGTATCCCACCTACAGCAACTTAGAAATCTTCTTGCGCATTTCCTCAAGTTCTAACGGTGACATACGATAAGGTGCTTGTGCAGGCGGCCTCGCCCCTGGTACCAACTCAATCATATGATTGATCCTACGCCACGGTGGTAGCGTCCTAGGTAGTTCAGCAGGCATCGTGTATGCAAACTCTTCTAAGACCTCAGCTATTCCATCCTCAACTTCTACTACCTTTCCTGGTTTGATCTCAACCAACACTCCTAGGAAAGTATCCAAGCCTTGGCGTATGCCTTCTTTCACCTGAATCGCAGACAGATATGGCTTATGTATCTCGTCTGGTTCACTTTGCCTCACCATAGAGACAAAACATGGGTATTGATTGTGCTGTATCAATATCCTATTCCTATGAGGTAATGGAGACGCCTTCGCCGCGCAAAATAAATCCATGCCCAAAATCAGGTCATAATCATCCATGACCATAACTAGCAAATCTAGTTTTCCTTTGCATTCTCCAACTTGCACATATGCATTGCGAACTTTTCCTCGACTGTCTTGTGGTTATGCGTTAACAGTTTTGATGGTGCTAGCCGCGCTAGTAACTGTTAAGTTCAATGCCATGGTAACATCTGGATGAATAAAGGACTTCATAGCACCGGTATCAGCCATCACTAATACCCATTTTTCGTTGATCTTCACATCAACGTGCATTAGTCCAGAAGACATTTTCTTCTTACTGTGTGCTTTGTTCCCTAGCAAACGACTGATGTATGGACTTTGGCCCCTGCCTTCATCATGCTTAGCCCTCCTAGCACCGTGTTGTTTGTCATCAGCAATTGAAGCGTCTCCGGTACCCTTGGTGCAGTTCTGATATGCAAAACAACTTGTTTCACCCTCATCAAGTTGTTCCGAGGACATCCTTCGTGCATGATTATCAATTGTATATTCTTGAATTAAGGTTTCACATACCTTCAATGTGATCTTCTGATTTGATCTTCTACTTGGCCTCCCCATGCCTTACACTCTCAGTGTGGATCCTTCACTTTAAATATAATTCTCAGCAAACTATAGGAAATCAGCGAACTCAATCAGCCTTATACCCAACGTGAACAGAGATACCCTTAACCAGGGATCTGATACCCGAATTTTCACAGGTTCGCAACACTCCAATGCTACAACCAACTTGACAATGGCAACTATGCTCCGCATCACAATTTCAGCCAACTCGCACTTAGCCAACACTTCAACTTCTTGACTAAATCTCTATTTATCCCATACTAAATAGAGGTTCAGTTCACAAATCTTCCAGGTCCTCAATCAAATGCACACACTCCGCTTGATGGATAAACAATAAGCCAAAACCAAAGGGGAATATGCACCAACAAAACTTTTGTCTAAATCAGGCCTTATCCTTTTTATTTATTGCACACTTATGGTTACAAACTCTTCTTGTTCCGTATTACCCAATCCCTTCACAACATAAGGCTTTTATAGCCTTACAAAAGCGATGTACAAGTAACCACCAGGCGGTTACAGATTTACTTTACATGTGGCAGTTAGCTAACTATGCAAACCTTTGCCAAACCGTTTTAATAGCCAAACGGGACCTTCCTAACAGCTAGAAACCATTAAGTAAACCCACTCTCGTGTAACCAACTCTAAACCGTCAAGGACATGTGCCATGAACATGTCATCTTGCCTTGTTACCAGATTACGCATTTTCCAGCCAAATATTGCGCCATCACGGCTGTGTATCATTCTTCCAATGATACAACTGTGCTAATTCAAGTCTTGCTTGCACGCCCCATGCATACAGGTAACATGCCAAACTCTTTTGGCATCTCATGATGCTAATCTCGCATCCTTTTCCATGTCCAAACCCTGTTTGGCACATGCAATTCTCTTGCTGCAACTCAGATTTGTACTTGTATTGAATACCACTATTATAGCCTACGTTGCGCTATTATGGCCTCGTTGCGCCATTACGGCGGCGCACTTGCACCTCTGACACTTTGGCCAAGCCAGTGGTGATGCATCATCATTATGCATCATCACTTGGCCACTTGACATCACAGTTATAGAAAGACATACGCATAGGTTTTGCCAACACATCAGCCTACCTATCACAAAACTTATTAATTAACATTAACACAAGACAACTTTTACATTTTCTAAGAATAGACATTCTCTACCAATGAGTATGAGGTCGCATAAATTAATTTGCATATATTCAAGTTGTCATATTCAAGATGATGTTATTCCAACCACAAGTAGTGGCCAATTGCATAGCTTCAACAAGAGCCCAAGACTCGACCTGATTTGCTTTTCTTGCTCTCTATAGCATCCTCTTTGCATCTTCATCACCATGATCCAGGCACATTGAAGTCTTACATACCAAAAGTATCTTTCCAAATAAGATATTTTAGCGCGTTAGGAAAATCATCTGGTTCAATCTCATCTGACGACCTATAATCATCTGTGGCAATCCTTTCTTCCTTCTTCCCAACTTTAAGTATCCTATTATGTTTTTCCCATTTTGCCAGATAATGTGTAGATACACCCCATTTACTTATCAATAGTAGTTTTTTAAATCTAAGTTCCATGATAAGAGGCACCACCAAACTTCTACTGCAACCCATAAAGTCACAACAATTCCTACAATTCTCGCAAATATTGTCAGGATTATCCTTGGGTTTGCAACCACTATATGAGCAGAAGTATACATGATCATAAAGCTCTGGAACTTGAAACGCATTACACCGGACATGGAGATGAGAACTCCCATGTCCCTCTGCAAGTGCGACACCAGCCTTTATTCCCATGAATAATTGATAAAAAAAATCATTTCCAAATTTTGAGAACTTGGCTGAAGCAACGATTGGATTTGCGTACTCATCGCTTAAAATAACTCCATATCCTCCGTAACCATTTCTCTTACTATAGTAACCATATACATCAATCCTAGTCTGAAGTTATGGATTATCTAACACCTTCCATGAAGCAACCCAGTCATTCATGTGCAGCCATTCACCATGAGACATGCTATGACAGAGTCTGTAACTCTCCATACTAGGGGGACTTACTTCGTCACCGTCTTCTAAGTAACAATAGTCTGTAATACTCATCAAAGAGATAGCATATTCTTGTTCTTCTTCTGACTTGACATTCCCAACACCAGCATCATTACAAGACGCAGGAGGACGATGCTTACTCCAACGCAGGACGACAAAGCTTACTCCGATCAAAAGTACCGAAACGCAGATCCTTTGCGTCATACTCAAATCGTTCCTTTTGTGAAGAAGCCTTGATAGCATCGTTAGAAAAATTATACTCAAACCCTAAGAAAACGTATCCTCTATGGAGTGAAGGTCGGAGTCGACCAAAAAAATATTTTACCTAATAATTTGTTGTGATACCGACTCCATACAGTTTCCATGATTAGGACTACTATAATTAGTTTGGCTTTCCTTTATTAGATAGGTGTTAGAACTCTAGTTATTTACTTTGTGCACACGGCTTTGAAGCTATATATAGCCTGGCCAATATCTAGTTTTAATTATCAATCAATACAAAATAGTTTCTTTCAACTTTTCTCTCATAAAACTCTTAGGCAGAGGTGGCTAACCCCCCAAATCAAAGGGTTTTATTTTAATTATTAGTTTGTGATCTGATATCATTGTGTTCTTTGTGTTGGGTCATAACACCTGGATCAGAGCAGGTTTTCTTTTCAAACCATAAGTTCTCCATTTTTTTTTAAGAAGATGACATACACAGAAGATTTATCCAATCTGCACCAAAGCATTACTGGCATCTCAACCAAGCTTGATACGCTTATCACCACCATAAACAAAAACCATGTTCACGATGAAGAAGCGCATGAACGGAAGAAAGCTGATGAGAATCAATTGCGTGAGGAAGATTGTGCTGATAGAAAGGTAGATTTATCTGAACATGCTACAGAACTGTCAACTACTCTAGCTACTAAAATTACAACAGCCCTAACTGCAACCTTAGCCACTACTCTTCGGGCAGTATTTAGAGAATATTTTCCTCAAACTAACCATCGTCATGGTGCTGCACCTCCACCACCTCCCCCTCCTGGTAACGACAATAATGTTCGTGCTGCATCAATAAGTTTGAAGTTTCCTACTTTTGATGGTGATGATCCTGATAGTTGGATTTTCAGTGCCGATCAATATTTTAGTTTACATGTGGTGGCTGATAATCTCAAGCTAGCTATTGCTTCTGCACATCTGAAGGGTGATGCAAACGATTGGTATCGTTGGAAAATAACCACAGTTCCTGTTACTAATTGGTTGGAGTTTTGTTCACTTGTTCGTGCTCGGTTTTCTTCTACAAAATTTGTAGATGCTCGCATGGCAATAAGCACAATTAAATAGACGGGTACGGTTCGTGAGCACATTCCTAAGTTTGAAAGGTTTCTGAATTTCGTCACTTACTTACCTGAAGATCACTTGATCAATTGTTTTATTCATTCCCTTAAACCGGAAATCGGTTCCATGGTGAAGTTACTTGAACCTCAAACATTGAATACGGCTTTCACAAAAGCTATTAATCAGGAAGACGCTGTGTTGGCCAACAACTCCACACCAAAGCCTTATCATCCTCCACTCCTAAGAAATCCATCACCTGCCACTGCTGCTATCCCATTAAGGAAACCAAATATCCCAGCTGGGGATAAGAGGCTTACATGGGAAGAACAGAAAGAAAAACGCGAAAAAGGAGAGTGTTTTAATTGTGATAAATTATTCACTCCTGGACATCTATGTTTGAAGCCATAATTACTGTTGTTGGAAGGATTTCCCGATACAGCTGATTATATTGCTAAGCAGCAAGATTCTGAAATTATCCAAGAACTAGCAACTGAGTTTGAGGACACACCGACATTTTCTTTTCATTCACTAATGGGTTCTCCTTCTCCCAGAACAATGTGCATCTCAGGTTTCACCAAAGGACAACCATTAACAGTTCTCTTGGATTCGGGTTCTACGCATAATTTTCTTCATCCACGGATAGCTAAACAATGTGGTTACCAAATTCTTGTTGGAGATGCTGCCTTGTGTGTGACAATTGTTGATGGTGGACAGCTAAGTACTCAGGGTTTTTGCCCAAATATACCACTTAAGTTTCCAAACTATGAATTTAATGCTGATTTTCATCTTTTACCAATTAGTGGATGTGATGCTGTGTTAGGCATTCAGTGGCTACGCACTTTAGGTGCCATTTCTTGGGATTTTACATCCTTGACTATGCAGTTTCACATTAACGGTTCTGACATTACTTTGGTAGGTAATGATTCTTCCACGGTAATGATGTTAGACATCTCTTCAATGCAGCGCTTATTGAACATGGAGCATTATGGAGTTTTGTTCCAATTAAGTACAATAAATGATAGTACTTCTCCAGCTGTTTCTGTCTTGGACCCTGCAATTCAACAACTAATATCTACATATTCATATATCTTTGAGACACCTGTTTCATTGCCTCCTTCACGACAGCATGACCATCATATTCCATTACTACCAGATTCTTCACCTGTCAATGTTCGTCCTTACCGCTATCCACACTTTCAGAAGAACGAAATTGAGAAGATAATTTCAGAGTTACAACAATAAGGTTTTATTAGAGAGAGTTCAAGTCCTTTCTCTTCTCCAATTTTGATGGTTAGAAAGAAAGATGGCACATGGGGTATGTGTGTAGATTATTGTGCATTAAATAAGATCACAATTAAGGATCGTTTCCCAATTCCTATGGTCGACGAACTCATGGATGAGTTACATGGTGCTTGTGTTTTTACTAAGCTGGATTTACGTTCTGGTTATTATCAAATCCGTTTGTTTGGCACAGATATTCACAAGACTGCTTTTCGAACACACGATGGTCATTACGAGTTTCTTGTTATGCCATTTGGTCTTTCAAATGCACCATCCACTTTCCAAAGTTTGATGAACCACATATTCAAGACTTATTTACGCAGGTTTGTGCTTGTGTTTTTTGATGATATTTTAATCTTTAGCAAGTCTATTTCTGAGCATGTTGATCATTTGAAAACTGTCTTTGAGATATTAAGTTCTCATAAGTTATTTGTGAAGGCAACTAAGTGTACTTTTGCTCATCCTTCTGTGGGGTATTTAGGCCATGTTATTTCATCCGAAGGTGTATCAGTGGAAGATGGTAAAATTAAGAGTATTCTTTCTTGGCCTATTCCTAGTACAATCAAAGAACTTCGAGCATTCTTGGGTCTTACTGGCTACTATCGCAAGTTTGTCCAAAATTTTGGCATCATTAGTCATACTTTAACTCAACTCTTGAAGAAAGATGCTTTTGTTTGGACTGATGCTGCTACTTCATCATTTAAAAAACTACAACATGCTCTCACTACTACTCCAGTATTAATTTTGCCATATTTCAGCAAGGAATTTTATTTAGAGTGTGATGCTTCTGGTGGGGGTTTAGGTGTTGTTCTAATGCAATCGCAAATACCCATTGCTTATTATAGCAAACCATTATCTGGTAAGAATTTGAATCTCTCTATTTATGATAAAGAAATGCTGGTTATTATTTCTGCTGTTCAGAAATGGCGCCCATATTTAATGGGGAGACACTTAAAGATATACACAGATCATAGGAGCTTGAAATATTTTTTGGATAAAAAACTATCATCAATGGAACAACAAAAATGGCTATCTAAGTTGTTGGGATATGATTATCAAATTATTTTTCGGAAAGGCAAAGAGAATATCGCTGCAGACGCTCTGTCACGCTTGTCAAGTCCTCAACTAAACTTGCTATCTACACCTATTTTTTCGGGTGTACATGATATTGTCGCTGAATGCCACCAAGATGATGAATATGCATCACTCATTTCTGAGTTGAGTGTTAACCCCGGCTTTAAACGTCATTATACTTATATAGATGGCATTCTAAGATATAAACAACGCATTGTGGTTGTTTCTTCTTCTCCATGGTGTTCAAAACTGCTTGAGGAATTTCATGCAACTCCATTGGGTGGTCATTCAGGTTATCTCAGAACACTTAAGAGACTTAAACAGAATTTTTATTGGTAGGGCATGAAACATTCTCTTAAGGAATTCATTGATCACTGTGACATTTGCCAACGTAATAAGTCGGAATCAGTAACTCCACCTGGCTTATTGAATCCTTTACCAATACCTGCTGACGTTTGGCTCGATATTTCAATGGATTTCATTGATGGGTTTCCTTTATCTGCAAGGAAAAGTTCAATTTTAGTTGTGGTTGATCGACTTTCAAAGTATGCTCACTTTATTGCTCTATCTTATCCATATTCAGCTAGCATAGTTGCTGAAGTATTTATCCGAGAAATAGTGCGTCTTCATGGAATGCCAAGGAGTATTGTTAGTGATCGAGATGCAATATTTATGAGTAATTTTTGGACAGCTTATTTCTCCTTACAAGGTACACAATTATGTCACAGCTCAGCTTATCACCCATAATCATATGGTCAAACTGAAGTTACTAATCGAACTTTAGAATGTTACTTAAGGTGTTTTGCTGGTATGAAACCAAAGGATTGGTTTAAGTGGCTACCATGGGAAGAATGGTGGTACAATACGAGTTTTCATACTGCTATTCAAATGACTCCTTATGAAGCTTTGTATAGCCGTTCTCCACCAACAATCGTGTCTTATTTACCTGGTTCTACACCAGTCCATGATGTTGATCTAAATCTTCAAGCGCGAGATCACACTCTTAAGCTTTTAAAGTCTCACTTACTTGAAGCACATACTAGGATGAAGAAATATGCTGATTCTCATCGCACATAAAGGGCTTTTGAGGTAAACGATTTGGTTTATTTATGACTCCAACCATACCGGCAAACTAATGTGGCTAGCACATATTTTTCGAAGCTCTCCCCTCGATTCTATGGTCCTTTTCAAGTCTTGGCGAAGATTGGAAGTGTGGCTTATAAGTTAGAGTTGCCTGTAACAAGTCGCATTCACCCTGTATTCCATGTTTCTCAACTAAAGAAGAGATTAGGTATGCATGCTAACGTGATTGATGTGTTACCAGAAATCATTGATTATGACAAATGGGAGCCCTCTTCAATACTACAACGAAGAATGTACAAGAAAGGTCATACTGCTGGTACCCAATGGCTAGTGCACTGGAAAAATCATCCTGAAGATGAAGCCACTTGGGAAGATGCTGACGAGATTATTGCACGATTTTCAACTTTCAAGACTTGAGGACAAGTCTGGATTCCAGGGGCGTAGGATGTTGTGATACCGACTCCATATAGTTTCCATGATTAGGACTACTATAATTAGTTTGGCTTTCCTTTATTAGATATAGGTGTTAGAACTCTAGTTATTTACTTTGTGCACAGTGACTTTGAAGCTATATATAGCCTGGCCAATATCTAGTTTGAATTATCAATCAATACAGAATAGTTTCTTTCAACTTTTCTCTCATAAAACTCTTAGGCAGAGGTGGCTAACCCCCCAAATCAAAGGGTTTTATCTTAATTATTAGTTTGTGATCCATATCATTATAACATTTCCATATCGGAAACCTGTTCTTGGTGTTGGGTCATAACATAATTCTTCAAACTAAAAGAATTGTGGAAAAGGGTTGCACTTTATATGTATACGATTACAGGAATTTGCAAATTGAGAATCAAAGGTGAAAGAAATTGATGATTTTCAATTTCAAGCCGACCAGAGAGGTCCAGAGGAGGATGGACATTCAACCCATGGAAGTTATAGAAGAAATCTCTAGTTTCAAACAACAGTTGAAGAAAGCCCCAGATTTACTTTGGATGTTGTGATACCGACTCCATATAGTTTCCATGATTAGGACTACTATAATTAGTTTGGCTTTCCTTTATTAGATATAGGTGTTAGAACTCTAGTTATTTACTTTGTGCACACAGCTTTGAAGCTATATATAGCCTGGCCAATATCTAGTTTGAATTATCAATCAATACAGAATAGTTTCTTTCAACTTTTCTCTCATAAAACTCTTAGGCAGAGGTGGCTAACCCCCAAATCAAAGGGTCTTATCTTAATTATTAGTTTGTGATCCGATATCATTGCGTTCTTGGTGTTGGGTCATAACATAATTCTTCAAACTAAAAGAATTGTGGAAAAGGGTTGCACTTTATATGTATACGATTACAGGAATTTGCAAATTGAGAATCAAAGGTGAAAGAAATTGATGATTTTCAATTTCAAGCCGACCAGAGAGGTCCAGAGGAGGATGGACATTCAACCCATGGAAGTTATAGAAGAAATCTCTAGTTTCCAAACAAAACTCGGTTTCTTGAAACCCAAGTATTTTAGAAAAAGGAAAGAGGTGGTACATCTTATAAGACACCACTTCGAATCCCATCAAGACCACGGTCCTATAACATAAATAAACACACGGTTTTATTCGCACACCAACAAGAAACTTTGTAAAATAAAAGAAAAAGATAAAAGAACACAAAAAGCAATAACATAGGTAGAATGCAGTTGTTGTTTGTTTGAATCCAAGGGGAAAATGCTCCGCAGGCACGCATTTGATATCAGTTACATCCACCACGATATGGACAAGCGACCTTTGTGAAATCTTTCTCCTTGAGTTCTTCATCTTTAAGAAGATCCCGTGATGCTTTTACTTTCTTTGCCGGAGAATTTGTCCAAGTACCCGTCGAATTTTCAAATCGACTGTGTGTAATGCGGTTGAACACCTTCAGTTTCACACTGTCGTCATTCTCCATTATGTTAACTGGGTCAATGTCGAACGTGAAGATGTCTCCATAAGGCCTCGCTGAGTGGGTAATGATCGGCAAAGATATGGGATCAACAGACACCGCAGCAAGATCTGAAGTCACAACAATGCTAAGTCCATCTGGACTGAAGAACGGATGATTTACATGCCCCCCTAAATCATTTCCACTTGCTATCACTCTTACAACCACAGTCGGATTATTCGGATTCACTAGATACACAGCAAAGTATCCTGAATCAAGACCATGGTCTTTGTCTGGTGTACCTGGTGGCTTGTCACGGTTTGACGAAAATACAATCCAATTTCCTTTGGGAGACCATTGGCATTGTGTGTCAGTCCAATCCCCATCTGTTAGCCTTTTCGGCTTCCTCCCCTTCGTCACCCCTTTAACTGCATCCATTATGTATAGGTTCTTGTATCCGTCTCTTGTTGAACGATAGACTATTTGTTTCCCTGTTGCACACACATATTGGGAGTATTAAGTTAACACAACTATACAACCAGCAAACCATTTCAAACCATATAATTAAAAAAAAAATTGAGCCTATTACCGTCTGGACTGCTTGATGGGAAGGCATTATTGAACCCATCTGTGAGTGGTTCAAGTTGCCGTCCATAACGGGACACCTTTTGGATGACGAAGATGTTTACAGTTTCAACAGCGCTGAAAGAAGGTCCGATGCAAACATACAGTTTGTCGCTCCTATCGTTTTGGTCCCAAACTGGCGAAAAGACACTGTTTTCATATAGCTGAAAAGAAAACCTCTATATCAGCAAAGAACAATGTAAACAAAATTACTCATCAATATATGCCATACTCCCTCTAGTACCTCGCAAGCTATATTTAGCTTTCCTTTGTCAAGTACCCAGACAATCTTGAAATCATTGTCAACAAATGCAAGCCTGGATCCGTTCTTGGAAAATGTGGGAAATCCTCCGCCCACCCTGAATAGTCCTATTTCCGGATCCGGAGAAGTGACAATTTGAAACTGCCTTTTGATCTCTCCTTCGTCCTGCAATAATAACAGACATTCATATCAGTGGCATGATCTTAGGCAATTACATCAGATGGCTTAAGACAAGAGTATTCAGTACGTTGTCGAGAGCTTCACTCGTGGAACGATGGTACCCGATCCGCTTCCCATGACCAATCTTCGGATCCACTATCACAAAGGGATTGAAATGGTCAGTGGTTGGACAAGTTACTTGAGTGATTCGGATTGGCTCTTGTTCTCCTGTTGAGCAAAATATCTCGATATGTCGATATTGTCCTTCCTCATTGACATCACTGGACTCTGAATTCCGGCGAATAGTTACGACAGCTACGTTGGTGGCATCGATGGCTACCGGTGTGAATGCATCAATGTTGTCTGGGGTTACTGGAATAACACCACCATTGGCAATGTCGGCTTGGTGTACACCCCAACGACTTTCACCCTTGCAGTGGAAGAATATGATGTTGTCACTTCCCCAAGTCGGCCAACCCCCATTCTTTACCACCAACCTGCGGTCATAGGGCTCCTCTACATTCATGACATAAATGTCCGTCTTTTGATCTTCGATTGCTCCATCCCAACCTCCATTTCCCTCAAAAGACGCCACAGCTATCTTCTTTCCGCACGGGGATACTGAGGGGCTCAAATCAGCATGATCTAGTTTGATGCATAATTAATAAGAAGAGAATCAGAATTTAAATCAACAGAGGCATGATTTATGTAATTGTTATAGAAGGAGACTAGGATTAGGAACCTCGTGGTGTGAGACGCCCGGTTTCTCCTGTTATTAGATTGGTTTTATAAACAGCAGTCCAAGGCTGACGACGTTCAGTGGCTCGTTCCTTGGTGCTGACATAGATAAGATGATTATCGGCAAAGCAACCAGTGTCTTCCATTCGAACACCATCGAAAGGAGATCTACGAAAAATATCAGCCAAGCTGTGGACTATTTCCCTGGGTGGGTTGACGTCATTCTGACGGATAGATATGTAAAGCAATTCAAGGTTGTCTCGTTCAGATACAAAAATCATGCCTGTGATACGACCTGAATCTACATCATCCTGGGTGCCATAGCCGGTCAAACTCGTGTAGGTGAAAATTTTCATAAGGGCTTCAGGTGGGATTTGGGCGCCGCTGTAATTGTAGGAGTTCCCATCAGTCATGCTAAGTTCATCTTGACTCGATGTTGGTGGAATTGGGCAAGAAAATATGTCAAGCGGCACCGGTGGTCGATAAGTTGAAAAGAAGGCAATGCTACCTCTCGTCTCTACATCTACCTCCTCCATGGGCAATTTGTTATCTTCTTCCCTTTTGCCTGAGAAAAGTTGCCTGAATGTTTTTCCAAGAAACAGAAAGAAATTAGATTCAGTTGATTTCTAATCTTAAAAGTCAAAAGCTACGAACCTTCAAAGAAAGCATACATTACCTTACAAAAATCTTGGTAGAAGTTGCAGAGAAATGGAGAGATTATCTTTCATTATAAAAGAATGAAAGTCATCCCTCCAGCATTGACTTTGGAAAGATAAGTCTTGAAATACAACTCGAGTAGTAATAAGAAGGAAACATTATTGGAGATGTGTCGTCATATACAGTAGACATGGTTAAACTGATCAGTAATCTAAATTTACGATCACATGGGACCTTCAGTGGTGGTGTATAAACTATAGTGTTATGATTCAGACAACACCAGCAAAGAGGGAATTAAGGACCTCAATGCAAACCAAGACAGGACATTTCAACAAACACTTAGGGAGCACTGTGTAGACGAACCATTTTAAGGAGGTCGAAGTATAACCTCTCTCCATAGTACAATAAGCTGCTCCATCACATTTGCTGCAAACTCTGGTTGCGATGTAGTAAATTAAGTTGCGGTCAAATTGGTTTGATCAATTAATGTTGCCGGCATATCACCTGCATCTCCCAAATTGGTGGTTGGATGATTGTTATTTGTGGTGGTTAGATATCGAAACTTGCTACCGGTGGGCTTATGCGGTGATGATGTCTGAGGTCCGCATAGCTATCCCTTTCGGAATGAAGCAGTAGTGAAGTGAAGTAGCATTTCCCCACCCTCGGAAGCGAAGGAAACAAAGGCGAGATTCCTAAATCACTGAAGCAACCGATAATTCCTGGTCTTTTTGTATTCCTTTTTTTTATTTAGTACAAAGTAAATTTATTAGACTTTGGGTGTTGTTTTCCTTACTCCCACTAAGCCTTTCAATATATTCTTACTTTTGCCGAGCAAAAAAAAATAATAATAATAATTTATTAGATCTATCCACCGGTTGTATTTATTTTAATTAATTTAAGAGTTCATAAAAAGCCTTTGAAGATCAGATTACAAAAAGTTGGTGGGTAGCCTGGCAACAAGTTGGGCACCAACACCCTTTTGAATTGCTAAACCTATTCTATTAAAAAGAGTACCTCCTATCTTATGATTAACATCCTGATTGGTGATACAATTCTTCAACCTCTTCAAGAGAATGATAGTATCTTCGCCCAACTCCCCTAAAGTCGTAAAGGCTAAAACAAGAAACCCGTACCGTTAGTGGAACACTTATCCAGGTATTTGATTCGTTTACGCGTTGTAGCTATCGAAATTGCCTGACCGGGTATAAAAGTAAGCGCTCCCCCGCCAGTGAACGGTGAAACAACCGTAACATCAAAACAAACATCCTGGCCATTCTCCCAACCGTGAACAAGTATATCACCATCCTCTCAGGGCGTATTGTTGTCCGATAATAATCCAAGATCTACCTCTTTCCTCACATGTACGCCACCTTGTAACAAATATCAGAAAACATCCCTTGCGAGGTCATGGCGGAATTTGTTTCCAACATCATTAGCGCTATGCACAAGATGATCTCCTAAAAATATCCATATTTTTGTTGCAACTTGAGCATGTACTATCTTCCCCGAAAAGAGGTATTCCCAATCTATAACTTAACACCGACCTAAATTGCCTCGGTCCTATACTTTGATTTAAACCAGAAATGGGAATCGCCTTAAGGAAATCCAACGCATGTGGCATCCTGTTGCTTTGCCATAAAACCTAATCTCGACTGGACATATAGTATCTTGACGGAATCCGCTTCTTCACAACATTAAAATATAACACTGCCAACGAACGCATTGGATGTGGGGCAATATTATTAATGTTGAAGGTAGAAGAAGGCAATCCACATACCTCTAGGAAATTTGTCAAGGCTTGCTTGAAGCACTCGCTAGTCACCTCCTCAGGGGAAACATTTAGCATGGTCCGTTGTAAGCCCCTAGTCTGGAAACAAGAAGCGATGTAACAATACTGGCTAGTATCTTCCATTGTGTATACACCGAGACCCCCATCTTTCATTGGCAAGGTGGAGAGACGTTGTTGCAGTGGTCCGAATCCAGCGCCATCCCCCGTGACAATGTGTCTCAAAAAAAGCATCAAACGTTGATCAAACAAGGATTTAGCTTGAAGCAGTGCCAAGGGGCTGGCAGTCCTCATAGAAAAATATAATCTTGACACCCCAGCGCAACTGCGTAACAGAAGAAGCTCACTTTGAGGATCTTGCAGTTTCTTCACACTTTCCATAAGATAAATTGTTTTGTCAACTCTAGCTTGTATTATGTCGCTGCTGAAGTTAAGATCTAGGCTAACCGAGCCGCCCAGCAGTTTCACCCCTCTAGAAAGTCTACCGATGCCCGTTGGAAAACGTTATCGTCTAAACTCCTAGTGTCAACAACAGGCCAGAAAATCTCAGTCTTCTTGATATTAAGATGAAGACCTCTGCTGTCGCCTTCTGACTGAATAATGCTTAAAGCCTTTGACACCTCCAGCGTATCCCCTACCAAAGTGCCATCATCCAAGTACCACGCTTGTAGGTCAAGCTTGCATTGCGAAGTAATCATACAGACCATCGGATGTAAAGCTAGAGCAAATAATAAGGGTCCCAAAGGATCACCTTGCTGAACCCCCTTTGCCGAAGATAAATTGAAATCGTTATAATAAAGCCTTGCGGGCTTAGCATAACAAAACTCTACCCACCTCGCGATACCTGGGCATTTGCTCCGCACCTCCTTGATGAGAGTGCTCCTGTCAACTAAATTAAAGGCGTTTGTGAAATCAACTAACAACATGGTCATATTCCCCTGCCTCCCTTTCGACTCAAGTAACCTATTGGCCGAGTGCAGAATTGCTTCTCCTCCGCCGGGGATACCCACTCCGAATTGATGATTACCCAAGTAGACCGCCATTTCCTTTCCCACCGCCGACGCTGCCAACTTTGAACACATCCTCCTCCAAACCGTGCCTACTGCTATTGGCCTAAGTCCACCTCCTGGATTGAGCAACGGAGTTAAAGGAGCGCTGGCCACAAACTCACCCAGAACAGATGGACATCTACCTGCCAACCATAAGTTAACTACCCCAGCCATAGATGCTAGAAGATCGTCAGCCACCGCCGTAGCAGCCCCACTAAGAGCATCTGCCAAGTGCTGGGCTCTGAGACCGTCCCTCCCACAAGAAGTCCCCCTAGGGAAACTCCTAATAGTGACTAATACTTCCTTAGCATCCACATAAACTACTGCCCCGTTAATTTGTTCTGAAGGTATGTCAGGTGGTTCAGCCGCCGGGTGCATACGCCTCAGTTCGTTCACTGTTTCTGATGTATTAGGTGCGACACCACTGGAAGAAAGAATACGCACTGCCGCTGCGTAGTGCCCTGAAGCCAACTTTCTCTTACAAGCTTGAAGATTGGTTTTTTCCTCTTGCTTCCTTGAGTAGGTTGTCTACTGTCTTGTCCCGATGGACCCAACAACTTCCGAGCTAAGATAAGGCAGCCATTTGTCTCCCTCCACACATTCAAGGCCCGATTTATGCTATTAGCCTGTAATCTCCTTCTATTAGCAGATCTCGCTTCATTTGTATTCTTGGGGTAGTACAAAGTTAGAGTGCAGCTAGGCAATAACAACAATTTGATCCAAGATGTTACCTCAGTAGGCTTAGCCAGAATCTTGTCTATCGTCGCTTTCAGTGTTCTAGAGAAGTTTAGCCTACACGATGGAGGAATGCTAGCAGTCGTCTGTACCTGTTTCTTAAAATTTCATCTAGCACTTCTAAGGTCAGAACATTCGCCTCCTCATCAATTGCTTCAATGCCCGCGTCCAGGGAACCTAAGGAAGGTTTGATAATGCCATGAATCAAAAATGTTGCATTGTTTCCATCTAGGGGACCCGCAATAGTATCACCGTGATCACGACAGGGACGGCTCCATGCACGAAGGTGCATACACTCACCGCACAACCACATCTTCAGGTGTCTTAAACCCACCTCCCAAGCATCATAGATGTCTGCATCATTACCAATACGTGCTCTGCATACACCCTGCTCTCAGCAGAACCAAAATGTCGATCGTGAATATGGCTAATTAGAGAACTTCGAGTGAAGCCTCTACCCCTAACCCCATCTCGGCAATCATCAAAGATCCTAAAAGGACAATGGAAGGTTGAATCATCCAAGTGATTAATAACGGCCAAAGGAGAAGAAGAGTCTTGGAAGGGAGAAGATGGTTGTCCTTCCCTTGTCATGACCAAAGGAGCCGAAACGCAGCTCACCACAACCCTCCTGCTGTTCCTCATCTGATTCAGGCTTTTTATCAAACATTTTCCGTGCGTTAAACAACTCACAGAAACTTAAACGTATATAATCACAAACGGATAAAATCACAAACGTGTTGAAACACAAACATATAGAGTCACCAACGGAACGAATCACCAACGGATCGAATCACCGAATCACAAAGCAAAAATCATGTTTCATGAAGGAGAAGAAGAAGCATGTTGGGTACTATAATTAGAAGTTACGTGTTGTCTAAAATGTTGTATGTCTAGAATTTTTATTAACTTAATTAGAATAGTTCTAGACATACAACATTTTAGACAAATACTAAAACAATCTCATCATATGAAGTTAGAGCGTCTGCAGCGGACGACCAAGAGTAAAAATTTGGTCTTGAATCGAGACGTAGTGGGACGGAGTAAAGACTAAATCGAAGACCATACCAAATTTCCAGACCAAGACCAAAACCCAAATTTAGTCGGGCATGGATATAGTTAACGCCCCACACCGAGCGCAAATATAGTTAACGCCCCACACCGAGCGCAGATATAGTTAACGCCCCACGCCGAGCGCACATAAACTTTACGCCCCACACCAGGCGTGGTTTATACCCCCGCCCCATTTTTATTTTATTTATTTTTTTCTAATTTTTTGTGGGGCGTGGACTATACCAACGCCCCACTCATAAATTTGCTGATGAATTTGGGGCGTGGTTTATACCAACGCCCCATTGTTTTTTTTTTTTTTTCTGTTTACGTTTTCGCACCAGGCGAACTTATACCCTCCGCCCCACGCCGAGCGCACGTATACTTCACGCCCCACAACAGGCGTTGTTATAGTGTACGCTCCACCAAAAATTTAGTCTTCCTCCCACTGCGTCACTCAACGGAGTAAACCCAAATTTGGTCTTTTTTTTACTCTTTACTCTTTACTCTTGATCGCACCGCTGCAGACGCTCTTAGCAAGGGATCCATTTTTGGGCCCTACGATTAGAAATTATGTGAGAGGATTGTTTTGGTGTTGTCTAAAATGTTGTTTGTTTAGAATTTTTTATTTAATTAATCCCTTAGAGAAAGGGTTATGGAGTGAGGATCCGCATTCAATATGAATGAGCCTCACTCGTTTTGATCTAATTTGATGATGCTAGGGGCCGTGAGTTAGTTCACTTTCCCCCAAATCATTCATACACTCATTGAGACGAGTGAGTGTTGGAAAGTCTTCACTAGGCGGCTGAAAATTAGTCGTTCGGGAAAAAAAGCACAAGTAGCTGAAGATATGCCTCCTTGAAATATTCTCAGAGTTTTATTAAATTAAAACTCTTTAAGGTGGGCCCTTTACAAGTTTTCATATTAAAATAACCTAAAAAAAGGGGAAATGGCTGATGTTTAGCGGTTTGGGTTTTTTTAATTAAATAAATAAAAAGGCTGAAAATCAGCCGCTTAGACCCATTAAATTTGCTCATGATGGTCACAAAGTCCCTCTTTCACGAGTGAAAATTCGTGCACACTCCTTAATAAGTGTATATATTTCACATTTCAATCTTTGCCCTTGAGTTAATTTAGGGAGTTATTTAACGAGGGTCGTGATTCTAAACATGAAGGGTAATGAGGTCATTAGTTAAATAATCAACCAATCATAAGAATATGTGAAATATATACTCGTTAGAGGAGTGTGAACAGATTTGGACTCTTCTTTCACCCGGTCTCTCATTGATTTGGACAGTGAATGAGTGTTAAAAACACTCATTCCATAGCCCTTTCTCTTACAATGAGAAATGGTATCTCATTCTTTTTATTTTAAAGCGAGATTTCATCACTCGCTTAGGTCCATTTTCCCTAACCATCAAAATACTTGGGCATTATTCCGACTTTCATGGCAACATTGTTCTTAAGATAAATGGTTTCTTCCTCCATAAGACTTACACTACAACAAAACATGCTTTAGATCACATACTATATATCACATATTAGGAAGAGTTGTTATCTTTCTATAGCTAAAACTAAGATAATGTAATTTAATAAACATTGAAACAGATTCATGAGTTATTACATAGAAGGCAAGCGAGCAACAAGCTGCGCCGCAAGCCCTTTTTGAATGGAAAACCCTATCCTCTTAAACACAAACTCTCTAGAATCGGGAGTCATGACATTACTGTGCATGACTCTTTGAACTCTCGCTAGGAGTCCAACCGCCTCCGGAGCTAAATACCCAAAAGTGTCAAAGGCAAAGGAAATAAAAGCATGTCCATTATCAATACAAGCCTTTTCATGCTTCGTTATCTTACCCAAGGCAGCTTTCAAAGATGCTTGTCCAACTGTGAAAGAGCCTTGCCCGATGCCTACTAATGGAGAAACCCCAGTAAGATCAACACACGTATGTTTTCCGTTGGCCCACCCAAAAATAAGAACATCTGCTGGCCTGAGTGTTGATCTGCCTTCAAGAGGATCCGTCAAAAAGTTGACCGACGCCTCTTTCTTTGCCGAAATACCAGCCCTCCATAATACATCATATAAGATATCTCTCACATGATCATGTCTATATTTGAAACCAGGATCCACCTTACAATGAACAGCATGTTCCCCATATGCGTCTAGGCATCACCAGTAATACAAGCGAGGAAACGAGAATCGAGAAGGGTATAGGGGGATCATTAACCTGTATTTAAGGATGCACCGATACTCCAAGGGGGACATCTTCTGTCCAAGGCCGTCAATCGGGATAGCGAGAAGAAAATCCTGCGCATGCGCTGCTTGTAGACACTCAAAAACTGCTTTCTGTCTATCCGAAAACCCATAAACCCTACCCATATCTTTAACAACTTTACCAAAAAGAGCACTCGCCAGGTTGCTTTGTGCTTTAAGTGGGGCGGTGTCTTTATTGGTAAAACTACTAAAGTCTTGGTCGGGCAGATTTTCTTGTAAGGTTTTCAATGCCATATAAAAATTATCGTCCATACCTTCTACTCCACTATCCCTGAGTATGTGATCTTGCAATCCCCAAGATTGCACACGTGATGCAAGAAAGGCGTATTGTGATGCTTCCTTAGCCGTGTATAACCCAAGGCCTCCATATCTGATAGGAAGTGTAACTAGTCTCCATTGAATCTCCCCAAAAACGGGCCTCCACACACAACGATTCCCTCTATCGCCTCCCTTAAGCCTCTATCAAAGATATCTACCGCCTCGTAGTGTATCCCGGGAAACAAATTCGAAGGCCAAATAACAACTTAGAGATTCCCATACATGCACGCAGAAGTAATAACTCGCTCTGAGGATCACGTAGTTTAGACAAAATCTGCATTAACTCCACTGCCTTCTCTGCTCTCCTGATAGCTAAAACTTAATGATCACAAGGCTTTTGATGTTTGTGATCTTATACGAAAGCACCTTCCCATGGATCTCATTCTTCGGAGAAAGTGTGATTTTAAGGTTGACCACTTTTCGACTGCTTTGTGATCTATCGTGTGTCTATTATATTACTATAATAAAGAAAAGGGGGACTTTTCAACCGTGGCCCCCTTTTTTACGGAACTACCCTTACTAATTTTTCTATCACAATTATGTAACCAAGGGTGACTCTGTAACTTACTTTATATTCCCCTGCTTTTCCCTTATTTTCTTTCTTCTTCGTACATATCAATTAAAACAAGCGATTTTCTCCCAAGTTCGAACATCATTCATTATAATCAAGTTCGATTGACCGATTTCTCTAATTTCGAAGTTGTTTTTTTAGATTGAAGAAAAGTTGGGATTAAGCAAAGGAAATTGATTCGGTAGAGACCCAAAAAATTTTGTACCAAATCCAGTTGCTCCAATACAACCACTTGACTGGAAATTCTCTCAACCATTTCGTGAAAAATTTCAAGAAGGTAAGTCTTTCTTATTGGATCCGATTAAAGTATTGGATTAGAAATTTGGGTTTGATTGGAATTTCGTATTTTAATATATTTTTTTCTCATTGATTTGGGGAAAAAAATAGTGAAAAGGTTTTGGTTTGTTTAATAATTTATAGAATTTTTCTTTTCCGACAAGAACTGATTTTGTTTCAATTATTAGTAGAAATCAATAGTTTTTAGCTTATTTTTTTTAACCGACAGTATATGTATCTAATTTAGGTAGCAAAGCAATCAACACCGTCTCATTTGGTCTTGAATCGAGACGTAGTGGGACGGAGTAAAGACTAAATCGAAGACCATACCAAATTTCCAGACCAAATTTGGTCTGCGACCAAGACCAAAACCCAAATTTAGTCGGGCGTGGATATAGTTAACGCCCCACACCGAGCGCAAATATAGTTAACGCCCCACACCGAGCGCAGATATAGTTAACGCCCCACGCCGAGCGCACATAAACTCTACGCCCCACACCAGGCGTGGTTTATACCCCCGCCCCATTTTTATTTTATTTATTTTTTTCTAATTTTTTGTGGGGCGTGGACTATACCAACGTCCCACTCATAAATTTGCTGATGAATTTGGGGCGTGGTTTATACCAACGCCCCATTGTTTTTTTTTCTTTTCTGTTTACGTTTTCGCACCAGGCGAACTTATACCCTCCGCCCCACGCCGAGCGCACGTATACTTCACGCCCCACAACAGGCGTTGTTATAGTGTACGCTCCACCAAAAATTTAGTCTTCCTCCCACTGCGTCACTCAACGGAGTAAACCCAAATTTGGTATTTTTTTTACTCTTTACTCTTGGTTGCACCGCTGCAGACGCTCTTAGCAAGGGATCCATTTTTGGGCCCTATGATTAGAAATTATGTGAGAGGATTGTTTTGGTGTTGTCTAAAATGTTGTTTGTTTAGAATTTTTTATTTAATTAATCCCTTAGAGCAAGGGTTATGGAGTGAGGATCCGCATTCAATATGAATGAGCCTCACTCGTTTTGATCTAATTTGATGCTTCTAGGGGCCGTGAGTTAGTCCACTTTCCCCCAAATCATTCATACACTCATTGAGACGAGTGAGTGTTGGAAAGTCTTCACTAGGCGGCTGAAAATTAGTCGTTCGGGAAAAAAAGCACAAGTAGCTGAAGATATGCCTCCTTGAAATATTCTCAGAGTTTTATTAAATTAAAACTCTTTAAGGTGGGCCCTTTACAAGTTTTAATATTAAAATAACCTAAAAAAAGGGGAAATGGCTGATGTTTAGCGGTTTGGGTTTTTTTAATTAAATAAAAAAAAGGCTGAAAATCAGCCGCTTAGACCCATTAAATTTGCTCATGATGGTCACAAAGTCCCTCTTTCACGAGTGCAAATTCGTGCACACTCCTTAATGAGTGTATATATTTCACATTTCAATCTTTGCCCTTGAGTTAATTTAGGGAGTTATGTAACGAGGGTCGTGATTCTAAACATGAAGGGTAATGAGGTCATTAGTTAAATAATCAACCAATCAGAAGAATATGTGAAATATATACTCGTTAGAGGAGTGTGAACAGATTTGGACTCTTCTTTCACCCGGTCTCTCATTGATTTGGACAGTGAATGAGTGTTAAAAACACTCATTCCATAGCCCTTTCTCTTACAATGAGAAATGGTATCTCATTCTTTTTATTTTAAAGCGAGATTTCATCACTCGCTTAGGTCCATTTTCCCTAACCATCAAAATACTTGGGCATTATTCCGACTTTCATGGCAACAGTGTTCTTAAGATAAATGGTTTCTTCCTCCATAAGACTTACACTACAACAAAACATGCTTTAGATCACATACTATATATCACATATTAGGAAGAGTTGTTATCTTTCTATAGCTAAAACTTAATGATCACAAGGCTTTTGATGTTTGTGATCTTATACGAAAGCACCTTCCCATGGATCTCATTCTTCGGAGAAAGTGTGATTTTAAGGCTGACCACTTTTCGACTTCTTTGTGATCTATCGTGTGTCTATTATGTTACTATAATAAAGAAAAAGGGGACTTTTCAACCGTGGCCCCCCTTTTTTACGGAACTACCCTTACTAATTTTTCTATCACAATTATGTAACCAAGGGTGACTCTGTAACTTACTTTATATTCCCCTCCTTTTCCCTTATTTTCTTTCTTCTTCGTACATATCAATTAAAACAAGCGATTTTCTCCCAAGTTCGAACATCATTCATTATAATCAAGTTCGATTGACCGATTTCTCTAATTTCGAAGTTGTTTTTTTTTAGATTGAAGAAAAGTTGGGATTAAGCAAAGGAAATTGATTCGGTAGAGACCCAAAATTTTCTGTACCAAATCCAGTTGCTCCAATACAACCACTTGACTGGAAATTCTCTCAACCATTTCGTGAAAAATTTCAAGAAGGTAAGTCTTTCTTATTGGATCCGATTAAAGTATTGGATTAGAAATTTGGGTTTGATTGGAATTTCGTATTTTAATATATTTTTTTCTCATTGATTTGGGGAAAAAAATAGTGAAAAGGTTTTGGTTTGTTTAATAATTTATAGAATTTTTCTTTTCCGACAAGAACTGATTTTGTTTCAATTATTAGTAGAAATCAATAGTTTTTAGCTTATTTTTTTTAACCGACAGTATATGTATCTAATTTAGGTAGCAAAGCAATCAACACCGTCTCATTTTAGTTATTTATTAGGGTAATTATAGTTTATTTCAGCCGAGTTTTTGGTTTTTGTTAATGACAATAACAACATCTAAGTGAGCTAAGGGGGAAGAAGGTTTTAGCTCTCTTTTCTTTTTGTTTGAAAACTGAACGTTTTAGCTCTCTGGCTGTCATCATCTTTTGCGGTTCCTTAGAAATGTTCTCAATCTCCTCAAATTCATTTGGTTGAGGTTGTGTTGTTGTGCCGCTATGGTGTTTGTAGTTTAGCACTTAGCAGATAACTTGGATGTTAATGTCAAATGAACTATTTAAATGGAGAAAATTTGTTATGATGATGATTAGAATGTTATCATTCTTAAATACACTTGAAAATAAATATGACATTGTTGAATAAAAACATGCATGGTTATCCAAACATTGGGATAAATGAAATATCGGATTAATGTTGAGATTCTAAAAGTAATGTAGAGGTCGATGGATAGCCAAATTCCCGAGGTGATGAGTTATTTATTCAGGTTTATTTTGGGAATTGTAAAAACTTCGCACATGAGATGGTCGAATGTATTAATCTCGCGAAGGATGGGATTGATGGACAATTTGATCAGAGTATTACAGGAAGTGCTCTTTTGGATCTACTTCTTTTATATCATCCATGAACTGTCCGTTTAATCATGATCCTTACACAATGATGCCGGCCTTTGGGAGCGCCGTTAGAGAGCAAATTTGAAGGATGTCATGAAAAGAAACTCTTTGGGCTTGATGCTGAGGTGAACTCCCAGATTTCTTAAAGTTAAACGATGTGGACTGTTTAATGATTGTCAAATATAGATATCTTCTGTAACTTCTTTTGTATATATTAGTAATTGATTTAGTACTAACCAAAGACCAACTTAAAATGTGGTATCGTATATGGTAGTCTTTATGTAGTTTTTTTTTTTTGGCTTTTTTTTATCAGAGTCTACATGTAGTTTTATGATCAGTCTTTTTCAGCAGTTTGAGATTGTTAAAGCATTATGTTCACTCTGCAGGCGCATCTCATGTGCGTCCCTACCAGAAATAAATCAATTACCAGAGAATCATGTTTTGTTATATACCAATTTTGGCAGGAGCATCGCGTGTGCATGTTATACTAATTTTAAATAAAAGGAAGCCCAACTTATTGTACGGGCCCAACATTAAAACAAGTCGGCCATTCTTGAATACACAGAAGGAAACCAAATCTCATTTCTCTCTCTCTCTCTCTCTCGATTTCTCAGACAGGAGAAACTAAATCCCACTCGATTTTTTTCCAGTACTCCAATTCAAAGAAGATAGATCCAAACCGCATTCGATTTATCGATCTCTCCATCTCTCGATTCAGGTACGATTAAAAATATGCGATGATTCGAAATTGAAGTGAGATTTGAATTTAGGGTTTATGTTTTAGTTGTTTTAATTTTTGATTTCGATGTCGTTTTTCTGCAGAGGTTTGATCTAAAACTGGTGTGAGATTAGTTAATTTCTAGAGATCGATCGGGTACAAACTTGAAACTCTGAATATGTATCTACTTTATGTGATTTGATTAACTTTTACTTGCATGTTCGATTTTGATTTTGGTTGGTTGCTTTTTACATTTACTTAGTAGATTAGTTAGTTTATAGAGATCGATTTTATCTTTGGAGTGGTTATTTCAAGCTCATGTTAAGGGAGTTCAATTCCATGAGCTTGAGGTGTTTGAATATAGATTGCTTTTTTAAAGTGTGTTGGGTCATATAGATCACCCTTTAGATTATACTGGCAAAGATCACAGACATCCAATACTTAGATCACACTTTTTAGGAATGATCCATCTATGTTTTTGTTGTAGTGTTATTCTTAAGATAAAGTAGGATTTAGATTAGATTAAATAAAATAGAGGCGTAATTTTTCCCACAGCGGGCCAAATTAGGCCCTAATAATTTATTTGGAAGGATTTACTTCTTATGTAAGATTGGTTCTTAGTGCCAGTGTAGTGTGCGGGGGCAATTAGAATGCATCTCGATCATACTTAATGCATTTTAAAGGAGGATATGATGTGCTCCAAGCCTCCAAGGTGTACAAAGGTAAATTGTTCCATTGGATAACTAAATCTAGTAACTTAACCAATGAATAAATTCACATCTTGATCTAGCATAACCTAATCAAAGGTACTTGGCACTTAGATGTATGGTAAACTTTTTATCATGTAAATCGAATGTAATTCTTTAAAAATAAGTTGTTATTTATTTTACAAATTTTATCGATTTCAAAATCCACCTAATGTCTCAAAACTATCTTTTACCTTAGGGTCTGTTTAATTTAGGGGTGAGTATTTGTTCCGTAATCCGCGGATTTAATCGGGACCAACCGTTTCTTTTACGGATGGATGCTCGGACCGTTCGTTAATGGGTTGGAAGTGAATGGAATTTTTTAAATCTAACGGATTACGGATCGGGCACAGATGCAACCTTCAAAATCTGTTGGGCATCCATAGCCGTTAAATTAAGGGTATTTATATAGTTCTAGAAAATACTATGGATCATTTAAGAATTTTTAAGATGTTTGTCTGGGATGTTGTACATGGCATTTTTATATTTGTATACATATATATGATATATAGGTTTTATAAGGAGTCATTTGTGTTGGCGTTATTTTCTTTACTATAATTTTTAACTAAAACAAATCCATTGGATTATCCGCATCCAATCCGTCCATCCATGCATCCATGGGATGCAAATCTGTTAGATTTGGGTTAGATGCGGATGCGAAATTCAAAATCCGTAGTACATTGGATTATATGCGAATAATGAGGTGAAAACCGGTCCGTACCAGCCCATGCTCACCCCCAGTTTAATTGTCAATATGATCCAAATTTTTCCACTAAGATTTAAAATCTACGTATGGGTGACCTACAATTATTTAAAGATGTAATATATACCTCTTTGGCCAACTAATTTTCCCACAACAATCTGCCTCACTCGTGACCTAAAGTTATCATGTTACATTTATCCGATGATCAATATATGCATCCAGGTTTTCCTTTGTGATTTTTTTTTTTTGATGTAAAAGGATTATATTAATCAAAAAATATAATACAATATGTTCATGAGCTTATTTTTATCAAAAACATTGAAAATAACACTAGATTTTAAAACCTTGTGTTGGATGTGGGAGGACCTGTGTTGAAGATGCTTTACTCGAGCTTCTTTTGCAATGTAGTCCGCCGCAGAGTTATATTTCCTGTTTATATACTTTACCTGCGCTTGTGGAAGTTTTCCCAAAATTGAGTTCACTTCTTATATGGTGTTATCCTTCCTTTGTGATTCAATATCTACATTGTGATCCAATACATGCACTATGACTCCATATTTGTCAGGTGTCCAAAAATCTTCCATTATAATGTTGAATTGGCACTACACCAAAACATCCGATTTGGGACGGATATACGCGTTGCAAATGAATTTCACCAACGCTAATATCTGTTGGGAATATGGCGTAGCAAATTTTTGTGCAACGTACATAAACATTGGTAAAATAGCTTACCAACGTTTGTTGAGCAATGCATTCTTTAATTTGTGCAACGTTATAATAATTTAGGCAACGTTTTAATCTAATTTTAGCAACACTTATATACGTTGCAAACCAGTTTACAGATAAAAAAAATAAAAAATTCCGACGATAATTCCAGGTGAAAAATAGAATTCCGACAATAATTCCGACGGATTTATGCACCTGAACATATATTCTGCACATTCATATACTATTATAGATCAACTAAAATATCCAATATATCACAATCCATCAAGATATATTCATATATATCAGCTTGTAATAATTATATGAATCATCATGTAACAGATAAACTATAATAAACCATATAATTATTTGGTTGATTTAAAGATAAATACTATCACGTATCCAAGTTTTTGAATTTGAAAATATGAATTAGTTCATAAGAATACCGTTAGTTGTGCTTTGCGATTGTGCCATTAACCTGCAAAATAGAAGTATTAGTATGTAATTCATACACGTGGTCAATTAATAATGATAATAGACATTAAAACATCACAATAATAGCAGAAATCAAGAAGGCTGAAATCACAAGCTAATTATCATAACAGAACAAGGTTCAAAATACAAACATGCTGTGATCGCACCTGTTAAAGAAATCAAAGCAACATTTCATACCCAAAAAACAAAATCACACAACAACACACAACATTTAACTACAACGTGATACTAGCAAGGATTTCAAATGGGGTTCATCTTCGAATATCGACTGGAATTCTCCCAATTCAGGCTTCAATAAGTCATCTGCTTGTCTACACCAAAACATAAATCATACTTTAGAATTTTCCATCTGACAACAACATAGACAACAATGATGAGCAGAAATAGTGAGTTACTTTATCAATAAGCATTTTGTTTTCTATCCATAGCTTAAAAACCAAAGAACCAAAACATCCACCAAGAAACAATATTTAGGTAAGATTTCAATGTTATTGTTAACCAAATCACAATTTTAACCTTTCTTTGTTTCTTATTCATCATATTTTTCTATATCTTTCATCATCCAAAAGATGGTACTCAAAAGGGACTCAGCTAACCTGTAATACCATGTCCAGCAGTAACTACATAAGTTATGTGACTATCACACTATGAGATTACTTAAACAACATAGAACCTACACAAACAAAAAACCCTCGGCAATATGCAACACAAATGCACTAGAACCCAGAACGTCCCACAAACTACCTAAGGTTAATTATAGCCAATTGTATATGAAATTCAAAATTAAATACAGCCAGATGTGGGAAAAGAAAGATAAATTTGCAAGAGTTTGTTTCCATTAAATTCAGTGCTGGATCTTGATGAAAAATTTAAGTGAACCACAAAGTAACGTCACTATTTTATGATGATTAACTAGAATAAAAAACAAAGAAACCCAAACCTTGACTTATACAAAAAGACGGGAGTTGCATTTGAATTAAAAAAAAAATGAAGCCATTTGACTGATAACTGAGTTACAAACAACTAGAAAAGGAAGAAAAATGAAGAGATTGTGTCACCAATTATCGGAATGAGCAGCTGTCCAATGTTTCAAACCTCCAGAAAAATATTTGAATAAGGTCACTCTTCTAAAGCATGCTGGCATCAAGGTTTGTTAAACCTGAAGGTAAACAACCACCCATGCTACTTAGGTGGCCAACTCCTCATCTTTGTTTGATCAGTAACTTAAAATTATCAATTATCTAGATATAACCCGATGATAAGAATTTTGACAAAACTTTGAATACCGCATATCATGGAATGCCTCATTTTGTTTCACAGTATTCATGGTTTTCTTCTAAATTAGCAATTTAGTATCCAAGAGTTCAAGTAACAAGTAACCTTGTACTTACGCTTTATTTAAATGCCGAATAATTGAATCCAGCATCCCGCCGATTTTTATGAGTTCGGAGACAGCTGTTGGATCAGGCCCCTACACAAAGTAGAAATCTAAGCATTCAAAAATACTAGATCGAACTAATTCACTAATTTAAAAGCACTTGTGAAGGGAAGGACTGCTAAAACAGCTAAAGCAGATGATGCTAATGAGATTCATCATGATCTAAAATAGTAGGAATCAAGAAGGCGCATGTATTAAAATAAAGATAAATATATATGCATATAGTTCTTAGGTGATGATCAGAACTATTTTTTATCACATGGAACAAACCTGGTCATGTTTCATGTTAATAAACATCATTAAATCACCCTAACTTACCATTGATAAAGACGAACATTGCTGGTTATCAATCAAGTAATTATATGTGTATGTGAAGAGTTGAAACCTTGATCAAGTTTGACAAGGCCCAATTTGCAAGATATTGTTCTTGCTGTTGACCCTTTATTTGACAATAGCATCCTTAAGGTACTAAGGCTCCTTGTTTCATCAAGATATTCCCCAGCTCCTCTCCTTCGCCAGCAACATTTCCCAGCGTCCATTCACACTGCTTGGCAACAGAGAAGAGTCTCATTCACACTGCTTGGCAACATGAATGGAACTCTTCTCTATGTAAATTGTAAGCTGAAGACATAAATAATTTACTAGTTGATTAATCTTAATCTCTCTTTGGCTTTGTTAAGGAAACAAATCCTACAACAAACGATCCTAAAATTGTATTGTCCCAAAAATAAGAATGAGAAAAAAAAAAACGCCTCTGCTAGAGAAAGTTTCAAACCAAAGTAGACAACTAAAATAAATATACTATTCACAGATGATTTTTTTCATTTAAAAATTTTCACATTTATATTTCCTGATTTAGACCATAAATAAAATGTGAAGCAGGAGTGTCAACCAGATCACAAGTGTCATAGTTTCTACTTGCTAAGTTGTCTGGAATAGTCTTTTTGACTCTGATACACAGTTTGCAATCCTGATGAACTATCAAAATGTGTCAGAACATATAGATGTGAAACTTTTCTGATTTCAAGTATATTTAGGGTGCACAATTGCCACAGAAGCATTCTAACAAGAGGCATTGAAGAACCATAAATATATTATATGTTACAGGTTAGCTGAGTCCTTTCTGAGTTTCTATGTTATTCTAACCACTTATTCATGGATAGTATCCTCAAGGTCCAAAATCCGAACATTGAACAGAATAAGATGCTGACTAAATTCCTGGTGAATCTTGACAACTATTATATAGCCGTAGTTGCAATACAATTATCAATATTATAGCATCAATCCCTATTCAGACTCAGAAATTAGGATATGATAACCTGGATTCTAATAAACACATTCTATTCTTGTAAGAATCTTAAAGGTTTATATATACAGAACAACAAACCCAAGATCAAACTTTTGAATTGAATGTTAGTTCTTATCGAAGTAAAAAAATTAAAACATAAATATTATGTCAACAATAAGTCAAACAATTCATGTCTTTAACTATTTAACTACTCTCTGATTGTATTGGTTGAAAGGAGAAAGATTGAAAGATAACTAGAAAACCAACAAACAACAACTAAAACTTGTGGCAGTTGAACTCTACCACTGCCATGTAAGAAGAAACTCAAACACAAGACAACCAACAACAAGTCTTAAAAGTCTTAGAAGCTCTAAAACACACTTCTCAAGATCTCAAAAACAATGGGGAAGGTACAGGACATATGACATATGATGTCATTATTTTGAGTACCCTCCCCATTTATGGCATGCTGGAAGAGATAATAACTTTCTAAACTGACATGCCAGGTAGATATAATAAGATTATTATCATAATTCAAGTTTGTACGAAATTACGATGCTCCTAGTTGAAAAATGACAAAACTGAGCCTTTAAACCTGATGCACCAGTCAACCATCTAAACAATGACATCATATGCAATTCAGATAAACTAACACATACATCCCCACCTTATCATGAGTACCCACCCCATATAAGTCTTCACTGCTACCTTCACTATCACCTCCTCCACCACACCAAGAGACTGATTTCCTCAAACCCATCACTTTAAAACCTAAGATAACAACAGGATAATAAATCCAAACCAACACACTTTAGAACCAATAATTTTAAGAAGCATATCACCTTTATACAGACATAAAAGTTAAATAAATGCACCACTAACAACAACAATAAGCAAAAATCATCAACCATTGATTTCAGTCATCTCCACCAGCTTCTACCGGCATCACCACCCAGGTTTCATCACAAACACATACACCACCAGCAACTAAATCTGAAAATATGTTGCACAAACCACACCACCAACACCTGCTACCACCAACAAACAGTTAAAACACCAAAAAACTGAAATCCAAAAAAACAATGCTTTAAAACTACATCAAATAGTAAACGGACAGAAAAATTGCAAAATCTTTACCTAATACTACCTAAGAAAGACGTACTTCACGAAATCAAGCAATGATAACAAAAATAGGTAAAAGATTAGAGTTTATACCTGGTGAAATGTTCTTCTTGTACTCTCATCTCTGTAGGGTTTGCTTTGAATTAAGAGAAAAATTAACTAAATCTAGGGTTACAAAATTAGGGGATATAAAATTCAGATTCTGAGATTGGTTTTGATTCAAAGATGCCTTTAGAACTAGGTTATGAAATTAACTTGATTCGGTGATGAGAATTGTATGGATATGAAGGCTATCAATCTCTCTCTCATATAGAAAATGAGTGAGCTGAAATCAGATGAAGGTTTGTTTTTGATTAAATCCATGGTTATAAAAGAGGGGGTTTCTTTTAGATCTGATACATGGTTTTGATTTTGCATGGGGTTAGGATTAGTTTTTGATTTGTGAGAGTTGGATCGCTGATATTTTCATAAGGGAGTGGAGGAAGATAAGAAACCGAGGATTTTATTCTCTCCTCAAATCTAAAATGTTTTTAAGTTAAAACAAAAACAGATAAAAAAATAAAAACGCTTGAAAATAACCCAATTTATAATAACCCTTGGATCGCAACCTATATCAACGGTGCAGAAATTATTCTCGGTTATTATGTATTAATTTATAAATGGTGCAACTGATATTTTATTGTGCAACGTATATTACAGTTGCTCAGTCTTCAACGTTTATATCCGTTGCACATCGAAAAGTTCAGGCGTTGCAAAAACTAGGATTTGGTGTAATGTGGTATAATGAATCAATCGTGATCCGAATTTTGCAAGTGTGGCCCTAAATTAGTTATCCCACCAAAATTTGTCTGAAATTTCTCTTGTATTCAGTGAATCAAAATTAACCCACCTCGTGTTTCAAAATCGACAGTCAACACCAAAATCCGACACTATAAACATCTTAAGCTAATGCTCCTCCGTCCCAAATTAGATGAGCTAGTTGGTTTTAGATTTTGTCCCATAATAGATGAGTTATCTCTCTAATCAAGGGGATATTTCTGAAACTACCCTTTTAATTGATTATTGTTACTATGTGAAATATGTATAATTTGATAGTCATGTTTATACTCGTTAGATAGGTGTTTTAAAATGATTTTCAACGGTAGAAAGTTTACTAAAAACCGTGGTATAATTTAAGAGATAAATCATTTCTAAATTTTACTAATTTTTATCCATGAGGATATAATTATAAAAAAAATACTTAAACATACTCTTCTTTCCTCTTTGCCTTAAAAATTGTGAAAACTACAACTAGCTCATCTAATTTGGGATAAAGAGAGCATACACTACTGCATTCACCCCGTATATACCTCATGGCTTAAAACATATCTACAAATTTATTGGTTGCAATATATATATTAATTAACTTAACGGGTATTTTTATCTTGTGCACCCATGCACAAGATAAGGGCCAATCATTGGTGTTGGAAATAATAAAAATTATGAGAGGTAGTGTATTTTGCATTGGACAAAACAAATGCTCATGGGTTTTTTTATTTTTTCTTTATAGAAGTGTAAACTTTACCTTGTCCAATGCAAAATACACTATCTCTCATAAGTTTTTATTATTTACAACACCAATGATTGTCTCTTATCTTGTGCATGGGTGCACAAGATAACAAAACCCTTAACTTATTAGAGATCTATCATCATTGTAGTGTAAATTGCGATTCGAAACCCTTTTGTTTAGATAGGAAAAGAAAAAAAAATAGATAAAAAGAACATATAAATGGAGATGATGTTAGCTTTCAAATCAGAGTTTATTCCTTCTTCTTACATTGGTCTTCCACTGGGGACTCCTTCTTGGGTTTTCAAAAGTCGGAAACCATTATAGAGAGGTGCAAGAACAGATTATCCTCTTGGTATGCCACTAGGGACTCCTTAGGTCTTCCGAAAAAAAAAAAAAAAAAAAAACAGCATCTTAGAATGAACATTTTATATAAGAAAAGAAAGTTGCTTGTACATGGTTGTGTTTTGTGTCGTCAACAAGTAAAATCAACAACGCATCTTTTACTTCACTTCCCATTTGCTACGAGTATTTGGTATCATTTTCTATCTTGTACCAATAAAACTTGGGTAATACCGGATCTTATTGACGTGGTTATCAAAGGGTAGTGCCAAATGCAAAAGGTTTCTTCTCTAATTGGTCAAACTCTATGGAAACTTTTACCGACAGCAATTTATTACGAAATTTGGAAATATAGGAACGATATAATATTTAACAATATGATAACAAACTTCGAGTGCATTATATACAAATCAAATCTCAAGTTTAATTTTGGTATATGAATTTTGTATCAATATAGGGAGTGTATATGGATCTAGTTAAGGCTAACTAGAATAAATCTTTGTGAAAAAGGAGAGGGTACCAAGTACACCACCAACTTTTTCGTTATGCAACCTATATGAACAAAACCAATACAATCAAAAGTAGGTCAAAGAAAAGTCCCTTGAAGCATATTGTATATGGAGTGTTTCTCTTTCTCTTCCACAATCCATATGTAAAGACCAAAGGTATGTATACTTGATTGTGTAGAAGATTTCTTGGACGATCTCAAAAATCCATATCCAAAATCAATCTAGTTGTATCCGAATTCTTACAAGTATGATACTTTCAAGAATTGAATTCAACAAGAAAAAGTCTTATTTTTGATCTCAAACGGTAAGTGTTAGAGCACTGCTCGGTCGAGCTCGCAAGCGTTGATATCTCAAGATTGTTGTCAAGTTTAGGTGCCAAAACTATAAGTCTTGATTTATAGTATACTTATAACTAAGTCTCGGATTAGGATAAGTGTAGTTGAGCATTAGACTTCATGGCATTCATCGATTAAAGACGAAGAACTACTAAGGGGATCTCGTGGAACTTCATCCACAAAAAGTATCTGAAGACTTAAACTCATCTATCATTCAAAAGTCTATCTACTCTATCTTCTATTTGAGACAAAAGTTATGTAGCTATATAAACTTCAATTATACACATTTGATATTTCGACCTGAGTTTAACTCGCTTACATATTTCTCGAAATATGTGTTGGTAAGCTTTCGCTTCAACCAAGCTCATCTTATATTCTTGACGAAAGTCAAAAAATGATCATGTGAAAATTGCCTGGTAACATCTTACATGATTTGTGTGAGACTGTCATTTGATGTAGACTCAGAATGTTTCGTATTGATCATCGATCACTTGAAAACTTCTTTGAAGCTAATAGTTTGTGTAAGATAGCTATTATCATCTTCCGAGAATGTTTCATGATTGAAATGGGAGTTTAGAATAAATAACCATGATTGGATATAGCACAGTATGGGTACTTTTATGCTAATTGTTGCAATCATGTCCGGGAACCATGGTATGTATACCCGTATGAGTATTGTTTGGTTTAATGAAAGTCCGAGAACTTAGTATGCATACCGGTATGCATACTGACATGAGCTTCAAGTTCCGGAATTGAACTGATCATTTTGGAAGATATGCATACCCGTTCGTGTACTGGCGAACCCACACTTAGTCCGGCCACTTCGGTATGGGTACCCATTTGCATACTTGAGTAGTTTATGTTCTAAAATCGGTTTGTTCATGAACTAATGCATTTATATATTAAAGAATACAATCTTTTGCAAACTGTGGTTATAATGTTCATGAATTGATTCGAGTGAATCAAAATCAATTTTGCTTCAATTGTGCACTACACCAAAACCAAGATTTTCTCACAGTGTAACTTGTCACTGTTTATTTTTCAGTCACTGATACACCTGTGATAAGTCCTGCAACAATTATAACTGTTGTTAAATTTTGTATTCGTGATAATGATTATGAATATTAAATATTTTTAATTAGTAACAATAATATTTGTTGTATTGGAGTGAAAATGTAAGGAAGACAAAGAGACAAATAGAGTTTCCATTGATTAGCATCAGTTGGTTACATAAAACAATGTCCTATATATACTTGTAGGAAGTAAACCCAAGAAACTATATTGGGCCACACACCCATGGGCTACAAGCCCTACAACACTCCCCCTTGTGCGTTCCAGTTGAACTTCATATGTAGAGCTTCGAATATAGTTCTTCAAATGTCGTCCTCTCCTTGATTACTTGTGCCGAAATCAATTGCCTAATTAAAACTTTTACAAAGAAAAACCCAGTGGGACAAAACCTTGGTAAAACTCTTCACATGTTGTCTTGTATTTTACATGTAGTTCATCACATGCAATAAGATCCTCAAAGATCGACGAGTCTAAGTTAATTTCCTCGTTAAAACTTCGTCAGAAAAACCCAAAGGGACAAAACCTGAACTAAAGAAAAAGAGTACAATAATAAGCAAACTCAGAACACAGTTGAACTCGAATGTGTTGCCTCATTAAAACCTTGACAAGGAAAACCCGGTGGGATAAAACCTTGACGAAGGGAAAAGAGTACAACATGACAGATGCAGGTAAAGGTGATCCATTGCAGATGATCACTTTTCTCTGTTGAAGTTGACTAGTTGTTTCACAACTCTTAAGGAAGTAAATCCTCGTGGGAAAGACAATAGCCTTAGCTGGGAAATTACATTCCCGGTATTTGTTGTTGTCTTATTAAAAACCTTTCCGAGTAACAAAACCACGTGGGAAAAAGAAACCTCGATGAAGGAAAAGAGTTTAACACACCATTAGATGCTCCCCATGATGTCAGACAATTTTCGTTAGTCTAATGCAGTCAGAAGGGGTTTATCACACTTTACTTTGGTGACTTGAATGTTTATATGACAATGTTGTTGATTCTGGAAGTTAGATTGGTTAACATACTATCGCGTTCCATTTCATTGATTCAGATATTTTAAGTAATATCAATGACGATCTTTATGTCTTCAATGTTCAACATACTTGATGTTTTTAGTGTTGTCTCGCTAAAAACCTTGTCGTGTAACAAAATCCTTTGGGAAAAACTATTCTCGATCAAAGGGAAAAATAGTACAACACAACTTCAATTTCGAAGTAAAATATGTCGACATCATATCCTTGGATCCTCTCCCTGATGTCGGCATCCCCCTTGATTACTTTCAGAGTTGTTCCAGACAGTTCCTTTAGTCATGTACTTTTCGAAACTGAATATAACCTAGAAAATAATCTACCATATCTCCTTCTGATTACATTCGTAGGAGAAGAGATTATTGTTCCTTCATAATCAACAACTTTTGGATTGCACTTTCATTAGAAGTCCTTTTAATGTCTTTGTAGGGATAAAACAAATTTATATCAATGGTTACTTTTAAGTACGTGATTACATTCACTATACTATTCCAATGACATTGCGTTGGCGCTGAGCTATATCTAGTTAACAAGTTCATTGAGGATGCAAAAGTTTAACCGAGTACCTTATTATACTAAGTACAACAATGAGTCTATTGTACTTAGATATGGGAATTTCATCTCCCAACACATCTTCGTCATATTCCTTTCGACTAAATGGTTACTTACTTACGTTTGAACCTCGACTAATCATGGGAGTGCTATCAGGATGCATGTATTTGTTAAATTTCCTGACAATTTTAGATATATGCAAACCGGTGGAATAATATACCACGAGCTCAGTATTCGATCGAGCTTTCCCTAGATTTTTCATCTCAAATTCGGATTTTGAATAGCTTTTTAAGGTCTCTTATTACATCAAGAGTACCCATAGACATATATAGCTACAATTCCAAATCAGTAACTTTCTTGTGAATACGCAAGGAAAAATAACTTACTTTTCTATCCCCTCCAAATCAAATAGCTACTTAGACGGGTATACCACATCCACCTGATTGCTTGAATCTATACGTGAGCGTTCTATCTAACTGTAAACGAACTCTGTGGTTTAGAGTCATTTGATTTGGGAAACAAAAGGATATCAAGTACTTTTGCAAATATCTTCTATCTCTTGATTCTTTCAGAGATACGTAACAACCACATACATATGCTGCATTTCAAGTCCTTTTGAAATTATCAAGCTAACTAGGTAGCGGAACTTTATAATGTTCATTACAAAAGAACAATTCCAGGGTTTATGAGAAACCTCGCGCCACAAGGCGAGTTTTTTTACTTTAAGACTACTTTCTTCTCATTATGCTTTGTGACAAATTAATAATGTATGTCCAATAGGCTTTACACTTGGTTGGTTAGCACTACCACACCAAATACCCGTATATTTGCCAAAGAACTAAGTTCTACCTGGATTGTGTAGGACAAATATGCTATTTATTTGAAATTAATCAAAATAAATCATGGTTCGATCTCATTGTACTCTACTTATGGGGCGACTATTTATGGATTATATCATCAATGTGCACGCATGATCCTTCCATTGACTCGTGTGCATTCTCATAATCCGTGAGGATTTCATTGTTCTCTAGAATCATTTAAAACTTCGGAGTGTCCTCCAGTTTGATTCATGGATATTTTCAGAGACAATCTTATGAGATGATTTTTGATGATATAAATAAGTTGTGCCTTCCTCACCTACTTCCTTTCTAGGTGAGGATTGATCGAACCAAATGGTATCTCCAACTTCCTTTATGGAGCCATGACCTCAACCACACTTCCACTGAGTGTAGTCGCAACACCTTAGTCTATGGTGTATATCCCGTATTGAGGATTTGTAACTTTGCAGGTAGGTTTGCAGCTGGTATGTGTGATCTCATCACTTTAGCGAAATCAGTTTACATTCTGAAAATCGAATATTCTTTATCACTTCATATTTACATTTATGGAGTATAAGAATCAAAATGAGACACCGTGGGAATACACCATGACAATTTATGTCATTCCCTTAGAAAATACTTTTTCTTATCTCCCCCTAACGACGAGAAGACTGTCTCATTAAAGTGATACCCCGCAAATATAGCGGTAAGATATCTCCTGCCAAAAGTTTTAAAATGCGGATAATTGTTGGGAACTTATTTCCAACATAACTACTTAACAGTTTTGAAGACCCATCATAGTACGATGTGGAGTCGTAATGGCACATATATAGTGCAACCAAAAATGCGTAAGAACACGAATGTCAGGCTTAAATCCAGTTACCAACTGGTACGCAGAAAAAGTTGACTAATATTGGGTTCTAAAACGAATTAAGTAAAGATGCGTTAATATTGCATATTCCCCAAGTAGTTAAAGGTAAGTTTGTACGCATAATCTATTCCTTGGACATCATATGTAACCATTGATGATATCCTTTGGGAGACCATGATATATAGGATGCTCTGTATTCATCCTATTAAATATGCAATAACCATCAAGTCCTTTTGATGTGCAATAGCTAGCATTTTCAAGGGTTGGTGAACCCTTACATGTAAAATATGTGCTAGTAGTTTTCCAAACGCAAATTTCTTTGAAACTATAATTAGTCCAAAAATTTAAAACATTCACCAGAGCCATAAGTCACTTTAATGGTCCGCATTCTGCATGAATATTTTTATAAAGTTCACCTTGTTTTCTTTGTAATATGGAATGTTTACCATTTGCATCTTAGGATGGTCTCGATCTTGTTTTACTGAAGACTTTGTAAAATGAGTGATATGCTCTCTTACTTAAAATCATAATGGGAGGGAGGAGGGGGTGTTCATCTGGTACTTTAGAAAACACTTATTGAGAGATATGTCGTCACTTTGCAATCTGTCAATATTTTTCCCATTTTCGTTCACTCAAATAAAATGATATTTGTATGAGTTCTTTCAAAACAATCATCATGTCATAACCAACATTTCTTTATGCTTATGCCCAAAGCCTGTATGAGTCAGTTTCCAACATTTCATCGTCGGGGTCAATATGATTCAATAATCCAAATATTATAGTGAATTACATTGTACTAGATTGACTCATTAGTTTCTCTAAAATATATTTCCTTCCAAATATATTAGAGATTATAAAAGATGCAATCAATTACATTATCATCATTTTAATGTTCCACATGATATCCATTTGCATTGGTTATTGGGAATTTAACAAGGTGTGATTATCTCTTGGTACATCTAGAGATTTTGCTACGTCTTTGTTCTATCTTGAAAAAAAATGAGCAGTACTTCGCTCGATAAGATAGTCAATTGGCTAGGCAAAGTACTTGTTTCCATTAATGTTGATGTTAAAATTGGTTGCTACTATGATATACACATTACATTGCATATATCAATACTTATGACCAGGTGCATTTCCAACTCTTTCATTTATGATGGGAGTTACAATTACATTTTAGCTAATCCCATACTCGGTTGATACTTGGGTATTAGTGTTATTACTACCGAAGACAAAAGTACATCTTTATCTCAAGATACGTATGTCCCTTTTCACATGATTTATATGAGTCGGTACGTCTAACCCTCATTACTTAGAGGTTTTTTCCATTTTCAATTTTGCTACATTTAGCTTAATTTGAGAAATTTCTTTATCTCAATAGGCCAAGAGAATCTCACTACACATGTCAACCACTTACTTTAGGTTGAATATATTATTAAAGATAATTCTATTGTTGTCATACTTCAACATATACCGGTTCGTTAGTATTATGGATGAAGTAGAAAAATGAAAATTTTATAACTCATATCATCTTTTGTGAGTTATTCCACAAAATATTGTAATACATGTGATTTTATTTGTAATGTATCTTTTGAAACTACCGACTCTTTAATAGTCGTGCAAGTATATTACATTCCATGGAACATTCAAATTTGGGGAGAAAATATCAAGTATGCAATAATGGTGCTCAAGTATTTCTAAACCCCAAATACATACTTTTGAATCGATTTGGTACAACTAATTGTATAAAAGACATCATTCAACCATAGCCAATATCATATTCAATAGAACAAAATAGTATTAAGACCAAAATTCTTAATGATCGAGATAAGCAATCATAATTTAAATTGACCGTTTAGATGATGTGGACTTATATTAAGACAAAAATAAACAAAACTAGGCATGTTTTATAAACAAATAAATAAGCCTAGCAAGAACTCAATGTAAGAACCCATGTATTTTAGAGTTGCATACCATAGAATTTGGTTCCCGCTGTAGCCTGAACCAGAACATCCTAGGTCGCACGGCCTAAAACCAAGAAAGGAACAAGAACTGGAACCCACTGGACTGGACTGGAACCGGAATGACTGGAGATGGAATGCCAGAACCGGACTGGATCTGGAACAGGAACGCCAGAACAGGATAGGACTGGAGCTAGAGCACCACGGGTCGGGTGTGGACGGACGGGTCCGGGTCAAACAGGTCCGACTTTCCTTCTCGTCTCCACCAGAACTCCTCCTCTGTTCCCAGAAGATCCCAATCTCGTCTTACTGTGAAATTGAAATTTGAACCTTCCCATGACGATTGAAGATCACCTTTGGTGGTCCCTAATTCATCTCTGAATTTCACAATAACTCCATTTGATTCCGCTGTTGTATACAAAACTCCACAATAACTTATACGGAAGCCTAGGAGCAGTCCATTAGTGATGCTGAGAAGAATATTATAATCAGACAACAATTTCCTCAAAAAAAAAAAAACGGGTCTTGTGAGTTGTTGTGAGAGTCCTCTCTACTAACAACAGGACTATTTCCTTCGGATTTCTTCGATGAATTCATAAGGATATCTATTATAATAAATCAGATTAGATCAAACTTAAAGCATAGACAAATCTAAGAGTTAATCCATATACAGTCACAAATGTATTGAACGACAAAATAAAAAAGATCATAAGAAAAAATAAAATAAAATAGATCCAACTTATCTGATTTGACGATGGCGATTTTATTGATTCCAAAGCAATGTAGTTGATACCAACCCAAAAGGAAAAAAAAAATCAAAATCAAAATCCATTTCCACAAGGTAGAGCTCGTGGCTGATAACGTATTGGAGTGGAAATGTAAGGAAGACAAAGAGACAAATAGAGTTTCCATTGATTAGCATCAGTTGGTTACATAAAACAATGTCATATATATACTTGTAGGAAGTAAACCCTAAACACTATATTGGGCCGCACATCCATGGGCTACAATCCCTACAACATGTTGACAATTATCCAGACAATCACAATTATAATTTAAAATGATGTTTCCACCCAAAAATTTCATAATGAGCAGAACATTGATAATTTGTGGAGAGTTTGTAGATCCAGAAAATGTATGAATTGCAGGTTTTGAATATATTGACAAAGAAGAATGTGTGTTTCGGTTGTAACTGTATTGCAGGCATGTGTTTCAGTTTTAATTGAATTGCAGGCCTTTAAAATGGAAACCCAGGTCCATCATAACGAACTGGGCTATCCTTATTTTTTTTATTTTTTATTAGAAAATTGTCACGATTAATTGTGACAAAAGAGAAAACGTGTCACCATCACTGTGTTTTTATAAATGAAAGTAACAGTTTAAATGTTACAGTAATCGTGACAAAAAAGACATAATGTCCCTGAAGTAGTTGTTGCTAAATTTTGGTAACACTTATATGTGTTACTATAACCGTGATGAAAGGGGACACGTGTCCCTGGACGAATTGTTGTAGTTATGGTGTAATAGTTAAAACCGTTAAGATAAATGTGACAAATATGACACGTGTCGCAATCATAAAATTAGGTCAATTGTGACTATTAATTATTGTAACGCTTTTTAAATATGACTGTATTTGGCAATTTTCACAGATAAAACCGTTACAAAATGCCATCACAATTATTAATAACGGCCTATTTGATACAGGCTATTACCGTTACAAATTTAATAAGTAACGGATATAGACAGTGACAAAATTGCTGATTTGGTGTAGTGGCGTCTTGTATACTTCTATGAGAATATAAACAATTGAACAACTTTAGAACTAGTTTCATTTGAGTCATTTTCACTAGTTATGTATAAGATGAATAAGGTTGATATGAAAGTGTTCATATGGCTAACTTCGGTTAACTATTGTTGAGCCAACAATGTGTACACATTTAGGTACGGATACTCTTATCTAAATGAAATCACTTTTCATTTGTGTGTAACAACCTAAGTTCGATATAACTGTTGAAAGATATTAGCTTAAATCTAATCAGGTTTTTATCTAACGGTGAATATTGAATGCTTTGTTGCCAAGGTAATATTGATTTCAAACCCTTATTTGAAGACTATATATGGAAATCTCTAGCAACTGGGAAACCTAATCCCCACACCTCATGTGTGATACTAGTTGCGACTAGAGTCGATTTTCCTTTAACCATAGGTTTTTCCAAAACCCTGTAGGTTAACGACTTAAAGACTTCATTGGGATTATGAAGCCAGACCCAACTATTTTCTCTGTAGTTGCGAGTTCCGATTTTTATATTTTCTATCGTGAATGAGTACTATCTTCTCTAAGATTTGCACGAGATTTAATCTCCGATAGGCAAAATAAAAAGTAGTCACAATCATCTTCGTCTCATTGTTTGTGATTCCATAATATCTTGTTTCGCTACCATACGATTAAGATTATTGTGAGGTGATTGATATTACTAGGTTGTTCTTCGGGAATATAAGTCCGGTGTATCAATTGGTTCATGTTAACCTTGATTTATCAAAAGACGGAAGAAAACTCTTAGGTATTTTTGTGGGAGATAGATTTATCTATTCAATAGAGTTTTCTGTGTGAGAATGGTTTATCAAGTCTTCGACTTTGGGTCGTAGCAACTCTTAGTTGTGGGTGAGATCAGTTAAGGAAATCAAGTACGCAGAGTCCTGCTGGGATTTAGAGGCGTAGGGAACGCGACTGTACCTTGATCAGTGAGGTGTTCAAAATCTGGATTAACTACATTCCAGTCCGAAGTTAACAAAATTAATACAGTGCGGTGTTCAAATCTGGACTAGGTTTCGGGGTTTTTCTGCATTTGCAGTTTCCTCGTTAACAAAATTTCTGGTGTCTGTGTTATTTCTTTTCCGTATCATATTTGCTTATATAATTGAAATATCACAGGTTGTGCGTAAGTTCAATCAATTATATAATCCAACCATTGGTTGTTGATATAAATTGATTGACACTTGAACATTAGTCTTTGGTACTGTTCAAGTTGTTTCTTATAATAATCAGGCTTATGGATTTCTATCTGTTTGGTTTGCTAATTACATTAAGAAATAGAGATATTATTGTTGGATATATTTCTTGATTGAGCTCACTTTGTTAGTTGGTGCTCCCAGAATTATACTGGAGTTAGTCCATACAGATTTCCTAAACGAAATATTGGGTGTGGTTGTTAGACCCCCGCTTTTTCAGTAAGAACTTAAACTATCTAGATTGATTACGTAATACTAGCTTGCATTATTCTTATTATAAAGATACACAATATGTAATGACCCTTCCCTCCACCGATACTGTCCCCACTTAGCCACTGCGGTCATCCGGCAGTGTGGTGTTTCCAACGGGCATCGCTGCTGTAATCCAGCAGAAACTTCCCGGGAGGTCACCCATCCCTGGATTGCTCCCGCCCGAGCACGCTTAATTGAAGAGTTTTCTTCCAACTCTGGAGCATGTTGTGCTGAAAAGGCCTCGGTGTTAGGGAAGGAAAAATCATTACTTATATTCCATCTGGCCAACCACTGCCGAATATCGGGGTATTACAATACCACCACCTTAAATTGGAGCCGTCCTCGGCTCCAGAATATATTTTCAAGCCCAGATCTCCGACGTTCCCCGCCCCTCATGAGAGCAGTACCTGACATATCACGTCCAGCGTACTCTCTCACCCTCGGAAGGTGAACCTTCGTCGGCTCTGATACCATTTGTAATGACCCGTCCCTCCACCGATACTGTCCCCACTTAGCCACTGCGGTCAGCCGGCAGTGTGGGGTTTTCAACGGGCATCGCTGCGGTAATCCAACAGAAACTTCACGGGAGGTCACCCATCCCTGGATTGCTCCCGCCCGAGCACGCTTAACTGCAGAGTTTTCTTCCAACTCTGGAGCCAATTGTGCTGAAAAGGCCTCGGTGTTAGGGAAGGACAAATCATTACTTATATTCCATCCGGCCAACCACTGCCGAATATCGGGGTATTACAATTGTGCTAGCCCTCTCTTGCTTGCTGGTGACCAATATGTTGCTCTCGCATCCTTGAACCATCTGTGCGAATTTCTGTTTGTTCAAACTCTAACCATCTCTGCTGGCTTTTATTTGTAATACCTCGATATTCGGCAGTGGTTGGCCGGATGGAATATAAGTAATGAGTTGGCCGAATGGAATATAAGTAATGATTTATCCTTCCCTAACACCGAGGCCTTTTCAGCACAATTGGCTCCAGAGTTGGAAGAAAACTCTGCAGTTAAGCGTGCTCGGGCGGGAGAAATCTAAGGATGGGTGACCTCCCGGGAAGTTGTTGCTGGATTACCGCAGCGATGCCCGTTGAAAACCCCACACTACCGGATATCCGCAGTGGCTAAGTGGGGACAATATCGGTGGAAGGACGGGTCATTACAAATGGTATCAGAGCCGACGAAGGGTCACCTGCCAAGGGTGGGAAGGTACGCTGGACGGGGTTGGCCCATGTGCTTCTCATGAGGGGCAGGGAACGTCGGAGATCTGGGATTGCAAATATATTCTGAAGCCGAGGACGGCTCCAATTTAAGGTGGTGGTATTGTAATACCCGGATATTCGACAGTGGTTGGCCGGATGGAATATAAGTAATGATTTGTCCTTCCGTAACACCGAGGCCTTTTCAGCACAATTGGCTCCAGAGTTGGAAGAAAAATCTGCAGTTAAGCCTGCTCGGGCAGTAGCAATCCAGGGATGGGTGACCTCCCGGGAAGTTGTTGCTGGATTACCGCAGCGATGCCCGTTGAAAACCCCACACTGCCGGATATCCGCAGTGGCTAAGTGGGGACAATATCGGTGGAGGGACGGGTCATTACACAATATAATGTGGAAAAGGGAAAACACAAGCCACCAAATTTTTTGTTAACGAGGAAAACTGCGTCTGTAGAAAAACCTTGGGACTTCATCCAACTTTGAAAACCACATTGTATTAACCATTACAGTTACTATCCTACTGTCCTACTTCGTACTATAATGTAGTTGAGACTGAATTAACGCTCCATGGAATTCAATTGCAGTCCTGTTCCTTATGTCTATTGAACCTCGCAATATTTTACGCACTTGATTCCCAAAGATGAATTCCTTTGCATCATAAGAGTTGCTTTAACCTCAATAAAGACTTTTGATACATATTTTCGTATAATGTATAAACCAATATGATTTTGCTTTTAATATGTTTCAATCTATGTTGAAAAATCGTTTAAAGTAGATAAAGTCGAGAAAACCTCATGAATCCGGAAAGTTACATACACTTTGTTAACAGAGAAGTTTGGATTACTAACCACCTCTAAGGAATGATCTAAACAAATCAAAGAAGAGTTTACGTATCTATCTATGAGGAATCAGAAAGTCTGATACAGAGCTAATTTTGTGATTTTTATCTATCTTATTCATGATTAAAAGTCCGTTAACTTCAATAATCATTTGAACAAGACCCGGATACAAGAACTATATATCAGGTAAAAAAAAGTCTAGACGGGTTTAACGAATCCCTAAGTGAAGTATTCAAAGTTGTAAGCTAGAATATGGTTCTATGAAGAACCTAGGTTATAGATGACGACCCTAGCTTTGCAACAAGGAAAAAAGAATGACATGGATTAAGAAATTATGTTGCAAGAGTCTCTCTATTTATATATTTTCAAGGCTCCAGGTAGATTTGAATTTAAGCTAAGATAGTTTGATATACAAGAAAACACTTATTCAGTTTAGATCAAATTTTTTTATTAGGAATTCATGTAAGCATGTGAAAAATAAGCCTTGAAATTACACAAAAGAATATGCATTATGGTCCAGATAACTGGATCCACGCACAATGATAGTTCATATAGCAGCAAGCATGCCTCTGAACTTACAATAGTGAGTGGTGATCAATAACACTCGAGACTAAACAATAAACCACGGGACCAAAGTTATTTTGTGAATAAATGTTTCTTAGAAGTATCTATGAGAGTTGTAGAAAAAGCAAACATAGTCATATAAAATAGTTTGTAACCTTCTGCTAAAATTGAACTATATAAGTTTGGAAGCCACTGGCAGTTCACAAAGTTAGGCTCTAAGGGTTTTCAAACATTGAAAGTTCGGGATTTCATATTCAAGGGTTTGCAATCCTACCCTCATTCCGCAACTTAGATGTAAAGGGATAACAAATGGGGTTTTCAAACCTTTACGGTATGCAGAATTCAGTCTGACTTAGGTAATGCATACAAGTATATATGTCTACCTTGCACCAAGAAAGTCTATTTATCTCATAATTCCATTTGAAACATTTCTAATGACTATATTCAGTATGCATTGTTGCTCGGACAATTTTCAATGATCAACTTGAAACAAAAATAATTTGTGAATAATAAATTGTTCTAGCAAAGATTTCTAAGGATCTATGAACATCCATTGCTTGAATCATATATATTTTGAGAGTCTAATTAGTTAAGATGAGCTTGAAACCGAATTTCTTCTTTTCCAAATTAAATTTATTAAAATCATACGACATAGTCTCATAAGATACAATGGTAAATTCCGTGAGTAAACATGATATAAGTCACTCTTCACATACCTCTTTGTTGACGAAGTTCTCGCAAATGTCTTCGTTTTTTCTTCAACCTTCAATCTTCGTGAATTATGCAATGATGTATGATACTCAACTACTATACGCTAATCCTAGTTCGAGACATGACCTTAGTAAGCTAGAAATTGATAAATAGTTTTGTATATCTAACATTGACAACAAGCTTGAGACAAATAAAATTACAAGTTCGACCAAGCGACACTCTAACACTTTGTAATGTAAGTTTTGGTTTGCTTTGGCTTAATATCCTGGGAGCCTTCTAGAATAGGTTTTCAAATGTACGCTTTTGTTCTCTTACCTCTATATTCTTCTTCCCTTAACTCAACCTTCATAATATAGCCGCCCTCCTTCTGAGCTCGAGTCTAGTCCATTTCTTGAACCAAATATGATCTCGGATTTTCCTTTGTATGGTGGGTTTCATCCCTTGTATTGATGATTCCGTTTGGTGGGTCAATTTGTTAAGTTGCATTCATATGATTTGGTCGAAGTGGTGGTGATGGCGTCCTGAATTGATGATTTTAATTTTCCAGCGTTCTTGTGATGTTTGCTCCTTGGGGTTTCTGTTTGTGCACAAAGATTGGTCATTACTGATCTTTGGGTTGAAAGATTTTCTATTGAGATGGTGGTATACTTTTCCAAGCCAAATTCAATTTATTCCTTTGGGTTTTTTGTTGATTTATAGTTACAAGTTCATCATGGGGTTATTTATTTTAGTTGATGGGTTTCCGTTTTTGCTGGTGGTTTTCAATCCATATACTTTTTCTTATGTTTCAATTATCATTAGCTTGCAATTCCATCAACTCAGGTACCTCATTAGCATGATGGAAAAACTGGCGACGCTTTCGTGTTTGTGGTGGTTATGAGAGGCGACAAGTTTATGGAGGTCTATTCAGAGTCCGACGACGTGAAATTTGGAAGAAGTTATGGTTTGAAATTCGGGTGAGGTGTTCCCAAAGATTCTTTCCTGGGTTTTTTTTCCATGAAGTGGGCTTTGGGGTTTTTCTATGTATTTGGTTGTATGTGGGCTCTCACACCGGTGACTCGGTGAGTTGCATCTTTACATTTACTCGAGGCTTTTTACAATTTAACGTAAGAAAGTGGTTTGTACATGTACTTACTCTTCCATTAATCTAACTCCTTTAAAAGCCTAAGGTCCTTAGGCTCCACGTTGAACGGTGACCCTCACCCTCACACAGAATTGCTCCGTTTCACTTTTCCTCAAAGAAGAGAAAAACAAGGCCTTTTCTTTGCTAAAAGAAGTAATTTTTATATTTATCATTCCACTTTTTTTCTCCCTAATTTACACGGGAAAATAAACCTGAACCTGCGAGAGAAATAAAAAAACTCTTTTTTCACATAACCATAATACTATTTCCCACCGCCCACGACTCTCTTCTCCACCACCTTCCTTCTCTTCCAGAAGTTTAACAGAAGATCGATGCTGCTCTTTCGGTTCAGGTTAACAACTGTACTCTCTTTAAAAAAAAATATTTTTTGGATATAAATTTCGATTGTTTATAAGAATCCTGGAGTGGGTTTTTAATTAGATTGATTTATGCTTTGTTCCCGTCAAGACTAATAATCTCAACTTACACTACAACGGCGGAAGTATCTCAGGCAGGAAGTCTGGGTTTTTATTTTTGATTTTGAGAGGGTTTGGAAAGTGGCTTTTTCTTTCTCTCTGATTTGGGTTGTGTATTAGTTGTATACTTCAGTTAAAGTTATGATTTATTTTTTTAATGCTTGATTTTAAGTGGTAGATTATGATTAATTAGTGGATTTAAGATGAACTTTATCTGAGTATGCAAGATGGTGAAATTTTAGGCAATTGCATTTAAAGGTTCTATTATGGTTTTAAAACACATCAGAATTGAGTAGTAAAAGATGACGACATCTATTACTGGCATGGGAGAAACCAAGAAACGGTAAGGGAGTTCATCCAAAGGTAATCTTTGTCTCAGGCTATTCTCCGGTAAATACCAAGAACAGTGGAAATTCCATTTACACCCTATAATCTTAATTATCATTTGAAGTATTTTATGTTTCATCTCTTCTGTAAATAGTTTGGTTAAAAATTGCCATTGCATTTACTTATGAATACCTTTGAAAATGATCCCATTCTTGAAATCACCTTCATCTTGCTCTTTTCTCTAGAATGAACACAATGTACCCAATGATTCCCATGAGTTTGCTCTCTTAAAGAAAGTCTATGAGTACATTTCGGAGTATTGAGGATGGGTTATAATGTTAATGGTTTCTTTTACAGATTTTGGTGCGGCTCAGGGATACGATGATTCAGAGCACTGAAATAAAAATCATTGGAACAATAATTACGTAAACCCTAATTTTTTATAAGCCTATGCCTACGCCCTAAAGAATGGTTCTGGGAGAGGGATTGATTTCAGTTGTAAGTTGTGGTTCACATCCAATCAATTAAAAATTGTCTCGAAGCTCCATGAACCAAGTAAGTTTATACTGGGTATTAACTTTGGGAACCCAATGCTGACCTCTTGCAATTGATCAGTATAGTTGGCCCGGTCATTTTCCACTTTATTTTTTCGTTTAAGTTTGTTGGATTACATATGCAGTTTGTGATTGTTCAACTTTACTCACTTGAGATTTTACAACGATGGTGATATGTCTTATTGTTGCTACCATCTCTATCATTAGGATCATATAAGGTTATTTTTTATTATTTCAAAGTTATTATGGGTTAGTTTTTTTTTTTTTTTTTGAATGCTGAATCAGAAAGATGTGCACCTTTTTGGGGTTTAGGGTTGTATGCCGTGAAACAGTTTAGGATAAATTTTTGATTAGGGTTTTTGCTACGGGATTATGCACAAATATATCAATCTTTGTTACAACTGAAGAATTAGAAGCTTAAATTGTTTCAACTGGAATATGATATATGTGGTCTATAAATTGTTGCTCGGTCTGTAAAGCATTTTATATAGCTTTATTAAGATACTTATGAGTCTACAAATTTACATGATTTTGCAGATTAGCATCCGGTTAAGACAACTTTAGACTTTGAAGCAGTTGTTGGAGATTTTGGATTAGCAAAGATCTTGGAACAACGTGACTTTCATGTAAGCACAACTATTCGTGGAACTGTTGGGCACACAGACCCTGAGTACTTAGCAACTGGACAGTCATCAGATAAGACAGATGTGCTCGGTTTTGGTATCTTGCTATTAGAGCGGTTCATAGATTTTGGACGAGCAGTGAACCAGGAAGGTTTAATGCTTGATTGGGTACCCTCTCCCTCTCTCTCTGCAAGTGTGCAAACAGGGCAAGTATTCTTCCTTGACATAATTAATCTTGAGTCTTTGATTTAATTATCTCAAGCACTTCTCTATTTTATCTATAACATCTTTATTAATTGTTGTATCTATTTTTTGATATCTCTCACAATCCGTTCTTTATTTCGCTATGTGTTTTATTTTTGTTTTATGTTTTTTGTGAGGAGATCCATTGTTCTCCAAAGGAACATCAAGTGGCATACTTTGGAGGTGTACGAAATTGTGTTCCAAATTCATATCAGCTAAAGTTAGTAGTTGGTACACTGTTTTTGATTGTATATTCGTTCCACATTGTCTATTCTAACTCAATCCTTGACCATACCATAATAGGAAGTTCAAAGAGGTATTCAGCGGCTTATCAAATTTTTCTGGATAATCTGGCTGAATTTCTGTAACTTAGTATTTCTTGTTTATTATTACCTAAGGTGCATTTCGTTTCGGGGTACCGGTATCAAGAACTTACACATGCAATGTTATTCCAGCAAGCGCCTACATAAGTAAGAAGCCCCAAGGTATAAATAAATATCATTCTGTTTTGCAAATAGTGTTCAACAGTTTTTAGGTGTTGTGAATATCTATATTGTAAATTCACAGAACCATAGGAATGTTTCCAATCTTTTAGTGCTACGGAATTTGAGTATAGTGAATGAAGGAAACAACTTACCTCGCTATGTGATAACGAAGAATAGGTATCATATATAAGCCATGGATCTTTAAAAATACAGTATTGTTTTTAATCTTTTTAGATTTTTATTTGGGGTGAGTGAATATATATGCAAGGCAAATGGTAGACAGGGTTAAAATAGAGGGTGTGGATGATTTGGGTGTTTACATTTTGCCAGGTTTACTAATTGAGTGCATCTTAGTAACTGAACCAATTTTTTTGTTTATCTATTCGGAAAATGTGCTTAGAAATAATTTATTGTGCAAATTAAGATTTACATTTTTATGCTTTGGTTATTTTCTAAGAAACATTCACCATTGTTAGAAGCATCTTAAGAATATGCCTACAAAAGCCAATGATTTCTCCAAACCTTCTAACAATAATATGATGCCTGGAATTTCTTGGCCACTTCAAATGAGAAATTAATCCTGCCAATTTTTTTACCAGGGCTGCTGGGAGCGCAAATGTTCAGGTAGGTGTTGCTAGAGCTGGAGTTCCTAAAATGAAGCGTTAAAGGTTTATGAAAAATGGTGGGTTTTGCAATACATGGTTTTCTTCAGTTTAAGATACTGGCTTTTTGGTTATTAAGTTTAGTTTTTTTCTTTGTACATGAGGGACAATTTTACTGAGGCCTATAGTTGGTCGAAGGGTATGTGTTTGTTCAAAAACTCATACCAATCTACTGTGTAACATACCAATTTCTGACATAAGGTAGCATCACCGGCTTGATATCTAACTCCTTTAGTCCAAAAGAGAATGTGGTAGGAAAAATGAGTATGATTTTTGATTATTGAATGTGCAAGATTGATTTTAATTTTGTGCATATTAGCCATAAAGATTTTGGTTTTAATTTCAATGGATGCTGAGACATGAACGATTCATTAGGACTGCATGTAACAGTTCGGTTATATATAAGTAATTTGTGTTGCTGGCTGTAATTCTTATCAATCTAATGTATTGAATTGGTCAGTGCAGGTAATTAAAGATGGATTTGCTCTTACATATTAGTCCTTATTAATTTGGGACCTTCGAGCCCCGTAAGCCCCTGGATGATGTGTTGCTGAACATTACAGTTGGGAAATTGGTTGCAACCTCGATCTCACATAACACATTGAACAAGGAGATAATTATTATTACTTCACTTAATCAACCTGGTAACACTTATATGTGATTAAATCTTCTCAACTCATGATTAGTGATTGTTCTTAGGATTTAATTGATGAATATTGAAATACATGCATGATGTTTTTGTAAGACATGGATATATGCTAATTGTGAAATTATAAGACTTCTATTTGTATTAATATTGATTTGCTTTTATAGGTACCATCAATTGGCCCACTGGATTGAGTTTGTATGCTCTATGGTGATCACTCATTGTGTTGCGAGTCCCCTCATAATCAAGGTATATAAACACAATTGAAATTTCAGTTCATTTCGAGTTCAACGAGTAATAACTAAATTTTTTACAAGGCTACAACTTCGTCAAATTTAGTATGTTTAAATTTCTGGAGTGCTATTATAAGGAATCTATGCACAATAGTAATTTGATAAATACTGCAAAAAGTTCTCTTATCGTTTGTATTTTATGTGCACCAAAGACTTTTTGCAGGATATTCTTATCAAACAATTTGTATAGTGCCTCCCTTCTTAGTATGGTCTTTTATTAGTTTTTGCGTGTTCTTCTTTGTATTGCCTTTTCCTTTTTTTTTTGGATCCAATTAGGGCCGGTTCTGCTTCTTTTCTCATGTATGAAATAGTTATAGAATAGTGAATGAGATCTGGTAGCTTTTTGAGTATGGATTATGTCTAAGAGATTGATCATGGGGGATGGGATATATTAACTTTTAAATTTTAACCTCTCATTGATGATTTTGGAAACTATACTTCATTCTTTGTGTGTACCTGTGTAGTAATTTAACTGAGATTATTGCAGAAACCACCATGGATACATGGAGTGGTCAGGACCCTTAGACATGACTACAATAGCATAAGTGAATTCAGATACAATACTAATATATTGGTGATGTTAGGAAGAATAGCCTCTCTGATTCATAGGTAAGCTCTTGTTGTATACAACCACCATTCTATATTAAGCAATGGGAGGAGAGTTAATGAAGATTCTATATTAACCTACGATACATGATCAAATTGTGTGCTGCAAGGACATAATTTGGTACCAACATTCATCCATTATAGACTCTCAGGGAGGAGAGTTAATGAAGATCATACACCACTAAGATACATTTCTATTAGTTTCGTGAGATAAGATGCTAACATTTAAAACTTTATAACAACATTTGGTTTAGGTACCTCATCGTTTTCACTATTACAAGTACCGTAGAACCTCATCGATGATGAAAAAAAATCATGGGACCTTCAACATGCTGCATAAAATCATGGGGAGACACATGTAAAAAACAAATAAACATGCATGTCTACGTTGCACACATCTTTGCTCTATTCTGAATGGCAACAGTTTATGGCCTTTACTGATCTTCGTCATTGGGAAGAAATTATATTTATATAGAATGTCGTATCAATGTTCACTATGCAGTTATAATATTCTAACCAAGACCTATATGTTGCAATACATTATACATGTGTACACTTTAGGGATATAAAACAATGAAGACTTTTTGTTAATATTGCTTATAGGTGTGTGAGGAGGTATGGCCAGTGCCTTGGTGCACGAGATTACCTTTGACGAAGATCAAATATATCATTGTAGTCATTCTATTATATAGATGCCATTTTTATTTTTATTTTTTCGTAACTATAACACAATGGGACCTTACCCCTTCACGTAAACAAAAGTTCTTTGAGTTCGAAGTATTTGATTATCATTGACGCCATCTTTATGTTCGGACCACTTGTAGCGTGGATGTAATATTTGTAATTTTTATGTGATACTTTGTTTATACATAAAAATGTGAGCCACACCAAATCAAAAACTCATGACATGCCAATTTTGTTAAAAGAAAAAAAATGGTTTAATGTATCGGGATCAAATCAGAATGGGGCGAGGCGAAGCCGAGCTTTACCAAATCAAATGGGGACTGGGCGAGGCGAAGCTGAGCTTTACCAATCGGGACGGGGCGACGCAAAGCCGAAGCAAAGCTTTACCAAATCATATTGAGGCGGGGCAGGGAGAGGCAAATAAAAAATATGGTCCAAAGAAAGAGGCAGTGTATTTGTAGTTTGTAGTTGTAGATTGAATTGGTGAACCAAGCTGGCGAAGCTGCCCGGGCGTAGCACGGACACAAAATCTAGTACAAATTTATTTAACGATTAAAAAAAAAAGGGTTTTCAAAGTCTTTTGATTGTTTTTCTTAGCGGTGGGTCAATGTGTCCTCACACTTGTTTCTTTTGCTTATTTTTATAAGCTCTCGTAATGTAAATTTTTCACTTTAGCTAACTAATATGCAAAGAGCTACCACGTGTAAATAAACACAACGCAACAGAATAATAAAAAAACTACATAAAAACAGTGGAAAATGAGTCATTTGTTCAAATATTTTTAAAACTGGTTTTAATGGACGAATAAAAATTAGTAGGGGTAAAATGGACACCAAAAAAATAGCAACGATAAAACTAGATTACTTCCGGCTTAAACTTAAAAAATAGCAAGGATGAAACTGGATGCATCTTGATATAAATTAAAAATAAGAAAAAATATTTAAAAATTGATAGGAAGAAACTGTTTACATCCTAGCTATTTTTACATTTTTGTCCATTTAAACAGTATTAAAATCTAGATGTTTTTTCACCTAGAAATGTTGATTTTGATGTTTTTAACCAATTTTGTGTAAAAACAACATCCCAATTGTAAACTGGAGATAGAAAAAAGCGCTCGAGTGCAACTTCACACACCTTCACCAAAAATTCCGATGTCATCATAAGTTCTAAAAATAAGTTACCAGCATTTCTTTCCCTTCAAATTTCTCATACAACTAAAGTAGGAATTAAATCCCGAACTACAACATTTTTGGCCCGAAATCATAATGCCGACTAAGTCAGATAATGACTTAGGAAAAGTCCATGACCAGTTAGACGAATACAACATCGACCAAATTGAAATTGGTAACCTACTACTAGACGGTGCCACGTCCAGTTGGCCACAACGACCACAAGAGTTAAAGATGTTGTATTCTTAATACATGTCGATGATACTATAATCTCAATTGATTTTTCCCTGTATGAAAATGATATAGATTTGAATCAGAGCAATAAAATTTGTCAGATTCCTAAAATTGTTTATTGAGCATTTTATTGGTATATAAAAAAAAACAAATTTGGGGATATTTTTCCCGCCTGCCTCGAAATTATGTCTTAAAAAGCAAATGATAGGCGATAACCAATGAACCGATATTTTTTTTTCTTGAAATACTAATGAACTGATAAATACAGTTTACAAATTTATTTATTTTTCCAAACTAAAAATTACTAATTAATGGTCCCTAGCTTTAAGTAACCATCAACAAGCTAACATACAATTTAGTGGACTCAGAGAGTCGCGGTCGTCGACTGGTTCCACCGCAAAGAGTTAAATAAGATGTTGCATTCATAAACACGTCGATGGTGCATTATTGGTTACTATCAATGGATCATATATACATCAATAAATGCCAATTGACAGTTTCATATATGAAATGGATATATTTTTTTCTTCTTCTGAAACTGAGGAAATTAAACTTGTCGGATTCCTATATATTAAAACTTTGATTTTAAAGTGTATTATCTCATTGGAATAGTTTTTGTTCGGATGGCTCCACGATTCATCATCGTGGGGTGCTTCGTCTATAGCATACATGGATCGACTTAGATGTCGTCTTTTTCTTTAACTGGCCTTTCAGAAATATAATACTCCTGGCTCCTGCTTGTTTAAAGAAGTTGACATTTTAAGAAAAATATATAACAAGATAATGCAATGGTGTGGTGACGAAGAGGAGGAAGAAGAGTCATCGTACGTCATCTCCTACTTCGTCCAAGTGGCGCTAACTATGTCGTGCTCACGATCTGCAGTTTTTGTCTGTCTTGACTTTAAGAGTTCTCCATTATTGCTGAAAATAATCAAACTTCACATGGCATTATTATTACAAGGACATTTGCTACATATAAACAATACTACCACGAAGTTGAGTCAATCAATCCATAATAATCTATCTTATTAAGTTTCAGCTGCAGGATCCTTATCTACCGGCGAATTAATGTATATGTATATACCTATCTTTCTTATCAAATTATTGGAAGCTTCTGTTGATGCATTTTGTAGTTCTTAATTGTTATAATGAACTGCATCACGATCAGTTTTCAAGTCTTTGTCGAGGAAGTCGTCTCCTGTTAGCGCAATGTATGGTTTACAGTTTACTTCTGTAATATTTTATTATCAACATGTTCACATGGCTTGGTGGTTCAACGTAAAGGGTGTAATTAATTGGCAATCGACTATCCAACTGACGCATATGATGATGAGAATATATATAAAAAGGCATCGTGGAATCGAGTACCCAACATTGACATCTTCTCACCTATCCGTTCCCTGTTTGTTTTCGCTCTCCTTCAGTCACCTTCTTCCTCCACCACTTCATCTCAGGAGCCGGGACCTGTCAGAGTGTGTCATCCCTATTTTACCGGCCAGTTCTAAAGTGCAAGAAATTTTTGCAGAAGGTAGTCTCTTTCTTATACTGTCACGATATACATAAGCGTAGATTTCATTTGAGAAGCACTGTCTAATTTGTTTGCAACTCATTCATGCTTTTTGATTTCTGTACCTTTTAATTCTACTAGTATTTTCTGATATATATAGACTCCTAAAATTGTAGATGGTTGGACACAAGAGAGGTAGCATTGCCTTCTTTGCAACGTATCGAACACCGGTGCCACTAGACATATACTCATGCCCGCTCCCACTTCCAAACCCAACGGAGAACGAGGAACTCTCCATGATTGACGACAAAAAAGATGAATACAATTACAATGGTCGAGAAATTCCAAAGGATGCTTTGAAAAAACTTCTCAAGAAACTTCTCAAGAACCCAAAATCGAAAACAGAAGGAAAAGAGGCGGATGTAGATAACGGTAATCTTTCGGGCATTGTTTTCGTCTCTGAGCGAAACAACCTTGAATTGATTCACGTAGCGCTCCGCTTTCAGAGCCCACCCAAAGTTGAAGTTTTCTGCTTAGCTGATATTTTTGGCGTAACACCTGATTTCGATAAGGTTTGCTTGGAAGATAGTGGTTGCTTTACTGATAATCATATCATCTATATCAGCACCAAGGAACCAGCTAAGGAACGTCGCCAGCCTTGGACTGCCGTTTATCAAACCGATCTCGAGAGCGGAGAAACTAAACGTCTTACACCACCAGGTTTCTACTCAACTCTCTTTTATTACTATTGTTAGTCAAACGTACCATGCCTTTTATATATATATATAATGACAGTAATTATCTTATCACTGACTGTACGTGCGTCAAACCAGAGACCGCTGATTTAAGCCCCTCAGTGTCACCGTCCAAAAAGATGATAGCTGTGGCATCATACCAGGAAAAGGAAGGTGGTTGGGAAGGTGAAATCGAAGATCTAAAGACTAACATTTACATCATGGATGTAAAGTCACCCCACACTCGCAGGATGATTGTAAAGAATGGCGGGTGGCCGACTTGGGGAAGTGACAATGTCATATTCTTCCACCGTAAGGATGATCCCATTATTCATCCACCTGGCCAAAAGTTCCCCAAGGACGTATTCTGGGGTGTATATCGAGTTGAAATTAGCACTGGTACTGTAAAACGTGTAACCCCGTTAAATATCGACGGGTTCACTCCGGTGGCCATAGATCCGAACAGAGTGGTTGTTGTAACTGTTCGTAAAGAATCACAGGGGTTAGGCGCAGCACGTGACGTAGACCAGTTTAGACAGATTGAGATTTTTGATTCAAGAAACGGAAGTAGCACAAGAATAACTCAGAATACTAAATCATCAAAAGCGGATCACTTTAATCCATTTTTGATTGATGGTGGGAAGCTCATTGGTTACCATCGGGGCAGGAGCGACAAACTCTCGGTAATTAATTTAAATTAGCTATCAATCCATTAATTATCATTTTTGAAGTGTATGCTAAAGCATTTATACGGTTTTTGTGCCGGAAATAGTTTGATCAAGCCGTGGAAAGACCGTTTCAGACGCTTGACTCCTCACTACCAGACGTAGGTCTATTCAGAGTGTCAGGAGTGTTTCCAACAATTTCCAAAGATGGAAAAAGGCTTGCATTTGTTGACAATGAGTTCAAAGCTGTGTGGGTTGCTGATGGTAATGGATTGCATATTGCGTACGAGGTAGGTTCATATATATATGTGTGTGTATCTGTATGTGTATCTGTGTTACGTATTATGTGATTCGCAATTGGGTTTGCTTATGCAGGAAGACGGACCGGACAGACTCTTCTCCCCAGTTTGGAACCAATGCGAGGACACATTGTATGTTTGTGTTGGACCTTCATTTAACATCAAAATGAAAGTGAACATCAACGCAATCACCAATGTATCGAGGTATAAACGTCAGTCTCACGCGCTCACAGATCAGTACAATAATGCCTTCCCATCCAGCAGTCCAGATGGTAATAATTTGCTTCATACAAATACTATTTAATATGTACCTGCTTTTGCAACTGCGTGTACTAATGATTTGAAAACCTCAACAGGGAAGAAATTAGTTTACCGATCAACAGGCAAAGACGGATTCAAGAATCTATACATAATGGAAGATTCAAAACGAGGGGTGGTCAATGGAAGGGAACCAAGAAGGCTAACAGAAGGGAAATGGACTGATACACATTGCCAATGGTCTCCAAAGGGAGATTGGATAGTGTTTTCGTCAACCCGTGACAAGCCTGAAGGTGCACCAGCAACAGACCAAGGCCTAGATCCAGGATACTTTGCGGTGTTTCTGGTGAAGTGGGATAATCCAGATGTTTTGGTAAGGGTGATGACAAGTGGAAGTAATATATCAGGGCATGTGAACCACCCGTGCTTCAGTCCGGATGGACGTAGCATTGTTGTGACTGCAGACCTTGCAGGCGTGTCAGTTGATCCCATATCTTTGCCTCTGTTCGAGCACTCGGTGAGGTCTTATGGAGATATTTTTTCTATCGATCTTCCTGAAGATCACCTAATAACATACCAGGATGGAAATTACAAGGATGGAAAACATGTTAGGGATGTGAAGGAATTCACCCGAATTACACACAGTAGGTACGAGTATTCCACTGCTACTTGGACTAAGTTTGCGACTCAGGATCCAAATAGAGCATGGAGTATGCGTTTGCCAGCAGGAGACTTCACTCCTTCATGTCCTTATCTTCATCAAGATGGAGGAGAAAGTTACCACATGACTGGCCATCTGGTCCTCCCAAGAAGATGTTGTTAATTGTGTCTTGTGTTCCTTGTCCTTTATTCCGCCTGTGTGGTTTGTGTGTTTCCCTTATGTTTTGATGGTGTTGATTAGTTTCTCCGTGTAAGAATAACTTGTTGTCTTCAAACTGGATGCGCAATTAATAAAACTTTTATGAATGTTCTTTTGCTACAACATATCCATGGTTGCCATCTAATCTAATCTAATAATAACTAATATAAAGAAAAGACGGATTTTCGACCCGTCGTACGAATTCAACCGCGGCACAGAAATCGTCAAAAACGTCCCTCCGTGTTTTCACTTCTATCACTTAGTGTAGGTGTAAATTATCCACAGATCCAGGTGGCAACATCTTAAGCCTTGGTGCACCTAAAAACGAAGAGACGCGAAGCACAGAACGAAGATTAGCAGGCGCGAGATTTAAGGAGCCATGTGGATCGGGCGTGATCGCTCTACAGCTGTAGGACAAGACTTGACCCCAGGCTTCTGAAAAAGTTGACAAGACAGGACACGGTGGGTCAAACGAGGTGCTATGGTCAAATGGATAAGAAAATACGTGTCACATCGGCCAACTGAACAGGCGACAGACAAGACAGGCGACGTCGTTCCAAGAGAACACCCGAATAGGTCGGCTCGGACAAGAGACAGGCGAAGGAATCAAGACACATCGGCCATACGCATAAAACAAGGGACGACATGAGTTGGCCCGATCACATAACTTCAGAATAGATGTAACATGACCAACACCCTAACTTGGTTGTATGAAACTTCTCCTATAAATAGAGTGACTTGTATTCAAGAGAGATAGGTTGTAATTTTGGGGGAGAGAGGGAGAAACTCGAGTTTACACCAAGAGGAAGAAAGTGAGAAGTGAGTTCATCTTGTAAGGAAATCCGACTAAGAGCAACACCTTTGTAACACTTTGAAGTAATAAGATTCACCCTTTCACCCCCGTGGACGTAGGTAATCATACCGAACCACGTATATCTTGTGTTCATTGTTGAGTGTTTACTTTCATTTACTTGAGTAGAAGGTTTCTATCCTTTGGATGTAGTTTGCAGTAAAATGCATCTACATTCTTGCTCCGACTAAGGGGAATCTACTAAGATCTCCGGATACCTTGCCGTGAAGACCTTCAGAGACGATCAAAATCTCCTAAATACACTCTAGCGTGTTGTAGTTGAAGCTACGATGAACTCTGTTGGCCGAAATAATGGTTATTTTGAGTCCTTTACCATGCATGTAAAGTCAGAACAGTAGCAATGTCTTCTTAGCAACTTCAACAGTTCGATCGGCAGAGAAACTTCATGAGCTCACCAACGACTAATAGTTCGGGTTAGAAGCTAAACGGAGAACCTGCTGAAAGGACGACTGTTTGTTTTCGGTAGTCGAGTGATTTCTAGCGTTAAGTGAGCCGTTGTCCAGCTTCGGTGTAAAGTTGGGTCCTCGGAATTACCTAAGGTTTGCGCTTTAGGTGTTTCATCGAGTGATAAGTTGTCGACCATATAAACTTTTTTCCGGCGGTGTAGCATAAATCATCGGAAAGATCATGATTAGATCTCGAGAAAGTGGAATTGGTATAAGCTTGGTTTGATTCTCGGGGTTACATGCCGTGGTTTTTAAGCATCATATGCATGAGTTCAATGATTTGGAGCATATATAATAAAGGACAAACAAACTTAAATGCATAGGGTGGGTACCTAAAGCGACGTCGTACAAAGTGATAGTGATGGAGGAGTGAGGTCTGCCAAAGATTCAGCGTAGGGACAAAATAGGGTAGATAGGCGGAACCCACCTGACAACTGAAGTAGTCCTTACACAGTAGCAGCATTCGTACCAGTCGAACTTTTTCCTTTTTTGGTTGAACTTTTTGTTGGTAAAATTGGGTCAAAGTAAGGTATCCTTTTTTGTATTTGCTGACGTAGGGACGGGAGATACTCAACTCACCACGCGACGTATTCGATGGCAAGCACTTCAGGTACGATAAGGATGTTGAGGAATCGTACAGTAACTAGTAGCGGCATGCAGGCAGGGGTAACGGGGACGAGGAAAGACGGCAGTCGACAACCACCTCCCGAGGAATCTCATGCAGATGCACGAGGCATGCCAATTTTGTAGGAGGAGGTAGATCTGGGGTGAGACGATAACACCCTACCCTTGGACCAAGTTGTATCGACCCAGAGAAGAGTTGATCAAATTGATGGACTCACTGCTTCGGATACCGATGACTATGAGGAATCTCTTGCAGCACGAGCCCAGAGACAAAGGGTGAGACAGCAAGTCGATTACCAGGAGGCCTTAGGGAGAGAGCAAGAGTGTCTCAGACATATTCAGTTGGGGCGAGGAGCCTCTAGCAACATCGGCCCAACACCTGTTCACACGGTCGGTCATGTAACCGTCCTGATACTACCCCCACCACCCACTTCGATACCATTACAGCCTCGTCCGCACCACCCAAATGGACATTCTAGTCATGAAAGCATGGACCCGACACTATTGGCTATTTTGGAGAGTGAAAGGAGACAAGAAACGACACTAAGAGAGATCCAACAACGGAATATAGCCTTGGAATATAAGAACTACCATTTGAGGAATCAACTGACAAGATCAAGAGGGTCGTCCAGCCAAGGAACATCGAGTTATCGTGGCCAATCAGGTCACTCACCACCTATGATGGGGCCGAGCAACCATAATCAGTCCGGCCGATCAGGTCAACCACCATCGCCTCCGGTACCCCCCACGCAAATATATGGGCCACCCGAGGATTCTTCCACTGATGAGGAAATGCGAGGAAGGGACGGGCGACAGGATCATACAACAGAAACCAAACAAAAAGAGTTGGAAGCGAAAATCAAGGAGCTATCGGGGAATAACGAAGAGAACAAATTGGCAGAAATTATGAGTGAGGCCGAGAAGACACCTTTTTCTCAAGTGCTGGAACAAATGCCGTTACCACCAAAGTGTACCCTACCAACATTTCCTTCTAGATTCGATGGAACAGGAGATGCGGTTTAGCATCTAAAAATGTACACCATGTCATTGATCTAGTGGAAGAACAACCCGGTAGTCATGTGTAAATTATTTCCAGATAGCCTCGAGGGTGAGGCACGAGATTGGTTTTATTCGCTTCCACCCGGGTCGATTGACGGGTATGATGCGCTATTCGAGGAATTCCTTGAGACCTACATGCACAACAACCGACCTCGACCAAGAATGAACAAGCTGTTTACTCTCTCCCGAAGGTTCAGAGAACCCTTAAGAACCCTGACCGATAGGTGGAGGAAATTATGCACTGAAATTGGGAAAGTACCAGTAGACCAAGCCATCTTTGGATTCGAAAATGCATTGGGGAGATCGGACCCCATCTGGATAGTCATGTTCTCTGAGAAACCGAAAATGTTAAAGGATATGAGAAGAATGCAAGAACATTACATCTCCCTAGAATAAATCCAGGCCGAGTCAAGAGATAGAGGAGTACAAGATGCTAGTGCTTAAGTTGGTACTGAAGATAAAACGGTCACAGACGACCCTATTAGGCGACCAAAAAAGAGATCGAACCCTCCCCCGAGTAGCAGTGAGAAGAGGGAGTGGATGGCCAAAGGGAAGAAGCCGAGGCAGGAAGCCCGATCGTATACCCTCCCTAAATGCTCCTTTGGAGGAGGTATTCAAGGAAGTTGAAAAAAGAAACGATATCAACTACCCAGCGTCGAGGGGGGTCCAGTTCTAGGAAACCAGAGATCACTCCGAATACTGTCACTACCATCAGTATAGGGGCCATTCCACTAACAACTGCTGAGAGGTAAAATATATAGTTCAGCATCTCATCCGAGATGGGTATTTGAGGCAGTTCGTCCGACATCCACCTCTGTCGACCGCAACACCCGATGTGATGGTTCATCAAGTTCATATCTATATGACAAACCAGTTCGTGAGCAGCATTTCACACTCAGACACTCAAAGCTACGCTCTCGGTCCGATAATCACCTCTAGGATCCATAAAAGGGACCGCGATGGTAAGGAAATATTTAGCGTAGCCAAGGCCTTACCTATAGAACCTTGTATTATGCAATCCATATCGTTCTCGGCCAAGGATATCCCAGCGAATGGACAAGCACACAACGATCCCCTGGTCATCACCTTGTTGATCGAGGATTAGGGAGTAAGAAGGATCCTGGTGGATAGCGGAATCTCAGGGGAACGAATTTATGAGAATTAGCTAATGGGTCTCAGTAAATCGAAGATTTGGTAGAACAAAGAAGTGGTTCGAGTTGATTTGGAGATGTTGGTGGTGATATTATGCGATGGGTATGCTTCTGATTTAGAGTTTGGACTTTGGATATGAGTTGAGCAGTGGTTCAGGGTCTCTGGTGAATTGGAGATTAGGGTTTTAATTGATGATGTTGAAATGAGTTAGGAATGAAGAACTGAAAATGGGGGTGAAGTCAGATTCAATAATATGAGCAGAGATTCAAGTCTGTGTTGTGTTAATCGAGTTGCAGAATCTACAGAAGAAGTTAGAAAGAATTGGTGTTGGTTGCACTGGTGGTGAGAAGGAATGAGGGAAAGCTGAAACTGGTTGTGTTAGGCTCTCAGTTTGTGAAGTTTGAGATGAATTAATGGGGATTAAGTGGCGCAGTTGAAGCTGGAATAGCAAGTAAGGGTTTTGTTATGTTCATCGGTAGCTTAGGAATGGATATTGTTGTGAGTACAATATAGCTACAGAATGATGCAGGTGATGGTTTTTAAGCTGAGAAGAAGTTGCAGAATGGTGCATGTGCTGTTGAGAATGGTGTTAGCTGTAATGGGTTTGTGTGAACTGCATAAAAGGAATTCAGAGATGGGTTTGCGTTGGTGATCAAACAGGTTCTAATACAGTTAACTTGATGTTTCACTGAGTTGCAGGAATGGAACTGCACTGAAGCTGTGGAGAGTTGATAGTTACAGGTAAGAGATTGAATGAATCGTAGGTGATGAAGTTTGGGGTTCTGGGAGACATTGAATGAGTTGTTACTGAAGTGTGTTGTTAATGAATGATATTAGCTGGTACAACTGAGATTGAGCTGGTGATTGAGAAGATATTAAGCTCATGGAATGAACTATGGTGGTTCGATACATTGGGTTCTTGGTGGAAGTATAGAAGAGGAAACTAGAATTGCCATTGTCTGAGTTGAGCTGGTGCTGTATTATGATATAGTGATGATGGATGCAATTGGTGGTGACTGAGTTTGGTTATACCTCGAGTAGTGGTTCTTTCCAGTAATGGTGAAGATGGTTTTCGATGTAATGGAGTCAATAAACCAGTTAAGAATTGTTGCAGCCTGTAATGGCAATTGTAGGAGCTGAAAACTGGTACTGGTGTTGTTCTGAATCTGGTTGTTCTGGTGATTCATGGAAGTGAAGTTAGTTGACTGTTGATGTTGTGATAAAAGTGATTGGTGTTGTAGTGTGTAGTTTAGATGCATGTGTAGGAGTACAGTGCCGCAATGACTTTGTAGAGATGTCAGGTGGTTGTGATGCTGTTGAGTTCCAGGTGATCTCCATTGAATGGAACTGAGATATGGAGTTCACATGGTATCGTGTGTTGCCATGGATGAGAAATTGCAACTGTGACTGAAATGGAGAATGTCTCAAGCAGTGCAAGAATGATGCAGTGGTGCTGTTGATAGTTGGAGCTCAAGTTTCTGGTGGTTTTGGTTTGATAAGTTACAGTTGGGAAGAAGTTAGAATGATGCAGCAGATGGTGGAGGTAATGAAGATCCATCATGGCTGAGGCTAAAGCTGCGATGTACATGATTGTGAAAGGCT